>CM077165.1:61306756-61906756 GCA_039583875.1 Platanthera guangdongensis
GGTGTTGGTTCGACGATCTGGCCGACGAGGTCGATGAAATTGGGTTTGACGACGTCAAGCAACAAACACGGCCCTGGACACGGGCGTCTCCCAGGGCGTGTTGAGCTGGTTCGACGATTTGGTCGTGTGTTCGACGATCGTCGAGCAGAAGAACACGGCCTGGGACACGGGCTTGTCCCAGGGCGTGTCGAGAGGGGTTCGACGATTTAGTTCAAAGATCTGGCAAATTGATTAGGCAGTTTTCTAGGTTCGACGATCGTCGAGCAGCGCTCGACGATCTGGTCACTATTCTGCGGTCGACGAATGGCCAGCAATCTTCGTTCGATGATCGGGCCGTGGGTTGACGATCGGGCCGTGTGTTCGACGATCGGCCAGCGATCTCCGTTCGACGATCTGCTGCTTTCGATGATTTGGCCAGGGATCTCTGTTCGACGATCTGGCAGCGGTCGACAATCTTGGTTTCGACGATCGTTGAGCGCAGCGGATGATTTTGGCGTGTTTGACTCTGTCGACGCGGAGTATCGACATAGAGGTTTTGGCGGGATCTTGACTAAATGTCCCGACACAATTTGATTGATCGCGGACGTGTCTTGCTCCAGATTGGTGAACTATGCGGTGCTTAGCCCCATTTGTCCAGGTCAGACCTGGATCGTAGCCGTGCATTTCCCTTTTGTGGGATCCGATGGCTGGTGGTTAATTCGATTGGGATATACCCTTGTACAGGGTGTCAAAACCCTTATTCTTCTGCCGCTGGTTCTCTATCTAAATTCTAGAGAGAAGGAAGAGCAAAGGAGGAAGAAGAAACCTAGATCCGGTCCTTGGAGGGGCTTCGGAGCTCCAAATCATGAGCCGACTTTGGATCTATGAAGGCAATGAGAGTGCGGTGCTTTTCATCCGCTTACATTTCCATGGCTCCAAGGAAGAATGCTAGGGTAACGATTCACAACTTGAGTATTTGAAGCTCTCCTTCTTTTGCATAGGAAGCCTGCTCTCGCGAGTTTGCGGTGAGTTGGAGGCGTTCCTTCGGGTAGATATGTAAAGTCCCCGTTGTGTAGAGTCCGTAATCGAGAACGAATATAGGCATGATGTGTGAAGCCTATCCGGACATGTTGGTCTGGATTGGTGATGTTGCATTACATAAATGCCGGAGAAGACTCCGTGCGAATGTTTGTTTTTCGGGTTTTCTACGTGGTAGATTGCAGCAGGGAGCCTTGGGGATTAACCCTAAGGTGCACCCGGAAAATTGGGCGGATGCGTGATCTTGTCAACTTGGTGGCCTGGGAGCCAAGTTGAACATAACCAGGTTATGTGATGTATGTGATGGAAACGGGACTCGGAGAAGTTTGACCTGCGTATATGGCTTAAATTGCCATTACGATGTGAGCACGGGTTAGATGGAACCGTACCTGTTCTATGTCGTTCAGTTAGAGCCGTTGGCATAGATGAGGTTCTTCGGCGGTCTATGGCTTAAATTGACGTGACCCATGCCGGGAAGACAAAATGCTCATATGTTTGGCCGTCAAAGTGGCGGTGGTGAGTCCGGAATGTCTATGTCTTAAATTGACGTGACATTGGACGGTTCACCGAGAATGTGCCCTGAGTGCATGGGGCGTGTGGCCGTGCGTGCCAACGCCTTTGATGCAATGTATATTTATATACTGCTTGGTTATGCTAATAAGTGCAGGGAAGGAGCATCGCTGCCCCGAATTGGGGGCGGGATCGTTATAATTTGGTCAGCATTGCTGACCGTTGCTTTTGTTTGCCACCGTGCGGTGGATTGTGCTTGCAGGTGTTGCTGGACCAAGCGGTCAATAGCAGGCTAAAGCACAAATTGCGAAGCCGGCCCTCAAAGGCTTAATTAGAGTGTTTTGCTTGCTTTTGTTCATGTATGACCGGCCTGCGTGCCGTGGTATGGAAACATGTAATATGAGTAAACCATTTGTAAGGCCTTAAGGCCAGTACCTGTGTATGTACTTCATTCCTTCTTAGTTTGTTAGTGGACATTCATGCTTGTTGCTGGGTTCTTTTATTGCAACTATTTAAACTGCTTCCGCTAGAATGCTCTGTGTAGTATATTTTGATTGGTTGGATGGTTTCCATTGAGTAACCACCCGGTCTGTCTGTGGTATATGGCATCGGGCCCCGGCCGGACCTACTGCTATATGCTATGCGACGGATTGGGGGTGTTACATGTTCGGTCCACTGCAAGTTAGATGTTTGGGAGGTAAGGATTATACATTGGTTATTGTTGATGATTACTTGCGCTTTGCGTGGGTGTTCTTTCTAAAATACAAGTCAGATACCTTTGAAATCTTTACAAATTTTGTCAGGCAGGTCGAGAATGAATACAACTGTTCCGTAATCAAGATCAGAAGTGACAATGGAACAGAGTTCAAGTCTGGGGCCATGACAGAATTCTGTGAAAGCTTGAGTATCTTTCATGAGTTTTCCTCTCCTCGTACTCCTCAATAGAACGGAGTGGCTGAGAGAAGGAATAGAACTATAAGACCCCCCCTCCCGGATCCCAAAACACGGCACGAAGGGGGGGTCTTATGCCCGAAATAGCCGCCTTGCGCTAGCATTAGCACGCAGGCTAACCTGTAACACAAGAAGCATATTCCACCGGCTACAACCAATATCAATATAAACATGCCAACCCAACCATAATATAAGCAAGAAGAAGTCAAACCAACACTAAGCATATATGTCCAAATACATCAAATGAGAGAAGCTAAAACATGCTTATTCAATATTAAAGTACAGCTACAACATTGCCCAAACGGTCTACATCAAAATCTCACAACACTCACATCCGTAACCGACGGTAGTGATGACACCGTCACATCAGGCCCTGTCGTCCTAGCCTGGCTGTCCTGCTACAAAGTTCGCAGCTGCTCTAACTGCGGGGTGACCTAAAAAGGAAGATGTAACAACCGTTAGTCGAAAGACTAAGTGGCTTCACATCCGCTCCCCCGGCGACTCCTCGGCACCGGGAAGAGAAAGGAACAAGGGTACAAGTATTATAAACAGTAAAACATATACAAACAGGTGGTGATGATACAATAAGATTAATAGTATTTATTCTAGCAGTTATACATAAACAATAATAACTATCAAGTACAAGTATCTACAGCAGGAAAGTAGCTTAACTTATAAGGATGCCCATACAAGCTTATAAGTTAAGGATCGGGTTACATAAAAGTAACTCATCGCATAAGAGTGCCCATGCAAACTTATATGATGAGGATCTTGTTGTGCAATGCTATGAAATGATATGTATGCTATGTAATGACTTACCCATGATCACACACATGCAATTGCTATGTCGGCACAGACTATAGTTCCCACTATTCGAGCAGGTAGCTAAACTCTCAGGTGTCATCCGCCGTGGCCAGGAGGTAACAGTAGAGAGGGCAACTCTACTACTAGGCTGGTATCCACACTACTTCACCTAGGCCTCCGTACACCTCAACGCTAAGAACACAACATCGGAGGCCATGCGTACTACGGTCCAGCAGGAGCCTCGGGTAGATGTGCACCGAGGACCAAGCCCCGAACTGACCTTATGTGACCCAGAAGGAGCCTCAGAAGTAAGCACGAGGACCAAGCCCAACAATTCACCTGGCACGGAAGGAGCCCTGGGACGTGAACACTGAGGACCAAGCCCAACCGCCCAAAGTCTAACTGTCAACTCCCATCGGTGTGACGATCGGCGAGCCTGTAGACCTGCCACACTATCCTTAACCCAGGATTACGCACCACGTGTCGACTCACACCACATGCAAATTCCACAACACTGTGGTATGGAAGGGGCCTCAGAAGTAAGCACGGGGACACAGCCCAACCATCCACTTGGCACAGAAGGAGCCCCGGGATGTGAACACCGAGGACCAAGCCCAACCGTCCATCTATACCTCATTTCAACATTAACTCAACTAGTGACGGCCAACGCCGCACTTGCATCCTTCCATAATACAACTCGTAGGGAGACTGTACTATAAGTATTGGACTACTAAACTTCATTCTAACCATCATACATACTCATGGCCATGGTTTATCCTTATATTTGTCATTCCAACTGGGTTTCAACATATTACAAACATGATGCGCATTAATAATAATCTACCAATTTGTATCTAGTCATTTCATTTATCATATTATAAATATGATGCGCATTTATAATAATCTACCAATTTGTGCAAATCATTTCATTCATCATATTATAAACAAGATGCGCATTTATAATAATCTAACAATTTTAGCAAGTCATATCGTACAATAAAGCTTGCTTCACAATTCAGTTTTATGAAATCTAATCGACAAGATTTATCATTCATAGCACTACGGTGGTCAGCATAAATAGTTCATCAAAATCTCGGGTTAATTTGCAACATCGATTCCACCGAATTCAAATTCATATTATATAAACCCCAGAATTTAAGTGCAGAATAAATCTGGACAACAACTTCGACCGGAGATTCCTGAAGCTACATGAATCCGGTGAAGACATGTAACACCTCGATGGAAAGGTATTTTCATGGGTTACAACTTTCATATTCAGCCCACAACCCTAATTTGAGTGTATCCTATTTGAAATCAGCCTTGAAGTCCGCTGCATACAAAACAAAATTTCTGCATACAGGATTTATCAGATGTCATGTTCGTTCAGACTTTCCTGTGGCTACAGACTTCGCATGAAGACGTGCAATCACTTATTGGAAAGGAATTTTCAAGGGATTCAACTTTCGTGTTTAGTGGAAAGCCCTGATCTGGACACATCCTACATGAAAATGGCCAAGAAGATCGCTGCGCGCAAAATACAGATTTTGAACACTTCGTAAAGTGGAATGAACGACATCAGTTCAACTTCCTCTCCAAGTCGATCTTCCAAAATCACTGCAAAATTTCCTCCTCCCTTATTCACCCTCATGAGACCATGATTCTTCACGAAACCATACACCCATCATCACATAGGAGAAAGGGGAGGTTGAAGAGATCTAAAACCTAGAACACATGTCCTAGCATGGCCATCCCTAGAGAACTCCTTCTCTCCATCAAAACTCTCTTGAGTCGATATCTCTCCTAAGAAAATAACTAAAGATCTAGCATCAAGGGAGAGGGGAGGAAGCTCACCTCATTTCCGGCATTTCCACCATTTCCGGCCATGGATCTCGTGACTCTTCTTGGCGGCATCTTCTTTTCCACGGCGGCGGCGGATCTTCTCCTCTAGAACTAGATCCAGCGACTTCCTTCTCTCAACAGGAGTTTCTCTCCGAAAAACGGCTGGAATGAGGAGTGAAAACGACTACGGTTATCACTTCACCTTTTATATAAAAGTGACACGGGTAGGGACATGCCCGTATCCTTACCCGTGTCCTGCTTAGGCAAAGCGTTACGAAGGTTTTTATGCGTCGGTTCAATACTTGACACAACACACGGGTGGGACACGCCCGTGTCAGCCCAGTCATGCCCGTGACATAGGGATGACACGCCCGTGTCACCCCCTCTTACTCGAGTACTTTTCCACATACTCGAGTATATTTCGACCTACATGAGAACTACTCGAGGATGAGCGGGACACACCCTGTGACACACCCGTGTCACAGGCTGTGTACCCCATACTTGACAGTCGACGATCGTCGAGCGCTGGTCATTGACCTGAGGGAACACACGCCTTCCAACACGCCTGTGTCATATGGGACACGCCCGTGAAACTGGGCGTGTTCCCTCTGTCGACCATTTTCGTCGACCAAAGTCACGAGTGTCGACACAAAGGAGGACACACCCTAGGTCACGCCCCAGACACGCCCGTGACACGGGTCGTGTCTCGCCTAAACACTTCATCGAACCCATTTTTGTCGACCTCGCGACTGCTACGCACCCGAGCAGGACACGCCCGTGTCCCAGGCAGTGTCACCAAAAATTTGCCAATCCCAGACTTTGGGCTGTTACATGCTTCCTAGTTGTCAGCACTCCCCTGAGCCCAAGTCATCTCTCCTGGCTCAAAAACACGCACAAGGGGCCTAGTGCGATTCGGGACGTTACAAATTTTATAAACAAAATAAAAGATTTCGTCCCCGAAATCAGCCTTAGGCTATGGAGAGAAAAACATAACAAAAATATAATATGCTTTTAAATAAAATTACCTTGAGCAAACAACTCTGGATAGTGTTTTTGCATCACATCCATCAGCTCCCATGTATATTCCTCCTTCCCATGATTGGACCATAGCACCTTCACCAAGGGAACACTTTTGCGGCGTAACTTTCTTGTCTCGCTATCTACGATTTGCACTGACTCTAGTCGCACAGACCTATCAGACGCCACAGCACCATCAGTTGTGGGGATATATTGATCGGGCCGCAACAACGCCTTCTGAAGCGGTGACACATGGAACACGTCGTGGAGGTTCTCTAGCTCGGACGGTAACTCCAACCGATAGGCCAACGGGCCAATCCTTTCCAATATATAATAAGGCCCAACATACCTTGGGCTGAGCTTTTTCACACGACGCACACACGACACTCCATGCATCGGTCGGATTTTCAGGAACACCTTATCACCCACTTGAAACTCCACCATCCGGTGCTTTGCATTATAATACTTCGCCTGCCGACTTCGAGCTTCCATCATGCGATCTCGTATTAGTCTAACTGCCATATCGGTATCATCAATATATTCAACACCCAAAGCCTTCGGGTCTTCATCTTGCACCCAAGACAAGAAGATTCTACACCTTCTTCCATAAAGAGCTTCATGAGGAGCCATGCCGATACTAGCTTAGCGGCTGTTGTTGTAGGAGAATTCTACCAACGGTAAGAGTCTTTCCCACGACTCTCCTCTATCCAACACACATAATCTCAACAAATCTTCCAATGTCCGGATGGTCCTTTCAGATTTCCCGTCCGTATGAGGGTGAAACACGGTGCTGAAGGTAAGGCGCGAGCCCAAATACGCATGTACCGCCTTCCACTCCCTTGAGGTAAAATGATCATCCCGGTCCGAAACGATTGTCTTAGGCACGCCATGATAGCATACGAATTCCTCCACAAAGAGGCGTACTAAGACATCCACATGAGCTTCTTTCCTCATTGGAATAAACCGGGCTACTTTCGTCAGGCGATCAACTATCACCCACACCGAATCATTTCTTGAGCGCGAGCGAGGTAACCTATGGACAAAGTCCATGGAGATATAATCAAACTTCCACTCAGGGATGGGCAACGATTGTATCAAACCATCGGGACTCTTGCATTCCGCCTTCACCCTTTGACAAGCTTCGCAATGTGTAACAAAATATCGGACATCCTTTTTCATTCCCGGCCAACACATGGTCTTCCGTAAGCCGGCGTACATCTTAGCAATGCCCGGGTGCACTGAATATTGAGAGTAATGAGCCTCTCTCAAGATATCCTCCCGCATTTTACCACCTTTGGGAATGTAGAAACGGCCTCGAAGATAAACGAGGCCGTCTTTTAGCGTATACTCATCTGTAGTCCCATCTTTGATTGACTTGATTTTCGGGGCCAGGGCCACATCCACTCCTTGCTCCACTCTAATTCGGTCCCGGATATCACAAACTATGCTCATGCTTGCCAAGTACTCCGTATACTCTGTCGAAGGAGCATTAAACTCCAAAGTAATATCCATCTCCTCAATCATCCGAGCCAACTCCATACTCATAAATCGAGCCTCTGGGCTAGAGCTTGGTACCTTCCTACTCAATGCATCGGCCACCGAGTTTACCTTTCCGGGGTGGTAGTTCATGGTGAACTCATAGTCGCATAGAAATTCTAACCACCGCCGTTGTCTCAAGTTCAACTCCTTCTGAGTATGGACGTACTTCAAATTTTTGTGGTCTGAAAAGATCTCGCAGTGGACGCAGTATAGATAATGCCTCCAAACCTTCAAGGCGAACACCACTGCTCCAAGCTCCAAATTGTGAACCAGGTAATTGATTTCATGTTTCTTCAGTTGTCTTGAATCATAAGCAATCACGTGTCCATGATGTATCAACACCGCTCCCATCCCTTGATATGATGCGTTAGTGTAGACTTGAAATCCTTCCTTCCCAAACGAAAGTGCAAGGATGGGGGCGGAGGTAAGTCTATCCTCTAGCTCCTGGAACGCCGATTCACATTGGGGTGTCCACTCAAATGGCATACCTTTCTTCGTCAATGAAGTAATAGGAAGAGCAATCTTTGAAAATCCTTTTACGAACTTGCGGCAGTACCCGGCAAGTCCAAGGAAACTCCTCACATCGGCCGCCGAATTCAAAGGTGACCACTCCTTCACAATACGCACCTTGGCCGGATCCACTGCTAGTCCTGCTCCGCTGATCACATGCCCCAAGATAGCAACCTCTTTAAGCCAGAATTCACATTTGCTGAACTTGGCAAACAAGGCGTGCTCTTTCAATTTATTCAACATCAACTTCAAGTGCTCAACATGCTCCTCCTCCATCTTTGAGTAGATCAAGATGTCGTCAATAAAGACAATGATGAAGACATCCAAATAAGGTTCAAACACCTTATTCATCAGGCTCATGAAGGCCGAAGGGGCATTTGTGAGCCCAAATGACATTACATTGAACTCGTACAACCCATATCTGAACTAAAGGCCGTTTTCTGGATGTCCCCTTCTTGTATTCTCAACTAATAATACCCTGGGCGCAAGTCCAACTTATAAAACGAATGTGCACCCACTTGTTGATCGAAGAACTTGTTGATCCGAGGTAGCGGATAAGTGTTCCGCACCATCAGTAGATTGAGTTCCCGATAATCTATGCACAAACGCAGGGTTCCATCCTTCTTCTTCACGAACAATACAGGGGCTCCCCAGGGTGACGAACTGGGGAGAACGAACCCTGATTCCACTAGTTCTTGCAGTTGAACTCTAAACTCTGCGAGTTCCTTCGGGGCCATTCGGTAAGGGGCCTTGGATATAGGCTTGGCACCTGGTACTAGATTAATGTGGAAGTCAACATCTCTGTGTGGGGGTAATCCTGGCAGTTTCTCAGGAAATACCTTGGGGAAATCCCGCACTACCCGTACATCTTTCATATCCAATGTCATCTCCTTCAACTCGAAACAGATAATGAAGACTTCATCCCCCTTCATATGGGCTTTTACAACCTGAACTGAAGATAACAGCATACGAGGTGCGAAGCTAATACCTTGGAAGGTGACGTCGGTGTCTCCATGTCTCAAATAGATTTGCTTTTCCGCGTAGTCGATCCTTGCGAAGTGCCAGTCCAACCACGCCATGCCCAGAATGATGTCAAACTCCGGCATTCTCAAGACCGTGGCAAGCGTATCAAAGGACTTCCCTTCAATAAATATCTCGAACTCGCACTTAGCAGTTGCAATCATCTTAGAGTCGTCAGGTAGGCGTACTCTTCAAGCAATACCAGTGAAGTATTGCACTCCTTCTAGATTTTTAATGAAGTCCGCCACACAAACGAGTATGTGGAACCGGTATCGAATAGAGTGTAGGCTAGTTTCTCACTAACCATTACGCCTAAGTGTCATAATTGTGAAGGCTCAAGCCAGATTCCTAGAACAACTTAGGTAGACTAAGGACGGATACTTAGTTTCTTCCTCGTAGTCCTCATACTGGAGTTGGGTCATGCTTCAATTACTCCTTCAGCGAGTCTCTTAACTCTTGTCTGAACACCCAAAAGACCCGCTTCCAACCACTTTACCATATCTGTTATCTCCACCAAGCTCGAGTCTGCTATAAACAAAAGTGGTTGCCCTAGAGAATCTGCCATGTCTATTATCTCCGCAAGATTCAAAATCCACTATAAACAAAAGTGCTTGCCCTAGGGGATCTCGCAAGACTTTATACAATAGATTTACATACCTAGGGTCATCCAAACTTTAGGAGATCGACGTATAACGGTATGTACCTAAGGTCAGGTTGGGTAATCTTAAGGTCAAAGTTGGACAACTTAGTGTGAATTATATATGGGCACACCACTACTTCTGCTAAGTCAGTTTGTCCGCAAACTGAGTAATCGAACGGGGGTGGTACCATTGTTGAATGACTTCTTTAGTTGAGGATCGTGGCAAACTGATACCATTTGTAAGACCCCCCTCCCAGATCCCAAAATACGGCACGAAGGGGGGTCTTATGCCCGAAATAGCCGCCTTGCGGTAGCATTAGCACGTGGGCTAACCTATACCACAAGACGCTTATTCCGCCGGCTACAACCAATATCAATATAAACATGCCAACCCAACCATAATATAAGTAAGAAGAAGTCAAATCCACACTAAGCATATATGTCCAAATAAATCAAATAAGAGAAGCTAAAACATGCTTCTACAATATCAGAGTACAACTACAACATTGCCCAAACGGGCTACATCAAAATCTCACAACACTCACATCCGTAACCGAAGGTAGAGATGACACCGTCACATCTCGCCCTATCATCCTGGCCTGGCTGTCCTGCTGTAAAGTCTGCTTCTGCTCTACCTGTGGGGTGACCTCCTAAAAAGGAAGACGTAGCAACCGTTTGTCGAAAGACTAAGTGGCTTCACATCCGCTCCCCCGGCGACTCCTCGGCACTAGGCGTAGAAAGGAACAAGGGTACAAGTATTATAAACAGTAAAACATATACATAGAGGTGGTGATGGTACAATAAGATTAATAGTATTTATTCTAGCAGTTCTACATAAACAATAATAACTATCAAGTACAAGTATCTACAGCAGGAAAGTAACTTAACTTATAAGGATGCCTATACAAGCTTATAAGTTAAAGGATCGGGTTTCATAAAAGTAACTCATCGCATAAGAGTGCCCATACAAACTTATACGATGAGGATCTTGTTGTGCAATGTTATGAAATGATATGTATGCTATGCAATGGCTCACCTATTATCACACACATGAAATTACTATGTCGACAAAGACTATAGTTCCCACTATTTGAGCAGGTAGCTAACCTCTCAGCCATCAGCCGCCGTGGCCAGGCGGTGATAGTAGAGCGGGCATCTCTACTACTAGGCGGGTATCCACACTACTTCACCTAGGCCTCCATACGCCTCAACGCTAAGAACACGACAACGGAGCCCATGCGTACTATGGTACAGCGGGAGCCTCGGGTAGATGTGCACCGAGGACCAAGCCCTGAACTGACATTGTGTGACCCGGAAGGAGCCTCAGAAGTATGTATGAGGACCAAGCCCAACCATTCACCTGGCACGGAAGGAGCCCCGGGACGTGGACACCGAGGACCAAGCCCAACCTCCCAAAGTCTAACTATCAACTCCCATCGGTGTGATGATCGGCGAGCCCATAGACCTGCCACACTGTCCTTAACCCAAGATTACGATACTGCGTGTCGACTCATACCACATGCAAATTCCACAAAACCGTGGTATGGAAGGGGCCTCAGAAGTAAGAACGAGGACACAACCCAACCATCCACTCGGAATGGAAGGAGCCCCGGGACGTGAACACCGAGGACCAAGCCCAACCATCCATCTATACCTCATTTCAACATTAACTCAACTAGTGACGTCCAACGCCGCAATTGCATCCTCTACAATACAACCCGTAGGGAGACTGCGCTCTAAGTATTGGACTACTAAACTTCATTCTAACCATCATACATACTCATGGCCATGGTTTATCCTGCTATTTGTCATTCCAACTGGGTTTCAACATATTACAAACATGATGCGTATTAATAATAATCTATCAATTTGTATCTAGTCATTTCATTCATCATATTATAAACCTGATGCACATTTATAATAATCTACCAATTTGTGCAAATCATTTCATTCATCATATTATAAACATGATGCGCATTTATAATAATCTAACAATTTTAGCAAGTCATATCGTGCAATAAAGCTTGCTTCACAGTTCAGTTTTATGGAATCTAATTGATAAGATTAATCATTCATAGCACTACGGTGGTCAGCATAAATAGTTCATCAAAATCTCGGTTTAATTTGCAACATAGATTTTACCGAATTCAAATTCATATTATATAAACCCTAGAATTTAAGTGCAGAATAAATCTGGACAGCAACTTCGATCGGAGATTCCAGAACCTACAAGAATCTGGAGAAGACGTGTAACCCCTCGATGGAAAGGTCTTTCCATGGGTTACAACGTTCATATTCAGCCCACAACCCAGATTTGTGTGTATCCTATTTGAAATTAGCCTTGAAGTCCGCTGCGTACAGAACACAATTTCTTCATGCAGGATTTATCAGATGTCATGTTCGTTCAGACTTTCCCGTGGCTATATACTTCGCATGATGACGTACAACCACTCGTTGGAAAGGTATTTGCAAGGGATTCAACTTTCGTGTTTAGTCGAAAGCCCAGATCTGGACACATCCTACATGAAAATGGCCAAGAAGATCACTGCGGGCAGAATACAGATTCTGCACGCTTCATAAAGAGGAATGAACGTCATCAGTTCATCTTCCTCTCCAAGTCGATCTTCCAAAATCACTCCAAAATTTCCTCCGCCCTTATTCACCCTCATGAGGCCATGATTCTTCACGAAACCATCCACCCATCATCACATAGGAGAAAGGGGAGGTTGAAGAGATCTAAAACCTAGAACACATGTCCTAGCATGGACATCCCTAGAAAACTCCTTCTCTCCATCAAAACTCTCTTGAGTCGATATCTCTCCTAATAAAATAACTAAAGATCTACCACCAAGGGAGAGGGGAGGAAGATCACCTCATTTCCGGCATTTCCACCATTTCCGTCCATAGATCTCATTACTCTTCTCAGCGGCATCTTCTTTTCCACGACGGCAGCAGATCTTCTCCTCTAGAACTAGATCCAGCGACTTCCTTCTCTCAACAGGAGTTTCTCTCAGAAAAATGGCTGGAATGAGGAGTGAAAATGGCTAGGGTTATCACTTCCCCTTTTATATAAAAGTGACACGGGTAGGGACACGCCCGTGTCCTTACCCGTGTCCTGCATAGGCGAAGCGTTATGACGGTTTTTATGCGTCGGTTCAATACTCGACACGACACACGGGTGGGACACGCCCATGTTGGCCCAGTCACGCCCGTGACATTGGGATGACACGCCCATGTCACCCCTCTTACTCGAGTACTTTTCCACCTACTCGAATATATTTCGACCTATACGAGAGCTACTCGAGGATGAGCGGGACACGCCCTGTTACACGCCTGTGTCACAGGACGTGTACGCCATACTTGACACTCGACGATCGTCGAGTGCTGGTCATCGACTAGAGGGAACACACGCCATCCGACATGCCCGTTTCGGATGGGACACGCCCGTGACACTGGGCGTGTTCCCTCTATCGACCATTTTCGTCAACCAAAGTCTCGAGTGTCTACACAAAGGAGGACACGCCCTAGGTCACGCCCTATACATGCCCGTGATACGGGGCGTGTCTCGCCCGAACACTTCATCGAACCCATTTTCATCGACCTCGCGACTGCTACGCACCCGAGCAGGACACGACCTGGGACACACCCATATCCTAGGCCCTAACACCAAAAATTTGCCAATCCCAGACTTTGGGCTGTTACATGCTTCCCAGTTGTCAACACTCCCCTGAGCCCAAGTCAACTCTACTGGCTCAAAAACATGCACAAGGGGCCTAGTGCGATTCGGTACATTACAAGAACACTCATAGAGGCCTATAGCACCATATTGAGTGATGCCTCACTACCAGAATACTTCTGGGCTGAAGCCGTCAACACTGCATGCCACGTGCAAAATCGAGCACTTATAAACAAGAACCACAATAAGATGCCTTACGAACTTCTAAAGGGCAGAAAACTGACTGTCTCGTATTTTAGAATTTTTGGCTGTAAGTGTTTCGTCCCTAACAATGACAAGTATCATACTACCGAATTTAGCGAAAAAAGTTTTGAAGGTATTTTTGTAGGGTATAGTAGCTATAGTAAGGCATACAAGATATTAAATAGAAAAACTCTGGTTGTAGAAGAATCCATTCAGGTTGTATTTGATGAGACGAGCTTGCTGCAAGGCAACTCTTCTAGTGTGTTCATTGAAAATACAGGTACAAAGTTGAAAGAACTTAACTTGGGTGAGCCGAATGAATAAAAAGATGAAAATTTCATCAAGATCACCACTCCAACCCAATTGGAGAGGTTGATGATGAAGATGAAGAAATCATCCAAGTTGATGAAGTCACTCCGGTGATTGAAGACATTCCAGATGCAAGGACTCTAGAGCTCAGACATCTCGAGGATCACCCAATAGACCAAATCATAGGAGATCTCCTGGATGGTGTCAGAACTCGTAGAGGTACAGGTAATGATAATTTATATTTAAATTTTCTCTCTCAGGTTGAACCGAATAAGTTTGAGCAAGCAAACTTAGACGTACCGTGGATAATGGCGATGAAAAAAGAACTATATCATTTCAAGCACTGTCAAGTATGGAAACTTGTTCCAAGACCCAAAGGTAAGAATGTCATCGAGACAAAGTGGGTCTACAGGAACAAGATGGACAAGGTTGGAACAATCATAAAGAACAAGGCCAAACTCATCGCCAAGGGATATCGCCAAGAAGAAGGAATTGACTTTGACCAGACGTACGCTCCAGTGGCAAGGCTGGAAGCAATCAGGTTATTCCTAACATATGTCGCTCTTAAGGGCTTCACTGTCTATCAGATGGACGTGAAGTCTGCCTTTCTTTATGGTGACATAAAGGAAGAGGTGTATGTGGAACAACCTCCAGGTTTCGTTGATTCTAACTTTCCTGATTATGTTTATCTGTTATCTAAAGCTTTATATGGTTTGAAACAAGCTCCTCCAGCCTGGTATGAGACGCTATCTACCTTTCTTCTTGAGAACAAGTTCCTAAGGGGAAAGATAGATAAGACATTATTTCTTAGGGAAATAAAAGACAAGATTCTGCTAGTGCAAATCTATGTCGACGACATTATTTTTGGCTCTAAAGATGACAACCTCTGCAAGAAGTTTTTAAAACTTATGCAAGAGAAGTTTGAAATGAGTAGTATGAGCGAGCTGAAGTATTTCTTAGGGCTTCAGGTGAAACAATCTGAAGATGGAATTTTCATCTCGCAGACTAAGTTCACAAAAGAGCTAATTAAGAAATTCAAAATGGAGAACGCAACCTCTATGAGGACTCCAATGGGTTCAACTGTGTCTCTGGACAAGGATGAGAAAGGGAAACCTTTTGATGAAACCAAGTAAAGAAGCATAATTGGATCCTTGCTCTATCTTAATGCTAGTAGACCAGACATAATATTCTCAACATGTGTATGTGCTAGATGTCAAGTGAACTCTAAGGAATCTCACTACGCTGCTGCATAGCAGATTTTGAGATATCTTAAAGGTATACCATTTCTTGGTTTATGGTACCCAAGAAGTAATGATAACGAGCTAATTGGTTTTTCAGATGCATATTTTGCAGGTAGCAAAGACGACAGGAAGAGCACTTCCGGGACTTGCCAATTCCTTGGAAGAAGGTTCATTTCCTAGAGTAGTAAGAAGCAGAACTGTGTTGCAATTTCAACGACTGAGTCAGATTATATCGCTGCAGGCAGTTGTTGTGCACAGTTGCTCTGGATAAAGAATCAGCTGGAAGATTAAAATCTAAAAGTCCAAGAAATCCCTTTATTTTGTGACTCCTCCAGCGCGATTGCAATAGCCAACAACCCAGTCTCTCATTGGCGGACAAAACACATAGAGCTACAGTAGCACTTCATCCGGGAGCATGTGGAGCATGGGGGTATAGATCTACAATATGTCCCAATAGATAGGCAAATTGCAGACAAATTCATGAAGCCATTTGACGAGACCAAGTTCACATTCTTCAAAACAGAACTTGGAATGCTCAACAAAGAAGATTAGAGAAGGTGGACTTACAACAAAGCTCAGAGATCAAGAAATCTGTCAAAAGTTGAAATTTTTCAAAGTTCAGACCGCATGACTTGAGTAAGAAGAAAGTCACTCGAGTACCTCTTCAGCCTACTCGAGTACTCCTCCAGTCACTCGAGTAACACTACTCGAGTACTAAGTTCTTCGCGAGAAGTAGGAAGACGTCACTCGAGTACTATCCTTATTTCACTCGAGTACCATCTTTATTTCAATCGAGTACTATCTTTATTTCACTCGAGTACTGCCGATCCACTCGTGTATCAGAAAGTCAATTTTCAACATCTATTCAAATTTCGTTATTCGCAACCCGAGGCTTATACCGCCACTTTCAAAGGTATGTTAGCTTAATTTCTTTCTTAATTATTGATAAATTAGTGTTATATAAATAGGAAAAGTCCGGATTTCATTTTTCTACACGATCCAAAACCCTTTCACTCGAGTAAGACGAAAGACTCTTCGTCTTCTGCCGACTATTGCAGAGCCCATGCGTCTTCTTCCCCGCACTGAATTTCTTTCAACTCTCTGAATCATGGCACCGCCGTCAAAGATTGGAATCGGTTCTGAACTCGTCACCACCGGTATTGCTGAATTGTCCAACTATTTCAGGAATTTACTCATCCTTCTTGACACCGCTGGCTTAACATTCATTCTCCAGCAACCGTGAAAAATTCTATTTCCAGAAGTTGAAGAATTTTTCAGGAACATTAAAGTTAGAAGAAATGGCAAAGTTCTCAAGACCACAGTCAAGAGAATCAAGATAAAACTCAACAAAACCTCTGTTTCCAACCTTCTTCGATTACCTATCGTTGATGAAGAAGAACATCTCAGTCATGAAGATTCTGACCGAGAATGTATGTTTTGTGGTCTCTCACCAGAATTACTCACCATTCGTCGATCAGATCTCAATCCAGAGAGCAAATTTCTTGAGATATTATTGGAAAAATCCTCCTGTGCAAGACCAGTTAAATCAGAGACATTTATCTTAACATGCTTGACATTATAACAACCATTATCTACAGGAAGAAATATCAGTTTGGTATGTTGTGTAACACCCTCAAATCCCAATTTGGGTTCAGGTTGGGTGACACGGCCTGGGACACGGGCGTGTCCCAGGGAGTGTTGTGCTCGGGTTGAGTGGCCTCTCGAGCACTTGACGTTATGTACTCGAGAAGCACTCGAGAAGAGGAAACACACCCGACGACATGACCGTGTCAAGGGGCATGTCCTCCTTTGGGTCGTCGAACTCCACTCGACGAATACATGACGGGGTGTGCCTGCAGCCGTATACGGGTACACAACCTGTGACATGGGCATGTCACTGGCCGTGTCATTCTCGGAATCGGCCAGGGAATGCGTGTACTGGTGGACATAGGTATGTCTTGGGATACATGGCCTGGGACACAGGCGTGTCCCATGGCTGTATCCCACTCTGGTCAAGTTGATGTTGTGCTGTGTGAGGTACACGACTTCTAGACATGGGCGTGTCGGCCATGACATGGGCATGTAGGCTGTGACATGGGCGTGTCATATAGCCATGTACTGTCGAGATTTGAGTCAGTTATGTGTCGCTTAAGGGACACGGCCTGTGACACGGGCGTGTTACAAGGTGTGTCAGGCCGTGTTCAGCTTTTTCTGGGCAAATCATGGCCGTTCTTTTTCCCTTATGCTAGATCCAAGGGTCCAAGCCCCTTCCCTGTGGATAAATGGCCGAGAATGAGGGGAAAGCTCATTCATGTGCCATTTCTCCTTCTTATCAGAGAGAGAGAGGGAGAGCAAGAGAAGGAGGAAGGAAGGCGGAAGCCAGCTACTGGAGGAGCTGCGGAGTGCAGAATCAAGATCTGAGTTTGGATTCGTGGAGGCAAAGCTGAGGCGATGAGTTCCATCCGGCTGGTTCATGGCTCCAAAGCAATCTTCAAGGGTAACGACCTCCTTCTTGGACATCGAAGTCCTTTCTTTATGCATATGCATGTAATCCTCCATCAAGAGGTGGAAAGCGTAAGTGATTCCTAGTGAGTCTGCATCTAGAGCCGGAAGTGTGTAGTACGGCATAGACATGCTGTGTGAAGCCCATCTTGACGGATATTCTGGATTGGTGATGATTATGGGTAAACTGAAGAAGACTACGTGGATTTGATGGACGTGTATGACCTATGAGTGAAGGCTTTTTTGTATGGATGTATGGATGTGATCTTGGATGCTTTGCGTAATCTCCTGCTTGTTTTGAGAGGTCAATTGGTAGTAACGCCTGGGGAGCATGGGATAAACCCGGCTTGCTATACCACAAGGGTGGGTTGATCTGTATTAATTTGAGAGGTCGATTGGTGGCAATGCCTGGGGAGCCGAGGTAAACCCGGCTTGCTACACCACTAGGGTGGGTCGATCTGAATTAGGTTTGGAGTTCGATTGGTTGTAATGCCTGGGGAGCACAGATAAACCCGACTTGCTACACCACTAGGGTGGGTCGATCTACTATGGTGATGCTCATGTTTGCTGTGAGGTTAGTACCTCTGAGTGGGATGGACGTAATGTCGCAAGCCTGCGGGATTGGTGTACTAGGACCGGCCAACCAACACGTTAAAAACCTCTGATCAGCGGTGGATGACTGGTATATCCCGTACACCAACAAGGTGCCCTGAGTGCACGGAGCGTCTGGTGGATACCGGCATTTGTGACATTGTTGTGATTGGTAGATAGTGGATACTATGATTGCAATGTATATAGGGAAGGAACCACTGCCACGGGTAAGGGGTAGGGTCGTTATAATTAGTCAGCTAATACTGACCGTTGCTTTGTTTATCACTCTTGGGGTGGATATCTATTTGCAGGTGATGATGGGTTGAATTAAATTAAGCGAATGGAGGTCGTGCTGCTTAGTCTCGAGAAGGTCGTGCAAAAAATGCTTGGATTTCATGTGTGGTCGGCCTGCGTCCCGATGTATGAAGCTGTATATTTTGTAAAAGTAACTTGTAACGCCTTAAGGTCATGAGCGTGTGTATTTGTATACATTCCTGATTGATATATAATGTGGAGTTTATATATTTAGTGGACATTCGCTATGATGAGTTCATATAACTTAAAATGCTGCGCTAGAATGCTTTGAGTTAGGACACGAGTAGAATGAGATTTTGATATTCACACGTGACTCCGCCATTTGTCTGTGAAATATGGCATGGGGCCCCGACCGGACCCACTGTTATATTCCGTGTGACGAATGTGGGCGTTACATGTTGATTCTTGACAAGATCAGGGAGAGCATCAAGTCTCCAAACTATGCCAGGATCATCTCTTTGATGTTGCATGAGATCAATCCTGAAGTCTTCAATTTCTTCAAAGGTACAATACTACACCACATGAAGAAGGTATCAATTTCTTCCATTCAGAGATGAGTTTTAAAACTGCTAAATCCTGCCCAGTCTGCCAGAGCCCATGATCTCCCTGCTACAGAGGACAGAACCCCATCTCCCTCTCCACCTCATATGACAAACACATCTAGTGTAGCTGCTGAGGGGGAGCCTACTCCTTCTGTTCCAGAAGATAGAGTACCTACTCCACCTGTTACTTCTCTCCCTCCATCCACTCCTGAAGAAACTCCATCAGATGCTCAGATTCAAGACACAATTCTATCTACAGAAGAAGCCATAAATCAAATGATTGAAGAGTTAAGTACTGATGAACCGCTTCCTCCCCTCCATTCAGAGCAAACTGTTGAACCATCAAAGCAACAAACACCAGTACCTTCACCCACTCATACTCCATCTCCTATATCCCCTGTTCACCACTCTCCTACTGCTAATAGAGCAGGTTAAGACTATATTAATTTTTGATGACAAAGAGCCATCCCCAGAACCAGTGGAAGCTCCCTTAAAGAGCCTGGACTTCACTATCTCCAACATCATCACTAAAGAAGGGGATGCCCTAATTCATACTATCAGAGCTAAGAGCTCAGACACCATTGAAGAAGTTATTCCATGGTCTGCTCCTCCTCCTCCAGTTCCTTCTACTGCTGCTCCTCCTACTGCAAATGACATTATAGGTAAGATTGAACATATGCTACTTGAATATAGAAAGTACTTTGACGACTCTCCCAAAGTTATTCAAGATAAAGTTACAACTCTTGAGATAGAGATAAGCAGAGGATTTGCTGAAATTTAGCATAATACAGATGAATTAAGACAGCTATTCAAGATAGGTGGAAAAGCTCGGGACCACACAATCACAAGTGTTGGTCATGTAATAGAACAAGCTGTTGCTGTTACTAATAACCAGATTCAGTTAGAAAAGAAAACCGAAGCTCACACATTCAAGATCTATGAAGAAGTAAGTACCTTCAAAGAAGATGCTTTAAATAATCTGACTGTAGAAGTCAAAAAGGGGGGGAATTTAGTCAAAGAATATTTAGAGAAATCAAATGCCAACAAGCAAACAGTCTGGGAAGCTAAGCTAAAAGAAATTCATGATGATGTGCTGAGTCAGATCCAAAGTGTATAATTCCATACTTATGCTACAACTGTATGGATGCATAACCAGATACTCCCTGATTTTCAAGCTGATCAAAATGTTATCCCTCATCATCTAAATCCCCTGGCCCTTGTTGCTCCTGTTCCAGTCCCTCAACCTATTTTCTCTCCTAGACCTGAAGGTTTTGAAGCTTCTCCTCTAGAATCTTATACTCAGGTTTGGGAGGGTGATCCAGCAGACATATTTCTTCAAGCTCCTCCTGAAATTTACATACCAAAGAAGAGAAGATATAGTGATGGAGCCTCCGCCAGCAGATCCATTCTAGTTCCAGATTCAGAGAAAAGGAAAGCTCCAGAATTTACAGAAATTTGGTCTCCTACATCTAAGTCCCTCATCCATGATACTCTAAAGTTAGTCTTGGACTTCAATGAAAATAGACATGATCATTACAGCTCCCAAGAATGGGACTTGTGTGAGAAATCTATGACCAAGAGAAGACTATATGATAGAGAACATGGAAGAAAAAACCTTGCTGCTCCTCCAAAGCCTCCCAAGTACTATCCAAAACCTTACAGTTATCAGAGGAGACAACAAGAGAAGAAGGATAAACAACATCATCAAGTCTAGATTGAAGGATGTTACAAGAGTGTTGATGAGAATTATGTAGAAATGATGTTTTGGACAATTCTAATTATATAATATTTAATTTTGATCATCTACTCTTTGCTTATAATCTTTGTGCTTATTACCTTGATTTCTATCTTGCACATCTACCTCTTTATTTGTCTATATAATTCACCTTAGTGTAGAGGGTTATGACTTCTACAAATAGGGGGAGATTGTTGGGTATTATATCCACAATAATCCGGATTTGGTGAAGTCACCCTTGAACTAAGATGAATTAAGTTGTATTTGATGTATTGTTTGAGTTATGTGTTTGCAGGACTTAATTGCCAAGTGTAGACCAATGTCAGTCTACAATGGGTCACCAAACACAGTACCATACAATGTAATCCCTCATTGTGTGATTCATGGTGTTGACTCATGTGTAGCCTCTCTATTGGGATACACTTCATCTTCAAACACTAGGATTGTTGATGAAAGACTTGTTGCTAATTTTATTGAAGAAAGGAAAATTCTCCTGAAAGAAAATATTCTAAGTATTTCACTTGAGTAGAAGCTTAAGTACTCGAGTTGAACCCTTAGTAAATACTCGAGTAAGTCTGTCTGAATTCCAGTAAGGGAAATGGTTCTCGAGTATTCTGAACATAGCACTCGAGTGGCCAAGTCCATTACTTGAGTAGACTTCTTATTCTCGAGTTAACAAGTTTTCTATCTCAAAAAAGTTCTAAGTACTTTACTCGAGTAGTTAAGTTCACCACTCGAGTAGATGAATAATTTGTCTCGAGTGACAAAAGGAAGATTCTCGTGGTGTATTTACCCCACTCGAGTTGTTCAGTTCATGTACTCGAGTAGTCTATCTACTTCTCAAGTAGTCCTGCTCCAGTACTCGAGTAACCAGATTTTATCTCCCAGAATTTTCACTAAGTCCTTTTCTCGAGTTATTCTTCTCCACCGCTCGAGTAATCCTTTTACCACTCGTGTGATACTTCTAGCACTCGAGTAAGCCTTTTTCCACTCGAGTGATTACAAGTTCGGTTCTAAATTTTATCAAAGAATTCATCTCGAGTTGTCTGATATTGTCCACTCGAGTACTCATTTTAGTACTCGAGTAGCTTATTTCTCACTCGAGTGATTCAGTCAGTTTTTCCAGAATTTCACTAAGTCCAGAACCGACGGGATTTTCAAATGCCGTGACGTGAATTGTCCACATGGACGTCATTAATGCTAATTTTGACCGTTAGGGAGATCTTATATAAGGTCTTGTCAAATCGATTAACCCTAACAACAAGCTATCAAAGAAATATTCTATGTCTCTGAATCAGATTTTTCTCTTTCCAAAAAACGGAAGCCGTCGCCGCTCTTCATCGTGCAAACCGCCTAGGCTTTTGATTCAAGACGATTCAGTTCAGTAGACTTGCAGATCGAGAATGTTCTTCAACCTCTTCATTTCTTCTCTGATCCTGTGAGTCAAGATGTTTCAGATCCAGATCTTGCTGAGTTTCTTCTTCAAATTATTCTGATAAAGAAGCAAAGTTCAAAGGAAGAAGACCTTTGCCGACATCTCCAGTTCTGAGAAATATCATTGTTTGTATTTTATATTCTCAATTTATTTTTGTAGGAGATTACTCTCCGAGTGTAGGAGCTTCGTTCTCCGAGTTGTAGAAAGTTTTATCTTTCGAGTGTAGATCCGTGTTTTGGATCAAGTTGTAGGAAGTTTATTCCGAGGCGTAGGATTGGTTTCAATCCCAGATAGTGGACTAGCTGAGTATAGTGCTTTGCTAGATCGGTGAGTGGAAAGTGGATGTACCTAAGGTTGGGGAACCACTATAAATCTCTTATCATCTGTGAATGTTTGGTAGAGTTGTTTTGCATATATCGCTAATTTTTATTCTGCAAAAAGACGCACAACTCACCTATTCACCCCCTCTAGGTGATTTAGGTAGACAACTGAACACTTTCAGAGGATATATCTGCTTCTGATTTGAAATGCTTAGTTACCAAGAACAAGTAACTGGACTTTTGGCATAAGAGACTAGGACACTCAGGAAGTAAACTTGTAACACCCCGAAACTCAAAAGAGCGACGGGTGACGAATCTTTACCAAATTTGGAATTTCATAGGGGTACACGGCCTGGGACACTAGCGTGTCCCCGGGCGTGTCGGGGTAGTTCGAAGATCTGGCAAGAAACGATCAGGCAGAAATCTGGGTTCGACGATCGTCGAGCAGCGGTCGACGATGGAGCCAGCTTTTTATGTTCGACGATCGGGCCAGCTTCCTGTGTTCGACGATCGGGCCAGCTTTCTGGGTTCAACGATTGGGCCGCGCGTTCGACGATTTGGCCAGAGTGTTGCGTTCGACGATCGGGCTATAGATCTCCATTCGACGATCTGTCCACGGTCGACGATCTTGGTTCGACGTTCGTCGAGCGCGGGGCTGATTGTAGCGTGTCTGACTCGGTCGATGCGGAGTGTTGACACTGGGGTTTTGGCGGGAGTTCACTAAATGTCCTGATATAATTTAATTGGCCGCGGATGTGTGTTGCTCCGGATTGGTGAGCCATGCGGTGTTTAACCCCATTCGTCTAGGTCAGACATGGATCGTGTCCTTGCATCCCTTTTTGTGGGATCTGATGGTTGTGGTTAATCCCGAAGAGATTAAACCCGAGAGAAGGGTTTCAGAACCCTTATTTTTCCTGCCGTGTTCTCTATCTAAATCCTAGAGAGAGGGGAGAGCAAAGGAGGAAAAAGAAGCTTAGATCCAGTCTTTGGAGGAGTTTTAGAGCTCTAAATCGCTAGCCGACTTCGGATTTACGAAGGCAAGGAGATTGCAGTGCTTTTCATCCGCGTACTTTTCCATGGCGCCAAGGAAGAACGCTAGGGTAAAGATTCTCTACTTGAGCATGTGAAGCTCTCCTTCTTTTGCATAGGAAGCCTGCTCTCAGTTTGTGGTGAGTTGGAGGCATTCCTTCGGGTAGATATGTGAAGTCCCCGTTGTGTAGAGTTCGTAAATGAGAACGGACATAGACATGATGTGTGAAGCCTATCCGGACATGTTGGTCTGGATCGGTGATGTTGCATTGCATAAATGCCGGAGAAGACTCCGTGCGAATGTTTGTTTTTTGGGTTTTCTACGTGATAGATTGCAATAGGGAACCTCGGGGATTAACCCTAAGGTGCACCCGAAAAACTGGGCGGATGCGTGTTCTTGCTAACTTGGTGGCCTGGGAGCCAACTTGAACATAACCAGGTTATGTGATTTTGTGATGGAAACGGGACTCGGGAGAAGTTTGACCTGCGCATATGTTTTAAATTAATGTTGCGATGTGAGTACGGGTTAGATGAAACCGTGCCCGTTCTATGTCATTCGGATTAGAGCCGTTGGCATAGATGAGGGTCTTCGGCGGTCTATGGTTTAAATTACCGTGACCCATGCCGGGAAGACAAATTGCTCATTGTTGGGCTGTCATGGGGATGGTGGTGAGTCGGCGGGCTTTGACCGTGTTCACCGAGAATGTGCCCTGAGTGCACGGTGTGTGTGGCCGTGTGAGCCTACTCCTGTGATGAAATGCATATTTATACACTGCTTGGTTATGCTAATAAGTGCAGGGAAGGAGCATCGCCGCCCCGAATTGGGGGCAGGATCGTTATAATTTATTCAGCATTGCTGACCGTTGCTTTTGTTTGCCACTGTGCGGTGGTTTGTTGCTTGCAGGTACTGCTGGACCAAGCGGTCAATAGCTGGCTAAAGCCCAAATTGCGAAGCCGGCCCTCGAAGGCCTAATTGGAGTGTTTACTTGCTTTTGTTCATGTATGACCGGCCTGCGTGCCGTGGTATGGAAAACATGTAATAAGAATAAACCATTTGTAAGGCCTTAAGGCCAATACTTGTGTATGTACTTCATTCCTATTTGGCTTGTTAGTGGACATTCATGCTTGTTGCTGGGTTCTTTTAATTGCAACTATTTAAACTGCTTCCGCTAGAATGCTCTGTGTAGGACGTTATGATTGGTTGGATGGTTTCCATTGAGTAACCACCCGGTCTGTCCGTGGTATATGGCGTCGGGCCCCGGCCGGACCTACTGCTATATGCTATGCGACGGATAGTGGGTGTTACAATTTGGTATCAGACTACTGGTTTCGGTCAGGCTTAAAATGAATTCGTGGGCGAATTCTTTTTAAGGAGTGGTGAGCACATGAATGCACGTCATCATTATAACAACAAAAGAACCCATGAATGTCCACTTAGGAATTAAAATACACGTGCTTGGGGAACCTGCGTGTTCCTATAATTGCTGTTTGCAATTTTATTTGGTCGCTTAACGGTGTTTTGTACCACTATAGGTGACCAGAAGCGGTGCTGGGCTGTCGGAACGTCGAGTTTGTGAGGCTAGTAGTGCACCAAATGATGCTCCTTCAACACCTCCGTCGGCTGAGACCATATGATTGGTGTCCGAAGCAGTGTTGGCCATGATTAATGCGCAGCCTGCAAGGCAAATGCAGCAGCCCGCTCCTGTGATGGAGCAGGCACCTCTTCCAGAGGTAGATCCGAGAAGAGTGCAGCAGGTAGTAGTGGGGCCATTGGTGCCCAGGAGGGCAACCGAGAGACAGCTCAAACATGTCATGAGCTTTAATCCTCCGGTATTCTCAGGGTTGGGAACCCCATCTCAAGCTGAAGACTGGCTCTCCAGGGTGAGGAGAGTCTTGATAGCAACGGAGACGGAAGAATGGAAAATGACCACCATTGCTACGTTCCTTCTGGACGATGAAGCGAGATTGTGGTGGGAAGGATTGGAGCTGCATCTTTTGAGAGGTAGGCAACTTACAGATGTCTCGATGGAGGAGTTCTCGAGACTATTCTTGGCTAGGGACCTCCCTTCGGCACAGAGGATAGCATTGGAGAACGAGTTCCTGAAGTTGGTTCAAGGAGACAGTAGCGTGGATGAATATCTCCACGAGTTTACTCGACTGAGTCAGTATGCTAGCTCCACCATCGCGGATGAGGAGCCCAAGACGAATAGATTGTATGAAGGGTTGAGAGATGAGTTGAGGCTACTACTCTCGGGGCCGATGACGCAGGGTTTCTTGGCCATGGTCAACACGGCCCGGTCCTTAGAGAAGGACATGAAGAATGTTCAAGCGAAGAAGAGCATTGGTGATAAGAAGTCTGGGTTCAAAGTGCTGACTACTTCAAAGTCCGGCTATCAAAGGTTCTTTAAGAAGTCTAGGACTTTGGGTCCAGCTCCTTCTTCTGGTGCTTCTGGGGCGACTACGGGTCGGACCCCGGGTGCATGCTTTACTTGTGGGAAGCCGGGGCACTTTGCCCGTGACTGTTGGAGCGGACGTCCCAAGTACGAAAGGAAGCCGGGAGCAACTTATGAAGAGAAGGGAAAGGCGGTGGAGTCGACCGCATCCCATTATGATCCAGCCCAACCGAGGGTTTATAATCTTGGCCAACAGGAGGCCATCAAACAGACGGATGTGGTGACATGTAAAATTTAAATTTATAGCAAATTAATCTTTTAAATTCTTGTTGTGTGCTTGTTACCTTACCACTGCTTGTTTAGGATTTGTTTTGATTTGTGAAAATTCGGCAAGAGCACTCTTCGATACGGGAGCTTCACACTCCTTCTTGTCCGAAGGATTCATATCGCGCATCGGAGTACCTTCTTCGATGGCGAAGGACAAGTTGGATGTGTTGTTGCCCAATGGGTGTTCGATACGCGCAGATAGAATCTGTGGCGTGAAGATTCGAATTGGGAATCAAGAGTTCGATCTACAATCATCGTTGCTACCGTTGGTGGAGTTCGACGTTATATTTGGCATGGACTGGCTCTCGGAGAAGCGAGCCTAGATTGATTGCTATAGCAAGGAAGTCAAGCTGGGAGCAGGTCGTGAGACGACTTTCACGGGCTTGAAGGGGTCGAGCAAGACGTTGATGTCTGCTCTTCAGGTGGTGAAGGCGGTTCGTGCCAGTGCAGAACTGTTCTTTACACTAGTGGAGGTTGCAAAGCCTAATCCTGCATTGGATAGTATATCAGTGGTAGCGGAGTACCCTGATGTGTTCCTCGCAGATCTTCCTGGAGCCCCGCTGCAGCGGAAGATAGATTTCACAATGGAGCTTGTACAGGTGCAAAACCTGTGTCATGCTCTCCATATCGGCTAGCGCCTAAGGAAATGACGGAGCTGAAGGTTCAACTGCAAGAGTTATTGGAGCAAGGGTATGTGCGTCCAAGTTTTTCGCCTTGGAGCGCGCCGGTCCTCTTTGTTAAGAAGAAGGACGGAAGCTTGAGGCTGTGTATTGATTATCGGGAGCTCAACAAGTTGACGGAAAAGAACAAGTACCCGATCCCCCGGATCGATGATCTTTTTGATCAGTTGGTCGGGTCGACGTTGTACTCAAAGTTGGATCTCAAGTCCGGGTACTATCAGCTGGGAATAAGGGAGAGTGATATCCCGAAGACAGCGTTCAATACGAGATACGTGCATTACGAGTTTACAGTCATGCCATTTGGGCTGACTAATGCGCCGTCAGTGTTCATGGATAGTGTTACCTCTCACTACTTTGACGAGGAAGGAGCAGAAGTTCATTTGGACGTCGGAGTGCGCGCGAGCTTTCGAGGAGTTGAAATGTCGGTTGACCACGGCGCTTGTGCTGAGTTCGCCGAGTGGGACCGAAGGTTATGAGATTTATAGCGATGCTTCGGGCAGCGGTTTGGGTTGCGTGCTACTGCAACATGGAAGTGTGATAGCTTATGGCTCGAGACAGCTGAAAGTGCACGTGAGGAATTATCCGGTCCATGACTTGGAGTTAGCGGCCGTGATTTTTGCTTGAAGCTGTGGAGGCATTATTTGTACGGTGTGAAGATTGATATCTACACCGATCATAAGAGCCTGAAGTATTTAATTGATCAGAAAGATCTGAATATGCGGCAGCGTAGATGGATGGAGTTCCTGGGGGACTATACATTCAAGATCCACTACGTGCCTGGTAAAGGTAATGCGGTTGCGGATGCGTTGAGTCGCCGAGCCCCAGCTCAAGCCAATTGGATATCGGTGCATGATGAGTGGTTGGTTCGAGAGTTGGAGGCGTTGGAGATTGTTTGTGTAGATAAGCAGACAAGTGCTGAAGCACTCTTGAATTGGACTGAAGTTCAATATGTCCTGGCTGATCGGATTCGGCAGGCTTTGGATTTGGATGACCACATGAAGCAGTTCATGGTAGAGGCTCTGGATGGGTCAAATTCCCAATTCGTTGTGGAGGATGGATTGCTTTGGAAAGATGATCGTCTTTGCGTCCCAAGCGAGGGTAGTTTGCGAGTAGAATTGTTGTACGGGGCACACCATACCAAGTACTCGATTCACCCGGGGAGCACAAAGATGTACCGCGACGTTAAGAAACTGTTTTGGTGGCCGAGTTTGAAGAAGGATGTGGCACTATAAGTGGCGAAGTGCCAAACTTGCGCCTTGGTGAAGGCGAAATGCCAAAAGCCGGGAGGATTTCTGAAGTCCTTGCCTATTCCGGAGTGGAAATTCGACGACATCACAATGAACTTTGTGCACGGGTTGCCAAGGTCACAAAAGGGGAACAACGCCATCTGGGTGGTCGTAGATCGGCTAACGAAGGTGTCACATTTCATTCCGCATAGGAAGGATGATCCGGTGGAGAAGTTGGCAAAGTTATATGTGGATAACATAGTACGGCTCCACGGTGTGCCCCGCAGCATCGTGAGTGACCGAGATGGGCGGTTCACGTCCAATGATTGGAGGCTTGTGCAGCAAATGTTGGGAACAAAGCTGAGTTTTAGCACAGCCTTCCATCCGCAGACGGATGGGCAGACCGAGAGCGTCAATAGGACTATAGAAGACATGCTCCGCATGTGTGTCTTGGACTTTGGAAAGCAATGGGAAGACCATCTTTATTTGGTGGAATTTGCGTACAACAATAGCTACCAGGCTAGTATTCAAATGGCGCCCTTCGAGGCTCTTTATGGTCGAAGATGTCGTACGCCGTTGTCCTGGTTGGAAACCGGTGAGCCAAAGTTGTACAAGCGTCAAGAGGTGGAGGATGCTACTTCATTGGTGCGAACCATTCAGGAGAGGTTGCTTATCGCTCAGGACCGGCAAGAGAAGTACTATAATGCCAAGCACAGGAACGTGGAGTTCGCTGTGGGTGACTGGGTGTACTTAAAGATCAAGCCATTCAGGGGTGTCTCACGGTTGCGGCGCTTGAAAAAGCTAATCCCGAGGTACCTTGGGCCGTTTGAGGTTCTGCAGCGGATTGGCGAAGCGGCTTATCGATTGAAGCTATCGGTGGAGCTTAGTGGTCTACATGATATATTCCATATATCGGTGCTACGGAAGGCAGTGCAAGAGCCTTCGCAAGTGATCGCGGTCGATCAAGTGCCCGTGGATAGTGGATTGTCGACAAAGGTCAAACCCATGCGTATTAAAGACTCGGAAGTCAAGCGGCTACGCAATAAAGAGATCAGGATGGTCAAGGTCCGATGGGACAATTGTGGTCGAGAGGAGCTCTCTTGGGAACGAGAGCAGACTATGCTTGACGAGTATCCGGAGTTGTTCCGCTCAGGTACAATTTAATTTTGTATTTATCTTTCCTTTATGTAATTTCGTGGAAAAAATTCTTTTAAGAGGAGGAGAGCTGTAACGCCTCGAAACTCAAAAGAGAGACGAGTGACGAATCTGTACCAAATTTGGAATTTGGCGGGGGTACACGGCCTGGGACACGGAAATGTCCCAGGGCGTGTCGGGGTAGTTCGAAGATCTGGCAAAAAACGATCAGGCAGAAATCTTGGTTCGACGATCGTCGAGCAGCGGTCGACGATCGGGCCAACTTTTTGTGTTCGACGATCGGGCCAGCTTCCTGTGTTCGACGATCGGGCCAGCTTTCTAGGTTCGACGATCAGGCCGCGCATTCGACGATTTGGCCAGAGTGTTGCGTTCGAAGATCGGGCTATTGATCTCCGTTCGACGATCTGTCAACGGTCGACGATCGTCGAGCGCGAGGCTGATTCTGGCGTGTCTGACTCGGTCGACGCAGAGTGTTGACGCTGGGGTTTTGGCGGGAGTTGACTAAATGTCCTGACACAATTTAATTGGCCGCAGACATGTCTTGCTCCGGATTGGTGAGCCATGCGGTGTTTAACCCCATTCGTCCATGTCAGACCTGGATCGTGTCCGTGCATCCCTTTTTGTGGGATCCGACGGTTGTGGTTAATCCCGAAGAGATTATACCCGAGAGAAGGGTTTCAGAACCCTTATTTTTCCTGCCGTGTTCTCTGTCTAAATCCTAGAGAGAGGGGAGAGCAAAGGAGGAAGAAGAAGCTTAGATCCAGTCTTTGGAGGAGTTTTAGAGCTACAAATCGCGAGCCGACTTCGGATCTACGAAGGCAAGGAGATTTCAGTGCTTTTCATCCGCGCACTTTTCCATGGCACCAAGGAAGAACGCTAGGGTAACGATTCTCTACTTGAGCATGTGAAGCTCTCCTTCTTTTGCATAGGAAGCCCGCTCTCGCGAGTTTGCGGTGAGTTAGAGGCGTTCCTTCGGGTAGATATGTGAATTCCCCGTTGTATAGAGTTCGTAAATGAGAATGGACATAGGCATGATCTGTGAAGCCTATTCGGACATATTGGTCTTGATCGGTGATGTTGCATTGCATAAATGCCGGAGAAGACTCCGTGCGAATGTTTGTTTTTCGGGTTTTCTACGTGGTAGATTGCAATAGGGAGCCTCGGGGATTAACCCTAAGGTGCACCCGGAAAACTGGGCGGATGCGTGATCTTGCCAACTTGGTTGCCTGGGAGCCAACTTGAACATAACCGGGTTATGTGATTTTGTGATGGAAACGGGACTCGGGAGAAGTTTGACCCGCGCATATATTTTAAATTAACATTGCGATGTGACCACGAGTTAGATGGAACCGTACCCATTCTATGTCGTTCGGTTTAGAGTCGTTGGCATAGATGAGGGTCTTCGACGGTCTATGGTTTAAATTACCGTGACCCATGCCAGGAGGACAAATTGCTCATTGTTGGGGCGTCCTGGGGACGGTGGTTTGTCGGCAGGCTTTGACCATGTTCATCGAGAATGTGCCCTGAGTGCATGGGTTGTTTGGCCGTGTGAGCCTACGCTTGTGATGAAATACATATTTATACACTGCTTGGTTATGCTAATAAGTGCAGGGAAGGAGCATCGCCACCCCGAATTGGGGGCGGGATCGTTATAATTTGGTCAACATTGCTGACCGTTGCTCTTGTTTGCCACCGTGCGGTGGTTTGTTACTTGCAGCTACTCCTGGACCAAGCGGTCAATAGTGGGCTAAAGCCCAAATTGCGAAGCTGGCCCTCGAAGGCCTAATTGGAGTGTTTACTTGCTTTTGTTCATGTATGACCGGCCTGCGTGCCGTGGTATGGAAAACATGTAATAAGAGTAAACCATTTGTAAGGCCTTAAGGCCAGTACTTGGGTATGTACTTCATTCCTATTTGGCTTGTTAGTGGACATTCATGCTTGTTGTTGGGTTCTTTTAATTGCAACTATTTAAACTACTTCTGCTAGAATGCTCTGTGTATGACGTTATGATTGGTTGGATGGTTTCCATTGAGTAACCACCCAGTCTGTCCGTGGTATATGACGTCGAGCCCCGGCCGGACCTACTGCTATATGTTATGCGACGGATAGGGGGTGTTACAAAACTTATCGTCAAACTATCAAAAAATAAACTTGTCCGTGGACTTGCAAAACTAAGCGGCAGTTTAAACCTGTTATGTGCTCCATGTCAAAAAGGGAAATTCATTAAAACCTCTTTCAAAAGTAAAAATGATATTTCCACGACTAGACCGCTTGAACTCATTCATATGGATCTGTTTGGTCCTCTTAGTACATGTGGTTTAGGGGGAAAACGATACACCTTTGTTCTTATTGATGACTATTCCCATTAATGTTCGACGATCTTCCTTACGAACAAATCCGATACGTTACTTGAGTTCACTAATTTATGCACTAGACTTCAGAATGATAAGGAACTAAAAATAAAATGCATAAGGTCAGATCATGGGGGGGGGGGGTGGATTTGAGAATGAAAATTTCATAAACTATTGTAATAACTTAAGAATTAAACAGAAATTCTCAGACCCACACACTACACAACAAAATGGGGTAGTGGGATGAAAAAATCGCACGCTTCATGAGTTAGCACACACAATGCTCGCCGAGTTCGGCTTGCCTCAATATTTCTAGGCTGAAGTGGTTAACACAGCATGATATGTGATGAACTGAGTCATGCTTTGACCCATTCTTAAGCTAACTCCATATGAGCACTATTGTAATAGAAAGCCGTTAGTTACATATTTTAGAGTATTCGGTTAACCATGTTTTATTCTAAACTCTAAGGATCAGTTAGAAAAACTTGATGAAAAATCAGACCATGGCATCTTGTTAGGATATTCTAGTACGAGTCGTGCATATAGGGTTTATAATAAATGAACTTTAGTTGTTGAGGAATCGGCTCACGTCCACTTTAACGAAAATTCACCAACCATAGTCCCTAGGCAAAATGAAGAGGAAATTGATGACAAAGAACAGTTAGAAGCTAAGAGTGAGGAGAAAGTAGTGTCAGATGAAGTTCCAATTCATATAGGGGAATATTGGCCTCCAACTACTCTAAACTACTTAAAAGAGCATCCACGAGAACAAGTAATAAGAGAGCCCTCACATGGAATTAGAACTCGATCGACATTACATGAAACTTTTTGAACTTGTGTTTCCTATTTGAAATTGAGCCCAAGAACATCTCAGAAGACCTAAAGGATGAATCATTGTTCTTGGCAATGACTGAAGAGTTAAACTAATTCTAGAGAAGTAAAGTATTGGTGTTAGTGTTGCATTCAGATAGCCATCAAGTTATTGGTTTGAAAATGGGTTTATAATAATAAACTTGATGGTGACTCTAGGATAACTAGAAATAAGGCTAGGTTGGTGGCACAAGGTTACTCGCAGATAGAAGGAGTGGATTTTGATGAATCATTTGCACCGGTTGCACGTCTTGAATCTATTCGTATGTTCTTAGCGTTTGCTAGTTTTAAACAAAATAAATTATACCAAATAGATGTTAAGAGTGCATTCTTGAATAAATATATTAAGTAAGAGGTGTATGTTGAGCAGCCACCCAGATTCAAGAACGCTGACTATCTGAATCATGTATATAAGTTGGTGAAAGACTTATACGGTTTGAAGCAAGCACCCCGTGCTTGGTATGATCGGCTCATGACTTTTCTACTTGGACATGGGTTTAGGATGGGCAGGGCAGACACCACTCTCTTTATGAAGCACGAGAATCTTGATGTAATTCTTTTACAAATTTACGTGGATGATATTATTTTGTGGCAACAAACGTAAATTATGTAAAGAAATTGTCATTTTAATGCAGTATGAATTTGAGATGAGTCTAGTTGGAGAGGTATCTTATTTCTTAGGTTTTAAGATTTCTCAACGTAACGATAGAATCTTTATAAGTCAATCAAAATCAATAAAAGATATGCTTGTACGATTTGGCTTTGAGAATCTGAAACAAGTCAAGACTCCAATGAGTGCCTCCCAAAAATTAGGAAAGGATGAAAGTAGCATTCCGGTGGATCAAACTCTATTTAGAGGAATGATCGGATCACTACTCTACTTAAGTGTGTATCAGCCTGATATTACATTCGCGATGTGTCTATGCGCTAGATATCAAGCCGATCCTAAAGAATCACACTTGAAAGCGGTTAAACATATCTTTAGGTATCTTATAGGCATCCAAATTCTTGGTCTTTTGTACCCACACACAACTGATTTCACACTCCATAGGTACTCCTATTCCGATTATGCTGGATGTTCAGTCGATCGCAAGAGCATAAGTGGCCCCTGTCACTTCCTTGGTCAGACACTAGTCTCATGGTCAAGTAGAAAACAAAACTCGGTTGCCCTCTCCACTGCTGAAGCTGAGTATATTGCCCTAGGGATTTGTTGCGCACAAGCACTCTGGATGTCCCAAATGCTAGAGGACTTTGGCCTGATTTATAGAAACGCTACTCTTAGGTGTGAAAACAAAAGTGCCATAGACTTGACTAATAATCCAGTGCATCACTCACGGTCAAAACATATTGATGTTTGTCATCATTTCATTCGAGATCACATTAAGAAAGAGAATGTGAGCGTAAGCTTCATTGGCACCGACGACAAACTAGCTGACATATTCACAAAACCCCTCCCAGATGCGCGTTTCTCATTACTTCAACTCGAGATAGGTGTTTTGGATCTTCCTTCCTAGTCATGGTGTATTTTTTTGGTTGTTTTCTCTTTCTATTTCATTTTTCCAAAAATTCAATTCAAAAGTAAGAAAAATAAAAAAAAAACAAAAAGAAATAAACATGTCTTTCCCTATCACTTTTGCATTTGTTTTCATTTATTTGCTTGATTTGTTATCTATTTCATGTTTTTTTTGTCAAATTGTTATATAAAAAAAGAAATACAAAAAAATGAGAAAAAATATAAAAAAAACTGTGGATTGATTGTTCTTCAGACACACATGGCTAGAACTTAAAGCATAACGCTTCTGTACAATGTTTGAGTTAGGCTTGTTAATCCCGGTGACCATTGTCTGCATTTATCATGATGTTTCAAATCTATAGGTGTGTAGCTACTAAGTGCGAATAGATTTGGTAGTGTTCGTCGAATATGCCTCTAGGTATGTGTGAGGGTTTAGATAGCAGAATGACGTCACATTATTCACACATCCCTAGATGGAGAACTCTTGTAGAAAGTATATGCTTACATGCTATAACTCGTGATACTATGTCTACCATGTTAGAAATACCTTGAATATTCAATGTCACGGTACATATGCATTTTTATAAAGGGTAAAACTTTGGGAAAAATCTATAGTGGTCAAGTCCTGTGTATATGAGTTAAACTGTATCTATCTATGTGGGTAGATTTCGATTAATTTGGAGATCTTGAACCATCAAATGTAAAATTTGATAGTCCAACGAGTCTGAATTACAACGAATGCTATCAAGGCTTGTGTCAAGGATACCCCCCAAGAACTACTCACTCCTCATGAAAAGTCTTTATGAGCATTATGAGGATGAGCACCTAGGTCCAAAAATCATTTCTTTCTAGTCCACGGACATGAACCTTAAGCTTAGTGCCCCTAGTTTTAGCTTTTGTATAACATGGATAACAACGTGACATGATTTTTCACTCTATCCCTCTCACGATAGCATCTTTATCTACTGCGATAAACATATAATGAATGTTAAGTCTACTTGGTGTTTATCTTCTGATGCTACACATTTACACGTCATTGCACTATCTAACGCTTCCATGCACAAGAATTGGACTGACACGACACTATATCTCTATAACACGTACATTCTCGCACACGATTTCTATTGATGACTTGTACAATGTTCCTCTGCATTAATTCTATAACTCTTTTAACAGTGTACTCTACATCGTTATGTGCTTAGTCTACTTGTCTTGTCCAATCTCTTGTAACTTTGAATAGTTATTTAGATCTATTTCTACGTATTGCATTTATTTGTGTGGCCTCTATGCTTAATATTCTCTGATTTCATGCTTGGTCATCCCTATGTTTTCACTTCTCGTTTCACTATCTATACACATGCACTATTTTCCTTTTTTACTCATTAAAAATTGCATTTCGTTTCTCCCGTGCATGCGTATGTTTGTTTATGGTCTGGCCCATCCCCTTTCGATAATATCAAAGCGGGAGAATTGATTGTTCATGAGTCATGGGTAAGTGTAGATAACATGTAGGGGGAGTATAGTTCATTGTGCGCATGTAGACAGGGGAGCAAGTAAAACACATATATAGAGGGAGTGCGTGTGTAGGGGAGCAATATAGAACCTGAAACAAGAGCCTTCAAGATTATCTTTTATATAAATTCGCTATATCATGCTCTTCATTATTATATCACATGAACGAGACTTTATATTATCAAAAGGGGGAGGTTGTTGGAGCTGATGGTTCATATATCCTTAGTTTGATAATATCAACTCGCAGGTTGTATTTGATTACATTTTGTGTTTGGTAGAGTGTGCAGGTTTACAGGTCCAAGAAATTAAAGGAACCCTCCTCTCGAACATACTGGCAAGCAATAGTTGCTAACGCTGGGCGGTAGCCTGAATTAAATGGACAAAGCGCCGGGGAAGCTACCGCTCTGCGCTAGTCCTACTGCCCGCGTTAGATCGATGAATTAAATAGCAAAGCTCTGGGGAACCTACCGCGCAGGCGCTAGCTTTCTACCATACCATGGTAGCCAGCCGTTGAGAGCGTCGAGAGCATTGACGCAGTGGTGTCGAGAGATTTGAGACAGGACTAACGCCTTGCGCTATCTACCCACCGTGCCGCGCTAGCATTGGAAAAAGGAAAATATTCGTCTTGAATATTTTTCCAAATTTGGACGATAGCTGTCAACATCAACCGCATGAACCTACCTCCGGGCGCTAGCCTTACCACCGGCGATAGCCTATTTTCACAAAGTCGTATATTAAGGTGCCTCATTTTCTGTGTTGATACCTAAGATGAAAAGAGACAGAGATCTACGACTCCTAGGGTTTGGCCACTTCTCTTATGGTACGTTTCTCCATCTCCGTTGAAGGAAGAGAAGACTTCCACCCTCCCGTTCGAGCACGAAGAATTCCTGCGAGCCTAGAACTACATCGACTATAAAGAGATGACTGGGAGCAAGCATGCGAAGATCTCAAGCATCAGCCGTGGATCGGTCGACGGAGGATTCGTCAAGAGGGAGATTTTAATTGCTTTAAATCCTTTAAACTTTTGTTGTATTCTCTCTCTTTCTCTATTTTTCTTGGGGTGAAGGAAATGAACTGGGGAAGGTCGTCGGAATCCGGGGAAGGATTCCGTGAGATATTGTCCCGTGGAAGGGACGTCTAGATCGGGTTATCTTGCGGGGCTCTAAGACCCTTCCTTGTATGAAGGTGAAGAGCCAGCTCGAATACCTTTCTTGGAGGGAAAGGGAGAGAGCCAACCAGTCCGTGGAGTAGGTCGGTATAGAAAACCCAATGTTGTTTCTATTCATCGCCTTTTATCTCCGGTGTCACAGAGATTATGTTTTTGTAATCCTTAAAATAATTGTTGATTTTACTTTGAAATGAAATTCATTTTCTGCATATTCTTCTGAATATTACGTTAGGTGTGTTAAACTATACTTCTCTGAAAGGTGCATAGATTTCCAAGGGGGAATCTACCCAGGAAAACAGTTTGTAACATAACGCCGCACTTTAGCTATCTTACGGCTCGTGGTAGTTTTCTGAACTAGTTTTTTTGGACCAAAATAATTTGAATTTTTAATGATCATCGTTAAACCTTATTCACCGTCCCCTCTAGGCATAATAAGAAGATCTACGAGAACTCTGACCCATATCTGACCTTTTCTTCGGAATTGTCTGCTCATAGCATGATGGAATTGTCCGACTGTAGCCCGACGCGCCGCTTCAATGGCTCGATATGAAATACGACCAGCTCTATAACTTTTGGTGCCATATATTCCAAAACCAACTTGTGTATCGTCCGGTTCCCGACCCCTACTACATTTGCCTTTATGATATTTACTAAATTTCGTACGTTTTGGATATAGCGCGTCCCTTCTTCTTTTTTACTATATGAGATCCGCACTTTGACACCCGAAATTCCATAATGAGTAGATACTTCTGCAGGAGCACAATCTATTTTATGGTGAAAGGCATTACAAGATGTTTTTCCATACTTTCGTCATTCAGTTCTAGCTATTTCTATAACTCCTAATCAACCTAAACAACAAATACGTATCCCCTCAACCCCATGAGGCATTCTTAATGGAATATCCTGAACTATTTGACTAAAAATGAAACGAAATGAGATTTGCACTTCACGCCTCGGTTGAAAAGAGGTATCATGTGAAATCAGAAAAGCAATTTGATAAATAGATTTGATCTTGACCGACTCCATTAAGGTCTTCGTTTTTGTTCCCTGAGACAAAAAAGATCGCATTTTTTGCACTTCGTTCAAATAAGAGTTGTAACCATACAGGATTCTTCTGTTTCTCAGTATGATCTATATCATAATCTCAATTCTCGTGAGAAATTCTCCTATCCCACCAAGGTCTATGAATTTCTCTATCAATTCTTTGGCCTTATCATGACCCATGAGGTTCCAACATTTGATCCTTAATTTACCATGGACTTGTTCCCGGGCATACTCCAAAAAAAGGTTCTTAGAAACCCCAACCCCAACCCTTGGAAAGAAAAAGGTAGCATCGGAGAAAGGAAAAACCAAGATGTTGGTTTTTGTTGTTCCTGCAAAGCGAAGATCATTCTCCAAGCGAATGAAGCGAATCAACTTTTTTTGTGCCAAACACTTTTTCTCGCAGGTCGAGCTTTCTACAAAAAAGGCGATGCAAGAGCGTATTCTCTTATTGTAAATCCACCAAATCCCAATTTGGGTTCAGGTTGGGTGACACGGCCTGGGACACAGGCGTGTTAAGGGGCGTGTCCTCCTCGGGGTCATCAAACTCCACTCCATGAATACACGTCGGGGCGTGTCTTCAACCGTGTAGGGGTACACGTCCTATGACACGGGCGTGTCACTAGCCATGTCATTCTCGGGATCAACCAGGTAATGCGTGTCTTGGTGGACACGGGTGTGTCTTAGGGTACATGGTCTGGGACACGGCCGTGTCCCAGGGCCGTGTCCCGCTCGGGTCAAGTTGATGTTGTGATGTGTGAGGTACACGTCTTCTAGACACGGGCGTGTCGGCCATGACACAGGCGTGTACGTTGTGACACGACCGTGTCACACGGCCATGCACTGTCAAGATTTGAGTCGGTTGTATGCCACTTAAGGGACACGGCATGTGACAGGGGCGTGTCAGAGGGCGTGTCAGGATGTGTTCAGCTTTTTCTGCGCAAATCATGGTCATTTTTTCCCTTATCCTAGATCCAAGGGTCCAGACCCCTTCCCTGTGGATAAATGGCCGAGAATGAGTGGAAAGCTCATTCATGAGCCATTTATCCTTCTTCTCAGAGAGAGAGAGAGAGAGGGAGAGCAAGGGAAGGATGAAGGAAGGGGGAAGCCAGCTGCTGGAGGAGCTGCGGAGTGCCGAATCAAGATCTAAGTTTGGATTCGTGGAGGCAAAGCCGAAGTGGTGAGTTCCATCCGGCTGGTTCATGGCTCCAAAGCGATCTTCAAGGGTAACGATCTCCTTCTTAGACATCGAAGTGCTTTCTTTATGCATATGCATGGAATCCTCCACCAAGAGGTGGACATCGTAAGTGATTCCAAGTTGAGTCTGCATCTAGAGCCGAAAGTGTGGAGTACGACATATGCATGCTGTGTGAAGCCCATCTGGATGGTTAGTCTGGATTTGTGATGATTATGGGTAAACTGGAGAAGACTCCGTGGATTTGATGGACGCGTATGACTTATGAGTGTAGGCTCTTTTTTATGGGTGAATGGATGATGATCTTGGCTGCTTTGATTAAGCTCCTTGTGGTGTGAGCGCGGTGGGAGCAAATTGCTCTTAGAGAGCGAAAAGCTGCGGCTAATCAGGAGGGAAGGTCGACCCGCGTCTAGTGGTGCGCTACTGACGGTTTGAGTATATTAAAGGATGACCTGCACATGGTTGTTTTGGGAGATCGATTGGTAGCAATGCCTGGGGAGCGCGGGGTAAACCCAGCTTGCTACACCACAAGGGTGGGTTGATCTGTATTAGTTTGAGAGATCGATTGGTGGCAATGCCTGGTGAGCCGAGGTAAACCCGGTTTGCTACACCACTAGGGTGGGTCGATCTGACTTAGGTTGGGAGGTCGATTGGTGGCAATGCCTGGGGAGCGCTGATAAACCCGGCTTGCCACACCACTAGGGTGGGTCGATCTTCTGTAGTAATGCTCATGTTTGCTGTGAGGTTAGTACCTCTGAGTGGGATGGATGGAATGTCGCCAGCCTGCGGGATTGGTGGACTAGAATCGGCCAACCATCACGTTAAAAACCTCTGATCGGCGATGGACGACTGGTATATCCGGTACACCAAGAAGGTGCCATGAGTGCATGGAGCGTCTGGTGGATACCGACGTTTGTGACATTATTGTGATTAGTAGATAGTAGATACTATGATTGCAATGCATACAGGGAAGGAATCACTGCCCCGGGCAAGGGGTAGGGTCGTTATACTTGGTCAGCTAATGCTGACCGTTTCCTTGTTTCCCGCTCTTGGGGTGGATGTCTATTTGCAGGTGCTGGTTGATTGAATTGAATTGAGCGGAATAAAGACTTGCTGCTTTAGGCCCTTGAAGGCCGTGCGAAGAATGTTTGGATTTTATGTGCGGACGGCCTGCGTGCCAATGTATGAAGATGTAAATTTGTAAAGAGGAACTTGTTTTAGTCGACATTCGTTGGGATGAGTTCATATAACTTAAAATGCTGCACTAGAATCCTTTGAGTTAGGACACGAGTAGAACGACAATTTGATATCCACAAGTAATTCCGCCGTTTGTCTATGAAATATGGCGTGGGGCCCCGGCCGGACCCACCGTTATATTCATGTGACGAATGGAGGTGTTACACTTATCATTCCATATGTCTTTTTCTTTAAAGAAATAAGTAAGATGGGGGTCGATTTAGGTTCCTTACCTTCCACTGCATAGCAGTGCTATCAAGTACTACGAGCATTCTATCCCACACATCTAACCAGCTCGCGTGGTTCACTGGTTCCACCAAAAAGTCTCATTTGTGGAAGCGGAGCATAGTGCGGAGCAGAGCAACAAAAGTCTCTTCTTTCAGTTTATTCACTAATCTGAAATGAAACAAAGCACTTGTTTTCTTCGCTTGGTGCTTGGGGCGAGGCGTTCGCAGAATCAATCTATCCGAACCAAAGACACACTTCTCAGATCAGTGATGACCTCTCCATCAGAGCTGGGCACTGGGCCGTGGATGTGCTAGCAATCAACACATTAGGGGGGGGGGGGTGCTTGACCGGGTTTCTCGGCCTGGTATCCTGCACCTCGCGTTAATGATATCTATATTCCACTTTTCCCCAGAGACATGGTCGATGCTCGCCTGCCTAGTGTGCCTCTTTCACGACATGCTCTGGTCCCAAGTTTCTTCCCGTGGTCTTCTAGCATGAGAAGAAGTCGTGTCCATCCCTGACATCTATAACGTTCTCCCACACCTTTTTTTTCATATGGGACAAAGATCAGGAAAAGACGGACCAGACCCATTCGGTGACTTTCGCGGTCACCCTCATTGAACCGACTTGAATCTGAACTACGATTCAGATCAAGTCTGACCGAAATCGTATTTCCTTTTTGTGCCATATGATGCTGAGACTTTACCTTTTCCCCTTTCTTCCCTTTCCTTTCTTTTTTCTCAAAGGTCTTCATATCCCTGTAGAAGCAAACTCTCCAAATTTATGACCAACCTTTCCTTCAGTGATCCTACAACGAACATTAGTTTTTCCATTGTAAATGAGTACGGAGAAATCAATGAATTCCGATAAAATAGAAGATCTATGTGACCAAATTTTCCTACTCAAAACACTTCATCTATTCTTCATTCTCAACAGGAAATCATCAACAAAACCGCCCTTCCATATAGATCGTCGTGGCATGAACTGAATTTTGCGTTTCCCCACCCCCATTACTGCCCTAAATCCTACTTTGGTGGGCTTCCCGCAAGGTGACACCGAAGGAATGCCTTCTTTTGTGCGCCCCTCACCTCTTTCATGAGGATGATACAATGGATTCATTGCAACACCACAAACAATGGGGCGTCTGCCTATCCACCGGCTTTGTCCTGCTTTTCAAAGCTTACGTTCTCCATGGTGCGGATTGGAAACTATTCCAATAGTATCTCGACATCGGGAATCTATGTGTTTTTCAATACCCGAAGGTAGTCGCACAAGACATTGTGAGGCTGTCTCCTTCATTATTTTAGCAGAAGTTCCCGCGGCTCAAGGAAGCTTTGTGCCTTTACCTGGATGATATTCAATATCATGTACCAATGTTCCCATATGTATATCAACCAATGGTATGCAATATCCTACTTGAGAATTGAGATCAAGTATCTTTTATCTATAAGCAGGGGGGAGTGGCCAAGAAGCAGCCAGCAAACTGCCCCCTGAAACCCGATCTTGATTCGCTATATGAATAAGGTCTTGGATCCAATGGTCTTTATGAGCATTCTGGGAGGTCGCCATAAGCTGCTTTTCAAAGGTATGGACCAATCGCAATTCATCACCATCTGAACCGCTTCCAATCACTGACTAACTAATATATAAGTGTTGACCTAAGCCCCTGTGTAGTGGCTCGGCTCCCGAACCATACGTGAGCCGCCTTATATGACTCTTCTTAAGAAAAATGAAAATTGCTTCGCCCTCCTATTCAACGGGGCTATTAGAGACTTCGTTCTTTAACTTCTTGTTTTAGAGAAGGCTTAGTTTCTGATACTAGATTTCTTAGTGACGAGCTCACTTTCGCGAACTTCTTCCTTAGTGTGTGAAGACTTTCACCATTCCTTAGCCTAGCCTAGTATATATTCACAGCTGACGTGACTCCATACCGATGCCTTTCCCTTTGTAGACGGATAAGTGACTCTGTCACCATAGCTTTTCTCCTTTTTAGAACAGCTAAGCCAGTTCCTTTATTTCACTTACCACCCCGTGGAACCAACTCTTTGATTCCAAAACCTTAGCCATGGCTCAATGATTTCATCACCTTAACATACTTTTGTTTTCATGCTTCTTCCCATGCGGTCTCACCTTTGCCGGGCTTTCATCACCGCTGCCTGTAGGAGGACGCCTTAGCTTGGCTATCACTCATGACTTGGTATAGAGATCTCTCTATGTAGTGTAGTGGTCGAATATCCCGTGACTTCTTCCCACCCCCATGTCTCCTTTATTTTCTTTGCTCCGCACCTTGACTAATAGAAATCTCAAGGACAGGGGGTTGTTCACCTTTGCTCTTGAAACTAAGCCACTTAATAAAAGTCAAAGAAAAAAGAAAGACATATCTGAATAGAAGGCAATGAAAGGCAAATGGGGCTCCGAGGCTGGCAGAATGCTTGGCCTCCTACGCTGGAAGCGACACCCGAAGGGGGGGGGGGTAAGCTTCTAGCGGTTATCTTCATGTCATCTGGTAGGAGGCAAGCAAATGAAGGGGGCCAACTACAAGAAGCAAAGCTTAGCGAGCTTTAGTTGGCCGACCACTACATAAGCCGCTGGCGGAGAAAGCTCGAATTCGCTTCGCGAACCTTCATTCGTTGCTAAGCCAAGGTCCCAGGTCTCCGAGTCAGCCCGCGCTTTTTCGAAGAATCCTGCACCCATGGGCATACGGCCTGGCAGGCCTTCCCTTTCCGCCGGAGCTTCATGGGCGTTGCCCCGTTCCCCAATCAGATGTTTGGATGTGAGCTATACTCCGCGAGGAGCCACACGGGCGCGGGCGTATGTTTGCCTTGCCATTTGACCTCTCTTCCCGTGTGAGACGGAATGCTCAGTGACAACCTCTCAATTGTCACCGCCTGGCCTCTCTTGCTACCACGGTAGCACCTAGTGTGGTCAGCACCAATCGTGTTCGGGCAACGAAGCTGACACTCATTCACATTGGTTCATCCTGCTATGCCCCGGGCCTTTTGCTCTTCTAACAACAATGGTGGCCGGCCATTCGTCAAGGCCCCGGAATCCGCTGGACATCTCAGCGGCGGGATTGGATACCCGCATCAGATCGAAGTTCGCCTCCCTAAAAGGAGATTCTAGGTGGGTCGCTTCGCGAAAGACATTGCTTAGGACCAACGGGTCACACGACAGGTGCACGATCTACTTTGCACGCTCCATTCTTCGGCCCTTTGCCTATATCTATATGCTTAGCAGGCAAGCTACCTTGATTCACCTTTGTCTTTGATTCATTATGCTCAGCAGCTCCAACAAGCCCTAAATTTTCTTGGTGTTGCCAAGAAAGCGCTTTCCTTTCTGCTACCCCATTTTGTTGAGCAGTTCTAAGAGAATAAAAATAATGCCTGATACCTTCCTTCTCACAGAATTCTTGCATGAGATAGATTCAAACTCAGTGCCATGATCACTTCTGATCAATGTAATCTGAGTAGAGTACTCAGTCTGTATGCTCTTAAGAAAATATGTAAGAACTTTAAGGTTATCTGACTTGTTTCTCAAAAAGAACACCCAAGCGAATCTAGAGAAGTCATCAACAATAACTAGAGTTTATGACTTTCTTCCCAAACTTTATACAGCAATAGGGCCAAAAAGGTCCATATGTAACAAGTACAAAGTCCTGGGTGAATCACTTTTATTTATGGATTTGAAACTATTTTTGGTTTGCTTGCTTAATTGACAAGCCCTGCAGAGTCCTTCCTTCTTGTAAGAACCATAAGGCAGTCCTCTAACAAGGTTGTCCCTAGATAATTTAGCAATGTTCCTAAGGTTTACATGACCTAGTCTCTTACGCCATAAATCATTAGTTGATCTAATTTGGTTAAATAAGCAAATTTTTGTATGAGCAGATTTGAAATTTACTACATATATGTTTCCTTGTCTAATTCCAGTTTAAATAGTTTTATTTTTATCAGAAGTAATGTCACAAGAAGACTGATTGAATGATACCTGATATCCTTCATCACATAATTGGATTATGTATATTAGGCTATGGTTGAGACCACTTACATAAGCTACCTTCCTGAAGGTAACAGCTCCAACTTTGACATTTCCATAAAAAGTGGGCCTGTCCATAGTGGGATTCTCCAAATATCACCTTTGGTCCAAGTTTTGCTTTGAAATCAGTCAGGTTGTCTTTACTTCCTATCATGTGTTTTGAACAGCCACAATCAAGATACCACTGTTCCTCTGTGGTAGGATAGTTATTTACCTGTAGAAAATAAGATTAGTTGTTCTTGACCCAGGTAACCTTGGGTCCTTAATTTCTTTCAAATTTATAACTAGAAATATATGAAAATTTAGGTTGATCCTTATAACCAGTGGATGATATCTCCTAGGAGGAATAATCCACTGAGTAAAAGGATTAATAAGGGTTTTAGTTTTATTAAAATTTTGAAAAGAATTGAAGTTTCTGTTATAGGAAACTGGGTTCGACGAATTATAATAGGTTCGTCGATCTGCGTTCGATGAATAGAGATGAGTTTGTCGAACTCCGTTTACAGAATGAAAGTGTTCATTCTCTAAGCCCCACATTCGTGGATCGCGGTTCGACGAACCATATTAAGTTCGTCGAGCACAGTTAGACGAATAGTTATACCTAAAATCTGCGTTCATAGTTCGTCGATTTGAGTTTGACGAACCATATTCATTTCGTCGAGCATGGTTCGGCGAAATATGATGAACATAATTTTTATTAAAATTTTTCTTTTTCTTTTGTTAATTAATAATTTTCTTAGGTTGATTCTTTTTGTGATACTTTAGTAGTTGTATCTGTATCATCTACTTTTTCTTTTTCTTTGGAAGAAATAAATTTTATGGGAGTAGACAAGATATTTTTCTATAAAAAAGGAGGCTGATTAGATGAAGCTCCCATGCCCAGATTGCCATTAAGCCTGACATTCACTCTGCGTGTGATATCCATCAATTTGATACTTCTCCCATTAAAGAATTCTTCAAATAGCTTATCCTTATTTAATTTATCTTATAAATATAGTATATGTTCATTAGCAGTTTTTAAATCTTCTTTAAGTTTTAAGTTTTCTAAAGACAAATTATCAAATTCAATTACTTTTTCTCTGAGGAGTTTGATTTCCTTCTCAGATTTAATTAAATATTTACACAATAATTTGAAATCAGTTTTAAATTTATCAGAAGTAAAATCAAAAGAAGAGATTACCTGATCTTCTTCTGAAATAGATTCATCTTCTGAGTTCTTAGCTTCTGAATCAGCAGCTTTAGAGTTGCTACAGGATGCATTGATTTTCATCAAGCATATCTCTCTAGCTTTGACCTCTTCTTCATTATCACTAGAGCTGGATGAAGATTCTGACTCAGATTCACTCCAAGTCTCAGCAGCAAATCCTTTTTCCTTCTTCTTATATTTGCTGGAGGAGGTCTTCCTGGAATGTTTCCTGGAGTCTTTCTCTTTTCTTTTGTCTTTCTTCTGTGTCTCTGGACACTCTGGTAGTATGTGTCCAGGTTTCCTGCATCCATAGCAAACTATTTCTTTAGTAGGGGTTTTATCATACCTTGGCTTATCATCTTTTTTGGAAGAACTTCTCCAGAAATTCTTCATTGCCATATTGTAGAATCTCTTAGCTAAGAGACTCAATAGATCTTCGTTATCTGGAGTGGCCTCTACTTCTTCACTTGCTTTGAAAGCAATGCTTTGCTCTTTCCTTATTGAAGAGGAAGTCCTTTGCTCAGCTTCTCTGGTCTTGATGAGGTGCTCATAATACTTGAGCTTGCCCAACAAGGTTTTAGTAGAAATCTCATTTAGGCTTCTGGCTTCCTTGATTTTCCAAATCCTCGAGTCCCATGTGCTAGGGAAGCACATAAGAATCTTGTCATTTATCTCTGTTAATGAGATGACCTTGTCTAGAGTTTTCAGCCTCATTAATTATGAGGCTGAGTCTATTTTACATATCTGCAACTGACTCTGACTCTTCCTTCTGGAAATTCTCAAACTAAGAGATCAAGTGTGATCTCCTATCTTTCCTTCCATCAGTAGATCCTACTACCATATCATTCAGAGAGTCCCAAATGGACTTTGCTATAGTACATTCAACAACCTTCTGAAATATGTCATCAGACATGATTTGGTCAAGAATCTTCATTGCTATAACATCATCAATCTTGGCCTTCTTTTGTGCTTCAGTCCACTCAGGTGGTTGTACTGCACCGGTACTTGTAGTTGCTACTAGAAGTGGGGGACCTGTCAAAATAGAATTATATATGTATTCATCAATAGAATTCATATAAATCCTAATCCTTGCCTTCCAAAGATCAAACCTATTAATATTGCACACTGGAGGTATGGTGCTTGCATACTCCTTATTTTGTCCCATGATATGAAAGACAACTAGAGTAGATAAGATCATTCAAATATCTTTTGGTTCAGGTGTTATCCTGTACAACCAAGTAACCTGTCCCTCTAATACCAATTGAAAGTAAGAGATTGATCTAACTAACTCTAGAGGAGGGGGGGGGGGGGGGGGGTAAATAGAGTATTTTAAAATTTTACTTTGTTTTTACAGCGGATTAAAATATGTGATACGTGTATATATATATATATATATATAAAGAAATATCACAGCACATAAAATAAAAAAGTAAAGAACAAACAGACGACACAAGGAGTTTATAGTGGTTCCCCAATAAACCTGGGTACATCCACTCTTCTACCACCCTAGTAGGAATCCACTATAGGTTTTTGATCAGGTGCCCTGGCACCATAGGTTTTTAATCAGGTGCCCTGTCACCACAAGTTTTTGATCAGGTGCCCTGTCACCATAAGATCTATTTTCTAAGGGAGATCTAGCAACCCTTTGAGCTTTTGATCAGGTGCCCAAAAACCACACCAAGTCTTTTGATCATGTGACTTGAAAACCAAAAGGTTTAAATTTTGAAGGGAGTTATAACCCTGTACACAGTGAAAGAAAATAAGAGTGATGTCTTCTCTGTCTCAAATCTCTGAGAAGATTAGTGGATTTTGTTGATGTTGTCAAAGCTCCCCCCTGAGTTATAGAAATCTGAATAAGAGTGGAAGCTTTGCTTCAGGGTGTAGACCTTCCAAGTTAAAAATTCTTCTTCCAATAAATAATTCTGAGAGATTGAACTTTTTGTGTCTCAGATTGAATATGTGTTGCTGGAAGAAAGGCTTGAAGAAGAAGAATAATGAACAAGATATTTCTTTTTCTCTATCTCTTGTTCTCTAAATGCTGATTTTCTCTTTCTTCTTCTCCTGATTCTTAATTGCTGATTTTTTTGATTACTGATTCAAAACATATTTGAATTTTTAAATTCCTTGGAATGTTCTGCATAATTTCTAGGAATTGGAACAGTTGATTTTGTCTTGAATGTATTTCCCTAATTGTCCCAGTAAATATGATAGAGTAATAACTCTATGAAATCCATAATTAATGCTTCCAGGAAATGACTATATTCTTAAGAATATTGAGCATTAATTATCAGAGTATTACTGTCTTAATATTTGAAATTAAACTGCTTTAGTCGTATTGAATAACTGCAGAGAAGATTAGTTGAAAAGAACCTGGAAGGAGTTAGTCGAACTCAGCAAAGATTTCCTCAACCTGAGCTCCAAGTTCGTTGAACTGATAATTCTACTTCATCGAGCTAAGCACCAAGATCGTCGAATTGAAAATATACTTGCCAATCTAAGAGCCAAGTTCATCGAACTGAGAAGGCACTTCGTCGAGCTGAGATTCTGAGGAAGGATCAGAGTTCATCGACCTCTGCTTGACTTTCGTCAAGCTCAACTTCTGATATAAGATTACAATTCGTCGAACTCAACTGGACTTTCGTCGAGCTCAACTCAGAGAAGGAACTCTAAGTTCGTCAATCTGAGATCGATGATCGTCGAGCTGAGTTCAGCTATCATCGAACACCTTTTCTGCAAACTTTAAAACTGTCTTGTCTCTAAAGTATTTTGTCTCTGAAGTCTTCTGATGGTAGGTTTCAACAATCTAACCTAATGTTACTGACCTTAACCCTGGAACTAACTTATGACCCTAGACGATACATGTTGAGTCATCTTAACAATCCTAATAGTGAACCTAGCCCAAATCACTATTAGGGCTTCAACAAACTTCTTGACCTTCCTGAAGGCATTCAGAAGTTCTCCATACTTGTCAATCAGTTGATTGACATCTCCTTCAGATCCAGAATATTCTTCACCACTGGGTGACAAGGCTTCTGAGCAAGGAATGGTCTCATACTCAGATAGAGAAGAAGAATTAAGCAAGGAATGTACCTTGCTTTGACCAGGTTGATCCTGGCTGCCCTCTTCATCAATCATTGCCATCAGCCCTCTATAGCTGTGGGCATCTTTATCCTCCTCTGAGTCACTATCTGATAGTGTCAGAGGGGCCATGATTCCTATCCTCATTGGAGGATTAACTTCTTCTGCTACAATAGCTTTATTATTAGTAGCATCAACTACTGGCCCAATATAGGCCTCCACTTTTTAAGACTCAGATGATGATGAGTCTGTCCAGCTCTTATCCTTCTTGGCATTGAAGGACTTCTACCTCTTTCCTTTGTGTTTTTGTTGTTTCTTATCCTTAGCCTCCTTCCTCTTCTCTGGTAGTTAACTATCATATGCCCCAGCTTGCTGCAATAGTAGCAAACTATTTTAGAAGAGTTATATTTTATAGGTTTGGAACCATACCTGTCAGTCTTGGACTGATTGTTCCTGTGATGAGTGGAGTTGGAAGACCTCTTCTTCCAATGCTTCTTCTTCATAAGCCTCTGGAGTTGCCTGGAGAATGTTGCAAAGTCTTCATCATACATGCTGCTGTCTAATGCCTCTGAGTCTGAGCTATCTGACTCAGCTGATCTTCTTGGTGGAGAGGTAATCCTCTCCTTGCCCTTCCTTGTGCTTTCTTCTCTGAAGTCCATGGACTTTTTCTTGGCCAGGGATTTGCTGGTGGCCTCCTCCTCCTTCCTTGCAACTAGTTGTATCTCATAGGAGAGCAGCTTTCTAAATAATATTTGGGGAGGAGTACCAACAAGCTTAGCCTCCTCTCTTATAACACAGATCTTGGTATCCTAGTATCTTGTGAGAGATCCGAGAAACTTGTCATTTATTTCATAATTATTATTGCCCCTCCCATAGGTCTTCAACTCATTTATTATCCTGAATAATCTTTCATAAAACACAGTTATGTTCTCCTTTAGGTTTTTCCTGAAAGCCTCATACTCTTGGTTGTGCAGATACTTCCTATCATCCCTTACCTCTTCAGCCCCCTCCATGTAGACCGCAAGTGTGTCCCACATCTCTTTGGAGGTCTTGTAGTGAACTAGATTCAGAAAGGTTGAGTCATCAACAGTACTGGCAATAATATTCTATACTCTCTTGTCGAGTCCAGCATGGATGATTTCATCCTTGGTCATCTCAGAGTATGTCTTAGGAGTCTGGCCATTAACATTCAGAACAGAGGCCTTCATAGGAATGAAAGGTCACTCCTTGACTGTTACAAAAATCCTTGGATCATAGGTTTCCATGTATAGCCTCACCCTCTCTTTCCATATTCCAAATACTCCTTCCTATAGATGGGAGTTTCTTGGAACACAGCTCTCTCTAGCTCTCTCCAGAGCCCATGATCACTTAATTGTAGCTATCTTTGGAGATCACTCAGATTGTTAAATCCTTTTAAAGCAACCTCCCTCTAATACCACTTAAAAGTTCTTGTTTACAAGATAGCTAGCAACTTAGAGGGAGGGGGGGTGAATAGGTTTGTTTAGATCTTTTGTATTCTCTTTTTATTTCTTCTTGAGTTACTATATGATTTAGAGCTTTTTATGTACCTGCAAACAAAAAACACATAGAAAAGAACACAAGTATTATATAGTGGTTCCCCAAAATTATGGGTACATCCACTCTCCTCCCACCTTGCTAATTTCCTGTTAGACAAGGCCCAAACTCCTCCAAAATGCTCCTCAGAGCTTACACCTCAGGCCCTCAGCCTTACAATTAGGTTCTCTTCAGAACCCTACCTCAGAACCACAAAGGTTCCTACCTCAGAGCCCTGCAGTTCTCCTACAACTCAGTGGTTCTCAAACCACCTACCTCAGCCTTATCTCTAAGGCCTAGAGCTCAAGCTTTTCAGCCCTACAAATTCAGGCACAAGGCCCTACTCTCAGAGTGCTGCAGCACTCGTACAGCTCAGTACCCTTCCAGGTACCAGTCTCAGTACCCTTCTAGGCACGTACAACTCAGTGACACACTTGTCACCTACCTCAGGCCAAAAAGGCCCTACAGCTGAGATCCAGAAGGATTTAACAAGAAGAAATAATTTAATTAACTTTGATACAGAAAAATTTCTGTGTGTCAACAACTAGAGCTGAGACTTTCTGCTCTATCTCTCCCCACATCATAAAAAACTTTGCTGGAGGAACTCAGAAGCTTACTCCTGAACTTGCTGTAGAAGGCTAAAAATCTGTTGATCTTGAGTCTTCAAGTAGCTAACTGAACCTGCCTCAGGCTGAAGGTTCTTCTTTCTTCAGAACTATGTCTGATCCTGCTGTGCTAGATGGAGACGGCACAACTATCTAAACATTTTTTTTCTAGAGTGCTTCAAGCTTTTTACATGCAGTAATGGCGAGGAAGATGAAGTTGGTTGCTAACTCTTTTTGTTGATGAAGCCCTAAAAGTTATCTTGTGTCTTGACCCATCTCCTCCTTTTGTAGTCCGCTGATCAACGACTCTTAGAGAGAAGTGGGCCCCACATGAAGTTTCCAACTGCATCTTGCTTTAACGTCTCTCTATCGTACAGTAGGCTTGCAGTGCCTTTTGTCATTTACTGTGGCTTTGCCAGTAACAATTTGAATATTATTGACTTTTTGACTTACTGGCATCAGCACCTGAAGACTTAGTCAATATACAAGCATCAGTAGTATAGGCATTGAGTGAATGAGCTTCACTCAATGCCAAATCACTTAGACAGGTTTACTGTCTCTTGGCGTTGAGTGTGTTACCTTCTCTCAACTCCAAACTACTTAGATTATAAATCTGTTTCTAGGCATTGAGTGATTCAGCTTCACTCGAAGCCAACTTGCTTTCTCAGCTTTCTGCTGCTTAGCATTGAGTGAGTGAGCATCACTCAATGAAAAACTCCTTAGACAAAATTCTATCTTTACGAGACGTTGAGAGAGTTGAGTATGTCTTCATCACTTAACGCTTTTTACCTTAACCCTTTCAGCAGCCTATTCTGAATGTAAGGCATTGAGAGAGTTGAGTGAGCATTCCTCACTCAACGCTTTCTGCCTTAGCCATTTCGGCTTCTTCGGCATCTTAAGCGTTGACAACATTGAGTGAGCATGCGTCACTCAATGCTTTTTTGCTTTAACAAATTCTGAGTTATGGCGTTGAGAGTGTTGAGTCACCATGCCTCATTCAATGCTTTCTGCATTAGTCAAATTTTTGTATTCTTTAAAAATACTGGCTTTGACTGACTGAGTGTTACTTAACACTTAAGAGGCTATGGCGTAGAGTGAATGACCTTCATTCAACTCTTGTGGACTTTGACACTTTTCTGCCTCTTAAAACTTTAGGCATTGACTGTCTCAGCCAACCTCTCTCAATTCTGAACCATATTGGACGAATGTTGAACTGAGTTCGACGAACAGTGAGCTCAGCTCGACGAATTCTGAACTAAGTTAGATGAATTTAGACTTGGCTAAATTTCACGAACTCTGAGCTTAGTTCGACGAACGATTAGCTCAGCTCGACGTACTCTGAGCTAGGTTCGACAAATTTGGACTTAGCCAAATTTCTCAAACAACTTGACATAGCCACTTAGGCTACCTGTCCCATCACAGTCATCTTTTGATATTTATATATCATTGATAAGATTGACTTCCTCAAATCTAGGATATTGTGGGCAATGGAACCAATATCGAGACTCTGAGGATGAGCTAGATGGGGAATATACCTGACTTTGTCCAGGCTGCTCCGAGCTGAATTCTTCTTTTGGTGTAGCGGTTAGTTCATAACTTATGCATTCACCTTCCTCAGCTTCATCCACCTCTGAGTTACTATCTGAACATGGCAGAGGGGCCCTGATCTTTGCTCTTGAATCTAGATAGACTTTGTCCTCTGTAAGAGCTGCCAACAGTCCAAAGGTCTTCTTGTCATTTTTGATGATTTCAAGCTCCATTGATCTCCACAGCTTATGGTTCTCTCTCGAACACATAAGTTAAAACCCTTTTAGATATCCTTTGAGGTCTACTCAGACTGTTAGGTCCTGTTTGAGTAACCTCCATTTGATACCACTTGAAAGTCTTTATTTTAAGGAAAGCTAAATGACCTGGGGGGGGGGGTGAATAGGTTTCTTAGTACTTAGTGACTATCTTTTATTTCCTTTTAGTTTGCTGCTTTATTGGTTGATTACGTTCTGCTTTCAAAACAAGGTACCTGTACAAAGAAAACCAACACAACAAAGTACACATAGATTTATAGTGGTTCTCCAATCTTTGGGAACATCCACTCTCCTCCCACCTTGCCAACTTCCTGTTGGTCAAGGTACTTCTCCAAAATAATGCTCAAAGAGCTTAAACCTCAAATCCCTCAGGATCTCTCAATCTCCTCCAAGACTTATAGCTCAGTCACAAGGCCCTACAACTCAGTGATCCAAAGATCACCTACCTCAGGCCCAAAGTCCCTATAACTCAGGCTGGGAGGACAGCCCTACCTCAGATCCACAGGGGATCCTACCTTAGAGAGAATGACTCTCCTACAGCTCAGACCCAAAGGTCATACCTCAGATCCAAAGGTTTATACAGCTGAGGCACAAGTGCCCTACTACTCAGTGAGAATGACTCACCTACCTCAGATCTAAATTGGATCCTACAGCTCAGGCTAAACAGCCCTACAACTCAGATCTACTTCTGGATCCTACCTTAGAACAAATTTGCCCCTACCACTCATATCCACAAAGGATCCTACAAGGTGGAAGTGGGTTGTTGAGGTTCTCTATTGGACACAAGAGGAATTTCTCTATGCCAATCTACCTTGACTGAGTTAGACTCAGCCAAAATTTGACTACAGGAATATTTGTCCTGAGTGCACTTTTCTGGATTAAGAAATCCTTAGCCCTAATTACTTTACATCAACAAGTATATCTACATGAGCTGGAAGTGACTTGAAGAACGATTTCTGCTTCTTCTTTATTTCCTGGGCTGAGAGTTAGAACCCGCCAACCCATTAGTTCATCTCAAAACCCAGGTGTTGAGATGAAGGGTGGAGGGGTACTTAAACACAAAGTGGAGAAGACTGCAGGCGGTGTGGGATTAACCCCAACCATAGGACCGCAGGGATATTCTGCCACAAGTGGGCCCACCGGGGTCAACACCTAAACCTGGAATGCGATGGTGAAGCCAAATACGCGGTCCCACACACACGTGTCCTGCTAGCTAATATAATCTCAACACACCCCCGCAGCAGGACAACATGGCTCTGATACCAAGTTAGAACCCGCCAACCCATTAGTTCATCTCAAAACCCAGGTGTTGAGATGAAGGGTGACGGGGTACTTGAACACAAAGGGGAGAAGACTGCATGCGGTGTGGGATTAACCCCAACCACAAGACCGCGGGGATATTCCGCCACAAGGGGGCCCACCGGGGTCAACACCCAGACCTGGAATGCGATGGGGAAGCCAAATACGTGGTCCCACACACACGTGTCCTGCTGGCTAATATAATCTCAACACTGAGGAAGTTCAACACTAACTTCTTCTCCACAGACTCCAGTAGAAGTTCTTTAGTGTTATGCCTCTAGATCTGTGTAGAATCTACTAGTGTAGATGGAAAATACCACCAGCTAACTTTCTTCAAAGATTTTCTCTGATCTTGATGTAGTCGTGGATGAATACCAACATCTAACTTTTTCAGCCTTTAGAACTCCAGTGTTTTTGCTCTATATTCTACTCTTCACATCAACAATGGCGATGAAGAAGAATAACTGTGACAACTGCGTTTTCTGTAAAGAGCTTCTCCTTTTATTTATGGTAACCAAACGACTCTATTAGCAGTGGGTCCCACACAATTAATGCTGGCTGCATCCTTATTTTAATGCCTAACTGTCATACAGTAGGTCTGCGATGCCTTTTGTCATGTACTGTGGTTTTGCCTCTTACAATTTGAATAAGATTGACTTTTTGACTTGCTCACATAAGCACTTGAAGACTTAGTAAAAAATCAAACATCAGTAGAATAGGCGTTGAGTGAATGAGCTTCACTCAATGCCAAAGTACTTAGACAATTATGTTAATCTAGGCGTTAACAGCGTTGAGTGACCAAGCCTCACTCAACGCTTTTTGCCTTAACCATTTCTGTAGCCTTTTAGCATGCTTGGAGTTGAGAGTGTTGAGTGAGCATACCTCACTCAATGCCATATGCCTTAGCCACATTTTGTAATTTAGGCATTGAGATTGTTGAGTGAGCATGCCTCACTCAACGCTTTCTGCCTTATCCATTTCTGCTTCTTCAGCATCTTAAGCGTAGAGAGCGTTGAGTGAGCACGCCTAACTCAATGCTTTTTTGCTTTAACCATTTCTGTATCATGGCGTTGAGATCATTGAGTGAGCACGCCTCACTCAACGGTTTCTGCCTTAGCTAGATTTCTACTTCTTGACATTGAGAGCTCAACTTGATGAACATAGATTTTAGTTCGAGTTCGACGAACTCAAAACTCAGTTCGACGAACTCTGAGCATAGCTCGATGAATAAGTGAAAGCTCAGTTTGATAAATAAGTGAAAACTCAGTCCGACGAACTCAAAGCCCAGTTCAATGCACTCAGAGCTCAGCTCGACAAATTTGGGCTTAGCCAAATTTCTGTGTCAAGATGACCACTTCCTTTGAGAATTAGCCAACATAAATATCACATGTCATTGAGTGAGTGTTACTTACTCAACACTTGTGGACTTTGTAAATATTCATAGTTTTCCTATGGCGTTGACTAACAGAGCTATACTCAATGATTATGGAGCTATGACATTGAGTGAATGACCTTCACTCAACACCTATGGACTTGGCCACTTTTCAACCCATTTCTTCTTAGGCATTGAATGCATTGGCCTGTCTCACAGCCTTTTGCTATATGACATTGAGTGAGTTGACTTCACTCAATGCCTGTGGACTTGGCCACATTCTCAGCTTGCCACTTCATGGCTTTGAGTATAAGCTTCACTCAGCACTATAAGTCATCTGGCATTTAGTGAATGACCTTCACTTAAAGCTTGTAGACTTAGAAAGATTTATGACTTTCCACATCTTAGGTAAGAGTTTACTTGACTTAGCCACTTAGGCTATCTGTCCCATCATTGTTACTAGGACATCATACAAACATTCAACTTGAGCACAAGTTGGATCACCACATGTGTATACTGTTGAGATTATATTAGCCAATAGGACACGTTTGTGTGGGACTGCGTATTTGGCTTCCCCATCGCATTTCAGGTCTAGGTGTTGACCCCGGTGGGCCCCCTTGTGGCGGAATATCCCCGCGGTCCTGTGATTGAGTTTAATCCCACACCGCCTGCAGTCTTCTCCCCTTTGTGTTCAAGTACCCCGCCACCCTTCATATCAACACCTGTGTTTCGAGATGAACTAATGGGTTGGTGAGTCCTAATTTGGTATCAGAACGGGTTGTCCTGCTGCGGGGGTGTGTTGAGATTATATTAGCCAGCATGACACGTGTGTGTGGGACCGCGTATTTGGCTTCCCCATCACGTTCCAGCTCTGTGTGTTGACCCCGGTAGGCCCCCTTGTGGCGGAATATCCCCACGGTCCTGTGGTTGGGGTTAATCCCACACCGCCTGCAGTCTTCTCCCCTTTGTGTTCAAGTGCCCCGCCACCCTTCATCTCAACACCTGGGTATTGAGATGAACTAATGGGTTGGCGGGTTATAACTTATACATTGTTTACTAGGTCTTCTTCAAATCCAGGACTTTGGGATCAATGGACCCAACAAGATGCGTTAAATAAGGAAGTGATAAAGCATCCACTGCTTGGAGTTGTGCCTCCCTTCGGGTAGTAATGTGAGATTGGTACACTGTGTAAGGTGGCTTAACACCTGTGTAAACAATAAACCCTTGTGTGATATGGAAATGTGGAAGGGTTGGACATTCGTGTGTGCTTACCGCACTGGAACGATGTGTTGATAAGGGAATCTGTGTGGAGCCCTTGCGTGCTGATGAGCATGGGATCTAAGTAATTATAAGGGACTCATCGTAGAGCCCTTAGATGTGAAATTTCATGTAGTGTGCGTTGACACGCGGTATAATAATCCCCGGTTAAGGATCGTGTGGCTGGTCTACGGGCTTGCTAGTCTTCACACCGATGGGAGTTCACAGATAGACTTGCATGGTTGGGCCTTGGTCCTCGGTGTTTGCTTCCTGAGGCACCCTCCGTGCTAGTGGATGGTTTTTCTTGGTCCTTTGGTGATATGTTCATAGAGGCACCTTCCGTGCCACGATGATAGGCCAGCGCAGGGATACGTTCTTGGTGCATGTCTACATGAGACCCCTCTGAGCCGTAGTACACATGTAAGCTTTGCTGTGTGATCTTAGCATTGAAGTGTACAAAGGCCTAGGCTTGGTAGTGTGGATGCCTGCCTAGTAGTGGAAAAGTGTAAGACCCCCCCCCCCAAAAAAAAAAAAAACCTTTGGTCGGGTCGGAGGGGATGTTACATGCCCAAGGCATCCATCCAGTGCTCCTTTGAAGGGGTAACGACCCACTCTACCAAGCACTAGTTAGCTTCCTTGCTGGGCTAGAATCACAACATTCAGAACACATCATAGATTAGTCAAAGCATTAGCAGGAAAACACTAATATATATTTATAACTTCTTAAATATTTACATGAGTATAAGGCCATAGCCTATATCCTTATATAAGCCCGCAGGCTGTAGGAGTTCTACATATAACCCTCACACATTCTCTCTCTCTACTGCTCATTGGTACTCACATCTCGAAATTCTAGAGACATTGGTGGTGCATCGGCTTGAGTAGTCCTAACTGCTGGCACATTCTCCTATGGAAGGGGGGTCTCTACGGTGCTCCATTTCCTCTGAATGGTCATTTAAATAACCGTTAGTCACAGGGCTAAGTCGAAACAAATCTCCTTCTTGGATCCGTATCCTGGGGACAAGCACACACACACCCAGCAGTATAAGATAGCAGAAGTATGAAAGAGTTAGCATAATATAACTGGAATGATAACAATAAATATATAAGTTGTAATAAGGTTTTTACTAGCACATCAGCGTGTTATGTATTCACAACCCAAAACCTATCGCATGCATTCACAGCCGCGTACATACTGCAGGCATTTACAGCCATGCAAATAACCATATATCGACATAGTCTACACCGCTTCCGTTATAGCAGGTTAGCGAGCCACACGGGCCTGACCGATGTGGCCGTCGGTGACAGTGGATAGTCCTGCCACTTCTTGGTATTGTCGTAATGCACAGTCCCAGGCCATAATGTACAACCTCATGTACTATTGAATGTAAGTGACATCCTGCGATGCCACATTTTCGCTGACCAATGGAGGAAAACTCGACGGGGACAACATAACGGTCGGTCGTCCATGGTGACCATCTCCCTGTCGCCTTGACTCGTCGATCTTCCCGCATCGGTATGAACGGTCTGCGGAAGCGACTGACTCGCCACAATTTTACCACAAGCAATTCTCAAGCAATCAATCAAACATTTATGCTAATACAAATCGGGTCTGCGCCACCCTGCCCTACTATACATTAACCTTTAGGCAGTGACGCTCAGCTCAACTTTCGACAAGGAGCGTGGGGGCACTTATTTGAGGCTAAATCTGGAGAATCACCTCAACTATGGTTATCCTCAACTAAGGCTCAACCTTAACATACAACTGCTCGTCAGAGCAGGACTCATGCCTATAATAGTAAATTGCAGTAATTGAAACTACTAATAATAAATGCTGCATAATGAAATGTGACCACTACAGAACTGCAGTAGAACTGAAACGGAAGTACTGAACTGAAAAGATCTAGACCAGTACAAACTGGAGTAGTAGTGAAATTGAAAGTACTGAACTGCAATGATCTTGACTAGTACGAGACTGGAGTTGAATTGAAAGTACGGTACTAAAATGAGCTTGACCAGTACGAGACTGGCGTAGTACTGAATTGAAAGTACTGAACTGAAATGAGCTTGACCAGTACGAGACTGGAGTTGAATTGAAAGTACTGTACTGAAATTAGCTTGACCAGTATGAGACTGGAGTTGAATTGAAAGTACTGTAATGAAATGAGCTTGACCAGTACGAGACTGGAGTAGTACTGAATTAAAAGTACTGAACTGAAATGAGCATGACCGGTACAAGACTGGAATTGAATTGAAAGCACTATGCTGAAATGAAATAAGGGAAACTGGACCAGTACAAGACTGGAATAATTATAAAGAAAATGGTTAGTAGTCCATTCACTCCATTTAGGAGGCTTCAGTTCCATCTCCGTTCTTAGGAGGTATTTTTAGTTCGTTTAGAGTTTTCAGGAGGCATCCATATTTCATTCTCCATTTTCAATATTTCTTTGGTTTACATTTATTAATAAGATCAGATAATTTGGTTGCGCCTTTTAGTTTACGGCTTAATCGGGTTAAGAATCTTTAGGAGTTACATCCTTTATTATTTGTTGGGAATGATTAGCAACACGCGACTCATACTCTACTTTTTGAGTCTGCCCAACTACCCGAGGGTCATGACGCTTAGTGGTTTCACGAAATCTCAGAATGCTCAGAGCTTGTCCTCTTGCCTCAGCCACTCTCCTTGCTAAAGCAATTTTAATTTAATATCCAATTTAGGGAGGGTGGTCGCACGCTCTAATTTTCATTTCCGAGGATAAAGAGCGAAATTGATTCTGAGTGCGACCCTAGGATCCCAGAAATTTGGAAACATATCAATTCTTAACACCATGCCACAAAATTTGAATATAACCTCTAATGTGGTATAAACTAAGCCTAGAAAATTTTTCATAATTTTCCGAGCCACTTTGGGCTTTTATTTTGGTCAAATAAGTTTTGTTTAGTATTTTAAAAATACCAAATCATTTTCAAAAATTGTCAAAATTTTGGTGGAGGGAGTCTTCATTGAAAGGAATATTTTTCATGTTGACCATTTTGCCCCAAGAGGCATAGATTTTTTTTTAGAAATTTCTCAAGTTTTCGTTAATAATATTATTTTGCGGTTAGCCATATCTAACTCAATCCCGCGACTGAGATTGAGCCAGATGGCACCAATCGTTCTTCTATCCCCACAGCGGATCGGGCACAGATCTTCTGTGGGGGGCATTGATGCTGAGGCGGGGGCGTGAATCCAGGAATCATGGACCGTCTGATCTCATCGTGGAGATTAGACGGTGGATGTACCTCCAGGCGGCGTGGAGGGTGGCGACCTCCATCACCACCGGACGACAGCCACCAGCTGCCGGCGCCACCCACAATCGACTCGCCGCGGGGCAGGCTAACTTCCAGGCGGTGGTCCGGTGGCTGCCTGTCGCCGCCGGCCACCGCGTGAGATTGTCATCCCGAGAGCAAGGCGGCGGAGCTCTGCTCCTAGCGCCGTCGCGCAACCTTGCTTCTCCGGTGATGTTCCTGTTTACGTAACCACCACCGACTGGTGCGCCAGGGGCAGGGATCCTCTCCGGTGGTGGCCCAACGACTTCTCGCTGTCAGCCGCCGCTAGAGTATAATACAGAGAAAGCTCTATTTTCTCAGGTGCCGCCGTAGCGGCATTTTCCGGTGACACCCCGGCCTTCCACCATCGGGGGATGTTATACCTGATGGTCTTGCTCTTCTTCAGCACCACCACTAGCGTTGAGAGGGGCCAACTTGCTGCGGCCACCACCCGACCTGGAGCTTGGCTTGGGTGGTGCCGGCGGCGCTCCGGCCACTAGGAGGCGCATGCACCACATCCAGTGGATAGGGAAGGTGGTGGAGAAGAATATCTAACTGGGGTTGGGGGGTTTGGGATGGTCCCGGCTGAACCGCCATTGGAGGTGGTGGTGGAGCTCGGGTGGATAAGATTTTCCGGGGAGCTGCAGCTCCATCGAGGTGGGGAGGGTGGCAAAGGTGATGGAGATGTTTTCTCAGCCATGTCATGGCAACGGAGGGGGGGGGAGGGGGAGGGGGTTGCCTTTATATAGGTTGGAGGGAAGGGATCCTTCTCCCTTTACACAATGTGGGATTAATCCCTCCTTAATGAGGGATTAATCCCGACCGGCCTTTGAAAGTGGGGGAGAGAGAGAGGTGGGGAATTGAATTGATGGGACTTAACTTGCCTCCAAGAGTGGGCTTGCTGTTTGGGGGCCCAAAGTGGGTTGGGGGCCGGGGGGGGGGGGGGTGTAAGGTAAGGCCCCAATCAATTAATGAGGAGGGGAATGCACACTTCTTTTGAAAAAAATTCAAAACATTCGACTTTTAGGGGGGTTGACCAAAGTAAACCCTAGGGTGTGTCCCCCTAGCTGGTCAAAGTCAAAGTGGATCCAAGACAACGAGAGTTGGGTCAAAGTTGGGGTGCTGGGTCATAATTCGGGTGTGCACGCTTTTTAGTGCACGATTATGCCTAATTTGACCACGGGTTGACTTCTCCTATCGAAATTGACTGGGAAAACTCCTGTTGACTTTGTATTGGTTATACAGATCCAATGCCACTGTCCGGGGTCGAATTGGAGTTCGTTTGCTAAATATTCAAAATCTGCACCTCGCGGCGCACTTAAATGGTCAAAATGTCTATATTCATTGTTAGACCTCAGATTGCGACGTAACGAGTTCCGACATGCTCGTATTGTTTATACGAGGCCACATGAACTGACATTACTCAAATCGGAGTTCTCTAGATTGATATTGAAAATTTTGTGTTGGCAATGTTTTACGAGGAATGGTCATATCCACCGTATGACCCGGGGGTCTAACAGAGCGAGCTCCGATGCGTTCGTATTAACTATACGATGCCACAGGAACTGACAAAATATAGATCGTAGTTTTTGATGAAGAAATTTATAGTTTTAAAATATATCCAAACTATAAACCCGAAATAGGCAAGTGTACATATTGAAATATAATATAGGAAATGTCGTATTAGTCTCGGGGCCTGTTGAGTACTTCTACTGAAACAAATTAATATTATTTTATCGGAAAATAAAATGAGTGAATTAAAACTATAACTAGAAAATAAACTAAAAGTAAGCACTTGATCTAGACTCACTTTAAAATAACTCTTTCATAAGAGCTAACTTCTAAATTACCTACTTCGACCGTGGAGGTTTCTAAATTACAAAAGCGCCTCTCTCGAGAATACGCTCTCTACGAAACTTAGGTTGATCAATCAAGACATCTTGGCCAGTAGAAACCCCTAAGCTTGCCTTAGGCAGTGAACCCCTCTATTAGATTTGACTCCAATCCGGAAGATCCATGTTATCCTCTCTCGAGGAGTGCATGCTGCTCCTTTTATCTTTGAGCGATCTACTCGTATCTGCAACCTCTCGGTCATTTAAGATACAGATCTAAAATCGAAGAGCATATCCGCGAAATATGAATTTGACACAATATAATTCAAAGATAAATCGAAAGCGGTAAAAGGGTTTGACAAAAAGAGTTTTATTCAAAGATCATCATGATCAAGTGCTAAACAAATTAGCTACATAACAAGAAATAAAAGATACAAGGAAAGAAGAAAAGGAAGAACATGATTGCTAAGAGACAGTACTTGAATTGAAATTGCAAAAGTAAAAATAAATTATGAAATGGAAATTACAAGAAAGAAATGTTGAATAACAGTAAACTAAGCTACAAGATACTCCTAAAATTGTCTCCTATCTCCCCCTTAGCTCCTTACTTTCTCTGGAATTTATAGTAAAATTTTTTGGAAGGTCACTGTTGGAACACCCTATTACTAATTTGGGTCAGGATCACTATGTCTCTTAGGAACCTGTTTTGACCTCATTGTATAGATCTAAAGGTCAATTAGAATTGAGTCTAAGGGTTAGTAGTTAGGTTTGGAAGCTGCCCTCAAGACCAGGTTTTTCAGTTTGGAAACTAAGTCATTTCGTCGAGCTCAGTATGACGAATCGTCGAACTCCAATCGATGATCGTTGAGCTCACTTAGACGAGTCGTCGAACTCCATTCGACGATCTCTGAGCTCAACTTCATCAAGTCGTCGAACTCCATTCGACGATCTTCGAGCTCAATTCGACGATCTTGACTCCAGTTTGATTCTCTATCTCTGAGCTCAGTTCGATGATAGTTGAGTTCAGATCGACGATCTCTGTTTCTGTCTAAGTCCAAATCTCTGAGCTCAGCTCGACTGTAGTGGAGCTCAGTTCGACGTTTTTCTGAAGAGTTCAACGATTTTCAAGATTCAAATTTGGACAGCTGTGGAATTATTGTCAGCAATTAATTCAGAGATCTTTCAGCCGTTTTCATTTATTCTGGAGCAAGTTTCAAGGAATTATCAAAGAATATTTTTATTGGACTTTCCTCCAGAAGACAAATGCAATTAAGGAAGTCATTGATGACAGGCCAACGACCATCTTGGACAATGGACAATTTCTATTCAGACAGAAGAAATAAAAGAAATTTTTTTCTTCAACCTCTGTAATATCAATCCAATAGAGAACTCTGAGAAAAAAAAGAAGACAAGAGGAATTTTCTCTGCAATAACTCTCACAACAACAATCACACAAAAGAAAGAAAAAGAGTTCCAAACATTCTCAGTCTCAAGAATTCATACAGAACATCAACACCAAAAGGAGATCAACAAACTGATATCTTCAGATCTCTTTTTCAAGTGTTCAAGGCCATCATCATTCAAGACTCCAGACACCTCACATTTCAGTTGTTGCTAAAATCATCATTTGCTGGAGATCAATTTTCTGAAGGCCTATCACCCTACTACAAAGCTTCATTTCCTGAACAACTTAAGATCTCAGGGGGAGCTTTGACAACATCACTGAATCCACATAGTCTTCTCACTGTGATTGAGAAAAGAAGACTTCCATCACTCTCTCATCCCCACCTCTGTAATGGGTTTTTCAAACTCCCTTCAAAGGTTTGTGTGTGTTTTTTGAGCACCTTATCAAAAGCTCATTGGTGGCAAGACACCTGATCAAAAAATCTGGTTTGGTTTTTGAGCACCTTATCAAAATCTCATTGGTGCGCAGTACACCTGATCAACTCATCCTGCAGTGGATTCCTACCTAGGGTGGCAGAAGAGTGGATGTACCCAGATTGGTTGGGGAACCACTATAGCTCCTTGTGTCTTCTGGTTGCTTGTGTTTATTTTGTTTCTGCTTGTGGCTTGTGATTAGTTTCTTTTGTAGATTGTGATTATTCTATGGTTATACTTACTATTTGCTTCCCTGTTCACATTAGAATACAAAAACTGTTGTAAAAGTTTTTAGCAAGCACCATACTCTATTCACCCCCCTCTAGAGTATATCAGATCTAACTCACACTTTCAATTGGTATCAGAGGGAGGTTGGTTAAAAATACCACATCTCAGTGGTTGCACATGCTAACACCTGAACCCAAAGATCCCTAGTTAGATTTGCTTGTTTTGATTTTGTTATTAGAATTTTTCTTCACAAAACATGGCCCAAAACAAAGATTATGCTAGCACCAGACCTCTAGTGTACAATCTGTCTAAGTTTGCACTTTGGAAAGCAAGGATTAGACTATATATGAATTTTATTGATGAGGACATCTTTAATTCTGTTTTGACAGTGTGTCCAAGACCTCCAGAGAACATAAGTACAAATGTTGTTCCACCTCCTTCAGAAACAGATGCAGAGATCAAGAAGTGGAAGGTAGCAGATGCAAAAGCTATGAACATCCTAGCCCAGACTATGTCTGATGATATTTTCCAAAAGGTAGCTGAATACAACTCAGCAAAGAAGATCTGGGACAAGCTATCTGAAATAGTCTCAGGATCTGCTGATGAAAGAAAGGACAGAAGATCTCACCTCATAACCCAATATGAGAACTTCAAGAAAGGAGAAGCTGAGTCAGTAGGAGATATGTATAACAGACTCAGTCTCATAGCCAATGAACTGAAAAACTTAGACAAGGAGATCTCATTGACTGAGCTGAATGACAAAATCCTAATGTGATTCCCAAGCACTTGGGACTCAAGGATCTGGCCAATCAAGGATGCCAGAAGTCTCAATGAGATCACAACAGAAGCTCTATTGGGCAAGCTCAAGTCTTATGAGCTGCTCATCAAAAATAGAGAAGAAGAGCAGAAGGCTGCCTCACCAGCCACAAGAAAGGAAAAGACAATAGCTTTCAAAGCCATTGAAGATCAGCCTGAAGACAAAGTCACAGGCAATAATGAGCTGCTTAGTCTGCTGGCCAAAAGATTTTACAAAATGGCCAGAAAGGACTTCAGGAAGAGATCATACAAAGAACATGACAAGCCAAGGTATGATAAGTCAAATAATAAAGAAATTATTTGCTTTGGTTGCAGGAAACCAGGCCACATTGTGTCTGACTGTCCAGAAAATAAAAACAAGGACAGAAAGGAAAGGAAAGAAAGGAGAACAGAAAAAGACTTCAAGAAGAATGGCAATGGCAAACCCTCCTCCAACAAGAACAAACACACAAGGAAGGGATTTGTTGCTGAATCTTGGAGTGAAACAGAAGAAGAATCAGAAGCTTTACCCACCTCCAGTGATGATGAAGATGATGTCGAAGAGAAGAAGTTCTGCATGATGGCAATCAATGCCTCTCAACACAATTCTGATGCAGAAGAGTCAGAGTCAGACTCTGAAACTCAACCTAAATAAGACCAGGTAATAGACTCTTTTGATTTCAATTCTAAGGACTTTAATTATGAGTTTAAAGCACTATGTTTAGACCTATTAAAATTTGAGAAGGAAATTATCTCTCTCAGAAATCAACTGACGGAACATAGTACCTTAAAATCAGAAAACCTCAAACTCTCTGAGGAGTTGGAGTGCTGTAGGGAGCAGATAGCTTCACTGAAAAGTGAGCTATCAGAGGCCAAAAAGCATGAAGAATCCCTTAATGGGAGAAGCATCAAGCTAATGGACATCACAAGCACAGTGAACTCTAGATTCAACAGTACACTGGGCTTGGGTTCTTCATCCAGCCAACCTATAGTTCTAACAACCCCAATTAAGTTTATTTCTGATAAAGGGAAGGGAGTTGTAGAGGTAGCTAGGAAAAATTCTGATCTACCTAAGAAAACCAAGATCCAGTAGAAATCATCGAACAGAGCTAGACGATCGCCGAACGCAGATCGACGATCTCAGGAAAAATCGTCGAACTCAGGTCGACGATCTCTAATTCCTGAACTCTGCCACAGTCGACTGTCGAACAGAGCTCGACGATCTGACCCAAGATCATCGAACGCAGCTTAACGATCGTCGAACAGAGATCAGAGCTTTGGAAATTCTTTCAAGGGTAAATCAAATTCCAATCCTAGGGGTCCTTCATCCCAAAGATTTAACCCTTATACTGAATTGATAATACCTCCAAGGAGATATCATCCTGAAGGTTATAAGAGTCAACCAGGGATGTCATTTATTTCTGAATTTAAAGGTTATCAACCTAGGCCCAAGGTAAACTGGGTCAAAAACAAGTAAATTGCTTATGTGCAGGTGAAGACATATCCAACATCAAACCAACAATGGTATTTGGATAGTGGGTGCTCAAAGCACATGACAGGAAATAGGGACTGTAACACCCCAGTTTTGCAAGAGGTTCAGTCTGTAGTTCTGGAAAAAGTTTTTTTTGGGTTTCTGGCGGGAGGCACACGGCCTACGACACGGGCGTGTCACAGGGCGTGTCGAGGCTGTGTCGACACTTGGCCCAAGTGTCGACACTTTCGCTCGACAAAGTGTCGAGAGTGGGGCACACGGCCTACGACACGGGCGTGTCGCAGGGCGTGTCGAGGACGTGTCGACACTCGGCCCATGTGTCGACACTTTCGCTCGACAAAGTGTCGAGAGTGTGGCACACGGCCTGCGACACGGGCGTGCCGTAGGGCGTGCCGCAGGGCGTGTCGAGGCCGTGTCGACACTCGTCCCAAGTGTCGACACTTTTGCTCGACAGGGTGTCGAGACTGGGGCGCACGGCCTGTGACACGGGCGTGTCACAGGGCGTGTCCCGCTTGGTCGACGATCTTCGCTCGACGTTTTTCCGCGGTGTCGACACAAAGCCTGTCGATGGGTGTCGAGACTTGGCACACGGCTTGGGACACGAGCGTGTCCCAGGCCGTGTCATCTCTCGGGTTGGTTTCCGGGCCGTGTTGTTGGAGGCACACGGCCGGCCACACGGCCGTATCACTGGGGACACGGGCGTGTCGGGTTGAACACGGGCGTGTCGGATGCCCGTGTGTGATTCCAGGTGCGTCGATTTAAGATGGCGAATGAGGCACACGGCCCTGGACACGGGCGTGTGCCAGGCCGTGTTCGGCCCAGATTTACTATTTTCCAGGCGAATCGCGGCCATTCTTTTTCTGGTTTTGGGATCTAACAGTTCAGGCCATCTCCTGGGAAGTTAAGTCCGATTTTAGGGTTGGAAACCCTCATTTGTTTTCCAAGTCTTCTCTTTCTAAGTTCTTGAGAGAAACTAGAGCAAGGAGGAAGGAGAAGAAGGTCTTGGGCTGTAGGAAGAGTTTCGGTGCTCCAAATCGCGAGCCGAGTCCGGATCCGTGAAGCTTTGAGCATTGCGAAGATTTCCATCCGGCTATTTTGCCATGGCAAGGAAGAGGAGTCGGAAGGTAACAACATCTCTCCTCTCGGTTCTTAGGATGCATGTCTTAGCATCATGTATTTTCTTTCTTGCTAATTTATGGGCACCAAACTCTCAAATGAGAGGGGTTTTGGTTTGCCAAGGTTCAAGAGGAACCTCCGGGTTGATTGAGTCCATCCCCGACATATTTTGCATTAGAGATCCGCTTCGCTAGTGGATTAGGCATGGTGGGTGGAGCCGTAGTCGCGACCGTTAGTCCGACTCGGTGATGTTGCATACGAACTTAGGGATTCGAAGAGATTTCCGTTGCGGCAAGATGTCGTTTGTGTTGTGGTTGTGATTGTCCCGTTTGCTTGAAAAGGTACGTGTAGTCGAACCCGGACAAGGTTAGCTCCTCGTGGCGGTAGATGGTTTCCTTGAGGGACAAGGTTAGCTCCGTATGAGTTGGAGATGGTTTCCTTGGTGGACAAGGTTATCTCCGCACGAGTTGGAGATGGTTTCCTTGGTGCGCGGGAACGCTGCAGTACAAAGAGGGATTACGATGTATTTAGTCTTGGTTTGTGTTGTGCCAAGGCGTGGCTATGTCTCCGTGGTCGGCTGGCTATCCCGTGACATGTGCGTCATGTGTGGAGAGTGTCCCGGCGAGACTAGTCCCCTTCTGTGAGACTGACGAGAATGCCAAGCTTGGGGCAAGCCCGGGCAAAGAGGCCATGAGCGGATGGGGTCCAGCAAGGCTTCTTAGAATCGGTCGGTCTGTGTTTGTTGGAATCCTGACATGAGACGTCAGAGCTTGCAGGCAAGCCCGGGGCTAAGCCCACGAGCGGGTGGGGCCTTGGCAAGAATTCCTTGTGGCGGCCTGTGCGCCGTTTGAGGGAGAGGTGTCTCCCTTAGTGTTTGCGGCTTTATGCCAATTGGGGAAATGTGAGTACCCAAATGATGTGATGTTGTGTTAGATGCATACGCAGTAGGGTACCTTGGGTGAAGCCCGGGTGTTGCATTCATGTTGCATAGTAGGCCCTTTCTTTATATGCTCAACCAATAGAGAATATGTTTGATGATTGAGACATCCAAGCCTGTTTTAATGTTCTTCTGTTTATAGCTATTTTTATTGCATATGAAGTGCTGACTTGCAGGTTGAAGGGTTCCCCTAGGTCCGTTAGGGGCGGCCGGGAGGAGATGTGTTGTTACACAGTTTGAGGTCAGCCTTTGCTGACCCACGTTACTAATAATTTTTATAGGGCAAGGATCGCATGCAGGAGCTAGCACGCCGGCCAAAAAGGCCTAAGCCCATGAAGTGTTTTTCCCTTTTTTGTAGCACTACATTGGTGATGATGTTTGTTTGAGACTCTTTTGTCCGGCTTGCATGCCGAGGTAGACTAGGAGTGCTGAGCACATTCATGATTGATGTATTATGTCTCTTTTGGACGCTTGATGTTAGGCCTTAAGGCCATTTGTTTTACTCTTTAGTGGTGGATAGCTTCTAGTCCTGTTTGTTTCCGCTGTGTTGTGCAAGTGTTTTGAGTTTGGGTAGTTATATCAACTTATAATACTAAAGCTGTGGCGTTCATATGCTGTGGGGCCCCGGCCGGACCCATATTATACATCCACTACAGGGGAGGTGTTACAATTTGGTATCAGAGCCAGGTTTGATTCAAGGTTAGTGCGTAGAGAAGCTATCCACATAAGAGTAACGCGGGACCGTGAGTGTCCTTATGTTTTAGTCTTGAGATTGGAGACTAATCCCTTATTTCTTGTTTTCCTGAAGAGTGCAAGCAATGAGGCGGGCACTTCAAGAGCAAGGGATGATCTCTCGGCGAGCAGTGCTACTGCTCCAGGCCTTTTGGGCACGGGTGTAAACCCGACCGACTTCTGTCGTATGCTTGCAGAAGCGATGGTGGCAGCCCAAGCGGCGGCTGCAGCCCAGGTAGCAACCCCTGCTACACCGGACATGGCGACGGCCGTGCCAGGCGGAGAAGCCAGGTGAGTGGAGCATTTGGCAAAAAGGGTGGTGGTAGTACATGGAGACCGACACATGAAGTATTTCCTGAGTTTCCATCCCCCATCCTTCAAGGGTGTTGGAACACCAACGGATGCGGAGGATTGGTGGGTTCGTATTCAAGAACTGTTAAGGGCGGCAGAGATGCCAGAGGAAAAGAAAGCTGAGTATGCGACGTTCATGTTGGAAGGAGACGCCAAACTGTGGTGGGTGAGCCATAGCGGCCGCCTGTTCCCGGGACGCACCCCGTCAGTGGAAGAGTTTAGGGACGCTTTTCTTAAGAGGTATATTCCAGTTTCAACACGGTTGGCCCTGTAGAGGCAGTTTCTGCATCTAATGCAGCGAGACAAGACAGTGGATGAGTACGTGCAAGAGTTCACCCGTTTGGGTCGTTATGCGGTAATGACAATGACGGATGATGTAGAGAGGGATAACCTCTTCTACCAAGGGTTGAGGGAGAATCTGAGACAGCCCCTCATCTCCATGAAGAGGGCGGGATTTAATGAGCTAGTTGAAGCCGCCAGGAGTTTGGAGAATGATCTGGAGCGAACCCAGCGTCGAAAGGGTTTCACTCCCAAGCATGGGGAAGGGAAGCCCTCCCAATCTCATGTAAAGTCTGATGGGAGCAGGTGGAGGAGGAAGCCTCACACTTCAAGGTCGGGTGAGAGGAGCACTTGGACACCTGGGGGTTCTCACTCTAGGGGACCGCCGACGTGTTACAATTGCGGGAATGTTGGGCACATAGCCCGTTCTTGTCAGCAAGGGGGAGTGGGGCAAGATGCAGTAGGAGCAGTCTGTACGCTCGGGCCCCAGTGCTGCAGAGAAAGGAAAGATGGCGGAGTCGAGCGCTTCTCGGTTCCAACCGGTGCAACCAAGGGCTTACAACCTTGGACAGCAAGAAGCGATCCGCCAAACCGACGTGGTGACAGGTATGAAGGAAATTTAAGTTTGCATTTGTGCTTCATACTTTTAGACTCCCTTTCCGTGTGTTGTCTTGTTGTAGGCTTCGTGTTGGTTTCTGGATACCCCGCTAGGGTATTGTTCGATACTGGGGCTTCGCACTCTTTTCTTGCGGAGAGTTTCATCCGAAGGGTAGGAGTCGAGTCTTTCTCGACGGACGCGGAACTGAAAGTGCGCATGCCCAATGGGTCATCTATGACCACCGGGGCTAAAGGGCGCATCTGTTGGGTGCTAGACGGAGTTGACTTCGTTTTGGAAGCGGCAGTGTTGCCGTTAGTAGAGTTCGATGTCATTTTGGGCATGGACTGGCTTGCAGAGCAGCGCGCCAGCATTGATTGTTTGTCCAAGGTAGTGACCTTAAAGAGTAAGGGGCAATCAGAAGTCAAATTTGTGGGCCTTTGTGGAGTAGCCCATTTCCTAATTACGGCCATGCAAATGATGCGGGCGATTAATAAGGGAGGTGTGGCGCTGATAGTGTTGTTGGAGGTTCGTCTCTCCCAGCTATCTATTGAGGAAGTGCCTGTGGTGGCAGAGTTCAGGGATGTGTTTCCGGATGAACTTCCTGGAGCGCCTCCTCGGCGGGAGATCGACTTCTCGATCGAGTTAGTGCCGGAGGCTAGACCGGTGTCGCGTCCCCCATTTAGGATGGCACCAAAGGAGTATGCGGAACTTAAAGTACAGTTACAGGAACTGTTGGAGCAAGGGTATATTAGACCCAGTTCTTCACCATGGAGCGCACCGGTGTTGTTTGTAAAGAAGAAAGACGGTAGCATGCGCCTGTGCATAGACTACCGAGAGCTGAATAAATTGACCGTCAAGAATAAGTATCTGATCCCTCGGATAGACGATTTGTTCGACCAATTGGTGGGGTCAGTGGTATATTCGAAACTGGACTTGAAGTCACGCTACTATCAACTGCGAATTCGAGATGAGGACATACCCAAAACTGCCTTTGGTACAAGGTATGGACACTTTGAGTTTACAGTGATACCGTTCGGGTTTACGAACGCACCATCGATGTTCATGGATCTGATGAATCGAGTATTTCGGGATTACTTGGATTCGTTTGTGGTTGTCTTCATTGATGACATCTTAGTGTACTCTAAGTCTGAAGTGGAGCATGAGACCCACTTGAGAGTGGTCCTGCAAGTGTTGAGGGAGAACCAATTGTTTGCAAAGTTCTCAAAGTGCGAGTTCTGGTTAGCCAAGGTGGCGTTTTTGGGCCACGTGATTAGTGGTGATGGGGTGGCAGTGGATCCAGCGAAAGTGGAGGCCATCAGAGATTGGCCGGTGTTGAGGACCGTGGCGGAAGTCCGAAGTTTTCTTGGACTAACCGGGTATTATAGGAGATTCGTGGAGAATTTCTCGAAGATAGCTCTACCCCTCACCTCACTCATTCGCAAAGACCATAAGTTTGTGTGGACCCAAGAGTGCAGTCAAGCATTTGAGGCCCTGAAGGAGAGGCTTATGATGGCTCCAATCCTGAGTTTACCGCAAGGGACCGATGGATTTCAGATTTTCAGTGACGCATCGGGATGCGGTTTGGGTTGCGTGTTGGTGCAACATGGCAAGGTGATAGCTTTTGGGTCTAGACAGCTGAAACCTCATGAGAGGAATTACCCCGTCCATGACTTGGAGTTGGCGGCGGTAATCTTCGCGTTGAAAATATGGCGACACTATGTGTATGGCGCAAGGGTGGAGATCTTCACGGACCATAAAATCCTGAAGTATCTCTTGGATCAGAAGGACTTGAACATGCGGCAACGCAGATGGGTTGAGTTTCTTGGAGACTACGAAGTGGCGATTCAGTATACGCCGGGTAAAGCCAATGTGGTGGCGGACGCGTTGAGTAGAAAGTACTCGGGGCAAGGAAATTGGATCGAAGCTCATGATGAGCGGTTGGTACGGGAATGGGAGTCCCTTGGATTGGAATGTGTTGCGAGAGGCGAGTCTAGCGTGGCTCGGTTGAACTGGATTGAAGTGCAAAATGACTTGTCCGATCGTATTCGGGAAGCGACTCGATTGTATGTGGAGTTTCAACCTTTTGTGTTGGAGGCTCAAAAGGGCGAGAGCAGCGCCTGGGAGATGATTGGGGGAATCTTGAGAAAGGATGGAAGGGTTTGTGTACCGCAGTTTGGCAATCTCCGTGAGGAGTTGATGTTTAAGGCTCACTTCTCAAAGTAATCCATTCACCCAGGCAGTACAAAGATGTACTTGGATATGAAGAAATCCTTTTGGTGGCCGGGGTTGAAGCGAGATGTAGCTTTGTATGTGAGTCATTGCCAAACATGTGCCTTGGTGAAGGCCGAATGTCAGAAACCGGGCGGGTTCCTGAAGCCCCTTCCAATTCCTGAGTGGAAATTTGAGGACATCTCCATGGACTTTGTGCATGGTTTGCCTAGATCACAGCTTGGTAATGATGCTATTTGGGTGATCGTGGATCGCCTAACCAAGGTGGCTCACTTCATCCCAAATCGGAAAGAGGACAGCGTGGAGAAGCTGGTGGAGTTGTATGTTCTCAACATTGTGCGACTGCACGGAATTCCTAAGAGCATAGTCAGTGATCGAGATGGACGGTTTACGTCTAAGGACTGGAGATTGGTTCAGAAGAGCTTGGGAACGAAGCTAAAGTTCAGTACGGCGTTCCATCCTCAAACTGATGGGCAAACGGAGAGAACGAACCGTACTATGGAGGATATGTTGAGAATGTGCGTTCTTGATTTTTGCAAGAGGTGGGAGGATCACCTCTTCATGGTAGAATTTGCGTACAACAATAGTTTTCAAGCCAGCATAAAGATGGCGCCATACGAAGCTTTGTATGGGAGGCGGTGTCGAACGCCAATGTCTTGGGCAGAGGCGGGAGACACCAAACTGTTGGGAAAGGATGCGGTGGTTGACGCTTGTGAGTTGGTACGGACCATCCAAGAGCGTATGAAGGTGGCGCAAGACAGGCAAGCAAAATATTTTAATGCTCGTCATCGGAAGTTGGAATTTGTAGTTGGTGATTGGGTTTATTTGAAGGTCAAGTCGTTCAAAGGCGTCTCACGGGTTCGCCGACTCAAGAAGCTGAGTCCAAGGTTTTTGGGGCCTTTTGAAATTGTTAAACGGGTAGGAGAAGCAGCTTATCGGTTGGCGCTGTCCGCAGACTTGAGTGGATTACATGACGTCTTCCACATCTCCGTTTTGAGAAAGGCCTTGGTAGAGGCTAGCGTAGTGATTGAGCCAGCATCAGTGCCGATTGAGGAAGACTTGAGGACGCGAGTCCTTCCAATTGCTATAGAGGATTCGGAGACTCGGCAGTTGCGGAATAAAGAAGTCAAACTCGTAAAAGTTCGATGGGACAACTGCGGTCGTGAGGAGTTCTCTTGGGAACGAGAACAGGCCATGCTAGAAGATTATCCAGAACTCTTCATGTCAGGTACAATTTAAGTTTTGTGCCCTTTTGTTTTGAAATTTCGGGATGAAATTTTGTTAATTGGGGGAGAGTTGTAACACCCCAGTTTTGCAAGAGGTTCAGTCTGCAGTTCTGGAAAAAGTTTTTTTTGGGTTTCTGGCAGGAGGCACACGGCCTGCGACACGGGCGTGTCGCAGGGCGTGTCGAGGCCGTGTCGACACTCGGCCCAAGTGTCGACACTTTCGCTCGACAAAGTGTCGAGAGTGGGGCACACGGCCTGTGACACGGGCGTGTCGCAGGGCGTGTCAAGGCCGTGTCGACACTCGGCCCAAGTGTCAACACTTTTGCTCGACAAAGTGTCGAGAGTGTGGCACACGGCCTGCGACACGGGCGTGTCGCAGGGCGTGTCGAGGCCGTGTCGACACTCGTCCCAAGTGTGGACACTTTTGCTCGACAGGGTGTCGAGACTGGGGCACACGGCCTGTGACACGGGCGTGTCACAGGGCGTGTCCCGCTTGGTTGACGATCTTCGCTCGACGTTTTTCCGTGGTGTCGACACAAAGCCTGTCGACGGGTGTCGAGACTTGGCACACGGCTTGGGACACGGGCGTGTCCCAGGACGTGTCATCTCTCGGGTTGGTTTCCGGGCCGTGTTGTTGGAGGCACACGGCCGGCCACAAGGCCATGTCACTGGGGACACGGGCGTGTCGGGTTGAACACGGGCGTGTCGGATGCCCGTGTGCAATTCCAGGTGCGTCGATTTGAGACGGCGAATGAGGCACACTGCCCTGGACACGGGCGTGTGCCAGGCCGTGTTCGGCCCAGATTTACTATTTTCTAGGCGAATCGCGGCCATTCTTTTTCTGGTTTTGGGATCTAACGGTTCAGGCCATCTCCTGGGAAGTTAAGTCCGATTTTAGGGTTGGAAACCCTCATTTGTTTTCCAAGTCTTCTCTTTCTAAGTTCTTGAGAGAAACTAGAGCAAGGAGGAAGGAGAAGAAGGTCTTGGGCTGTAGGGAGAGTTTCGGTGCTCCAAATCGCGAGCCGAGTCCGGATCCGTGAAGCTTAGAGCGTTGCGAAGAGTTCCATCAGGCTATTTTGCCATGGCAAGGAAGAGGAGTCGGAAGGTAACGACATCTCTCCTCTCGGTTCTTAGGATGCATGTCTTAGCATCATGTATTTTCTTTCTTGCTAATTTATGGGCACCAAACTCTCAAATGAGAGGGGTTTTGGTTTGCCAAGGTTCAAGAGGAACCTCCGGGTTGATTGAGTCCGTCCCTGGCATATTTTGCATTAGAGATCCGCTTCGCTAGTGGATTTGGCATGGTGGGTGAAGCCGTAGTCGCGAGCGTTAGTCCGACACGGTGATGTTGCATACGAACTTAGGGATTCGTAGAGATTTCCGTTGCGGCAAGATGCCGTTTGTGTTGTGGTTGTGATTGTTCCGTTTGCTTGAAAAGGTACGTGTAGTCAAACCCGGACAAGGTTAGCTCCTCGTGGCGGTAGATGGTTTCCTTGAGGGACAAGGTTAGCTCCGTATGAGTTGGAGATGGTTTCCTTGGTGGACAAGGTTAGCTCCGCATGAGTTGGAGATGGTTTCCTTGGTGCGCGGGAACGCTGCAGTACAAAGAGGGATTACGATGTATTTAGTCTTGGTTCGTGTTGTGCCAAGGCGTGGCTATGTCTCCGTGGTCGGCTGGCTATCCCGTGACATGTGCGTCATGTGTGGAGAGTGTCCCGGCGAGACTAGTCCCCTTCTGTGAGACTGACGAGAATGTCAAGCTTGGGGCAAGCCCGGGCAAAGAGGCCATGAGCGGGTGGGGTCCAGCAAGGCTTCTTAGAATCGGTCGGTCTGTGTTTGTTGTAATCCTGACATGAGACGTCAGAGCTTGCAGGCAAGCCCGGGGCTAAGCCCACGAGCGGGTGGGGCCTTGGCAAGAATTCCTTGTGGCGGCCTGTGCGCCGTTTGAGGGAGAGGTGTCTCCCTTAGTGTTTGCGGCTTTATGCCAATTGGGGAAATGTGAGTACCCAAATGATGTGATGTTGTGTTAGATGCATACGTAGTAGGGTACCTTGGGTGAAGCCCGGGTGTTGCATTCATGTTGCATAGTAGGCCCTTTCTTTATATGCTCAACCAATAGAGAACATGTTTGATGATTGAGACATCCAAGCCTGTTATAATGTTCTTCTGTTTATAGCTATTTTTATTGCATATGAAGTGCTGACTTGCAGGTTGGAGGGTTCCCCGGGGTCCGTTAGGGGCGGCCGGGAGGAGATGTGTTGTTACACAGTTTAAGGTCAGCCTTTGCTGACCCACGTTACTAATAATTTTTATAGGGCAAGGATCGCATGCAGGAGCTAGCACGCCGGCCAAAAAGGCCTAAGCACATGAAGTGTTTTGCCCTTTTTTGTAGCACTACATTGGTGATGATGTTTGTTTGAGACTCTTTTATCCGGCTTGCATGCCGAGGTAGACTAGGAGTGCTGAGCACATTCATGATTGATGTATTATGTCTCTTTTGGACGCTTGATGTTAGGCCTTAAGGCCATTTGTTTTACTCTTTAGTGGTGGATAGCTTCTAGTCATGTTTGTTTCCGCTGTGTTGTGCAAGTGTTTTGAGTTTGGGTAGTAATATCAACTTATAATACTAAAGCTGTGGCGTTCATATGCTGTGGGGCCCCGGCCGGACCCATATTATACGTCCACTACAGGGGAGGTGTTACAAGGACAACCTCACATCCTTTAAAGCCAAGCTTGGACCCAAATTCATATTTGGTGATTCGAACTTTGGACAAACTAAAGGATATGGTGCAGTCCAGATTGGCAGAGTCACATTCAAGAAGGTAGCCTATGTGGAAGGACTGAAGCACAATTTGATTAGTATCAGTCAGCTATGTGATGAAGGCTACCAGGTGACTTTCAGCAAAGCCTTATGCAAGATCAAGTCAGAGGACAACACAACTGTGTTGACAGGTGAAAGGAAAGGTAACATCTACTTAGTAGAATTTCTTTCAACAGATATAAATATTTGCCTGTTTAATTCTATGTGTAGAATTAATGTGTTATGGCATAAGAGACTAGGGAATATAAACCTTAGAACCATTGCTAGGCTATCCAAGGACAACCTTGTCAGAGGACTACCTTCTGGCCCCTACAAGAAGGAAGGACTCTGCAAGGCTTGTCAATTAGGCAAGCAAACTAAAAATAGTTTCAAGTCACTTAATAAGAGTGATTCACCTAGGATTTTGTATCTGTTATCCATGGATCTGTTTGGACCCATTACAGTACAAAGCTTAGGAGGGAAATCTTACACCTTAGTAGTTGTAGATGACTTCTCTAGATTCACATGGGTGTTCTTTCTGAGGAAGAAGTCTGATAACTTTAAGTGTTTGACAGAGTTTCTCAAATGCTTACAGACTGAGTTCAATACTGACATTGCCCTGATCAGAAGTGATCATGGGACAGAGTTTGATTCTATTCTTATGTAAGAGTTCTATCAGAGTGAAGGGATCAGGCACACTTTCTCAGCTCCTAGAACTCCTCAACAAAATGGGGTAGCTGAAAGGAAAAATAGAACCCTTATTGAATCTGCCACTACATTGTTGTCAGATGCTCACCTTCCTCTATCTTTTTGGGCAGATGCAGTGAACACCTCCAACTATGTGCTGAACAGAAGTTTAATACATAAACTAATGGGCAAGACTCCCTATAAATTACTCAAAGGGAAGAAACCTAAAGTAGATTATTTTAGAATTTTTGGTTATATCTGTTACATACACAATAATGACAAGAAGTATTTAGCAAAATTTCAAGCTAAAGCTGATGAAGGAGTGTTTCTGGGATACTCCATGATCAGTAAGGCTTATAGGGTTTATAATAAATCAACTCTTAAAATTGAAGAATCTGTTCACATATCTTTTGATGAAACTAACATGTCTTTCAAGGAGAAGAACACTTCTACCATAGAACCTTTGCAGGTACATTCTCTTATTGAAGACTTGGACAGATTAGAAATCATTCAAGAAGAGGAAAGCAGTGAAGATGAAGAAGACATTCAACATCCTGAAGAGAAACCTCTTGAAGAGCCAGTTGTTGTACCACAAAAGGAAACAACAACACAGGTTGGTGAACAATCAACACCCCCTATTGATTTAGTAACATCAAGAGACCATCCATTTTCCCAAGTAATTGGAGACATCTCTGCTGGTGTGCAAACCAGAAATCAGTTCAACCAAAACCTATTGCACACTTGCTTCCTATCTTAAATTGAACCTCAATCCATTCATGATGCAGAGCAAGATCCACACTGAATCATTTGAAAGGAACAAAGTTTGGGAACTAGTACCAAAGCCTAAGGATCACTCCATTGTTGGAACAAAGTGGGTGTTCAGAAACAAATTGGATGATCAAGGAGTAATTGTAAGGAACAAGGCCAGGCTAGTTGCTCAAGGGTACTCTCAAGAAGAAGACATAGATTATGGCCAGACTTTTGCACCAGTTGCAAGGTTGGAGTCCATAAGGATCTTCTTAGCATATGCAGCACACAAAGGCTTCAAAGTATACCAGATAGATGTAAAGAGTGCTTTTCTAAATGGAGACATCAAAGAAGAAGTCTACGTCAGACAACCTCTAGGTTTTATCTCTCCAACCCATCCTGATTATGTTTTTAAATTGAATAATGCATTATATGGTCTCAAGCAAGCTCCTAGAGCATGATATGAGACCCTAGCATGCTTTCTCCTGAAAAATGAGTTTATAAGGGGTAGAGTAGACCAAACACTTTTTATTAGAACCCATAAGTCCCATACCCTACTAGTACAAATCTATGTAGATGATATTATTTTTGGTTCTACTGATTCAAATTTGTGCAGAAGGTTCTCCAATCTAATGCACTCTAAATTTGAAATGTGTAGCATGGGTAAGATATCCTTCTTTCTAGAATTGCAAATCAAGCAACATGTTGAAGGTATATTTATTTCTCAAACCAAGTATGCAAAGGAATTGGTCAAGAAATTTGGTATGTCTGAACCATCTTGTATGAAAACACCTATGCTTACTATTGTTGTATTAGATGCTGATGAACATGGGAAACCTGTTGATCAGACAACTTATAGAGCAATGATTGGCTCTTTATTGTACCTTACAGCTGGTAGACCAGACATAATGTTTGCTACATGCATCTGTGCTAGATTCCAAGTGAACCCTAGAGAGTCACAACTAACATTAGTAAAAAGGATTCTCAGGTATGTTAAAAGTTGTCCAAATCTAGGTCTCTGGTATCCAAAAGATTCAACATTTGAATTAACTGGATTTTCTGATGTTGATTATGCTGGATGCAAAATTGACATGAAAAGCACCAGTGGAACTTGTCAGTTTCTTGGTGACAGACTTGTCTCTTGGTTTTGCAAAAAATAAACATCTGTGTCAACTTCAACTGCTGAAGCTGAGTATATGGCTGCAGGTAGTTGTTGCTCACAAATATTGTGGATTCAAAACCAACTCCTAGACTATGGCTACAACTTAGAGAAGTCAAAAATCTTTTGTGATAATACCAGTGCTATTTCTATAGCTCAAAATCCAGTCCTCCATAGTAGGACAAAACACATAGAAATTAGGCATCACTTTTTAAGGGATAATGTTGAGAAGAACAAAATTGAATTTCAATATATCCCAACTGATTTGCAAAGGGGAGATATTTTCACCAAACCCTTGGATGAAAAGAAACACACCTTCTTCCTAAATCAATTAGGAATGTTAGATGGAGGAAGTCTAAAATAAGTTCCAAGATTTTGAAACTCTAAAAATTGACCAAGACTAGGCAAACATCTTAATGTTTCTAGTGTATAAGAGTGTTTCTGGTCTCTGAACTGCGCTCGACGATTTTCCCCCAGATCGTCGAACGGAGATCGACGCTTTCCGAAATTGTCGACCAGAGTTCAGCGCTTCTCAGATAGTGTTCAACTATCTCTCCAGGTCAGCGATCGTCGAACGGAGATCGACGCTCTCTAATATCGTCGAACGAAGATCGACGATATTGAAGACCATTCAGATTCCTTTAGAAGCCCCGATCGTCGAACTGAGTTCAACGATCTTTCCTTTTCTGCGTCGAACCCTAATATAAAACTCTTTTTTCGGCCGGCGTTCTCTCTTTGCGCCTTCGTTCTCTCTGCAAATTTTCTTTTCCCTCCAAACATCTCTACACTTGGTCGTTTGTTTGTTGCGTTTTGCAGGAAAACAATGGTCGTCTCAGTTGCAGTCCTAGCCGCCATGAAATTTGATGCAGGTTTCGACATCGACATGGATTCTTTCAGCACCAGTGATCAAATCTTCTAAGACATTTTAGAACTTTTCAAGGAACAAAAGCTAGTCACTATAATGTCTACCAGAATAAAATTGGTTGCCGATGAAATTAAGGAGTGGGTCTATACTGCCCACAACCAGGATGAGAATACGGTTATTAGTACAGTGTCAGGCACTCAGGTACCTCTTACACCTGCTGCCCTGACAGAAATTTTTGGATTAAATTCTGGAGAAGACTCTGCTGAACTTTCTGGAGAAGAATTTTCTGATGTACTTCAAAGAATGGGTCACTCAGATGCAAACCCTAGCAAGCTTCTGAAGAAAAATCTATCTGTGGAATACAGATTTTTAGCTGATGTTATGGGAAAAGTCTTGTTGGCCAAACACCTTCATCCCCTCCTGATCTACCCTCTTCATCCACATCTTATCAACAGCTACTGCAAGACATCATTGCTCAACCCTCCTTCACACCTTCTTTTTCCATTCCACTATCTTCCATTTCAACAATCCTCATATCTCAACCTTCATTTCCATCATACACCAGTTCTCCACCCACATCTCCAGCTATTCCACCTACAGTCTCTACCTCTGCTCAAGTCCCTATTGAGCATGTAGATCTTCCAGCCTTAGCAGCCAGACTTTATGAGCTGATAGCTCCCAGGCTATCACTTCTGTTGGAGACCTCCTTGGCTCCACTCCAAAAGTCAGTTGCAGACCTGTCTGACAGGCTATTTTCTCTCATTCCTCAGGCAATCCCTTCCTCTGGGTGCCTTGATCCAGTCCTGACTGAATCTAGGCAGGGGGAGATGCCTCATGAAGTGGAAAGAATGCTTGCTGCTTCCATTTCCTCAGTTCAAGCTATTGTCACTTCAACTCAAGCTCCAGCCTCAACACCACAAGTTGCTGTTTTCTCAATGGATCTCAGATCTTTATTATCAGATTTTGATTATATATATTTCAGCTGTCTTCCAAAGCATACTGCAGTCCAGCCTGCTGCTGCCATTTCCTCAGTTCAAGCTGTTGTTACTTCAACTCAAGCTCCAGCCTCAACACCACAAGTTGCTGTTTTCTCAATGGATCTCAGATCTTTATTATCATATTTTGATTATATATATTTCAGCTGTCTTCCAAAGCATACTGCAGTCCAGCCATCTGAAGACCTCTCCAAGGCCATTGTGCCCATTTCAAGCTGTGACACCAGTATTATACATTCCTTTGTAAATTCAGTTTATGCTGCTGCCCCTATGTTGAAGTTGGTGACCGGGCGGTCTGGCAGTTTGTCTTGGCAGGTTGAAGACCGCGCGGTCTGGCGGTTTGTCTCAGTCGGCTTGGAGACCGGGCGGTCTGGCGGTCTACCCTGGCAGTCTCTCTTCCTCTCTAGTGGTAGACGTGCGGTTAGCCCTGCTGTCTAACCGCGCGGCTTGTGCGGTTTGTTTTGTATAGTCCGCTTGTCCTGTAAATTATAGTCCCACATCTCTTATTTGTATTCTCTCATCTCTCCTCCATTCTATATAAAGGAGGGCATACCTTTGTAATAGATACCTTTTTTGGATAATAAAATTTCAATTATTCAAAAGTTTATTCGATTGTTCTCTACTTTTCACTTCTTTTCGCTACTTTTTAACATGGTATCAGAGGGCACGGTCATTTCCTCCTGATTCTGCGCGCCCTCTGTTGTTCGCGACTTGTTTTCCGCGTTCTGCGACTTGATTCGCGGCTTGTTTCTGTCCGCCGCCCTGTTCGCGCGGCTTGCTTCTTCTTGGTTCTCTTCTCCTACTACTCTTTGTCGCAGCGACCTGTTTCGTTGTCGCCGCGCTCCTTGTTCTTTCTTGCCTCTCCGACTTCCTAGTCGTTGCGGTCTGTCTCTGTCCACGAGTCTTGTCTCTATACTCGCGGTTTGCTGCTGTGATCTGCCTGACCGTGCGGGTTGTTCCTTTTTCACCCGCATCTTGGTCGTGGTCACCTGCTCTTCTCTTCTCTTCTGTTCGCTCGGCCTTCTCAGTCCGCGCGACCTCTTCCCCGCTGGACCTTTGCCTGCTTTTTAGCCGCGTGCTTCTCCGTCTGCCTGCGCGCCCTGTCCGCGCGGCTTGCCCCTTCTTTTTCGTGACCTTTTTTCGCGATCTCCGTCGTGCTCTACTTCTTGTTGCCTTCTACCCGCTCCTGCTTGCTAGTCGCATCGGCCTCATCTTTGGCCGTGCGACTTGTTCTCCTCTGTTCGCCCGACTTTTTCAGGTCGTGCGACTTCTTTCCCTCTGCTTTGCTCGGCTTCTTGGAAGCGGCCTTCCTAGCCGCCCGACCTTTTTCTGGTCGCCCGGCTTGGTTCTCTATTCTCTTCTACGGCTTGTTCTTCTCGTCGCGGTTTGCTACTCTCTTGCTTCCATGGCTTTCCTCCCCTCCCGCCTATCCACCTCCGTGGTCACCTCTTCTGGTAGTGCTCATGTTGTGACTCGCGGACGATGGCTCATCGACTCTGGTGCAACAAATCATATGACAGGCAACCCTCAATGTTTCTCTCTTCTTGACACACAGGCTCAGTTGCCCCCGGTCATTGTTGCTGATGGATCTCCCTCCCCGGTCCATGGGACGGGCATGGTTCAAGTCACTCCATCTCTCTGCTTGGCTGATACCCTCTATGTGCCCAAGTTTCCGTGCAATTTATTATCGGTTACTTCTTTATGCAAGCAAATACGGTGTTCTGTCACATTCACCCCTACCTCTTGTGCTTTTCAGGATCCGGACTCCCAACGGACGATTGCTACCGGGACTGAGAGTGGTGGCCTCTACTTCCTCGACAACGTCTCTGCTCTATCCGCCTTCTCCTCCTCCTCTACAGATCTTCTCCAATGGCATCTTCGCCTTGGACATGCTCCTCCCCGCATTCTACGACAGCTCCTGCTGCACCTCCCTCCTCATCATCCTCCTCTAAACTGTGATGCATGTCAACTTGGCAAACATCACCGCTCCTCCTTCCCACCAACGCAAAGTCGGGGCTCTTCCCATCCGTTCGACCTCGTTCACTCTGACATATGGGGTCCCGCTCCTACCCTCACCATCGGTCGGGGCAGTTCCTATTTTGTCACCTTCATTGATGATTTCTCTCGATCTACGTGGGTATATCTTCTCAAAGATCGCTCCGAGCTGTTCTCTGTTTGGACCTCCTTTTATTCTATGGTTAATACTCAGTTTGATACGTCTAGGATTTTAATAACAATTTTATAATAAACTAAATAAAATATTATTATTTATTAAATAAAAACTATATATAAATAATTATAAATAATGACTTATCAAATACCCTCAAACTTAAGCTTTTATTATTCCAGAGCAAAACTATGAGAGTACTTATAAGAAATTAATATAATTTTGTAATTAAACTAAAAATTTATCAAATCAAAAGTAAGTTAAAAGTAAAATTCAGTGATTTAAAATTAAGTCCGAGAATATGAAATGAAAATGCGAAGAGCCAAATATATTTTGCAAAATTTTCTCACATAAATTAATTAGACTTCAAAATTGAGTAGTTTAGCAAACAATTTTAGATTTAGAATTATTAACACTTTTTAACTAAAAAGAAACTTGAAGGAAAATTTAAACTACTACTTATGTTCTCTTAGAATTTTAATTTAATTTTAAAGCAATAATATTGGCTATTGGGTTTTGGGAATAAGGAAATTGAAGAGATCTTAGATTGGGGGTGATGAATTTTATCCTCTCACCCCACATAATTTTTTTCTTTTTGATATATTTTTTCTCTTCAAATAAAAACATAATTACTTGGGAGTAATGAATTTTATCCTCTTCCTCCTATTTTTGGGGGTTGCATATGTGTACAGAGGAATACTTGATTCCCATGACATATGATCAAACCAAAAAAAGAAAAATTACATATGTGTACCAGGAGATAATGAATTTTATTCTCTTATCCCCGTGACATATGATCTAATAAGAAAGTTAAAAACAAGTGAAAGGCTTAACAAAATTTAGATTAAATTAAAAAACTGAGAGAGCAACTATAGTAAATTAAAATTTCCTAAAAATCATAGAGCATAAAGTGAAGATATTTAAAATCTAAAAATTATTAATCTAAGTACTTAAAAATTGAAACTAATTATAATAAAAGAGAAAAAAGCTAAATAGTTTACTCTAAATAAATTTAATTCATAAAATATTTCTCAAAATTAAATCGCCTAAAAATTAAATTCAACTAACTATGATAAAATAAAAGATTAGAAAATCAAAAATTATAGAAATTCTTATAAAGCAACTCAAAATAAATTTCTGAAAAGTCACAAAAATTTAAGCAGGGGTTTATTATTTTTTTGTATTTTCTTTTTTGTTCTATTTTTTGTATATTTTTTTTGATAATAAAAATAAAATGTTTTTAATTTTGAAAGATTTTTATATTTTTTTTAAATTTTTCTAGATTTTTTTAATTTTTTTGAATTTTTAAATAAAAACAATAAATAAGAATCCACCCCCATACTTAAAAATAAACATTGTCCCCAATGTTTATAAGTCAAGTAGGAGGGGAGAAAGAAAAATAATTTGTGAAAATTTAGAAAAAAATTCATAAAAATTAAAAGATAAACAAGGGGTGTCTCCCAAGAGCGCTTTTCTTTTTCCCATCTTTAAGCTAGACGGTTATTGTTAGGAGAATGGAAAATAAAATTTAAAATGAAGGGCAACTCCCTTAATTCGTGCTTTGGCGAAGATGCCAAAGTTGGTCGCCCGAGTACTCCGCTTGATTCTTGATTTTTCTCCTTGTGATTGACTTGATAATGTAGATTCAAATCACCTATCCATACCTGAGGTGATTTGAACCTTTGTAGATGAGCGACAAAGGGATCGTTGATGACATTTGTTTGCCACGGCTCGTCGTCTACAAGGAAATCATTAGAATAAGAAAAATCAAAAATAAACGTGTTAGAAATAATTTCACACAGAGGAGGGTCCTATGAAAGAAAATGATCAAGCTCTGATTGTTTATTTTCTAAAATTAAAATATCGTCTGAAAATTTATTTAAAATAAAATCATCCGATGCATCATGTTCATAAATTTTTGCTACTAAAAAGTCATAAATAGTGCATGAGGAGCCATTAAGAGGAGAAAACTTGGGAGTAGTTGAAGGAGAAACATGTTCTTCTACTCCTCCCAGATCATCCATACATGAAGAGTTATATTCCTCATTTGTGACATTATCCGAAGAAGGAGAAAAATCACTAAAAGTAAGAAAATTCTCATCCAAATTTGGGGGGGGGGGGAGAGTCAAATTGAAATTGAGAAGATTCCGCAAAACTAAGAGAGAAAGCTTGTGGTGCAGAAGAAAAAGAACAAAAAATTCGAATCCAAATAATTATTTTCATAACTCGGGAAACCTTTCGGTTGATCTTGCGACCAAGAGAAGTTTTCATCCGAGTTGGAAGAATAATTATTTACATCAAAATAATTATTCGCATTACAATTTGAAACATTATTTTCATGAGCATTTGAAAAATTAGAACAATTATTCTCATAAAAATTTGAATTATAATAAAAGTGAGAAAAATTATTACCATAAGTACTATCAAAATTATTTTCATAAGAAAGATTTTTATAATAATTATAATGTTAACAATACTCACTTCGATGAGAACTGCCACAATAATAACAAACACTTTGACGCTTTTTTGCGGCTTCTAAAATATCAAGTTGATTTTGAAGCTTGGCAATGTTAGCGACCAATTGAGATAATATTTTTTTTTGTAAAAAGAAAATAAAACAACCGGTACTTAATAGAAAGGAATTTGAAAAAGAAAATGAAAAATAGAAATGGAGGTGGAGAACGAGAATGATAAAAGTAATAAAATCTACGTTTTCAAAATATCAACAAAATAGTCCCCGACGACGGTGCCAAAAACTTGATGAAGAAATTTATAGTTTTAAAATATATCCAAACTATAATCCCGAAATAGGCAAGTGTACCTATCGAAATATAGTATAGGAAATGTCGTATTAGTCTCGGGGCCTGTGGAGTACTTCTACTCATGCAAATTAATATTATTTTATCGGAAAATAAAAGGAGTGAATTAAAACTATAACTAGAAAATAAACTAAAAGGAAGCACTTGATCTAGACTCACTTTAAAATAAATCTTTCATAAAAGCTAACTTCTAAATTACATACTTCGACCGTGGAGGTTCCTAAATTACAAAAGTGCCTCTCTCGAGAATACGCTCTCGACTAAACTTAGGTTGATCGATTAAGACCTCTCGGCCAGTCGAAACCCCTAAGATTGCCTTAGGCAGGAACCCCTCTATTAGATTTGACTCCAATCCGGAAGATCCATGCCATCCTCTCTCGAGGAGTGCATGCGGCTCCTTTTATCTTTGAGCGATCTACTCGTATCCGTAACCTCTCGGTCATTTAAGATACAGATCTAAAATCGAAGAGCATATCCGTGAAATTTGAATTCGACACAATATAATTCAAAGGTAAATCGAAAGTGGTAAAAGGGTTTGACAAAAAAGAGTTTTACTCAAAGATCATCATGATCAAGTGCTAAACAAATTAGCTACATGACAAGAAATAAAAGATACAAGGCAAGAAGAATAGGAAGAAAATGATTGCTAAGAGACAGTACTTGAATTGAAATTGCAAAAGTAAAACTAAATTATGAAATGGAAATTACAAGTAAGAAATGCTGAAAAACAGTAAACTAAGCTACAAGATACTCCTAAAATTGGCTCCTAATCTACCCCTTAGCTCCTAGCTTTCTCTGGAATTTATAGTAAAAGTTTCTGGAAGGTCACGCCCTAGGTCACGCCCGTGACTTAGGGCGTGTAAGGTTCGGAAACTACTGTCTTGAAAGACCGGGAACGTTGAAGAAGGACCTCCAAAAGTGTCGTTCTGCGGGTCATGCCCCTAGGTCACGCCTGCGAGCTAGGGCGTATCAAGTCTGTTACATGAAATGATGGGAATTCGAAATGGCGGGAAATAACTCTGGCTGTTGCAGGAAGTCAAGCCGCTAGGTCACGCCCGTGACCTGGGGCGTGTAGGCCGAGAACCGTCGAGATCTGAAACTGGCGACGTTAAGCGTGGTACGTCTGGACATCACGCCTGCATGACAGGCCCATACCCTGATGGTCACGCCCGTGACTGGGGCTTGTAGCTTGAAAACTGTCTGGAATCAAAACTACCGCCCGTCTGCTTGTCACGCATGCTGGACACGCCCGTGACCAATGGGTCACGATCTTGACCTGGGCGTGTAACTTTAATCCGACGTGGAATGTACTCCGGAGCTTCCTTTATGGGTCATGGCCACAGGTAACGCCCGTGACCTGAGGGTCACGCCCGTGTCCGGGCCGTGTAAAGTTGTTTTTTCCAGCAATCTCCAGTTTCATCTCCTGATCAGTCCTGTAAGCTCCAATTTGCTAATAGCAACCAGATTAACCTAAAATAAGAAAACAAAGGATTTTAATAACAATTTTATAATAAACTAAATAAAATATTATTATTTATTAAATAAAAACTATATAAAAATAACTATAAATAACGTCTTATTAGTTCTCTAGCTCCACTTCTCACTTAGGGTTACCTCCTACCAAGTTGCGGGTAGGGGTTCAGGTCACTTTTATAGTACCAACTAGGGCTCTAGTGGACGAATAAAAGTCAAAATGTTACAATACAATAAAAAAATGATTTTCGTCCTCGAAAATTAGCTTGAAGTAGGGGATAAAGGAGTAACATACCTGGGGAAAGAGCTCGGGGTGTTTTTCGGGGACCAGCGCCTCTGGTTCACAAGTATACTCATCTTGTACTTGATTTGACCACAATATCTTGACCATTGGGATGACCTTGTTACGCAGATTCTTTACTTTATGATCTATGAATCTGATTGGTTCAAGCTGGATGGATCTATCTGATCGTAGTTTCACTTGTGGTGTATGTAGATGCTGCTTTGGTTGCCGGAGAACTCGTCTCAAGGAAGATACATGAAACACATCATGAAGATTTCCCAGTTCTGGGGGTAGTGCCAATCGATAGGCAACAAGGCCAACACGCTCTATTACCTAATAGAGGCCCAGATAGCGGGGATCTAGCTTCTTTTGTTTTCTCAACCGGGAGACACCATGCATGGCTTTAATTTTTAGGAACACCATTTCCCACACACAGAACTCCACCGGTCTGTGCCGCGCATCATAATACTTGTCCTATCGGCTTTGCGCCTCCCACATCCGTTCTTGGATTAGTCATATTGTTGTCATAGTGTCGTCGATATAAGCCACTCACAAGGCTTCCGGGTCCTCTTCCTGAGCCCAAGTTAACGGGGTTTGGTAATGCCTCCCGTAAAATGCTTCATTCAGAGTCATCGTGATGCTTTCCTAGTGGTTGTTATTGTAAGAAAACTCAACTAGGGGTAACAGCTGTTCCAATGGCTCATTGTGCTCCACTATGCAAAGTCGAAGTAGATCCTACATCGTTCGATTTGTCCTTTTTGTTTGTCCATCTGTCTGTGGGTGGAAGGCAGTGCTAATGGCCAACTTGGTCCCCAAGTATGCCTGCACTTGTCTCCATTCCTTGGATGTGAATCGCCCGTCACGATCCAACACAACGGACTTTGGCACTCTGTGGAAACGAACTACTTGCTCTATGAATATCCTGACCAGAATTTTAACACCATCTCCCTGTCGGTTGGGAATGAACTGTGCTACATTGGTGCTTCGATCTACAATAACACATATGGAGTCATTTACAGCATGGGACCGAGGTAGACCGTAAACAAAGTCCATGAAAATATCCTCAAATTTCCATTCGGGCATAGGCAGGGGCTGCATCAGGCCACCGGGGCTGCGACATTCAGCTTTAACCTTTTGACAGGTCCGACACTGGCCTACAAAGTTGGTAACATCTCTTTTCATTCCAGGACAGTATATGGTCCTGCACAAATCAGCATACATTTTAACCACACCAGGGTGGATGGAGTACCTCGACTAGTGCGCTTCATGTAGAATCTCTTTAGGATTTCCTCCGATGGAGGGGATGAATATATGATGCATGTAATTCAAGATCCCATCGTGAAGATTATAATCCTCTTGAGCCCCACTTTGTAGAGATAAGATGATCGGATCTACCTCTGGATCATTATTTTGGGCTTCTCGTATCCGGTCCCAGATGTCGCATTGGATCTCCATCCAATACAATTGGGCATGATATACCTCCATGATGGAGACGACGGCCCCCAAGCTGTGGAAGATGATGCAGGCTTGCTCGAGGAGGATCCTTCTTCGTCTCCAACAAAGGATTTGTGTCACCATGGTGATCGTGTGGAGCTTCTCTACAACCTCCGCCCACGACGCAAGACCACCTAATATTATTTAGTTGAATAATTCTATTATTATTTGAATTTATCATGTTATTTGTTTTGAGCATTTTATCATTTCATTTTGGGTTTGAAACATTAGAATCTATTTTTCATGATGGGCTGCATGTAGCCAAAGAATGATGTAAAGCCTATATATAGGCATGTATTGTTTTCTTGTGGGATACGTTGAATGAGAAATTGAAAATCTGCCCTCCCCAAAGGAATCTTCCCCCTCTCCCTCCTCTTCTAAATTGGGCTTTCTCTCAACCCTAGCCTTCTCCCTCTTCTTGGCCTCCAACCTCCAATCCCTCCCACATTCTCTCGGCCACCCAACCCCCCCTCCTTCCAAGCCGCCAACCCCTAGCCTCCTCTCCCTCTCATCCATAGCCGACAACCCTCCCACAAGCACAACCCTACCACCCCTTGCCCCTTCAAGGAAGAATCCAGCCACCCTTTCTCTCTAGGTGGCTAGATGAAGGTGCTTGTGTCAAGCTCTCGTGGATCTCGACCAAGGTGTGACGCGACGAAGGAGGATGAGTTTCCTCTCCATCCGGTACAACTCCATCGGAACCGTGGAAGAGCGATTCAAGCGAGATAACCAGAATCATCTATTCTAATTGGGGTAACAAAAATCTCAACCTTTGTGTGATTCCCTCCCTAGATAATTTCGTGGTGGATATCCTTGGCATTGGATTTAGAATCGTTGAATTTTCGTGGTTTTCTTCGATTGTTTACGTTCATCTTAATTGAAATAATTTTCGCAAAGGTTTGGCGAACCTCGTAACTTTTGTTGGGAGAGATCTACCTTTTCTTGAATCGTACTTTTGGTAGATCTCTTTTGGTACAACCTTCGCTCGCTCGGACCGGGTGGGTCCTTTTAGCCGGAAACGATATTGGCCTATCGCCTCTATCCGATCCTAAGAAATTTGGCTACCCGTACGTTAGCGTTAATGTGATAATATTGCGTGGAGTGTGTGTGGCGTGGTAATTTGTGCGAGTGAAAATTCGAATCGTAGAGAGACAAACATGTTAATCCATAGATCTCCCAGCGTCAAGGATTTGGCCTACATCAGTTTGCTATCAGAGCCAGGTTCACGTCAATTTCTTAATTGGCACCGTCCCCTGGTTCTTACACGTCAGCACGCACTTTTTTTGTTCATTTTCGAGTCAAAAAATTCAAAAAAAAAATTTCGCTGGTCTGCCAATAACGGCCTAGATTTCTTGTTTTTTCAGCAAAATTCAAATTTTTTATTTTTAATAATATTTTTTTTATTTCTAGTAAGAAAACAAAAAAAAATTTTACCCTAGCCATTAAGGGGAACAATTTCGTCCGTGTTGTGTCGTTGAGTCAGTTTTTTTTTCTTTCTGCATGCTCACTAGATTTGGCACTGAATATTCCCCATCTTCCTCCCAAATGGCGGGCGAGCGGGAAGCGGGTCACATTCCCGCAGCGATTGAAGAACTCCATCAGGAGTTCAACGATCAGTTGACGAAGATTAGGGAGATGCTTCATGAATTAAGACTGAATCGAGCGGCCCCCCAAAATCAAGCCGCCAATCTGCTTGATGAAGGGAATAATAATCCAAACAACGAGTGAGACCCATGTGCACCGTATGAGTTTGACATTACTAGAGCCGTCCGGGTCAAGCCCCCATCTTATGATGGAATGGGTGAACCCCAAATCTTCCTGGACTGGGTGATGGAAATCGAACGCTACTTTGAGTGGCAAAATTTGACGAACGCGGATAAGGTGTGAGTGGCGCGAATGAAGTTGCTAGGTAGAGCCAAGATTTTTTGGTTAAATGAGGAACGTCATCTGAGGGCCGACAATGGTGACTTACGTATTGGTTGGGGAAGCATGAAGGCCATGTTGACGGACCAGTACGTCCCGTCGTACCATTGAACACATATTTTTGATGATTTGGCCACCCTTAAGCAAGGGAGTCGGTCAGTCTTGGAATACATGAGACTTCTCAAGGACATGATGGTTAGGTGCAGTGTAAGAGAGATGCCTGAAATCACCCTTTCTAAGTTTCGCAATGGGTTAAACCCCGACATCGAGGGCAAGCTGTTGTATTATGGTCACACCGACCTAAACACTACTTTCAATGCTGCAATAGATATCGAAAAGCACAACATTTTTAAGAATAAGTCTCGTTCGTATCAGAAAGGAAAGTCCATCTTAGGACCGCCTCCCACCACTACCGATAAGGATAAAGGCAAGTTCTGGTCCACGGACTCGAACTCCATAGTAGTGACGGCCAGGAATATTAGAAACTCAACGGGCGAGAGAGCGCCTGTAGGAAGAGTAAACAAAACGAATGCCACTTGCTTCGTGTGTGGGATTCAGGGTCACTATGCTAGTGAATGTCCGACTAAGCCAAAGCCCTTAGCCCTGTTGGATTCCACCTGTGAGTCATATGACCTTATCTATGAGGCGGGAGACGATAGCGAGTCGGAAGGAGTGCCTAGTGATATGGAGGACGAGCATCATATGATGGTCATGCGTTGTATTCTGGTGACTCCACGGGCGTTAGATGACTGGAATAGGACAAATATATTTTCATTGCATTTTAAGAGTGGAGAGAAATGGTGTAGGTTGATCATAGATAGTGGAAGTTGTATGAACGTCATTTTCGAAGCTGCGGTGACCCGAATGTCTTTAGTTACTGAGCCGCACCCTCACCCTTATAAGGTGACATGGGTAAATACGTCATCCCTCCCGATATCGAAGCGTTTTTTGGTACCCCTTACCATCAAGGCTTATTCAAAAAAGATTTGGTGCGGCGTCATCCCTATGGATGCTTGTCACGTTTTATTAGGTCGTCCATGGCTTTATGATCATGACGTTACCCACTTTGGTCGAGCTAACACTTATGAATTTAAATTTAATGGCAAGACCATAATTTTAAAACCCACTCCGCCTAAGGATCCTTCAGTTCCCTCTAAGTATACGGTTGTCACGGTCGAAAAGAAAGCGTTAAGTTTGATAGGCAAGAAGGAATTTGCTCGTGACTCCTTTATGGATGGAGTCATATATGCATTAGTTTGTTTGCAGGCTAAGGAAGATGCGCCGTCATTTGAGAGTTTGACACCGGCGTTGAAAAGGCTCTTAGATGAGTTTAAGGATGTGTATCCGGACGAGCTAGCGTCCGAGTTACCTCCCATGCAGGACATCCAACATGCGATAGATCTCATCCCGGGTTCCTCTTTGCCTAACCTTCCTCACTATATGTTAAATCCCTCCGCACACTTAGAATTACAAACCCAAATTTTAGATTTATTGCAAAAGGGGTTCATCCGTCATAGCAAGAGCCCATGTGTCGTACCCGCCTTACTTTCTCCCAAGAAAGACGACTCTTGGAGGATGTGTGTGGATAATAGAGCCATTAATAAAATTACTGTTAAATATTGCTTTCCCATCCCTCACTTGGACGATTTATTGGACATGTTAGCAGGTGCCACGATTTTCTCGAAATTGGATCTTAGAAGTGGCAACCATCAGATACGAATTAGGGAAGGTGATGAGTGGAAGACGGCTTTTAAATCCAAGTAAGGGCTCTACGAGTGGTTAGTCATGCCATTTGGGCTCTCCAATGCCCACGAGCACGTTTTCTAGGATGATGACTCACGTCTTCCAACCTTATATGAGAAAATTCATCGTAGTGTATTTTGATGATATTCTAGTTCTTAGTACATCTGCGAGTGATCATGAGGCACATTTGAAGATTATCCTTACCACGTTGAGATCGGAAAAATTATTTGTTAACATTAAAAAGTGTTCTTTCACGTGTCGTCAGTAGAGTTCCTTGGTTATATCGTAAGTTCGGAAGGCATACATGTAGACCCGAAGAAGGTTCAGGCCATTAAGGACTGGCCGGAGCCCGCTAATATTCGGGATGTTCGGAGTTTTCACGGTCTAGCTACATTTTATCGCCGATTTATTAGAGACTTTAGTAGTATCATGGCCCCCATTACCGAGTGCTTGAAAAAGGGTGATTTTACATGGACAAAATCGGCCTCTAAAGCATTCCAAATCATTAAAACACGCATGTCGGAAGCTCCCTTATTGAGATTACCAGATTTTACTAAGGTTTTTGAGTTATCTTGTGATGCGTCTGGAGTTAGTGTTGGTGGTGTATTGAGTCAGGATGGTCACCCAATAGGATATTTCAGTGAGAAACTCGCGGGGCCAAAATTGAATTATTCCAACTATGATTGAGAGTTCTATGCGGTTATTAGGTGCCTCCAACATTTGCGGCATTATTTACTTCCTAAAGAATTTGTTATTTTATCCGATCATGAAGCTTTGCGATTCATCAACTCACAAACTAAAGTGAGCCCCAGACATGCCAAGTGGGTTTCCTATCTTCAAGAATACATATTTATCACAAAACACCTTAAGGGAACTCTCAACTGTGTAACTGACGCTCTTAGTCATGTATCCTTATTACTATCTACGCTAGAAGTAAAGGTGATTGGATTCGATAGAATTAAGGATGAGTACGTCCATTGCCTGGATTTCAAGGAAATCTATTTATCCACTCAAGACAACTCGTCCACGACCATTTCGTCCTTTTATATTCATGACGGTTATTTATTCAATCACAAAAGGCTATGTATTCCACTTTCGTCCCTACGCCACTTCATCATGTGGGAATTGCATAGCGGTGGGATGGGTGGACACTTTGGCCGTGACAATACCATTGCTCTAGTAGAAGACAAGTTTTATTGGCCCGGTCTTAAGTCAATGGTGAATAAAATCATGGGAAGTTGTCGTGCGTGCCAATTAGCCAAGGGCAACAAAACTAATAAGGGACTTTATACCCCTCTTCTGATCCCTTCCATTCCCTGGGAAGGCATTAGCATGGATTTTATCCTAGGCCTGTCTGTCACGTTTAGACGTCATGATTCTATTCTGGTAGTAGTAGATCGGTTTTCCAAAATGGCTTATTTTATTGCGTGTAGTAAAACTAATGACACGTTACACGTTGATAAGTTATATTTTAAGGAATTCATTGGACATCGGGGCATTCCGAAATCGATAGTGACCGATAGAGATGTGAAATTTACTAGTAAATTTTGGAAGACCTTATGGAAAATTAGGGGCACCAAACTTTTGTTTTCTTCGGCCTACCATCCACAGACGGATGGGCAAACAGAAGTGGTAAATAGAAGTTTAGGTAGTTTGTTACGATGCCTTGTGGGAAACCACAAGGGTACATGGGACGTTATCCTTCCTCATGCTCAGTTAACATATAATAATTCCAAAAATAGGTCCACTGGCTTGTCGCCGAATGAGATCGTGCATGGTTATAAAGCACCAGTGCGACTTGACTTGATTCCGTTACCGCCATCCTATAAATCAAGTCAATTTGCACAGGATTTTGCCTCTCATATTCATAATTTGCATAAGCACATAAATGACATACTAACCACATAATACGCGTCTTATCAAGCTCATGCTAACATACACAAAAGAGAAACTCACTTTAAGGTTGGCGATTTAGTCTTGGTCTGTCTCATCCCTGAACGGATGCCTTCGGGCACTATAAAAAAGTTAGCGCATCGGCGAGCTGGGCCTTTTCGGATCTTATGGAAATTAGGAGAAAATGCCTATCTTTTGGAGTTACCCACTGATGGGGGTATTTCCCCTATTTTTAATGTTTCTAATTTAACGTCGTATGTTTCTCCACCACTGGAATTATCTAACTGTCCATTTAGATCCACTACATTTTCTAATGGGTTGGGGAGTGAGCTTGTGCCTGGATCGCTCTCTCCATCAGTTTCCAATGGAGGTACGTTGGTAGTTGATGAAGAAAATTTTCCTCCTTTATTGCCTAATGCTTTTCCCAGGTTTCCCAGGACAAACTTTTTGCCAGACAGAATCATCAAAGATGAAGTGTTTTCCTCTCCAGGTGGTGATGTTCGCTGCTACTTGATACGTTCGCGTGATCATCCGGCCTCCTATGACTCTTGGCTTCCGGAATCGGAGGTGGCTCTTTTCGATGATGCTCTCCTACGGCGGTACCTACGGGACAACTCATCTGTGATGAGTACTTTCGAGCAGGGGAGGGTTGATGGAGATTACGGCCCCCAACCTATGGAAGATGATGCAGGCTTGCTCGAGGAGGATCCTTCTCCGTCTACAATAAAGGATTTGCATCGCCATGGTGATCGTGTGGAACGTCGCCACAACCTCCGCCCACGCCGCAAGACCAACTAATATTATTTAGTTGAATAATTCTATTATTATTTGAATTTATCATGTTATTTGTTTTGAGCATTTTATCATTTCATTTTGGGTTTGAAACACTAGAGTCTATTTTTCATGATGGGCTGCATGTAGCCAAAGAATGATGTAAAGCCTATATATAGGCATGTATTGTTTTCTTGTGGGATAAGTTAAATGAGAAATTGAAAATCTAACCCCCAAAGGAATCTTCCCCCTCTCCCTCCTCTTCTAAATTCGGCCTTCTCTCAACCCTAGCCTTCTCCCTCTTCTTGGACGCCAACCTCCACTCCCTCACTCATTCTCTCGGCCACCCAACCCCCCCTCCTTCCAAGCTGCCAACCCCTAGCCTCCTCTCCCTCTCATCCAAAGCCGACCACCCTCCACAAGCACAACCCGACCACCCCTTCCCCCTTCAAGGAAGAATCCGGCCACCCTTTCTCTCTAGGTGGCTAGATCAAGGTGCTTGTGTCAAGCTCTCGTGGATCTCGGCCAAGGCATGACGTGACGAAGGAGGACGAGTTTCCTCTCCATACGGCGCAACTCCAGCGGAACCGTGGAAGAGCAATTCAAGCGAGATAACCGGAATCATCTATTCCGGTTGGGGTAATGAAAATCTCTACCTTTGTGTGATTCCCTCCCTAGATAATCTCGTGGTCGATATTCTTGGCGTTGGATTTAGAATCGTTGAATTTTCGTAGTTTTCTTCGATTGTTTGCATTCATCTTAATTGAAATAATTTTCGCAAAGGTTTGGCGAACCTCGTAACTTTTATTGGGAGAGATCTACCTTTTCTCGAATCGTACTTTTGGTAGATCTTTTTTTGTACAATCTTCACTCGCTCGGACCGGGTGGGTCATTTTAGTCGGAAAGGATGTTGGCCTATCGCCTCTATCCGATCCTAAACAGTTTGACTACCCGCACGTTTGCGTTAACGTGATAATATTGCACGGAGTGTGCATGGCGTGGAAATTTGTGCGAGTGAAAATTAGAATCATAGAGAGACAAACGTGTTAATCCGTAGATCTCCCGACGTCAAGGCTTTGGCCTGCATCACTCCGGATCTCTTCGGGTAACCAAGGTAATTTCCAAGTTTATTAAGGACTGGAACATCCATTTTGGGATTAGCTTCATCCAACTTCCAACTACCGAAGGCTGGTTGCTTAGAGCGTTGACAACTCTGTTAGCCTTCCCGGGGCGATATTGGAGAGCGAAGTCGTAATCGCATAGTAATTCTAACCATCGTTATTGTCGAAGGTTCAGTTCTTTCTGAGTGAAGATGTATTTAAGGATTTTGTGTTAGGATAAAATCTCGCACCTTACCCCGTATAAGTAATGCCTCCAGATTTTAAGGGCAAAGATGACAACGCCTAATTCCAGGTCATGAGCCGCGTAGTTCAACTTGTGTGGCTTCAACTGGCGAGATGCGTAGGTAACCACCTTGCTGTGCTGAATCAGAATAGCTCCTAATCCCTTCAAGGAGGCATTAGTTTGAATCTGAAATCCCTCAGTCCTGGAGAGGATCGTAAGGACTTATGTAGAAGTCAGCCGTTTCTTCAATTCGACGAACGCAATCTCGCAATATGGTGTCCATTGAAAGGTAACATCCTTCTTGGTAAGGGCGGTGAGGGTTAATGAAATCTTGGAGAATCCTTCTATGAACTTCCTGTAATACCTTGGTAGACCAAGGAAGCTTCAGATATCTGCCGTTGTTCTATGCTGTGGCAAGTTTTGTACTGCCTGGAGTTTGGCCTGATCCACCGCTACTCCTTTCTTGTTTATAGTGTGTCCCAAGAATCCGACTTCTTCTAACCAAAACTTGCACTTACTAAATTGGTGAAGAGGGAGTGCTCTCAAAGTTTCAGAAGTACTATCTGCAGGTGTATCGTATGATCTGTCTTTGTTTTTGAATAGATCAAAATATCATCAATGAAGACGATCCTGAAGTGATCTAGGAAAGGCTCAAAGACTTTATTCATTAGAGAAATAAAGGTGGAGGGTGCGTTGGCGAGCCCAAACGACATCACCAGGAACTCGTAGAGACCGTAAAAGGAGCTGAAGGTGGTCTTGGGAATATATTCTTCCTGAATTCGAAGCTGGTATCCTAATCTCATGTCCATCTTGAAAAAGTCAGATGCACCTTGTAATTTATCAAACAGTTCTTTGATCCTAGGAAGGCGGTATGTGTTTCGTATCGTAAGCTTATTTAATTCCTAGTAGTCTATACACAGACGTAATCTCTCATTTTTCTTCTTCACGAATAATACCCCCAAGGCGAGGAACTGGGGCGAACGAATCCAACATCTATTAACTCGTGTAGTTGAATTTTTAGCTCAGCTACTTCTCTTAGGGCAATCCGGTAAGGTGCTCGGGACACCGGCCGTGCTCCGGTCACGAGCTTGATCTAAAAGTCGACGTCTCACCATGGTGGCAATCCAGGGAGCGACTCAGGGAAAATGTCCGGGACGTCGCATACTACTGGAACCTTGGCGAGCTCTTGGGTTTTATCTTCCATTTTGAAGTAAATAAGGTATATGTCGTCCTTTTGTCGGACCGATCTCATAGTCTGTGCAGAAGTCAAAATAATACGAGAGATAGAGGGTACACCTGTCAACATAATATCCCAAACATTTGGGTTCTGTACACGGACTTCCTGCATTGAACAATTTATTTGCGCCTTGTGCTTGGCTAGCCAATCCATTCCCAGTATGATATCAAATCCCGTTATTACTAAGATCGTTGCAAAGATTTCAAATTCCACTTCTCCTAGCATTCCCCGAAATGTACATTTTTTATTGACGTCATGTCGGATCCATCTAGTAGACTGATCCGTATAGACAGTCCGGATGACCGAGCAATATTCTCCTTAGTCATAATGAAATGTTGGGACACAAAGGAGTGTGTCACTCCTGTGTCGAAGAGGGTCTTGGTGGGGTGTCCTTCTACCATCAAATTTCCTGACAGAATAGGGAGTATATATATATATATATATATATATATATATATATATATATATATATATATATATATATATATATATATATATATATATATATATATATATTATATTTTAATATACAAGATGCAGGTATGCAAAACATATCACAGTATAGCATAAGTAGCAACATCTGACATATCTCTATTGCCTAATATATATACCTATCACTACATCATGGGACGCTCCATAGGCCTCTATAGGCGCTGTGTAGCCCTATTAGCCTCTCCTGCCAGCTCTGCCTTGACGGCCTCTATGGCCCTGTCCACGTACTGACTACCCACCCTATACAACTCCTACCCCTAGACTTCCTACTGCCTGTGGGTAGAAGGACCTCATATGTCTTGGCTAGTGACACAAGAAGCAGTTCCCTACGAAGGGAATGTTTCGTCGGACTACTGGTGTGGGCTGTGGTGCTAGAGCTGGTCTGATGTCCTGCTGCATTCTATGTGTGCTGGTGGCGATGGTGGGTGCCTATAAGGCTATCTAAGGTGTCTCTGCCTACGCCCTCTATCCTTTCGGTGGGGAGAAACTCCTCTATCTCGTCTCAGACCTCTAGGGACCTCGACCTGTCTTCTGTGCTGCTGGGCTACCATCCGTTGGTCCAATTCTAGCAACGCCGCGTGAGTAGCTATGGTGTGGAAGGTAGACTGAGAGATCATAATCAGAGCCTGCCTCAAGTCATCACGCAGGACTCAGAAGAATCAAGAAGCTCTGTCCCTGTCGGAGGCAGCCAAGTTCCCGGCAAGAGTGCCAGGTATATGAACTCCCTTTCGTACTCAGGCACTATCCGATTTCCCTATCAGATGTGTAGGAATCTCTCCTACAGAACATCTCGGTATGTGTCTGTAATAAAGAACTCCAGCAGGGCCTCCGAGAACTCTCCCCATAGGATATCGTTCATCGGTCGTCCTCTAAAGGTTGAGCGGCTGGCCGCTCTCCAATAATTCCTAGCATATCCTTCTAACAAGGTCACTATCACTGAAACTACATCTACTGCTGGCACATCATGCTGACTAGCAGCTCCTCCACACGCTCCACCCACACCTTTGCCTGGATGGCAGTCTCCGTGCATCAGAAAGTGGGAGGCCGCAGTCCTCGAAAGGTTGTCAGAAAATCGGTAGGTGGCATCATTGCTTGTGGTGGTTGTGCTAAGGCTGCTCAGAAAGTGGCCATGATGGCCGTCAGTGTCTGCCCCAAGTCAGTCTCGGCAAATGGTACAGCTGCGGGGATGACCGGGTCTAGAGGTGGCGTGGAGGGAACATATCCTCTAGAAGCGGACCCCCCATTACTGTACTCTACTATCTAGAGAAGTAATCGGAAAGAGTGTCAGTACTTTGCAAATGCATAGTAAATTTGCAAAAATGACTGACGAAGCGGAAACAACGGTGTACAGGCATACTAACGTACAGTCTATAATCCCTAAGCCTCTACACTATGGTCAATCAGGCTTTCACTGCAAGGTTCGTCCCGAACTGAGGAATGAAGCGAGGGACGGGGGAATCCTGAGGCGGCTCCACAAGGACGAATCGTGATCGCTCAGATCCATTTGTAAGGCCCCCCAAAACCTTTTGTTCGGGTCGGGAAGGAGGGGATATTATGTGCCCAAGGCGTCCACCCAGTGCTCATTTGAGGGGGTAACCACCCACTCTACCAATCACTAGTTGGCTGCCTTACTGGACTAGAATCTTAACATTCACAACACATTAGAGATTTGCGGAAGTATTAGCAGGAAAACACTAATATATATTTATAACTTCATAAATATTTACATGAGTACAAGGCCATACCCTATGTCCTTAAATAAGCCGGCAGGTTGTAGGAGTTCTACATATAACCCTCACACTCTCTATACTACTCACTGGTTCTCAAGTCTCAAAAATCTAGAGACATCGTTGGTGCTTCGGCTTGAGTGGTCCTAACTGCTAGCGCATTCCCCTGTGACAGGGGGTCGCTACAGTGCTCCATTTCCTGTGAATGGTTATTTAAATAACCATTAGTCATAGGGCTATGTGGAAACAAATCTCCTCTTCAGATCCATATTCTGGGGACGAGCACACACGCACCCAGCAGTATAAGATAGCCAAAGTATGAAAGAGTTAGCATAATATAACTGAAATGATAAAACTAGATATATCAGTTGGAATAATGGTTTTACTAACACAGCAGCGTGTCTGGTATTCATAACCCATAACCTATCGCAGACATTCACAGCCATGTACATACTGCAGGCATTTATAGCCGCTCAAATCACCATATGTCGACATAGTATGATCCGCTTCCGTTCGAGCAGGGGCCACACGGGCCTCACCATTGTGGCCGTCGGTGATAGTGGCCAGTCCTGCCACTTCTGGGGATGGTCGTACTCCACAGCCCCATGTCCTAATTTACAACCTCATGTACTATTGGATTTGATCAACATCTTGCGATGCAACATTTTGGCTGACCAGTGGAGGAAAACCCGACGGGGACAACATAATGGTCGGTCGCCCGTGGTACCCATCTCCCTGTCACCATGAGTCGTCGACCTTCTCGCACTGGTATGAATGGTATGTGGAAGGGACTGACTCGACACAATTTTACCGCAAGAAATTCTCAAGCAATCAATCAAACATTTATGCTAATATTCACCGAGTTTGCGGTGGCCTGCCTTACTATACATTAACCTTCAGGTAGTGACGCTCAGCACAACGTTCCACAAGGAGCATGGGGACACTTATTTGAGGCTAAACCTGGAGGATAACCTCAACTCAGGTTATCCTCAACTAAGGCTCAACCTTAACATACAATTGCTCATCAGAGCAGGACCCGTGCATATAATTGTAAATTGAAGTAATTAAAACTACTGATAATAAATGCTGGACAATAAAATGTGAACAATATGAAACTGGGGTAGAACTGAAATAGAAGTACTGAACTGAAAAGAACTTGAACAGTACAAGACTGGAGTAGTACTGAAATTGAAAAGACTAGAGTAGTACTGAAATTGAAAGTACTGAACTATAATGAACTTGACCAATATGAGATTGGAGTTGAATTGAAAGTATTGTACTGAAATTAGCTTGACCAGTACAAGACTAGAGTAGTATTGAATGGAAAGTACTGAACTGAAATGATCTTGACCAGTATGAGACTAGAGTTGAATTGAAAGTACTGTACTGAAATGAGCTTGACCAGTATGAGAATGAAGTTGAATTGAAAGTATTGTACTGAGATGAGCTTGACCAGTTCGAGAAAAGAGTAGTTCTGAATTAAAAGTATTGAAATGAGCTTGAGCAGTACAAGGATGGAGTTGAATTGAAAGTACTGTGCGGAAATGAAATAAGGGAGACTGGACTAGTGCAAGACTGGAATAATCATAAAGAATATGGTTAGTAGCTCAGTCACTCCATTCAGGAGGCTTCAGTTCCATCTCAGGAGATATTTTTAGCTCCCTTAGAGTTTTTTTGGAGGCATCCACAATTCCTTCTCCATTTTCAATATTTCCTTGGTTTACATTTATTAATAAGATCGGATAATTTGGTTGCGCATTTTAGTTTACGACTTAATCGGGTCATGACTTTTTAGGAGTTACATCGTTTATTATTTGTTGGGAATGATTAGCAACACGTGATTCTTACTCTACTTTCCGAGTCTGCCCAACTACCCGAGGGTCGTGACGCTTAGTGGTTTCACGAAATCTCAGAATGCTCAGAGCTTGGCCACCTGCTTTGTCCACTCTCGTTGCTAAAGTAATTTAAATTTAATATCAAATTTAGGGAGGTTGGATGCGCGCTTTAATTTTCATTTTCGTGGAGAAAAAGTGAAATAGATTCTGAGCGCAACCCTAGGATCTCAGAAATTTGGAAACATGTCAATTCTTATCACTATGCCACCAAATTTTAATAGAACCTCTAATGGGGAATAAACTAAGGATAGAAAAATTTTCATAATTTTTCAATCCACTTTGGGCCTTTATTTTGGTCAAATAAGTTTTGTTTAGGCTTTTAAAAGTACTAAATAATTTTCAAAAATTCTCAAAATTATTGTGGAGAGAGTCCTCATTGAGAGGAACATTTTCATGTAGAACATTTTTCCCCCAGAGGCATAGATTTTTTTTCTAGAAATTTCTCATGTTTTGTTAATAATATTGGTCCCCGGTTAGCCATATCTAACTCGATCCTGCGGCTGTGATTGAGCCAGATGACGCCAATCATTCTTCTAACCCTATAGTGGATCGGGCACAAATTCATTGTGGGGGGGGGGGGCGTTGATGATGAGGCGGGGCGGGAATCCAGGAATTAAGGACCGTCCGATCTCATCGTGGAGATCAGACGACGGTTGTACATCCCATCGGTGTTTAGGGCGGCGCCCTCCACCACCATTGCAGGGCAGCCACCAGCCGTCGGCACTGCCCCGATCGACTCGCCGGGGGCCGGCGAACTTCTGGGCGGTCGTCCGGCATCCTGCCGCCGTCGGCCACCGCCTGAGATTGTCACCCCGATAGCAAGGTGGCGGAGCTTTGCTCCCAATGCCACCCCCGCAACCTTTCTTCTCTGGTGATATTCCTAGTTATGCAACTGCCCTCGACCAGCATGCCCGAGGCAGGGCTCCTCTGTGGTGGTGGCGCGATGACTTCCAATCGCTAGCCTCCGCCGGAGTAAAATACAGAGAAAACTCTATTTTCTCGGGTGCCACCGGAGCGGCGTTTTACGGTGGCATCCCGGCCTTCCACGACCGGGGAATGTTATCCCCGATGGTCTAGCTCTTCTCCAGTGCCACCACCGGAGCTGGGAGGAGCCATCTTGTTGCGGACACCACCCTACCAAGAGCTTGGATCGGGTGGTGTCGGCGGCGCTCCGGCAATCGGAAGGCATGTGCACCATGTCCGAGGGATAGGGAAGGTGGAGGAGAAGAATATTGATAGTAATTTTTATAGTTAAATTTATTAGTGTATTTTCGGGGTTTTAAAGCACAAATCATGTCTTGCAAGTGCTTATATTGACCCACTTTTGTAAATATTATTGTCACTAATGTGTTTTCTGCTTTTTGCAGGTTTGAACAGCTTTCAGCATAATTTTGCTATGACACGCCCTAAGGTCACGCCCTACCAGGGCGTGTACCTAGGGCGTGTAGCCTAGAGGAATGAAGCAACAGATCCGAAAATGCATTTCTTGGAAACTCAATGAACACGCCCTCTATCATGCCCGACACGGGCGTGTTCCAGAGGCGTGTCACCAGGTCCCGAGAAATCGCCGCAGCGCACTAGTTTTTCCTGATCCACCGTCACGCCGAATATGTCATGCCCCACGGACATGCCCTGGTAGGGCATGACATATGGGCGTGTAACTCAACTACGATGCCTGTCACCTCCGGCATTCAATTTCAGCCCAAAAAGTCGCACCGAATGTGTCACGCCCTAGGTACACGCCCGGCCCGGGCGTGTCAGTGGGGCGTGACCATGCCCGAAAAATTCTATAAAATGAGCCCTTCTCCCAGGGTTCAGCAGGCAGTTTTGGAGTGAGAGGGGAGGTTTTCCCCCTTCGTTTTCTTGTATTTCTTGTATTTTTCCATGTTTCCACTCTCCTTCCTCATTTCGAGGTTTGTAATCTAGCTTAGTTACTCTTATTTTGTATTAGTTGTTATAACTGCTTAGTAGTTAAGGGCAATATTCGCATAGATTTTAATTTCCCGCACTTGTAATCTTTCATTTTCAAGTTGTAGTCCTCTTTTAGTGTTAATAAAAAGTTTGCCATTTTCCTCGCTTTCTCAACGCATTTCTATTCATCTCTCTTTCCCCATTTCACCATGAGTAACTAATCCTCCTTGTACTCGATCTTGATGATCCGAGGTTCGAGTTAATTAAGTTATGATGCTCTAGTTTTCATTTTCTTTGTAAGGCTTATACCTTGATTTACTCTTGATTTACCTTTGCTTGGAGATATATTATCGATATATATTTTCCATCATTAGCTTTCATTCTTGGCTAGCCGAGAGGACGATGGTTTGAAGTGAGCACTAAATAGTGAACAGAGTTACATGCACCCTTCGAGAGAGGTGGACATTAAATCTCCTGGATTGGAGTGGAATCCAATAATGGGGTTCACAGCATAAAGCGGGTTTTAGGCCTCCAATTCGGACGAGAGTTTGGTCAGACCTTCCTAAACTCAGATGGGCATGACTTTGAGAGAAGCATGTTCTTGCTTTAAGAACCTCCGCGGTCAAGGTCGCTTGCCTTATTAATTTAAAAAGTTTATTATTGCATGTTTTGATCAACTTAAGCCGAGGTGATTCTCGATCTAGTACTATCGCTTAATTATCATTTAGCTTTTCTTTAATTTGCAAGTAAAACATTCTCACTTCTTTAATTTAGTAAGCAACCCCAAAACCATTTTTATTTGATAAGATAATAGTAACTCCTTGAAGTAGAAGTACTCAAATCGCCCCAGATAATACGACCTTGATATGAAACTTAATATCCTATACTATATGCGATAAGGTACACTTTCCTTCATCGAATATAGAATTGGAGAACGTCTCACAATCACATATTCACCTTCTCCTTCCTTAACTTTGTCTTCTCCACGTATAACCCCTTCTCCAAAAATTTATATCAAGTTTTTGGCGCCGTTGCCGGGGATGTTTTTGTTTTGATATTTTGAAAAGAGGATAGCTATTAATTTTATCGTCTCTCTCTCGCTCTCTCTTTAGTTTTTCTCTTTACCTCTCCCCCACCCTTCTTTCATTTAAGTGTATGACCCGAGAAAGCTCTTCGATTATTCCTTTTGACCCTGAGATAGAGTGCACTGCTTTGCGTCGCCTCCGTTCTCTGATCAGGAATCACACTTAGGCATCGAAGAGTCGATCGGGGACACTGCCACAAAAACAATGGATCCTAATCCGCCCAACCCAAATGAGGCCCAGAAAAGGACTATGTCCTATTATGCGAGGCCGAACCTGGAGGGTACACAATCAAGTATTGTTCGCCCCATAGTGGCAAACAATAACTTTGAGATCAAGTCCAGCATCATCCAAAGGGTGCAGCAGTCGGTAACCTTCGATGGCCTCCCGGACGAGGATCCAAATTGTCACATTGCGAATTTTCTTGAAATCTGTGATGCTTTTAAAATCAATGGAGTCTCAGATGACGCAATTCGATTACGTATCTTGCCTTTCTCTTTGCGGTCAAAGGCCAAGCAGTGGCTGAGCTCTCTTCCTAGAGGGTCCATCACCACGTGGGCCGAGATGGCAGAAACATTTCTTACCAAGTATTTCCCGCCTGCGAAGACCACCAAATTGCGCACGGATATTGCATCCTTCATTCAAATAGACTTGGAGACTCTCTACGATACATGGGAGCGCTTCAAGGAGCTACTATGAAGGTGCCCACACCACGCGCTTCCAAATTGGCAACAAGTGCAAATATTTTATAACTGCTTAAATTCCTTAACATGGCAAATGATCGACGAGGTAGCTTGGGGAACACTAAATAACAAAACCCCAGAGGCCGCTCAGGAACTTTTTGAGGAAATGGCTATGAATTCGTACCAATGGAATGCGCCCCGCGTGCGGGCTAACAAACCAGCGGGAGTCTTTGAAATTGACGCTACTTCGAATCTTGCCCTCCAAGTTGAGCGGTTAACAAAGCAAGTGGCGGAGATGAATGCTTCCTCCGCCACACATCCTTGGTTTAATAATTATAATAATTCTTCTTTTATAGAAGAGCATGTTGACTTCATGGGAAATGCTCCTCGGCCCTCCTATAACCCGAAAAACGCACTGTACAATAACACTTACAATGCGGGTTATATGAGCCATCTGAATTTCTCATGGAGCAACCAAGGAAGTGCTCAACGCCCCCATAACCCCCCTCATAATCATAACCAAACATTTAATTTAGCTCCCCCTTAAATATAAATCCACCTGGTTTCCGACCGCAACAGGCAAAACCCTCTCCACTTGAAGAGGTCTTTGCCAAATACGTTGCTACAAATGAAACGAATATCAGGAATATCATCAGGGCCGTCAAAAACTTGGAAACCCAAGTGGGACAGCTAGCCAAGATAATCTCCGAGCGGCAACAAGGAGCTTTTCCAGGCACTATCGAGCAAAATCCAAGAGAAAGTGCAAACTCCATTACCCTCCGCAGTGGAAGAGATGTTGCTATACCAAGCGAACCCATGCTACCTCTCCCTTCTCCTCTCTCTCCTCCTGTTAGTTTAGCTTCAAATTTGCCTACAACGCCTGCGCCACATGCGTCTAATTCAAAATTAACGTATCCGTCTAAACATAAAAATGAACGCGCCGAAGAAAGTTACAAAAACTTTTTAGAAATTCTAAAACAAATTCATATAAATGTGCCGTTCTGCGAGGCTATCTCTCAAATGACGAAATACGCGAAATATCTCAAGGAGATCCTATAAAATATGTAAAAGCTCGCGGATATTTCGCATATTTCCTTAAATGCAGAATGCTACGCAGTTGTGCTCAACAAATTACCCCGCAAAGTGAATGACCCGGGAAGGTTTTCCATCTCGTGCCTATTCGGTAATTCATTGGTCAAACTTGCGTTTGCGAACTTGGGAGCAAGCATAAATCTCATGCCCTTTTCGCTTTTTAAGAAATTAGGTCTAGGATCTCTGAACCCCACTCGTATCAGCATTCAGCTAGCCGATCGTTCTGTGAAATATCCGATATGGATTGTGGAGGATGTCTTTGTCAAGCTTGACAAATTCATCTTTTCGATGGATTTTGTAATCCTAGACATCAAAGAGGATGCCGATGTACCCCTGATACTCGTCCGCCCCTTCCTTGACACCTCCCGCGCTATTATTGATGTTAGTGATGGAAAGCCCCTCCTTCGGGTTGGAGATGATGAAATCACTTGCAGCATTAATCCCTCTATGCGTAACACCCTAGAGCAAGATGATTCCTACTTTTATCTAGAGGAATTCTTCGAAAATGAATTTTTTGTGCCTTTTGAATTAGTTTCTTCATCATTTGATGAATCTCTTATCACTGAGATCTTCTGCTTAGAAGAGGTCTCTCGCACTACCCTCCCCGAATCGCTTCCCACGGATACCATAAAATTCAAAACCTCTTACGAGGAACCACCCATATTGGAGCTTAAGAAACTCCCCCCTCATCTGCAGTATCTTTTCCTCGAAAATGACTCGAAGTTACCGATTATTATCTCCTTGGATCTGAGCAACTCAGAAATTTCTTAGTTGACACTAGTTTTGCAAAATCACTTCAAAGCAATTGCGTGGAAGTTATCCGATATTAAGGGGATTAAACCATCATTCTGCACACACAAGATTTTCTTAGATAATAATTTTCGTAGTACTATCCAGCCCCAAAGAAGTTTAAATCCAAACATGAAGGACTTCGTGAAGAATGAGGTTATTAAACTTCTAGATGCGGGAATTATCTATCTCATCTCCGATAGTACTTGGGTAAGCCCAGTACAGGTCGTGCCAAAGAAAGGCGGAGTCACGGTAGTGGCCAATGAAAATAATGAATTAATTCCAACCCGTACTATTACGGGTTGGCGGATGTGCATTGATTACCAAAAACTCAATGATGCCACCCGAAAAGACCACTTCCCGCTCCCCTTTATTGACCAAATTTTAGAACGACTTTCCGGTAACTCCTTCTACTGCTTTCTCGACGGACTCTCGGGGTACTTTCAAATCCCTATTTCACCTGAAGACTAAGAGAAGACTACCTTTATCTGTCCCTTTGGCACCTTCGCTTACAGATGGATGCCATTTGGTTTATGTAACGCGCCGGCTACATTTCAGCTATGTATGCTGGCGAAATTCGACGAATTGGTAGAAGAAGTGATGGAGGTTTTCATGGACGACTTCTCGGTGTTTGGTAGTTCTTTTGCGAATTGTTTAAAAATTCTCGAGCGTGTGTTGATTTGTTGTGAGGAAACTAACTTAGCCCTCAACTGGGAGAAATGCCATTTTATGGTCTGCGAGGGATTGGTCCTCGGCCATAAGATTTCAGGCAAGGGGATCGAGGTCGACCGGGCCAAGATCGAAATTATTGAAAATCTCCCCCCTCCAACGAATATTAAAGCCATTCGTAGTTTTCTTGGGCACGCGTGATTTTATCGGCGTTTTATCCAAAAATTTTCCAAAATAACGAAGCGGATAACACATCTTCTCGAGAAAGAGTCACCTTTCATTTTTAACAACAATTGTCTTCTTGCATTCAATTTAATAAAAGAAAAATTAGTAAACTCTCCAATTCTAGTTGCTACGGATTGGTCGCTCCCTTTCAAAATCATGTGTGATGCTAGTGATACTGCGGTGGGCGCGGTCTTAGGCCAGTGGGTGGATAAATTCTTCCACCCAATTTATTATGCAAGCAAGACACTCGCGTCTGCACAGGCCAACTACACCACCACCGAGAAAGAGCTCCTAGCAATTGTTTTTGCCTTCGATAAGTTTAGGTCTTATATCACCCTCTCCAAAGTAATCGTCTTTACAGATCACTCAGACCTTCATTTTTTATTTAGCAAAGCGGACGCAAAGCCCCGCCTTTTGAGATGGATCCTCCTCTTGCAGGAGTTTGATTTAGAAATCCGGGACAAAAGAGGGGCCGAAAATTTGGCGGCCGACCATTTATCGCGTTTAGAAAAACCTGCCAGCGAAATATTAGTGTAAGCCGACATTAACGATAAATTCCCTGAAGAGTGCCTCTTCGCTCTCGAAAATTCAAAAGATTATCCCGTGCCCTGGTTCGCCGACTTTGCCAATTATTTAGTGGCTCGGGTCTTGCCAAAGGAATTCTCAAATCAGAAAAAGAAGAAATTCTTTTCTGATTTAAAGAATTACTTTTGGGAAGACCCTTTCTTATTCAGAGTCTGTACGGATCAGGTAGTGCGGCGTTGCGTCTCGAGTGAAGAAGGAGTGTAAATATTGGGGCATTGCCACCAAGGACCAACAAGTGGTCATTATCAAGCAAACCGCACCGCAAGAAAGTCACTGGAGGCGGGTTTCTATTGGCCCACGCTATTCAAGGATGCTCCCACCCTAGTGAGTACTTGCGATAGTTGCCAGCGGGCAGGCAATATCTCACGGCAGGACGAGATGCCTCAAAATATTTTCCTCGAATGTGAAATCTTCGATCTTTGGGGCATCGACTTCATTGGCCCTCTTCCTCCCTCTTATCAAAATAAATACATTCTCGTCGCTGTCGACTATGTATCAAGGTGGACGGAAGCGCAAGCTCTCCCCACCAACGATGCACGAGTAGTAGTAAAATTTCTAAAAAAATTATTCTCTCGATTTGGCACGCCGCGCGCTATAATTAGTGATAGGGGAACCCATTTCTGCAATAGCCAGTTTGCCAAAAGTTTGGCAAAATATGGTGTAACACACAAACTTTCCACCGCCTATCACCCCCAGACGAGAGGTCAAGTCAAGGTTGTTAATCGAGAATTGAAACGTATTTTAGAGAAAACCGTATCTTTAAGGAGGAAGGATTGGGCACTAAAACTAGATGATGCCCTATGGGCATATCGAACGATATATAAGACAGCCATCGACTGCACGCCGTATCGATTGGTTTATGGTAAGGTTTTCCACCTTCCAATTGAGTTAGAGCAACGTGCGTTTGGGGACCTCAAAACATTAAATCTAGATCCCACCCTAACCGCCGAACAATGTAAATTTCAGCTCAATGAACTCGACGAATGGTGTGTAAACGCTTACGAGAGTAATAGGCTTTATAAAGAGCGAACAAAGTTCTACCATGACAAAAATATTAAATTTCCTAAATCCTTTTTGATGGGCGATCTCGTCCTTCTTTATAACTCTCGGCTTTGCCTCTTTCCAGGTAAATTAAATTCGCAATGGTCCGGCCCATTTATTGTTAAAGACGCTTGGCCGTATGGGACGGTTCTCATTTTGCACTCGGATAAGGGTGAATTCAAGGTAAATGGTCAGCGATTAAAACTCTATTTGCCTAATGATTTACTTCCTACTGCAACGGAACAATTAATGTTATTGAACTCATGAACTATTTCTTTTCTCCTTCATTTGGATTGTAATAATAATTTAAGACTTCTTATTGTTGGACAATATTCTTTTGGTCGAGCTCAAGAGAGCTTTATAAACAAAGGGCGCTCTTGGGAGGCAACCCAAATTATTTTTCTGTTTTCTTTATTTTACACTTTTTGCCCCGGACGGCTCCACAAGTTGAAGCTTCTACAATCACCACCGCCAATGATGCTAAATCCATCACAAAGTCCGAAGAGCACATCAGTGCGAGCATGGGGGAGCGGCATCAATCAACATTCGCGGCGCATAAATCCGGGGAAGTACCTGTTTTTAAAATTCTGTACTTTAATTCTGTTTTAATTTCTCTCTCTCTCTCATACCCCCTTCTTTCTTCATTAAGGACAATGTCTGTTTTAAGCTTGGGGGAGGATTTCTTCCTTCTCGTCTTTATTTTTGTTTCATGTTTTCTCCTTTAAAAATCAAAGAAAACAAAAAGCATATTTCAAAATAATTTTTTTGATATTTCACCAGTACCCCCTGCTTTTGTTTTGTTTTTCTCAAATTCCATATAAACAACTTAGCCAATTATAATCTCTCTAATCATTTTTTTTAATTATGTTTCACAAGTAAAATATTGGTCTTGTTGTGTTTCTAATTCACGGTAGCATGTTAAAGTGAAATGTTTTTCTAAAACTCGCATTTTTATTATGATTTTCGTTTTTATTTTCTTTACTTTCTCGAAAATCTTTCATCCACTATTTTCCTTTTCATTTTTGGATAATTTTTGTAATATCAACTTTTGATTGGCGTAGTAGATGTGAACGATCCAAGGCGCATATTATTTCTATTTCCAAGATAATTTCATTAGTCTTCTTTTATTATCTAGGACTTGCTTTTTGAAATTTTTCAAAACTAATGCTTTAAAATAAATTTAGAAGCATGAAAATGATTTAGGCTGTCTTTGTTTTCGTTTGATCCTTCTTGCCAACCTAAATTTTTTTTACCCCTAGTAAGCCACTTTTGAGCATTTTTCCTTACTCAATTGATTAGCTTCACTTATCATTTCATTTTCACCAAAACTTAAATATTCCAACCTATCTAATCACACTAGCCTTTTTTAGTTTCATCAAAACTAAATTTTCATGATAGTGTTATCTTTGTGATTTGTTTTTGGGGAAATTTTTGAAAAATATGCTCAAAAGATGTATTGGCCAATTTCAAATTAAAAAGAATATTATTTTTGGCAGTTATTTTGTAAAAAAGAAGAAGAAAAAGAAAAAAAAAAGAAAAAAGAAACATAGATAAAAAAAATAGTTTATTTATGATAAAAGTTTTTTTTGGTTTAGTGTGATTTTAAGCCTTCATGTTTATCTTTGATTTCTATTCCTAATTATAAGCCTAAACCAAACGTTTCGGTCCTAATAAGTCCTTTTGATTCATGCTTTTGATTTTTATTTACTAGCTAAGTAAAGAAAAAAAGTAAAATAGTATAGTCTTGGATTTAAATTTAGATTTTTGTTATTTGATTGATATAGTTATAATGTGCCCCTTGAATCTACTAACAACTCAATGCTCTTTTTCATTTTGTTGTATTACTTAAATTTATTTAAAAGATCTTCTTAAAATTTTGGATGATTTATTTTTGTTAGTAAAGCTTATAATTTGTTAAACCATGGCCAAGTAACTGTTTTAGGTTTACGTTTCACATTCTCCCTACTTAGAATTTCACATAGTACTTGGGTAAGCATGATTAAAAACTTTTTGAATTAGTCACTGTTTATAATTAGCTAGTTTTATATCTTTGCTTGGGGACAAGCAAAGCTTAAACTTGGGTGAATTTGATAGTACTTTTTGCAGTTAAATTTATTAGTGTATTTTCGGGTTTTTAAAGCACAAATCATGTCTTGCAAGTGCTTATATTGACCCTCTTTTGTAAATATTATTGTCACTAATGTGTTTTCTGCTTTTTGCAGGTTTGCATGGCTTTCAGCATAATTTTGCTGTGACACGCCCCACAGTCATGCGTTACCAGGGCGTGTACCTAGGGCGTGTAGCCCAGAGGAATGAAGCAACAGGTCCGAAAATGCATTTCTTGGAAACTCAGTGAACTCTCCCTCTGTCACGCCCGTGTCACGCCCGACATGGGCGTGTTCTAGAGGCGTGTCCCCAGGTCCCGAGAAATCGCCGCAATGCACTAGTTTTTCCTGATCCACCGTCACGCCGAATATGTCATGCCCTACGGACACGCCCTGGTAGGGCGTGACATATGGGCGTGAAACTCAACTACGATGCCTGTCACCTCCGGTATTCAATTTCAGCCCAAAAAGTCACACCAAATATGTGACACCCTAGGTACACGGCCGACCCGGGCGTGTCAGTGGGTCGTGACCCAGCCCGAAAATTCTATAAATTGAGCCCTCCTCCTAGGGTTCAGCAGGCAGTTTTGGAGTGAGAGGGGAGGTTCTTTCCCTTAGTTTTCTTGTATTTCTTATAATTTTCCATGTTTCCACTCTCCTTCCTCATTTCGAGCTTTGTAATCTATCTTAGTTACTCTTATTTTGTATTAGTTGTTGTAACTACTTAGTAGCTAAGGGTAATATTTACATAGATTTTCATTTCCCGCACCTATAATCTTTCATTTTCAAGTTGTAGTTTTATTTCAGTGTTAATAAAAAGTTTGCCATTTTCCTCGCTTTCTCAACGCTTTTCTATTCATCTCTCTTTCCCCATTTCACCATGAGTAATTAATCCTCCTTGTACTCGATCTTGATGATCTGAGATTCGAGTTGATTAAGTTATGATGCTCTAGTTTTCTTTTTCTTTGTAAGGCTTATACCTTGATTTACTCTTGACTTACCTTTGCTTGGAGATATATTATCGATATATATTTTCCATCATTAGCTTTCATTCTTGGCTAGCTAAGAGGACGATGGTTTGAAGTGAGCACTTAAGAGTGAAGAGAGTTGCACGGACCCCTCGAGAGAGGTGGATGTTAAATCTCCTGGATTGGAGTGGAATCCAATAACGGGGTTCACAGCATAAAGCGGGTTTTAGGCCTCCGATTCGGAAGAGAGTTCGGTCAGACCTTCCTAAACTCAAATGGGCATGACTTCGAGAGAAGCATGTTCTTGCTTTAAGAACCTCCGCGGTCAAGGTCTCTTGCCTTATTAATTTTAAAAGTTTATTATTGCATGTTTTGATCAACTTAAGACGAGGTGATTCTCGATCGAGTACTATCGCTTAATTATCATTTAGCATTTCTCTAATTTGCAAGTAAAACATTCTCACTTCTCTAATTTAGTTTGCAACACCAAAACAATTTTTATTTGATAAGATAATAGTAACTCCTTGAAGTAGAAGTACTCAAATCGCCCCGGGTAATACTACCTTGATATGAAACTTAATATCCTATACTATATGCGATAAGGTACACTTGCCTTCATCGAATATAGAATCGGAGAACGTCTCACAATCACACATTCACCTTCTCCTTCCTTAACTTTGTCTTCTCCACGTATAACCCCTTCTCCGAAAATTTATATCAAATATCCACCTGGGGTTGGTGGGTTTGGGGTGGTCCCGGACGAGCCGCCATTGGAGGTGGTGGTGGAGCTCAGGTGGAGAAGATTTTACGGCGAGCTGGAGTTCCGGCTAGGAGGGGAGGGGGTGGGGCAAAGTTAAGGGAGATGTTTTCTCAGTTTTAACATGGAAAGGGAGGGAGGTTACCTTTATATATGTTGGAGGGGAGGGATCCTTCTCCATTTAGGCAATATGGGATTAATCCCCACCCTCCAGTTGTCCAAGGATTGCTGGAGGTTCAATGGATTTCCACCATGTGGGGAAATGGATTTAACCTCATGGGGAGGGCTTTTCAAAGTGGGGGAGAGAGAGAGGTCGCGATATTACATAGTGGGCCTCAACTTACCTCCAAGAGTGGGATTACTAGTTGGGGAGCCCAAAGTGGGTGAGGGGCGGGGGGGGGGGGGGGGTATGGCAACACCCTAATCAATTAATGAGGAGGGGAATGCACACTTCTTTAAAAAAATCCAAAAAATTGGACTTTTACAGGAGAGGGGGGTTTGACCAAAGTCAACCATAGGGTGGGTCCCCCAAGCTGGTCAAAGTCAAAGTGGGTCCAAGTCATCGGGAGTTGGGTCAAAGTTGGGGTGTCGCGTCATAATTCGGGTGTGCACGCTTTTCAATGCACGATTATGCCTAATTTCACCACGGGTTGACTTCTCGTACCGAAATTTATCGAGAAAACTCCTGTTGACTTTGTATTGGTTATATGGGTCCAATGCCACTGACCGGGGTCGAATTGGAGTTCGTTTTCTAAATATTCAAAATCTGCACGTCGCAACGCACTAAATTGTTCAAAAATATCTATATTCATCCTTAGGCCTCGGATTGTGACGTAACAAGTTCTTACATGCTCGTATTGTCTATTCGAGGACACAAGGGCTGACAGAACTCAAATCTGAGTTCTCTAGATCGATATTCAAAATTTTGTATTCACAACGTTTTACGAGGAATGGTCATATCCACCGTATGACCCGGGGTCCAACGGAGTGAGCTCCGATGCGTTCGTATTAACTATACGATGCGATAGGAACTAACAGAACTTAAATTGGAGTTCTCTAGCTCCACTTCTCACTTAGGGTTACCTCCTACCAAGTTGTGGGTAGGGGTTCTGGTCACTTTTATTTGGACTACTAGGGATTTGGTGGCCCAATAAAAGTCAAGATGTTATAAAAAGTCCATTTCACTGTCACCGTCTTGCCACGATGGATAATGCATAAGAGGATAACAACCTGCTCAAAAAGTGGAAACTACAAGTCTTTATCGACATAGCAGTTGCATGTGCGTGAACATGGGTGAGTCATTGCATTGCATTCATATCATTACATCACATTACATACACAAGATCCTTATCGTATAAGTTTTTATGGGCACTCTTATACAATGAGTTACTTTACTATTGAGCCGAGCCTTAACTTATATGTCTGTATGGGCATTCATATAAGTTGATTTACTTCCTATCATAGATTCATATTATATACTGTTGTAGATGGTAGAACTGCTAAAGTTGATTGATATACTCATTTGTTGCAATTACTGATATACACTGATATTGATTAATCTTATACCACATGTTTGTACTATTGTTTATATATATATATATATATATATATATATATTGTACCCTTGTCCTTTTCTCCGTCCGGTGTCGAGGAGTCGCCGGGGGAGTGGATGTGATAGCCACTTAGTCTTTACGCCTAACGGTTGAAATGTCTTCCTTTTTCGGAGGGAACCTCGCAGATAGAGCGGCAGCAGGTTACACAGGAGGGCAACCAATCCATAGCAACAGGGTCTGATGTGATGGTACCCTCATTGCCATCGGTGACTGATGTGAGTTTTTCGAGGGACTCCCTTGTGTAGCCTTTTGGGCATGTACTCCGATATTATAGAAGCCTTGGTTGCTTCTTATTTCTATTATACTTCTGAACTATTATACTAGTGTGCATTTAACTTTTGTTTTATATTCTTTATGTTGGGTTGGCATGGATGATATGTTTAGCCGACAGGATAGGCGTCTTGTAGTACAGGTTAGCCCGTGTGCTAATGCTACCGTATGATGACTTTTCTGGGCATAAGACTCCCCTCTTACCCTGTTTTGTGTTCCGGGAGGAGGGTTTTACAACTAGATCCTCCACCACTGTAGATCCATGACCCAATGAGACAGGATGATCGTGGACACTGACCAGTGATTTATTATAGGTGTCAATAGTCGGGGCACATCAGGGCTGAATGCCGACAACAGTTTCATCCCTCCTCCTCCACCACCTCCAGCAGCCCCTCCAGCATAGTAGGGCAAAGGCGGAGGATGAGGTCGAGGCTGAGGTCTAGGACATTATGGTAGAGGTCGAGGACAGGAGCCGATGTATGCTTTGGACCTCACCATGCCGAGGAACCCCGAGGAAGTTATTACAGGTACTTAAATTTATTGCAAGTTAAATTTTCAATATCTATACGTTACGACCACTAGAACAACCGCATACCTTAACTTAAACCCCGAATATCAGGTATAGTCTTTATTAACGGCAAGCCTACCCATACCTTATTTAATACGGTTGCTTCGCACTCATTCGTATCTGAAGCCTTCTTGGAGGGACTAGGAGGCATAAACCGATTCACCGACATGACCAGGACGGTGCGTATAACAAATGCATCGGAGCTTCTATCATCTACAAAGTGCAATATGGAGGTAAAGATTACAGGAAAGGTATTCGAAGCTTCAGCGAAAATTTTGAGAATACCAGACTTCGATTTGGTCCTGGGCATGACTTGGTTGTATTGGAACCATGCCCGAATTGATTTCCTGTCAAGGAGGATCACCTTACAACTTGGGTATACTAACATCATCATCGAAGGTATTAGACCTATTTCCCGTACTCTTTTATCATCTGTGCAGGCTGTCAAAGCCTATGAGCCAGGAAATGAGGTGTCTGTGATTTGTTTCGAGATAGAGGCAGATGCCCCGTTACTGATTTTCCTGTAGTTCGGAATTTCTCGGACATATTCCAGGAGAAATTACCTGGATAACCTCCGACTCGGGACAAGGATTTCCGGATCCAGTTGGTTCTAGGAGCGAGACCTGTGTTTCGGGCACCTTACCAGATGGCACCAAAGGATCTAGTAGAGTTCCGTACTCAATTACAGGAGCTGGTGGAGTAAGGTTTTGTCCAGCCAAGTTCATCGCCATGGGGAGAACCGATGTAGTTTGTGAAGAAGAATGATGGATCTTTACGGCTCTGCATCGACAACCGGGAGCTAAACTGGTTGACGGTGCGGAATAGGTATCCCCTGCCACAGATTGACGAGCTATTTGACCATATGTATCCCCTTACTTCTTCGCTAACAACGCAAACGCCACCACCTCATCAATGACCCTCCTCCTCCCACTTCCGCTGAGTCTAACGACTGGGATGCTAGCGACACACTTGTGCGCACTTGGCTAGCTAACAGCCTTTCCGATGAATGTCTTCCCATCATCCGTCATGATGAGATGGTCAAGAAGGCTTGGCTTCATCTTGCTTCTTTGTACTCAAAGGGGGCTCAGATGTCCCGCATCTATACTGAAAGTGCGAGTTAGATCTGATATACTCTAGAGGGGGGGGGGGGTGAATAGAGTATGGTGCTTAAAAACTTTTACAACAGAAACTATCAAATCACAGAGCAACCTAGTCACAAACCACAGCCAGAAACAGAAGAAAAACAAGCATCCAAAAGACACAAGGAGCTATAGTGGTTCCCCTAAACTTGGGTACATCCACTCTTCTACCACCCTAGGTAGGAATCCACTGCAGGATGAGTTGATCAGGTGTCCTGGGCACCAATGAGATTTTGATAAGGTGCTCAAAAACCAAACCAGATTTTTTGATCAGGTGTCTTGCCACCAATGAGCTTTTGATAAGGTGCTCAAAAACCACACACAAACTTTTGAAGGGAGTTTGAAAAACCCTTTACAGAGGTGGGGATGAGAGAGTGATGGAAGTCTTCTCTTTCTCAAAGTAGCTGAGAATACTATGTGGATATTGATGTTGTCAAAGCTCCCCCTGAGATCTTTAGTTCTTCAGGAAATGAAGCTTTGTAGTAGGGTGATAGACCTTCAGAAAATGATCTCCAGCAAATGATGATTTCAGCAACAGCTGAAATGTGAGATGTCTGGAGTCTTGAATGGTGATGGCCTCTAACACTTGAATCAAAAGAGATCTGAAGATTTCAGATGGTTGATCTCTTTTAGTGATGGTGTTCTTGTATGAATTCTTTGAGACAGAGAATGTCTGCAACTCTTTTTCTTTCTCTTGTGTGATTGTGGTTATGAGAGTTGTTGCAGAAGAAGATTTGCAGAGAATGAATATTGCAGAATATGTGTCTCTCCCTTGTTCTTTTTTTTTGGTTCTGAAAAATCTAATCTTTTATTCTCTTATTGTTTGAACAGAAATGATCCACTGTCAAGATAGTCGTTGGCCTGTCATAAATGACTTCCTTAATTTCTTTTGTCTTCTGGGGGAAAGTCCAATGATATATTCCTTGATAATTTCTTGAAACTTGCTCCAGAATAAATGAAAACGGCTACAAAATCTTCTGAATTAATTGCTGAGAATAACTCCTTAACTGTTCTGAATTTGAATCTTGAAAGTTGTTGAAGTCTTCAGAAAAACGTCGAACTGAGCTCTACTATCGTCGAACTGAGCTCAGCGATTTGGATTTAGATAGTAACAGAGATCATCGATCTGAGCTCAACTATCGTCGAACTGAGCTCAGAGATAGCGGAACAAACTGGAGTCAAGATCGTCAAACTGAGCTCGAAGATCGTCGAATGGAGTTCGACGATTTGTTGAAGTTGAGCTCAGCGATCGTCGAATGGAGTTCGATGATCCGTCGAAGTTGAGCTAAACGATCATCGATAGGAGTTCGACGATTCGTCGTACTGAGCTCGACGAAATGACTTAGTCTCCAAACTGAAAAACCTTGGTCTTGAGGGCAGCTTCCAAACCTAACTGCTAACCCTTAGACTCAATTCTAATTGACCTTTAGATCAATACAATGAGGTCAAAAATAGGTTTCCTAAAGACATAGTGATCCTGACCCAAATTAGTAATATGGTGTTCCAACAATCTCCCCCTATTTAGGTTAGGATTACTATTTACAGAAATTGGAGAAATTAAAAACAACATACAAAGAAACAATATAACAAACAACAATATTGCAGAATTACAGATATAATATCTCAGACAGATCAGAAATCAGAATAATTGTCACCTTACAGAATTACTCTTTCTCCTTGCTCTTTACAAGTTTAATTTCTCTATTTGGATTAAGAGCTTCCTTCTTTGATCTTCTGTCATCAGCTGCACCTAGAGATGTTTGATGTTTAGGCCTTGGTACTACAGCTTCAGGGTGCAGCTCCATGTATCTTTCAGAATCAAAAAACTTGCTGGAGGTATATCTTTCAAGTTCCTTCTTTCTTTGATCAGACAGAGTAGTAATACTGGAGGTGTCCTTGCCTTGCTCTCTGGCTTTCTTAATCTGATCCAAGGCAGCTAATTCCTTCATTCTAGCTGTCCAGGGAGTTGGATTGTTCTCTGGATCCTCAAAGGGCACTGGAGGCTCATATCTGTTGGAGGGGTTGTCTGGAGGAGCTCTGGAGGAGACTAATTCTTTCAACTTATAAGGAAATGGACCTGAAGTAGTATCAGATGAACCTGGTCCTTCCCTTGAGTAAGGATGTTGCCTGGAGTAACCTTTGGAATAAACTTGAAGTTCTCTTTGGTTTCCTTTATAATTTCCTCTCCTAGATTGAGAGCCTCTGGATTGGCTTCCCCTATATTGAGATCTTCCTTGAGGCTAATAGGGGGTTTGACTTCTGGTAGAAGGATGAACAACAGATCTACCACCTGCACCTGCATCAGGAGGAGGAGGTGGAGGAGGATGATGGAACTGAGAGGAACCTTTCTCATATTTTCTCTTCTTCTTCATAGCCTTAAGTTGATTCTTGGAATATTGCATCCAGTGTTCTGTTATAGGGCAGTCATGCAGAATATAATAGGGAATGTCATTTGTATCTTTTACTTTAGCTGGAGGAACTCTTTTCATTGTCTTGCTTCTTGCTTTTCTTTTCCTTGCTATAGTAGCTGGGGAATCATCAGAATCAATTCTGAACTGATCACTTTCAGAGCTTTGTTCATCATATGAAGCATCAATCCTTTTCAGATAATCTTTCTGTTGTTGAGTTGGAGCAGAGGTAACAGTAGTGACAGCAATTATAGCAGCAGCAGTAGAAGCAGAAATAACACTGGCAGAAGTTGTAGCAGCAGTAGTAGATACAGCAGATACAGAACTTTCAGGAGCAACACTCTCAGAAGATACAGCAGTAGTAGTAACAGCATCAACTGGGGCAGTAGCAGATTCAGAGAAAACAGTTTCAGATACAAAAACATCAGTAGGGCAACATCAGTAGTGACAGCAGGCTCAAAGTCATATGCCTCTGTCATATGTATATCCTTAGAGATTAAATCATCATAATTGTTAGCAATATCAACAATATCAGCAGCAGCAACAGAAATAGCAACATTATTGTCAGCAGGAGTAGCAGCAGTAAGATTAATGGAAACAGAAGGCTCAGCAGTATATAGGGAATTTATATAGGAGCTAATTAAGCTCGTATTACAGCTTGAGAAGAGCACAATGGCCTTAGATAGATCTTCAGATGGTTGGACTGCAGTGCTTACTGGGAGACAGCTGAAATACATATAATCAAACTCTGATAAAAGTGACCTAAGGTCCATTGAGAAAACTGCAACCTGTGGAGTTGAGGCTGGAGCTTGAGTTGAAGAGACAGCAACTTGAACTGAAGAAATGGCAGCAGCAGGCAATCTAACATCTTCATGAGGCATCTCCCCCTGCCTAGATTCAGAGACAGCTGGATCAAGGCACCCAAAGGAAGGGATTGCCTGAGGAAAGAGAGAAGATAGCCTAGCAGAAAGGGCTGCAACTGACTGTAGAAGTGGAGCCAAGGAGGTCTCCAACAGGAGTGAGAGCCTGGGAGCTATCAGCTCATACAGTCTGTCAGCTAAGGCTGAAAGATCTACATGCTCAATAGGGATTTGAGCAGAGGTAGAGACTGTAGGTGGAACTGCTGGAGATGTTGGAGGAGAGCTGGTGTATGGGGGAAAGGAAGGTTGAGGTGTGGGGATTGTTGAAATGGAAGAAAGGGGAATGAAGATAGAAGGTGTGAAGGAGGGTTGAGCAAAGATGTCTTGCAGTAGCTATTGATATGATGTGGATGAGGCGGGTAGATCAGGAGGGGATGAAGGTTAATCATCCATGAGGGAATCATCTATCAGATTGAATGATGGAAGGTGAGATGATGTGTCAAGATCTGGTTGAGGGTAGTGATGTAAAGGATGGAATAGTTCTTCTACTAGAGGTGGAGGTGGAGAACTTGAAGTTGGAGAAGGGGTTGAAATTATGATGGTGGATGAAATTTGAATGGTGGAGGTGACTGGTGGAGATGAAATAGGAGGTGGAGGAGGAGAAGCAGCAGGCAAGTCTTCTGTAGGGGCAGAGACTTGAGGGGAAGAGACTGTAACAGTCCTTGTGCCTGAAGTTGCAGCTGCAGAGGGCCTGCTGGGCTTCACAATTTGTCTGTCCCACTTGCCAAACAGGGCACAGGAGAGCCTCTTAGAGGCATTGATGTGCATCCCATTTGATACAAGCAGGGCAGGGCATCTGTTTTGAAGAAACAGCCCTAGAATCCTTCTATAATTCACAAAATTCTTATTTATCTTCTTCTTAATCAGATCAAAGAAGATCTCTCCCCAGTTTAATTATTTCTTATCCACTAAAGCACCCATCAAGCACAACTGATACCTGGACATGGTATTATGGGCTGAATGCTTGTCCAAAAGAACTTTTCCTACAACATCAGCTAAAAATCTGTATTCAACAGCTAAATTCTTTTTCAGAGCTTACTAGGGTTTGCCTCAGAATGACCCATTCTATGAAGCATAGTAGTAAATTCTTCTCCAGACATTTCAACAGAATCTCTTCCAGAATTTAATCCAAAAATCTCTGTCAGAATAATAGGTGTCAGAGGTACCTGGGTTCCAGAAATTGATCCAACAACTGTATTTTGGTCTTGGTTGTGGGCAGTATACACCTACTACTTGATTTCATCTGCAGGTAGCTTGATTCTGGTGGACATGATAGTAGCTAATTTTTGCTCCTTGAACAGTTCTAGAATGTCTTGGAAAACCTGATCACTGGTGCTGAAAGAATCCATATCAATATCAAATCCTGCATCAAATTTCATTGCGGCCAGAACGGCGACGGAGACGGCCATGGTTTCCTGTAAAAAATAAACGACCAAACGACCAAGTGTAGAGATGTTTGGAGGGAAAGAGAAAATTTGCAGAGAGATTGAAAGCATAAAAGGAGAACGACGGCCGAAAAATGAATTTTATATTATGGTTCAATGCAGAAAAGGAAAGATCGTTGAACTCAGTTCGACGATCGGGGCTTCTAAAGGAATCTGAAAGGTCTTCAATATCGTCGATCTCCGTTCGACGATATTGGAGAGCGTCGAGCTCCGTTCGATGATAGTTCAGAAAACAAAATCGTCGAGCGCCGTTCGACGATCGTTGACCTGGAGAGATAGTTGAGCACTATCTGAGAAGAGCTGAACTCTGGTCGACGATTTCGGAAAGCGTCAATATCTCCGTTCGACGATCTGGGGAAAATCGTCGAGCACAGTTCAGAGACCAGAAACACTCTAGACACTAGAAAAATCAAGATGTTTGCCTAGTCTTGGTCATTTTTAGAGTTTCAAAATCTTGGACATTATTTTAGACTTCCTCCATCTAACATTCCTAACTGATTTAGGAAGAAGTTGTGTTTCTTTTCATCCAAGGGTTTGGTGAAAATATCTCCCCTTTGCAAATCAGTTGGGATATATTAAAGTTCAATTTTGTTTTTCTCAACATTATCCCTTAAAAAGTGATGCCTAATTTCTATGTGTTTTGTCCTACTATGGAGGACTGGATTTTGAGCTATAGAAATAGCACTGGTATTATCACAAAAGATTTTAGACTTCTCTAAGTTGTAGCCATAGTCTAGGAGTTGGTTTTGAATCCACAATATTTGTGAACAACAACTACCTACCGCCATATATTCAGCTTCAGCAGTTGAAGTTGACACAGATGTTTGTTTCTTGCAATACCAAGAGACAAGTCTGTCACCAAGAAACTGACAAGTTTCATTAGTGCTTTTCCTGTCAATTCTGCATCTAGCATAATCAGCATCAGAAAATCCAGTTAAGTCAAATGCTGAATCTTTTGGATACCAGAGATCTAGATTTGGATAAGTTTTAATATACCTGAGAATCCTTTTTACTAATGTTAGGTGTGACTCTCTAGGGCTTACTTGGAACCTAGCACATATGCATGTAGCAAACATTATGTCAGGTCTACTAGCTATAAGGTACAGTGAAGAGCCAATCATTGCTCTATATGTTGTCTGATCAACAGGTTTCCCATGTTCATCAGCATCCAATACAGCATTGGTAGGCATAGGTGTTTTCATACAAGATGATTCAGACATACCAAATTTCTTGACCAATTCTTTTGCATACTTGGTTTGAGAAATAAAGATACCTTTAGCATGTTGTTTGACTTGCAATCCTAGAAATAAGGATAACTCACCCATACTACTCATTTCAAATTTAGAATGCATTAGGTTGGAGAACCTTCTGCACAAATTTGAATCAGTAGAGCAAAAAATAATATCATCTACATAAATCTGTACTAGTAGGGTATGAGACTTATGGGTTCTAATGAAAAGAGTTTGGTCTACTATATCACTTATAAATTCATTTTCCAGAAGGAAGCATGCTAGGGTCTCAAACCATGCTCTAGGAGCTTGCTTGAGACCATATAATGCTTTGTTCAGCTTAAAAACATAATCAGGATGGGTTGGAGAGATAAAACCTGGAGGTTTTCTGACATAGACTTCTTCTTTGATGTCTCTATTGAGAAAGGCACTCTTTACATCCATCTGATATACCTTGAAACCTTTGTGTGCTGCATATGCTAAGAAGATTCTGATGGCTTCCAATCTTGCAACCGGTGCAAAAATCTGGTCATAATCTATGCCTTCTTCTTGAGAGTATCCTTGAGCAACTAGCCTTGCCTTGTTCCTTACAATAACTCCTTGATCATCCAATTTGTTTCTGAACACCCACTTTGTTCCAACAATGGAGTGATCCTTAGGCCTTGGCACTAGTTCCCAAACTTTGTTCCTTTCAAATTGATGCCACTCTTCTTGCATTGCAATGATCCAGTGTGGATCTTGCTCTGCATCTTGAATGGATTGAGGTTCAATTTGAGATAGGAAGCAAGTGTGCAACAGGTTTTGGTTGACCTGGTTTCTGGTTTGCACACCAGCTAAGATGTCTCAAATTACTTGGGAAATTGGATGGTCTCTTGATGTTACTAAATCAACAGGGGGTGTTGATTGTTCACCAACCTGTGTTGTTGTTTCCTCTTGTGGCACAACAACTGGCACTTCAAGAAGTTTCTCTTCATGATGTTGAATGTCTTCTTCATCTTCACTGCTTTCCTCTTTTTGAATGATTTGTAATCTGTCCAAGTCTTCAGTCAGAGAGTGTACCTGCAAGGGTTCTATGGTAGAAGTGTTCTTCTCCTTGAAAGACATGTTAGTTTCATCAAAAGATATGTGAACAGATTCTTCAATTTTAAGAGTTGATTTATTATAAACCATATAAGGCTTACTGATCATGGAGTATCCCAGAAACACTCCTTCATCAGCTTTAGCTTCAAATTTTGCTAAATACTTCTTCTCATTATTATGTATATAACAAATTCAACCAAAAATTCTAAAATAATCTATTTTAGGTTTCTTCCCTTTGAGTAATTCATATGGAGTCTTGCCCTTTAGTTTATATATTAAACTTCTGTTCAGCACATAGTTTGAGGTGTTCACTGCCTCTGCCCAAAAAGATAGAGGAATGTGAGCATCTGACAACAATGTAGTGGCATATTCAATAAGGGTTCTATTTTTCCTTTCAGCTACCCCATTTTGTTGAGGAGTTCTAGGAGCTGAGAAAGTGTGTCTGATCCCTTCACTCTGACAGAACTCTTGCATAAGAAGAGAATCAAACTCTGTCCCATGATCACTTCTGATCAGGGCAATGTGAGTATTGAACTTAATCTGTATGCATTTGAGAAACTCTGTCAAACACTTAAAGTTATCAGACTTCTTCCTCAGAAAGAACACCCATGAGAATCTAGAGAAGTCATCTACAACTACTAAAGTGTATGATTTCCCTCCTAAGCTTTGTACTGTAATGGGTCCAAAAAGATCCATGTGTAACAGATACAAAATCCTAGGTGAATCACTCAAATTAAGTGACTTGAAACTATTTTTAGTTTGCTTGCCTACTTAACAAGCCCTACAGAGTCCTTCCTTCTTGTAGGGGCCAGAAGGTAGTCCTCTAACAAGGTTGTCCTTGGATAGCCTAGCAATGGTTCTAAGGTTTAAATGTCCTAGTCTCTTATGCCATAAAACATTAGGTTGACAAATAGAATTAAACAGGCAAATATCTACTTCTGTTGAAAGAAAATCTACTAAATAAATGTTACCTTTCATTTTACCTGTCAACATAGTTGTGTTGTCCTCTGACTTGATCTTGCATAAGGCTTTGCTGAAAGTCACCTGGTAGCCTTCATCACATAGCTGACTGATACTGATCAAATTGTGCTTCAGTCTTTCCACATAGGCTACCTTCTTGAATGTGACTGTGCCAATCTGGACTGCACCATATCCTTTAGTTTTTCCAAAGTTTGAATCACCAAATATGACTTTGGGTCCAAGCTTGGCTTTAAAGGATGTGAGGTTGTCCCTATTTCCTGTCATGTTCTTGGATCACCCACTATCCAAATACCATTGTTGGTTTGATGTTGGGTATGTCTTCACCTGCACATAAAATAATTCACTTGTTTTTGACCCAGTTTACCTTGGGCCTAGGTTGATAACCTTTAAATTCAGAAATAAATGACATCCCTAGTTGACTCTTATAACCTTCAGGATGATATCTCCTTGGAGATATTATCCATTCAGTATAAGGGTTAAAGCTTTGGGATGAAGGACCCCTAGGATTGGATTTTGATTTACCCTTGAAAAAATTTCCAAAGCTCTGATCTCTGTTAGACGATCGTTGAGCTGCGTTCGGCGATCTTGGGTCAGATCGTCGAGCTCCGTTCGTCGGTCGACTGTGGCAGAGTTCAGGAATTAGAGATCGTCGACCTGAGTTCGACGATTTTGCCTGAGATCGTCGATCTGCATTCGGCGATCGTCGAGCTCCGTTCGACGATTTCTGCTGGAACTTGGTTTTCTTAGGCAGATCAGAATGTTTCCTAGCTACCTCTACAACTCCCTTCCCTTTATCAGAAATAAACTTAATTGGGGTTGTTAGAACTATAGGTTGGCTGGATGAAGCACCCAAGCCCAGTGTACTATTAAATCTAGAGTTCACTGTGCTTGTGATGTCCATTAGCTTGATGCTTCTCCCATTAAGGGATTCTTCAAGCTTTTTGGCCTCTGACAGCTCACTTTTCAGTGAAGCTATCTTCTCCCTACAGCACTCCAACTCCTCAGAGAGTTTGAGGTTTTCTGATTTTAAGGAACTGTGTTCAGACAATTGATTTCTGAGATAGATAATTTCCTTCTCAGCTTTTAATAAGTCTAAGCACAGTGCTTTAAATTCATACTTAAAGCCCTCAAAATTGAAATCAAATGAGTCTATTACCTGGTCTTCTTCAGGTTGAGTCTCTGAGTCTGACTCTGACTCTTCTGTATCTGAATTGTGTTGAGAGGCATTAATTTCCATCATGCAGAACTCCTTCTCTTCAGCATCATCTTCATCATCACTTGAGCTGGATGAAGCTTCTGATTCCTCTTCAGTCTCACTCCAAGATTCAGCAACAAATCCCTTCCTTGTGTGTTTGTTCTTGATTGAGGAGGGTTTGCCATTGCTACTCTTCTTGAAGTCTTTATCTTTTCTTCTTTCTCTCTTATCCTTTCTGTCCTTATTTTTGTTCTCTGGACAGTCAGACACAATGTGACCTGGTTTCCTGCAGCCCAAGTAGACAATTTCTTTATTTTTTGATTTATCATACCTTGGCTTGTCATGATCTTTGTATGATCTCTTCCTGAAGTACTTTCTGGCCATCTTGTAAAATCTTTTGGCCAGCAGACTAAGTAGCTCATCATTGCCTGGGATTTTATCTTCAGGCTGATCTTCAGTGGCTTTAAAAGCTATTGTCTTTTCCTTTCTTGTGGCTGGTGAGGCAGCCTTCTGTTCTTCTTCTCTATTCTTAATGAGCAGCTCATAGGACTTGAGCTTGCCCAAGAGAGCTTCTGTTGTAATCTCATTCAGACTCCTGGCATCCTTGATTGGCCAGATCCTTGAGTCCCAAGTGCTTGGGAAGCACATTAGGATTTTATCATTTTGCTCAGTCAATGAAATCTCTTTATCCAGAGTCTTCAATTCATTGACTATTAGACTGAGCCTGTTATACATTTCAGCTACTAGCTCAGCTTCTCCTTTCTTGAAATTCTCATATTGGGATATCAGGTGAGATCTTCTGTCTTTTCTTTCATCAGCAGATCCTGAGACTATTTCAGATAGCTTGTCCCAGATTTCCTTTGCTGAGTTGCATTCAGCTACCTTTTGGAAAATGTCATCAGACATAGTCTGGGCTAAGATGTTCATAGCCTTTGCATCTGCTACCTTCCACTTCTTGATCTCTGCATCTGTTCCTGAAGAAGGTGGAACAACATTTGTACTTGTGTTCTCTGGAAGTCTTGGACAAACTGTCAAAACAGAATTAAAAATGTCCTCATCAATAGAATTCATGTAGAGTCTAATCCTTGCCTTCCAAAGTGCAAACTTAGACAGATTACACACTGGAGGTCTGGTGGTAGCATAATCTTTGTTTTGGGCCATGTTTTGTGAAGAAATAATTCTAATAACAAAATCTACAATAAGCAGATCTGACTAGGAATCTTTGGGTTCAGGTGTTAGCCTATGCAACCACCAAGGTATGGTATGTTTAACCAACCTCCCTCTGATACCATTTGAAAGTGCTAGTTAGATTTGATATACTCTAGAGGGGGGGGGGTGAATAGAGTATGGTGCTTAAAAACTTTTACAACAGTTGTTGTATTCTAAATGTGAATAGGGAAGCAAATAGTAAATCTAATCACAGAAACAATCTAATCACAGAGGAACTGAAAGAACTAGTGCCTAAACACCTAGAGGGGGGGGTGAATAGGTGCACTTAATCTTTTTAAACTTTAAAGGCAGAAATACAGAATTATATGCAATTCTTCACAGCAATACAACACATACACCACAGCAATCACAGAATAAAGCACACACAGAGAACACAAAGCTTTTATAGTGGTTCCCCTAGGTCTGGGTACATCCACTTTCCCCCTTCGCCTATCTAGTAGTGTACTAGATTCGGCCTAACTTCTCCACTACTTCTCAGATCCACAGATCTTACAGCTCAGAACCCCAAATAGGTTCCTACAACTCAGAGTGATCCCACTCCTACAACTCAGGCACAAAGCCCTACCACTCAGTCTTCACCAAGACCTACAATCAGCCTTCAACAAGGCCTACACTCAGCCTTCAACAAGGCCTACACTCAGAGAAATGTATCTCCTACACTCAGGCACACATGCCCTACCACTCAGCCTTTATAAATATAGGCTTACAACTCAGATCCCTTAGGATCCTACAGAAAATAAAAAGTACAAGGATTAATAACCATAACTCTGATTGAGAAAGTTGAGTTGACTGGCTTCTTGATGAGTTCTTGAAAGAACTTTGCAGAGATCCACCTCCCTTGGCTTGCTTCAAAGCTTCTTGAATTAGAACACAGTAGGGTAGAATCTCTAAGTAGATGATCTTCAATCAACTGCTACCTTGAGAATCAGATCTCAATCTGAAACTTTCTTAATCAGCCTGGTTCAATAGCTGACTTCTTAGAAGGTGTTTTCTCTCTCCAACTTCTTAGATCTTCACTTGAAGGTCTTCTTCTTATTTGTTGTTTTTCACTTCAATGATTGCTTCTCTCTATCTGATTCCATTCTGTTGAAGAAATAAGCCTTTATATAGGCTTTCTTCATGGTGACCGGCTGATCCGGTTTCTAACGAACTTCTGACAGCTCTGACAGTAGCAGTTGACCGGTTGAAATGGCAGCTGTCAAGTCATCCAGTCACTTCTTGAAACCTCTGTCACTGTCTGAAAGTGTCGAGACAGATAGTCTTTAAGTGTCGACATAAATAGACCAAGTGTCGACACAAGTAGACTAAGTGTCGACACTAGCCTTCATGGTGTCGACACAACTCCTTGTGTTGTAGAAACTGCTTCTCGACACTACTTCTTTAGAATGTGTCGACACAGATCCTGTGTGTCGACACAAGTCCTTCTTCTTCAATACTTAGTTGATTTCTGCTAAGTGTCGACACAACTCGTTTATGTCGACAAATCTTCTTGTGTTGATACTTGCTAAGTGTCGACACATCTTCTTTGTGTCGACACATACCTTCTGTGTTGAACCTTTTGCTGAGTGTCGACACATCTCCTTTGTGTCGACACATTCTTCATGTGTTGAGACTTTTGCTGAGTGTCGACACATCTCCTTTGTGTCGACACATGTACTTAAACTCTGTTGAAGTTTGCTGAGTGTCGACACAGCCTCCTAGTGTTGACACTAGTACTTGAACTTTGTTGATGTTTTGCTGAGTGTCGACACAGCCTCCTAGTGTCGACACTTGTACTTGAACTTTGTTGATGTTTTGCTGAGTGTCGGCACAGCCTCCTAGTGTCGACATTTTAGATGTCGACAAAGTTCCTCTAGGTGTCGACACTGCTTCTAAGTGTCGACACTGATTATGTAGATATTTCTTCAATGTGTGTCGACACTTCCTATATGTGTCGACACTTTCCTTCTGGTGTCGACTCTGCCTTCCTGGTGTCGACACAATCACTCCAAGTATTGACACTGCTTCTCTAGGTGTCGACACAAGCCTTCTTAAGTGTCGACACTTTTCTTCTAGGTGTCGACACATGGACTTAGAAACTTTTCCTGCAAACTGTAGTTACTTAACCTGCACAAATAAACTCAAAGCACATCAAATACACCTTGATGTATATCATTGAGTAGGGTGAGGCTTCTTCAAATCAGGTACATATATTCCAATGTACCCAACAATCTCCCCCTATTTGGAGAAGTCATAACCCTTAGTCAATGATATACACCATACATAACAAATTCTCAGTATGATGTAAAACAATATTATGCGATAGAGAAAATACTTAAACATGCATGAACAGAACATGCATATACCATTAGCTCAGAACAATTAATGTAATAGATGAACATATAATATTGTTCTTACAAAGTCCAACATTTTCATTAGTCAAAAGTTTACATAGAATTTTAATACAAATGATTACAATTTGTAAACTAAAGAAAAATGCTATTCTATTGCTGCTCTGGTTCCTTGATTACAATCCCCTTTCCAGATTGTATCTTTGCTTGAACTGGAGCTTCAGTATCATCAGCAGCAGCATGGCTTCTTCCCTTTGAGATCTTTCTTTTTCTGCTCTTCAGTCTTTATCTTCTGCTTTTCAAAATAGTGATAAGGCTTGGGAAAATACTTGCTAGGCTCCTGTGCATTAGGAGGTAGCTTTCCCAGTTTAGCCTTTCTTCTATATTGCACAATGGCCTCTTGCCTATTCTCATGCTTCCTCCACTCCAGGTCAGAATACCACTTGCCTCTATCCAGGACATTGTCCTTAGCAGCCTTCCATGCAGTCAAAATGATATTCCTGGAAGTGGGGCTCCATTGTTCAAAATCAGGTCTCAATTCAGCTTGCTCTCTGAATCTTTTCTTAGACAATTGAGCTTCTTGTTCTTTTAGCAAAGCCTCTTGTTCTTTCAGTATTGCCTCTGGCACAGGCTGAACTACTTTCTCTATGATGACATTCTGATTTCCCTCAGGAGGACTATACATTGACTGTATCTCTTGATGGATCATGTCAAAGTCTGGTGGAGGGTATATCACTTGAGCTACTTCAGCCTGCTCTCCTCCAAAGTATGCAGGATTAATCCCAGACTCTGCAACATTGTCATCATCACATAAGGGTGGATATCCAAGGGTGGCTCTGATGGAATTTGAAATCCATTTGGCATGATCAGAGCCTGCCTTGACTAATACCCTCTCCCCCTTTATGACTTCTCTCTCAATGTGATCCCTCAGATCATCTTTCTGAAACCTGATCTGGGCATTCAGATAGTTTACTCCATCCTTATAGAAAGGTTTTAACCTTTGGAGCTTGTCAGTAATGGCCTTCTGAGAGTCTTCAATAGCAGTTTTGACAGCAGTTAGGCTCTCTTGCAATTGCTTGTCAAATTCTTCTTTAGCAGTAGTAGTTGTTGTAGTCTGAGCAGTAGATATATTCTTCATTTCGTTATAATAGCATTATGTGAAGCTGTCAAATTATCATTCATCCTTATTTGGTTTTCCAGAACATAGCCTTGCTTCACTTTAGATCATCAAGTTTTGTCTTTATTTTCTCTTGATGTGTGGCCAAATAGACTACTGCATTGCCTCCCTTATGGAAACAATCAGTCATTTCCTTCTTGTTAAGATTTACTTCAAATATGATTGACTTGATGTCTTGTGCCAGATCAAACTGCAGTGACTTATGGCCTTCATCCATATAGGTTTGTAAATCCTTTCTTTGCTCATCTAGCTTGATCTGTAATGCTACCATCAGAGAACTGAAATCAGTAGATGGGGCAGGCTGTGGAGCAATGGTCTGTAGGGCTTTCTTATAGTTATGGCTCCTTCTTTTGAAGACCTGAAACTTCCTCTTCTTGGCTCTAACAGCCTCTTCATCCTCTGAAGCAGATGTGCTAGCAATATCCACTCTGTCCTTAGGATTAGGATGTGAATCCTTCTCAATCTTTTGTGGTTCCTCAACATCCTTTGGCTTCTCAGTCTCTTTGCTTGCAGTTTATTCTTCAATCTCCACATGCTCCCCCTCAATATTGATCTCCTCCCACTCAGCAGCAGCTTTCTCTTTCTAAAAATCAGTTTGTAGAAGATCAGGGAATAGCTCTTCTAATGTAAATTCCTGTTGAGAATGGGTTGGAGAATCTCTGATCTCATCAATCACATTATCTGCAACAGATGTGTCCTCCATGACAACATCTTGTGCTTGAGGTGGTAACTGTGTTTGCTGACGAACATTAGGTAATGAATCAGACAAAACTTCATCCTCAATAGGGAAATCTAATTGATTAATTTCGGTGATTACCTCAAGTATGGTTTGGGTAGCCCTTTCACTCTCTAGTGGAGTTGGCTCTTCCACAAGTAGAGGCTCCCCCTAGATTGAATTTAGGTGAATTGGGCTAGCTGAGGGTAGCTCCCCCTGCCTCTGTGCATCTTCTTGTCTAGCTAGAGACTGTTCAGCATTTCCACCCTGTTCATCATCAGAACTAAACACTACTTGCTCTTCAGAGCTGCTAGAGGATTCTGGAGCCATAGTGGCTATCTTCTTCTTCTTCTTCTGGGGTGTGTCCTTTATTGGAGATGGCAGTTCTTTGGTCAATACTCTATTCCACCTAGAGAAGATTCTCAAATCCATTCTCCTCATGTGGTTTATTTTGGAACCTGCAGCTTGGTTCATCACATCTGGTATGCTACCAGCTAAGTATAGACTTAGAATTCTTCCCAGATTGGGCTTCTTCATACTTTCTTTTATCTTTTCAAACATAACTGCAGACCAATCAGTATCTAGTTTGAAGATTATCCTTGTCATCAAATTGAACATATAAGCTGAAATTCTGTCATGTCCTCCAGGCTTGCTCAAGATGACTTTGCCAACTATTTCAGACAGAAATTTCCCTTGAATGTTCATCCCTTCCCTATTGAACACTGATCCAATCTTCAAGTTTGAATCAAGTCCACACCATCTCAATGCCTCTCTAGTTTTAGAAGCAGATACATCTTCTTCCTCCTTTGTTCTTGGTAGTTGAGGTGTCTTCCTCAGACTTTTCTGTGTGATCTTAACCTTGGTTCCATGAACTCTGGATTTAATCTTTAGTCCAGAGTCATCAAGTGATGCTGCACTCAAAAATTCCAGGACCTCCTTCTTCCAGATCTTGATTGGTTCAGTAACAAGGTATTCCAGTCTAGTTTCACCAATTAGGGTTACCACACCTTTGATTTCAGGTTCCGCGTCATCAAAGGCATGCCACACGAGTTCATAACCTTCATTAACATTCTCTTCTAGCTTGGGCACCATTAGGGTTTGAAGAAATTTTGAATTTAGAGAAGAGAGATGTCGACACACAAGTTTGGTCTCGAAACTTTGGTGAGCGTGTCGACAAACAATGGCGAAAACCTATTTATACCTTTCTAGAATCGAAGATGAAAGGGCGCGTCAAAATTCTTAAATTGTGTCGACACTATTGAAAAGTGTCGACACTCACTTATAATGTCTCGACAACTATATGTCGACACAAGTATAGTCGACAGAATATATGTGTCGACACTTGTTTATGTGTCGACACCACTTAGCTCGACACTTAGTCGAGACTTTACTAGACTAATTCTGTGTAAATCTTAAGTGTCGACACCACCTTGGATGTGTCGACACCTACACTGCATGTGTCGACACAAATTCTCTGAAGTGTCGACACAGACTTCCTAGATGTGTCGACACCATTTCTCTGAAATGTCGACACCACTTCTATGTGTCGACACAGATAACTCTGTGTGTCGATACTTTTTTACTTAGCCAATTTTTGTAAACTATTCTAAGTTTATCATCCCTAATTCAATTTTAAATTTATTGAATTTGGTTTCATCTAAGGGCTTAGTATACATGTCAGCTAGCTGATTATCTGTATTAATATACTCTAGTGAAATATCTCCTTTTTCCACATGTTCTCTTAGAAAATGGTATTTTATTTCTATGTGCTTAGTCCTACTATGGGAGACAGGATTATTTGCAATAGAAATAGCACTAGTAGAATCACAAAATAAAGGTGTTCTACTTACTTGAATACCATAGTCTTCTAGCTGATGTTGAATCCATAGAAGTTGAGTACAGCAACTTCCTGCAGCAACATACTCTGATTCTGCTGTGGAGATAGCCACACTTGTTTGTTTCTTGCTACTCCATGATATCAGCCTTCCACCTAGGAATTGACAGGTACCTGTGGTACTCTTTCTATCTTCCTTGCAGCCTGTAAAATCTGCATCTGAATAACCTGTCAGTTCAAACTCTCCATTCCTAGGGTACCAAAGGCCTAGATAAGGAGTGCCCTTAAGATATCTCAGAATTCTTTTGACTGCTGTCAAATGAGATTCTTTAGGGAAAGCTTGGTACCTTGCACAGACACATGTAGCATACATGATATCTGGTCTACTTACAGTCAAATACAATAGGGAGCCAACTATCCCTCTATACAAAGTTTCATCTACAGGTTTCCCTGCATCATCTTTGCTTAGAGACATTGTTGACCCCATAGGAGTTTTCATGGTAGTGGATGATTCCATACCATACTTCCTTATCAATTCTAGGGTGAACTTAGACTGGCATATGGATAAACCATCCTCAGTCTGTCTAACTTGGAGACCTAAGAAGAACTTAAGTTCCCCCATACTGCTCATTTCAAATTGTGCTTGCATTAGTTTTGCAAACTTTCTGCAAAGACTACTTTCTGTAGACCCAAATATGATGTCATCTACATATATTTGGACTAAGATAATCTTAACTCTGGATTCCCTAAGGAATAGAGTCTTGTCTATTTTCCCTCTTGTGAATTTATTCTCAATGAAGAAACTAGACAGGGTTTCATACCAAGCCCTAGGGGCTTGTTTTAACCCATACAAAGCCTTCCTAAGTCTATAAACATAATTAGGTTTAGTAGAATCAACAAAACCTGATGGCTGTTCTACATAGACTTCTTCCTTCAGATTTCCATTCAGAAAAGCTGACTTAACATCCATTTGGTATACCTTGAACCCTTGGAATGTTGCATAGGCAAGGAACATCCTTATTGCTTCCAGTCTGGCTACTGGAGCAAAGGTTTGATCAAAATCAATACCTTCTTCCTGCCTATATCCTTTAGCAACTAGTCTAGCTTTGTTCTTTATAATTACTCCATTTTCATCCAACTTGTTCCTAAAGATCCACTTAGTTCCTATAATGTTGTGGTCTTTTGGTTTAGGAATAAGCTCCCAGACTTTGCATCTTTTGAACTGGTTCAGCTCCTCTTGCATTGCCTCAATCCAATGAGGGTCTAGGATTGATTCTTCAAATTTCTTTGGCTCTTCTTGGGATAGAAAACTGGAGTAGAGAACTGAACTTAGATTCCTGCTCCTTGTTTGTACCCCTTGTCTGAGATCTCCAATAATTTGATTGGTTGGATGATCTTTTAAATGCCTATTTGCTGGAGGCAGCCTGTCTACTGGTTGTACACCTTCAGCTTCTTCATTCAGCTGCTCCTCTTGGTCTTCTTCAGCAACAGGAGTATCTTGTACTCCCCCTGGACAGCAGCCACCTTCTTCTACTTGCTGACTTGCAGTAGGACCTTCTGCAATAGTAAGCTTTTCCATCTTCTCAGTCACACCTGTGGAGCTGCAAACACTTCTAGACAATTCATTGTTAATGAGTGTAGCTTCATCAAACACTACATGAACTGACTCTTCTACAACTTGAGTAATCAAGTTGTAGACCCTATAAGCCTTACTGTTGTTGCTGTACCCAACAAAAATCCCCTCCTGGGATTTGGCAGCAAACTTAGTTAAATAAGACTTACCATTGTTAAGTATATAGCATTTACAACCAAAGATCTTGAAATAGGATAAATTTGGTTTTCTGCCCGTCACAATCTCATAGGGGGTCTTATTGTGGCTCTTTGTGATAGTAGCCCTATTGATCACATGACATGCAATATTAACTGCCTCAGCCCAGAAATATTCTAGGAGAGATGTGTCATTCAATAGGGTTCTACCAGCCTCTATCAAGGTTCTATTTTTCCTTTCAGCAATACCATTTTGCTGAGGTGTTCTTGGTGAGGAAAATTCCTGAAATATCCCAAACTTTTCACATAGCTTTGTCATACTATTAGACTGCAATTCAGTACCATGGTCACTTCTTATTTTGACCATTGTACGGTCTAACTCATTCTGAATTTGTTTGACAAAACTATAAAAGATACTAGAAGTTTCAGATTTTTGCCTTAGGAAGAATACCCAGGAATACCTTGAGTAGTCATCAACTACTACAAATGTATAGACCTTCCTACCTAGGCTGTGAACTGGCATGGGACCAAAAAGATCCATATGCAAGAGGTATAGGCACCTCACAACATCTTTGTTCTTAATGCTATTAAAGGTGGATCTGGTCTGCTTGCCCTTTTGACAAGCTGAGCATATCCAATCCTTAATACACTTAACCTGAGGACCATTCCTCACTAACTCTTTGCTAAAGAGTTGGCCAATTGTCTTATAGTTAAGATGAGCCAGTCTCTTGTGCCATTTAACACAATGTGAGATTTTCTCATCAACTACAAGACAAATAGGAGAAACAATATTCTCACACATAATGTCTAGACAATAGACATTTCTCTTCCTATATCCTGTCAGAATGATCTTTTGATCACTTGACCTCTTGATATGACAACCATCCTTGACAAATGAGATGTCATATCCTACATCACTCAGCTGACTTATACTAATTAGGTTGTGTTTCAAACCTTTAATATAAGCCACTTGAGTAATTGTAATAAGGTTGCTAGAAATGTTACCAAAGCCTTTGATGATTCCTTTTTCAGAACCACCAAAGGTGACTTTAGGACCATCCGTGATTGGTGTATAGTCCTTCAGCAATCCCCTAGTTCCAGTCATATGACTGGAACATCCACTGTCCAGGTACCATATTGGGGCATGGCCACTTGGACTTACCTGCAAAATAGATTACTTAACCTTAGAACCCAAAAACTTCTTGGGTCCATGGTGCAAGTTAGTCTGACTCTTAACAAAACCACCTGTAGCTTTTCTAGCAGGCAGTTTGCTACTCACCTTGGCACTAGAATTGTGCCAACAATCTATGGCAAAGTAGCCTATTTTGCCACAACACCAGCACTCAAATCTGTTGTACCTTTATTTAGGTACAACCCTGGCTGTTTTATCTACAGCAGGCTTCTTGTTGAGTACTGGGGCCTTGCCCTTAGACTTGGACTTTACTGTCCAGGCAGGTTTTGTAAACCCTAATCCAGTTTTACCCTTATGAGGTACAAACTCATCTATCAAAGGTAGAACAGATTTTGGTTTAGAAAACCTTGCAATAATATCTCTCTCCTTCTGAAGACTAATCTCCAGATTTCTAATTTGATCATTTTTAAATGTAATAGTCCCCATCTAAATAACTGTAATATTCTTCAGTCTGGCTATTTTATTTAATTTCTGATCCAATAACTTATCAAAATCTGTTGCAGCCACTTTAAGACGGGCAATCTCCTTAGCCTGAGTTTTGGCCAAGAGTTTGCTTTTCTTCAAAGCCTGCAACACTACTCTATATTCATCAATCAACTGATGAATTTCTCCTTCAGATTCAGATCCACTAACATCACTTGATGCTGATGTATCTGAATCTGACTCAGTACTAGAAATTAAACTAGCAGAACAATTTTTTACCTGACTTGGTCCAGGCTGATCCTGGATTTTGTCTCCTTCCGATAAGGCCATCAGTCCCTGGCACTGATTGTCCTCATACTCATATATTGAGTTCATTAATTGTATGAACTCATCTTCCTCTTCTTCAGCAAACAGTCCAATATAAGCTTCAGCTTCTGAATCAGTTTCTGAAGATGACATATCAGACAGACTTTTGTCCTTCTTAGCAACAAAGGATCTTTCCTTTTTGCCCTTGAACTGAGTCTTCTTCTTGTCTGTTGACTCTTTCCTCTTTTCTGGACAATCAGCAACTACATGTCCTTGTCTATTGCAACAATAGCAAACTATCTTTGACGATGTAGTTTTACTTGGCTTGGACTTTCTTCTTTCATTCTTTGATGACTTCTGTGAAGTGGATGACTTAGACCTCCACTATTTCTTCTTTAGAAACTTCTGAAAATGTCTGGTGAAAGCTGCAAAGTCTTCATCACTCTCACTGCTTTCAGAATTCTTGCTTTTTGACTCATCTGTCTCAACCTCAGCAACATTTTGAGGTGGAGATGGAGACTTACTTTTATATTTCCTAGTGGCTTCTATCTTGAAAGCCACAGCTCTTTCTTTGTGCTCAACTATGGTAGTCTTCTCTTCCTCCTTCCTTACCATTAACTGCATCTCATAAGATAACAGTTTTCCAAACAATTTTGGAGGAGGTATATCTGCTAATTTGGCCATTTCCCTTATAGCACAAATCTTGGTATCCCAGTTCTTAGTCAGGGATCTCAAGAACTTATCATTCAATTCATAATTGCTGAACTCTCTTCCATAAGACATCAACTCATTGACTATCCTATAGAATTTCTTGTAGCACTCAGTTATGCTATCAGACCTTCCTTGTCTGAAGCTTTCATATTCTTGATTCAATAAAGACTTCCTGTCTTATCTTACCTCTTCTGATCCCTCCATATAGACTATTAGTGTGTCCCACATTTCTTTTGATGTTTTACAATGAATCAGATTCTGAAATATGGCATCATCAATTGCACTCACAATAATATTCTGAGCCCTCTTGTCCATAGTGGCCAGAATTATTTCATCCTTGGTCATTTCTGAATAGTCTTTGGGGGTTCTCTGATTGGCATCTAGCACTGATACTTTCATTGGCACATATGACCCTTCTTTAACTGTAATGTAAATTCTTGGGTCTGAGGCTTCCATAAAAAGTCTAACCCTTTCTTTCCAAATGCCAAAGATCTCCTTTCTGCAGATTGGCAACTTCATGGATCCTAGCTCTTTGTGATTCTCAGTTGAACCCATTTTCTTGATTCTTGATTATACTGATTCTGCCTACAGGAACTTTACTCAGACTGTTATGTCCTTTTTGAGTAACATCCCTCTGATACCACTTGAAAGAACTAGTGCCTAAACACCTAGAGGGGGGGGGGGTGAATAGGTGCACTTAATCTTTTTAAACTTTAAAGGCAGAAACACAGAATTATATGCAATTCTTCACAGCAATACAACACATACACCACAGCAATCACAGAATAAATCACACAAAAAGAACACACAGCTTTTATAGTGGTTCCCCAAGGTCTGGGTACATCCACTTTCCCCCTTCGCCTATCTAGTAGTGTACTAGATTCGGCCTAACTTCTCCACTACTTCTCAGATCCACAGATCTTACAGCTCAGAACCCCAAATAGGTTCCTACAACTCAGAGTGATCCCACTCCTACAACTCAGGCACAAAGCCCTACCACTCAGTCTTCACCAAGACCTACACTCAGCCTTCAACAAGGCCTACACTCAGCCTTCAATAAGGCCTACACTCAGAGAAATGTATCTCCTACACTCAGGCACACATGCCCTACCACTCAGCCTTTATACATATAGGCTTACAACTCAGATCCCTTTGGATGCTACAAAAAATAAAAAGTACAAGGATTAATAACCACAACTCTGATTGAGAAAGTTGAGTTGACTGGCTTCTTGATGAGTTCTTGAAAGAACTTTGCAGAGATCCACCTCCCTTGGCTTGCTTCAAAGCTTCTTGAATTAGAACACAGTAGGGTAGAATCTCTAAGCAGATGATCTTCAATCAACTGCTGCCTTGAGAATCAGATCTCAATCTGAAACTTTCTTAATCAGCCTGGTTCAATAGCTGACTTCTTAGAAGGAGCTTTCTCTCTCCAACTTCTTAGATCTTCACTTGAAGGTCTTCTTCTTGTTTGTTGTTTTTCACTACAATGATTGCTTCTCTCTATCTGATTCCATTCTGTTGAAGAAATAAGCCTTTATATAGGCTTTCTTCATGGTGACCGGCTGATCCGGTTGAACTTCTAACAGCTCTGACAGTAGCAGTTGACCGGTTGAAATGGCAGCTGTCAAGTCATCCAGTCACTTCTTGAAACCTCTATCACTGTCTGAAAGTGTCGAGACAGATAGTATTTAAGTGTCGACACAAATAGACCAAGTGTCGACACAAGTAGACTAAGTGTCGACACTAGCCTTCATGGTGTCGACACAACTCCTTGTGTTGTCGAAATTGCTTCTCGACATTGCTTCTTTAGAATGTGTCGACACAGATCCTGTGTGTAGACACAAGTCCTTCTTCTTCAATACTTAGTTGATTTCTGCTAACTGTCGACACAACTCCTTTGTGTCGATAAATCTTCTTGTGTTGATACTTGCTAAGTGTCGACACATCTTCTTTGTGTCGACACATGCCTTCTGTGTTGAACCTTTTGCTGAGTGTCGACACATCTCCTTTGTGTCGACACATTCTTCATGTGTTGAGACTTTTGCTGAGTGTCGACACATCTCCTTTGTGTCGACACATGTACTTAAACTCTGTTGAAGTTTGCTGTGTGTCGACACAGCCTCCTAGTGTCGACACTAGTACTTGAACTTTGTTGATGTTTTGCTGAGTGTCGACACAGCCTCCTAGTGTCGACACAGCCTCCTAGTGTCGACACAGCCTCCTAGTGTCGACACTTGTACTTGAACTTTGTTGATGTTTTGTTGAGTGTCGGTACAGCCTCCTAGTGTCGACACTATTGATGTCGACAAAGTTCCTCTAGGTGTCGACACTGCTTATAAGTGTCGACACTGATTTTGTAGACATTTCTTCAATGTGTGTCGACACTTCCTGTATGTGTCGACACTTTCCTTCTTGTGTCGACTCTGCCTTCCTGGTGTCGACACAATCACTCCAAGTGTCGACACTGCTTCTTTGGATGTCGACACAAGCCTTCTTAAGTGTCGACACTTTTCTTCTAGGTGTCGACACATGGACTTAGAAACTTTTCCTGCAAACCTGCAGTTACTTAACCTGGACAAATAAACTCAAACCACATCAAATACACCTTGATGTATATCATTGAGTAGGGTGAGGATTCTTCAAATCAGGTACATATATTCCAATGTATCCAACAGCAACCTAGTCACAAACCACAGCCAGAAACAGAAGAAAAACAAGCAACCAGATGACACAAGGAGCTATAGTGGTTCCCCTAAACATGGGTACATCCACTCTTCTACCACCCTAGGTAGGAATTCACTGCAGGATGAGTTGATCAGGTGTCCTGGGCACCAATGAGCTTTTGATAAGGTGCTCAAAAACCAAACCAGATTTTTTGATCAGGTGTCTTTCCACCAATGAGCTTTTTATAAGGTGCTCAAAAACCACACACAAACTTTTGAATGGAGTTTGAAAAACCCTTTACAGAGGTGGGGATGAGAGAGTGATGGAAGTCTTCTCTTTCTCAAAGCAGCTGAGAAGACTATGTGGATATTGATGTTCTCAAAGCTCACCCTGAGATCTGTAGTTGTTCAGGAAATGAAGCTTTGTAGTAGGGTGATAGACCTTCAGAAAATAATCTCCAGCAAATGATGATTTCAGCAACAGCTGAAATGTGAGATGTCTGGAGTCTTGAATGATGATGGCCTTGAACACTTGAATCAAAAGAGATCTGAAGATTTCAGATGGTTGTTCTCTCTTAGTGATGGTGTTCTCGTATAAATTCTTTGAGACAGAGAATGTCTGCAACTCTTTTTCTTTCTCTTGTGTGATTGTGGTTGTGAGAGTTGTTGCAGAAGAAGATTTGCAGAGAATGAATATTGCAGAATATGTGTCTCTCCCTTGTTCTTTTTTTTGGTTCTGAAAAATCTAATCTTTTATTATCTTGTTGTTTGAACAGAAATGATCCACTGTCAAGATAGCCGTTGGCCTGTCATAAATGACTTCCTTAATTGCTTTTGTCTTCTGCGGGAAAGTCCAATGAAACATTCCTTGATAATTCCTTGAAACTTGCTCCAGAATAAATGAAAATGGCTACAAAATCTTCTGAATTAATTGCTGAGAATAACTCCTTAACTGTTCTGAATTTGAATCTTGAAAGTCATTGAACTCTTCAGAAAAACGTCGAACTGAGCTCTACTATCGTCGAACTGAGCTCAGCGATTTGGAATTAGACAGCAATAGAGATCGTCGATCTGAGCTCAACTATCGTCGAACTGAGCTCAGAGATAGCGGAACAAACTGGAGTCAAGATCGTCAAACTGAGCTCGAAGATCGTCGAATGGAGTTCGATGATTTGTTGAAGTTGAGCTCAGCGATCGTCGAATGGAGTTCGACAATCCGTCGAAGTTGAGCTAAACGATCGTCGATAGGAGTTCGACGATTCGTCGTACTGAGCTCGACAAAATGACTTAGTCTCCAAACTGAAAAACCTTGGTCTTGAGGCCAGCTTCCAAACCTAACTACTAACCCTTAGACTCAATTCTAATTGAACTTTAGATCTATACAATGAGGTCAAAAACAGGTTTCCTAAAGACATAGTGATCCTGACCCAAATTAGTAATAGGGTGTTCCAACATATACTTTGTATGCAGACCTCTTTGCATGTCCTTCCATGTCTCCTACTACCACTTGTCAACAAGTTCAGGCTCCTGGGGCTGAGATTCTTCAACATCACCCCTTATCAGCAGATTTGGCCGAAAAGCACAAGCACTTCCAGGTACTTCTTGTTGTATGCTATCTTCTGCGACTTCTTGTGTCTTATGACATGATCCGCCAACAAATCTTGGGCGAGGCGGACTATCCCACCTTGGATACAACTGTTGCACGCATTGCCACAGTTACCTCTCTACTTCAGTGTCCGCTTCTGTCCTCTCCTCCTCCAGACAACTATGCTCACCAGACTCACCGGAGTGGATATGGTAACTGCAACCACCATTCTGGTGGATGTGGCTCTTCTTGCTTCCTCTGCTCTCACTGTGACCGCACCAAGCATCTTGTGGATCGATGTTGGACAAAACATCCACATCTTCGCCCCTCTGGTGACTCTTCCACCTCCTCCTCAAAGCTGTCCGCCTCGGTGGTGACCTCATCAGGTAGTGCTCATGTGGTTACCCAAGTTAAATGGCTCATCGACTCTGGTGTGACTAATCGCATGACGGGCAATCCTTAGTGCTTTTCTCTCCTTGAAACACATGATCATTTGCCCCCGGCCCTTGTTGCCGATGGCTCTCCATCCCCGGTTCATGGGACGGGAGTGGTTCATGTCTCTTCGTACCTTCTCCCAGCCGACACTCTCTATGTGCCTAAGTTTTCATGCTATATATTGTCGGTTACCTCTTTGTGCAAGCAACTTCAATGCTCCGTCACATTCACTTCAACTTCTTGTTTTTTTCGGGATCCGAGCTCCCAATGGACGATTGCTACTGGGACTGAGAGCGGCGGCCTCTACTTCCTCGACAATGTTTCCGCTCTGTCGGTCTTCTCCTCCTCCTCTACAGATCTCCTACAATGGCATCCCCATTTTGGTCATCCTCCTTCATGACTTCTTCGTCGGCTTCTGCCCCACCTCCCTCCGCACAGTTCTCCTCTCAACTGCGATGCCTGTCAGTTTGGCAAACATCATCGTTCCTCCTTCCCGCCGAAGCAAGCTCGTGGCTCTACCCGTCCGTTTGATCTCATTCACTACGACATCTGAGGTCATATTCCTACACTCACCGTTGGTCAGGGTAGTTCTTATTTTGTTAATTTCATTGATGACTTCTCTCGATGTACTTGGGTGTATCTCTTACGAGAACGCTTTGAACTATTCGATGTATGGACATCTTTTTATCATTAAATTAAAAATCAGTTTGGTGTTTCAATTAAAATCTTACGCTCTAATAATGCTGAGTAGTATTCCGAGAGCCCTTCATCGGGCATGCCCTGGGAAGTCCAATGACTAACCCTAAACTGCTATGTATAATGAGAATTATACAAGAGTAGCCTAATAGGTTAAGGGAACGATATGACAAGATGGGTGTTTGGCACAAGATGGGTGGGTCCTACGAGCTGGAGGCTCGGGTTCGAAATAACTTGCATGTGTACATAACATATTAGTGGCGGGTTATGCGGTACTGGCCAGTCATCACACCGACGGCAGAACGGTGACTCTAGTGAGGTGTGAGGGTTTGAGGGGCCAGTAGTTTATTTTATACTACGGTCTGAAGGACAATTCCCGATAACGCACACCCGACCAAAAAGATTGGATGGGATAGCTAGAAATTTGTACGCAGAGACTCTAGAGTGCACCTCAGACGTGTATAGAGGAGTATGAAGGGTCTAGGCCTGGTAGTGTGTATACCCACCTAGGAAGTGGAGATACTCGCTCCACTGCTGCCATAGCCAAAATGGTGGTACCAGAGTGTTTAGCTATCTCGAAAAGTGGGAACTAAAGGTTTGTGATCATAGAGCCGTGTGTGAGTTGTACTTGTTTGAATCATAACCCACATAACTCATCATATCATACATACATACTTAGGGCATACACATTGTGGATCCTTATCATATAAATCAGTATGAGCTATTTTATATGATAAGTTATATTTATGAAACCTTAACTTATAAGTTTGTTTGGGCATTCATATAAGTTAAGGTACTCCTATGATGTTAGTGTAGCGGTAGATAGCCTTCTTTCCGCTCAGTTCCTTACTTATAACACTTTCTTTCAGTTCTACTTTACCTAATGCACTTCTTTTCATTACCACTTTACTACTTTACTTGTGCTATAATAAATGCTACTATAATGATATAACTTTTAGAAACACGACCATGATATAATAGTCCCACTGTTACCTGCTTCCATTTTGTACTAACTTATTGTCCTCCGCCTTCATCCTCCCTCTCATTTCCTAGTTGTCGCGGGGGTGAGGCGAGTACAAAATGGCTTAATCTTTATGACTAATGGTTGGTTGTGACCGTATCATTTTAGGAGCTCGAGGAGGTGGAGTACAGTATGACCAGCAGGACGAGGTGGCAGGACCTGAGGAGCAGATACCACGTACTACTACCGTAGCTTAGCGTCAGGTGATGACGAGTGTTTTAGTTACCCCTTCCGCATAGTGTTGTTATGAGAGAGAGATTTGATTCCATTTTGGCTTTTATCGGGCATAAGCCCTAACTCTCTTTTTTTCGTACTCGTGGTCTGATGTACCTTTCATCTCTATATATTATGATGATACTGTTGTGACTTGTGGAAATGCTAGTTTTAATTTATTGCTAGTTGTACTTCTTTTCTCGATTGTCCAACACATTGAATGATCGTATTAGCCGACAGGATTGGCATCATGCGGTGTCGACTAGACAGTGTGCTAGTGTCATCGTAGGGCAGAGTATTTAGGCATAAGACCAGGTAACCTCCTTAGTAAGGTGGAGGGGGGTATTACACGGGGTTCATAGGGATCTTGAATAAATGAGGGACATACTGCTTTTCTTTCCTGAAAAATCATTCTACTCTCCTTAGTAAGCTCAGAGGTTTTCTCTTTTGAGATATTCATGCTTGAGCTAATGATGTAGTCATCATTTCAGGTCGGGGTCTGGTGACAAGCTCCACTTCGACTAAAGGCTCATAGGCTGAATAATATACACGATCTCTTCTAGACGAGATTCCTGCCTGACCTGGATAGACATGTCGAGAAAAGGAACCTGACCTAAATTCATCATCTAAATTCCTAGCTAACCGCATGATAATTGGAAGAGAGGGGATTTATTAAAGCCTTCTTGATCAGGTTCGTCCCAATTCATAATGGAAAGGAGAGAAAGTGCCCTACCTCTTCTTCCAGGTAATATAATGCTGATAAGAGACTTCACTATCGCTCGCCTTCTTTCCGAGCCCCAAACAATGATAGGCATTTTCACCAATTTTGACATGCTTGAACTTGAAGGATCGTTTCATGTTCATATCTCTCTTAGAAGCTGTGTGTGTGACCGAGTCTATCCTCTCCGAAAAAAACAAAAATCCTCATTGATTCTACATACAGGAGGATGTATAGGTGCGTATCCTTATGATTCAAAGGAGATAGAAAGTCGAATGACCTCGAGCGATTCCTATATGAAAAAGACGAAAAGAGAAAACTTCACTTTGCATATGCACTTTTTCATGTTTTTGGATGAAAGGAATGATCGTTGTTCGCTCCAAGCCGTCGACTTGGGTTTCTACTCAAGATGAGCCTCTAGAAGTGCTGTCCGATCATCTCCGCTCAGGCTTCTTTTAGGAGACAGACATGGAACTATACACCAGCAGCTAAACTCAGTGAGCCATCCAAGCTAGCCCGGAAGCCAAATCCGGAGTCAAGATTATGATCTCTAGAGAAAAAGAGATCGATGTCGTTTTCTTTTCTTACTCAGATCTATAGGCCTTCCAACCTGGATGTTAACACCACAGGAACCATCAGTGTAATGTTCATTGATAATGTTGCTTTAGAAATACAATACAATATAGGAGTTTTAAGAAAAAAGAACCAGAGCTCTCATAATGCCATTGACAAATGCCACAGTGCTCAGCAGGTGAAGAAAGATTCAACAATTTGAAGACCGCCCCGTGGGCAAGTACACCAGGACAAGATATATAACACTCCCGCCGTTGAATTTCTCGCCCGCAAAAGCAAAAATGTCCGAAAAAAAGGAGCAGGGAGGAGTAAAGTAAGAAGAAGATCACCATATATATATTTGGAATGTTCATTGTCATAAGGAAGAAAAAGAGGTCTCGATATGAACATCTATCAAATATAACAGAGAAAGCGACTGTTAGAACCGAAAACTCGGTCTCTTGTGGAGTTCACCCTTGGGGAAGGGGTGATCGCACACCTACTTCTCTCCTACGAGCCAAACAACAAAAGAAAAGTGGGACTGACCCAAGGGCTTGGCTTGGAGGTCCCACCACAAACCCGAAAGATCTTAAAGAGCTTCCCCACCTTAGCCAATAGACGAGCTAAGAAAACCTCAGAAAGCGCAAGAAGATCTGAACAATAGTAAGCATGCCTTCCAAGGTGCCCATTGGGTCCTCTTTATAGATTTCAAAAAACAACCTGCAAATAGCCAACCTCTGCTGTTTTGAACAACTATGTGCAGCCCAACTGGGTCTGCCAACAACATAACTCCGTTGTTTTAACAAGCTATTTGCACCCCTAGTAAGGGAACCCATGTAATTTTGCCTCTAGGCCCCACTGGGCAGATTCCAAGGATCTCGAGGTCGGCTCACCACAACTCTCAACCCCGCTGGGGCGGATGCGACCTGGCTCCTACAACTCTCCTGCCCTCCTTCGGCGAGTGCGAGCCAGTCCACCGCAGCCCGCCGATCCTCGCCTTAGGCGGGCTGGTGGCCAGGTCACCTATGGGAGAGCGTGCTGGCCATTTTGAGTTCACCCGCATGCTGTTCTAGCGCGGACTGGTCTCCTTAGTCCGCCCGCCTTGTTTGGTGAATCCACTCAGCGAACACGGGGTTGTACACAATCCTCGCTCGTTTTGAGCTTGGCCAAGCTCAGAAAGAATCATCCAATCCACATGTTCGCTGAGTGCTTTGCTGAGCTGGAGAGAACCTTTTGGTGGGTCCCACCTTCACGCTATAAATGTACCATCGGGCCTTTTGGAGAAATCCCCCCTTCCTCCAACCCTCTCTGTGAGCTATAGCTGCACGATGCTTGTATCCGAGGAGATGTGAGCTCGCCTAGTGGCCGTGAGGGAGAGGACTAGGGAGGAAGCCCTCGTGGCCGCCCCATGGTAGGTGCGCGGATTGCCCGACCCCCTCTTCAGGCCGGTAAAAGGGAAAATCGTCAGGCGGTCTCCGGCAAACGACCTCCCAGGATCCAGCCCAATGGCCAGTGCTGAGGTTGCCCCTGGAGTATGGGCACCTCTCACTTGATTCGCCGTTTTGCTTCTGACTCCTATTTATGCATGTGCCGCCCTGCGAAGACGGACGCGACAGAGGGGAGAGGGGCCATTCCCTCCCGCTGTCAACCGAGTGGGTCGCCAGCCCTTCGCGCCAAGGGCACCCCCCTCCGGAGATTTGCCAGTCGCCAATTCCCCCTGGGCTAGGGAAATCCTTCACAGTTCTTGAGGTAGGACTCTTAAAGGTTCGGCCTGGATCCTCTCGGCTATCAGCTGGTGTAGGCGATAAGACGACACTCGGTGAGCTCATACTTGTGCATGCTTGTTACCGATCGCTCCCTTTGAGCATCCCCTTTGCAGGTTTCAACGTGATCTCCTCTTGTGATGTTGAAATGAGTGAGGGATATTCGCCTCCCCTTGATACAGATCACATTTCAGAGTATCTAGGAGACTCGAAGGATGCGGAGGGGATGAAGAGGCAAGTGACGCGGCTGTTTCAGAAACACACACTACAGCTACAGAAGCTCTTCAATATGGCTGACAAGGACAACGCTGCAACGGAAGAGCGATTTGTAGTTTTTGAGGGAGCGAGGTGTTCAGCTGACAAGGATGGAGTTACCTTTCTGGGGGTGCACATAACGTGGACCGAGGAGCGGCTTAGGCACGCCACGGATCAAGTCGACCTGGCCCAGCAGGAGCTGTTGGCGGTTCGCGAGTACCACTATCCTCGTGTGCCGCCCCGATCTGGAATGCGAAGGCGGGGGAGGTGGAAGTCGATCTAGTACTGAGCTACCTGCCCCCTCCCTGCTATTGATCTCTAAGCCAGGACCGCATCCGCATCCTAGACTAGTTTGCTTAGTAGGGTCATCCTTCTTGGGACATTTTTAATGTCTGTAATAATTTGAGACTTTCTCGCCCGCCAATGGGCTTAATACTTGTTCTGCATTACTTTTATTGTGTTGCCGCTTAGTTTTCTCTGGGTGAATGCGGATGAAGCACTCTTGCTCTCCTACCACTTCTTTAAGCGGGCGCGAGATTGTTGAATCGCCTCACCCATCCTACCTGTCTATTTTCGGCTAGAGTGACTCGCTTACTGTTCCAGGTTGGCGCGAGTCGCAGCTTGTGCGCCTCTCGGGCGGTAGCGGGCGAGTGGTGTTCGCCGCCAAACAGTCTTTGTAGCACGGCTGCGAGCCGAGAAGTCGAAACATCCGGGTATATTTGGCTATCCTCACTTTTCCCGCCGGCGGAATATTTTCCCGCCCTTTTTATTTCTATAAATAGGCCTTTTCGGCTCTTTATCACCCACTACATTTAAGACTTCCCTTCTTCTCTGCTTCCTGAGACCCTTGATATGCCCGCTCCCTGCGAGAGCAACTTCATCTCATTTAGATATCTTCCTGCGGGATGGGAGGTGGTAGCAGCGATGCGGATGGGTGGAGCAAGTGTGCCTGGACCTTCTCTGAGCATGACTTCCCCCATGCCGCCATTTCTGAAGGTGAGTTCTTTGCCGCCATAGGCGACTACAAACCGCCAGGCTTTGTAGCTAGGCGGCCTGCGGAGGGGGAGAAGATTAATTATCTCTCGGGGGAGGAGCTTGCCATCCCCATGACGTATTTCGAGGCAGGACACCGGCTTCCCTTATGGGCAGAGGTCCGCCAAATATTGAAATACTTTGGGGTCGTCCCTGGGCAGATGACCCCCAACTCCATCGCGATGGTGATCAGGTTCGCATGCTTCCTGCGGGAAATGTGGGTTGAGTTCTGTCTTGCAGTCTTCCGCATGCTGTTATCCTTCCGAGCGAACAAGGATGGGACCGCCTACTCCTCCAGCGGCCACGTTAAGGTTCGGGAGACCGTCAATAAGAGCCACAATTGGCTAAAGAAATTTGTCTTCGTCAAGGGGGACTTTGGCAATGTCCCCTTCTCACCGGTCTAGCTCAGCGAGGCGTGCTACTTCCCCTAGCCTAGGGGCCATGAAGCAGAGCTGTGCGGGTTCTTCACCGGGGAGAACTTTGACGTCACCTTCCTGCGTAGGAATTTGGACAACCTCGCCCCCGTCCCGCCCGGGGGAGGTAAGATACTTGCGCTTCTCCTTTCTACTTCATTATTCTTCCTGCTCTATCTTTCCTTTCTCTCTCTCTCTCTCTCACGTCGGTCTGATTCGGGACTTTCGGGAAGGAAGGAGTACGGATTAAATGAATGAGGGGAAGAAAGAGAAGTAGGTATATATATGTAGTCATAAAAAATGTAGTATTAAAATAATATACCTTTAATTGTCAAATACTTATGAAATCAGACCAAAGTTGGCTGAACCGGAAATCTCGAGATGAAGTATGGATTTCTCGAGTATAGAAGGGGATTTTTCGAGATCTAATGAGGACTTCTCGAGAACTAAATAAGGTATTCTCGGGAACAGAAGAAGCATTTCTCGGGAGCTTAGGGACCATCTCAAGAACTAAGGAAGGATTTCTCGAGAAAGAAGCAAAGCTTCTTGAGAAAGAATAGCACTTCCCGGGGAACAACTCCCGGCATCTCGAGAAATGAAGGGCAAAATCCCCAGTACATTACACAAGGCTTTCTTGAGAACCAATAAGGATTTCTCGAGAAGGGTTTGTGGATATCTCAAGAAGAGCTTCTGATTTTTCGAGAACAAAACTGGACTTCTCGAAAACATGAAGCACTTCTCGAGAACAAAAGGAGCATTTCTTGAGAGATTCAAAACCTTTCGAGAACTAGAGGAGGGATTTCTCGAGAAGAGGAAAGACTTCCCGGGAACAAAACAACATTCCACAAGAAGGAATATAAAATTCTCGGGAATAGCTCACGGCTTCTCGAGAAATGAAGCTAGTCATCACGAGTACAAAGTAGTGTTTCTGAGAATTAAGCAGGAAAATTTCAGAAATTCTGAATTGACTAATATTCTGGAAGAAATCATCAACTCTACGAATTTAGCAGCGAAGACAACACTAGAATCTGACACACCATTCTTGAGACACTAACATCCAATGTATACTATAAGCATACATGTCACAAATTTAATTCTTTCGACAAGAAATCATTCAATCTCATCAAAAACTCCAAAATCTGGTCAAACAGTCCCAACAGATGCGAAAATGCACTAGCAGTGCAGCGCCGTCAACAAGACGTAAGAAGGTAACGCCCTCACGTCATAAATATGACGATATCAAATCAAATAATATCATTGGAAAATCGAGGGCATTACACTTTTCTGACGAGCTAGTTTGTTTGCCGATTACTCCGGCTAATCCTCTGCTCATAGGGCTCACTGAAGGTGATGGTGGGGTGGATTGGAGGTGAGGTTGGCAGATTTATATGCTTTGACTTGAGAGGAGTTGCTGGGCATGGCCGACAACAAGATTTCTCATGCCGCCACATGTCATCCATATATTGGACCGTCAATCATTACCATAAATATGTTTTCTTGAAATGATGAATATATTATAGAGTTTTGCTGTACAGATAATGTCTCATCACTATTTTATAACGAGCCCGGTTCAGCCCATATACAAGTGAACCAGTCAACATAATTTTCAAACTAAAAAATTCTCAAGTACAAAATCGTTGAGTGTGTGGACACCACTCAACGTCACGTTGAGTGGTGTCGACACCACTCAATGCCTTAAGTACTCCAGAATAAAGCATTGAGTGGTGTTGACACCACTCAACGGCGCGTTGAGTAGTGTCGATAACACTAAATGCCTTCAGCACTCCCGACAAAAGAGTTGAGTGGTGTCGATACCACTCAACGTCGCGTTGAGTGGTGTTGACACCACTCAATGCTGTCAACATTCCAGCTACTCTAAGTCAAAAATTTGAGTGGCGTTGGGACCACTCAATGCCATGTTGAATGGCATTGAGACCACTCAACACCACCATCATCCTGCAGAGTTTAAGTAAAATGACGTCGAGTGCATTGAGACCACTCAATGCCACGTTGAGTGTCGTCAATTTCACTCGACGCTTCGTAGAATGGCATCGAGATCACTCGACGACTAAAGTTTCCCTAGTATTTCTAAGTTAAATTTGTCGAGAAAACTCGATGCCTTTTCAAATGGCGTCGAGATCACTCGGCGTCTAAAGTTTCCCGAGTATTTTCTAAGTTAAATTCGTCGGGTGCCGTCATGTTCACTCGACTCACTCAATGCTTTCCGAGCTTGAGTTAATTCTCCTAACTCAAAATGCGTGCGAGGGGTCTAGCACGAAATGGGATGTTACAAATCCCAATAATAAAAAAAAATAATTTCATCCTCGAAATTCAAGTACGGGTCTACAGGGTTTCTATGAAAAAGAATCTTAAGAATTTTAAGAATAATTAAAAGGTACCTGTGACGAAAATCTCCGGGAACCATTCACGCATCAGATCCATCAGCTCCCAGGTTGCTCCTCCCATCCATGGTTAGACACAACACCTTGACCAAGGGAACCTTCTTCTTCCACAGTACTCGAGTCGATGTATCATCGATCCGGACTGGCTCAAAACAGACTTATCTATCTGGTGCTACTGGGCCTGCTGTAGTAGTAATATGCTGCTCTGGCCGAAGGAGATCTCTCCGAAGTGAAGAGATGTGGAAGACGTCATGCAAGGCCCCTAACTCTGGCGGCAGCTACATCCTATAAGCTAAAGGACCGATCCGCTCCAAGATCAATTATGGTCCCTAAATCGAGGGCTGAGCTTCTTGTGCCTCCGCACCCGCAAGACACCATAAACTGGACGCATCTTTAAGAACACCCTATCCCCCACCTAGAACTCCATCTTCTGATGCTTCATATCTTAGTAATTGTCCTGCCTACTTTGTGCCTCCAGCATCCGATTCCTGATCAGCCGTATCTGTGCATCCGTATCCTCAATATAGTCCGACCCGAGTGCCTTGGGGTCCTCATCCTAGACCCAAGACAGTGGTGTTCAACACTTTCTGTAGTATAGAGCCTCATATGGTGTCATCTGAATGGTCATATGGTGGTTGTTGTTGTAGGAGAATTCAATCATGGGCAACATTGTCTCCCAGGGATTCCCCGTGTCCAATATACATAGACGCAGCAGATCCTCCATAGCCCGGTTGGTCCGCTCTGTCTGGCCGTCGGTCTGCGGATAGAAAGCAGTACTAAAAGAAAACTAAGAACCGAAGTACTACTGCACCGCTCCCACTCCCTGGAAGTGAACTTACCATCACGATCCGAGACAATCGTCCTGGGGATGTCGTGGTACCTGATAAACTGCTCCACAAACATCCTCACAAAAACAACAACCAGGATGTCTTTCTGATCGATATAAACCGGGCTACCTTGGTCAGTCTATCGACAATGAACCATATAGAATCGTACCCAGAGTGGGAGCGTTACAATCCATGCATGAAATTCATAGCTATATCCTTGAACTTACACTCTGGCACCGGTAATGATTGTAGTAACCCTCCTGGGCTCTTGCTCTCCGCCTTTACCCGTTGGCAGTCTCGCAATGCGTCACATAATATATGATATCCGTCTTCATCCCCAGCCAGTACATGTTCCTCCATAGATCCGCCATCATCTTGGTGATACCAGGGTGCAATGAGTACTCAGAATAGTGTGCCTCCCGGAGTATATCCTCTCGGATACCGCCGCCTGCAGGTATATAGACACGGTCACAGAAATGAATAAGGTCATCACACAAAGAATAGTCCTCCGACTTGAACCCTTCCAGGGCTAAAAATAACGGCTCCAAATCCACATCCAACCTCTGCTGTGTCCTGATGCGCTCCCAAATGTCACACTCAATGACCACAGAGTTCAAGTACACTTAATAAACATCCGGCTCAGCTCTGGAAACAATGGTATTGTGCATATCCTCCAACATCCGTACCAACTCCTTAGCCATCACCCGAGGCTCCGGTCTAGTAGTGCCGGCTCTCCTGCTCAAGGCATCCTCCACAGTGTCCGCCTACCCCGGGTGATAATGCATCTTGTAGTCATAGTCGCACAGAAATTCAAGCCATCTCCACTGGCTCAGATTTTGATCCTTCTGCGTGTCAATATATTTGAGGTTCTTGTGATCTGATAAGATATCACAATGAACCCCATACAAGTAATGCCTCCAAGTCTTTAATGTGAATATTACAACCCCGAGCTCCAAATCATGCACGGGGTAGTTCACTCTTGTATCTTCAGCTGTCTTGAAGCATATGCGATGGCATGTCCATGCTGCATCAAGATTACACCCATCCCTTGATATGATCAGTCAGTATAAATCTGAAATCCTTCCTTCCTAGATGGAAGTGCAAGAATGGTTAAAGAGGCGAGCCTCTCCTTCAACTCCTGGAACGCTGCTTCGCACTTCTTAGCCCAAGTAAATACCATATCCTTCTTTGTCAAGTACATAAGGGGGAGTGCTACCCTTGAGTATGTAAGACCCCTTTTTTTTTTCTTTTTAACACTACGGGGTCTTAGGCCCAGAACCGTCGTTTTGCGGTGACACCTCCACTCCTGGGAAGGTCATCACTACAAAATGTCGATCCTGCCGGCCAAATCAATCTCAACAGTAGCAAAGTAACAAAAGCAAGTCCACGGAAGTCACAAAAATAGTAAATCATCTCCACGAATGGAGTGTCCACAGATATAAAAAAATACAAAATTTTGGGCTCATGCCCAGTACATCAATGTCCTCACTACAAATCTCTCATCACGGAAGCAAAACTAATATAACTAGTAGGGGCCAGGACTCACAGTCCCTGCCGTCTGAACTCTAGTACTAGACTGCCCCATCTCCAAGCGCGTCGACCTCCAGGTCTGCTCCTCCATGCTGGGCTCCATGGTTCCCTAAAATGATGTGATTCGAAAACCGTTAGTCTAAAAGACTAAGTCTTATCATCCCCCGCTCCTACCCCCATGACACCTAGGCACCGAGCGGAGAGGAGGAAAGGAGAGGACTTGAAGGTGGAGAATAACAAAATGATCAGATGGTGGCGGAACTATCTAGCAGTCCAATAGTATATAAGGCAGTAATAAAAGCATGAGAAATTAAGCAGGGAAAATAACCTTAACTTACGCGAGAACACATAAGCTAAGGGATCTTTTGCAGGGCTCCTATCGTATAAAGAGTCTCATTCTTGTTTATATGATAGGGTGTTGTTTTCTATAAAGCATATGAAACACCCCGAAACTCAAAAGAGCGACGGGAGGCGTTCCGCACCAATTTGGAATTTTGCAGGAGGTACACGGCCTGGGACACGGGCGTGTCCCAGGGCGTGTCGTGTTGGGTTCGATGATTTGGCCGTGAGGTCGACGAAATTGGGTTCGACGATCGTCGAGCATCAAACACGGCCCTGGATACGGGCGTGTCCCAGGGCGTGTCGGGGTAGTTCAAGGTTCTGGCAAATCGATCAGGCAGAAATCTGGGTTCGACGATCGTCGAGCAACAGTCGACTATCTGGTCACAATGCTGCGGTCGATGATCTGTCGATATTCTGGGTTCGATAATCGGGTCGTGGGTTCGACGATCGGGCCATGGGTTCGACGATCAGGCCAGCGATCTCCATTCGACGATCGGGTTGTGCGTTCGACGATTTGGCCAGAGTTTTCCGGTTGACGATCTGGCAGCGGTCAATGATCTTGGTTCGACGATCATCGAGCGCGGGGGAGATTGTGGCGTGTTTTACTCGGTCGACGCGTAGTGTCGATGCAGGGGTTTTTGGCGGGAGTTGACTAAATGTTCCGACACTATTTTGACGCGGACGTGTCCTGCTCCTATTGGTGAACCATGCGGTGTTTAACCCCATTTGTCCAGGTCAGACCTGTATCGTATCCATGCATCCCTTTTTGTGGGATCCGACGGCTGTGGTTATCCCGGAAGGGTTATACCCAAGAGAAGGGTTTCAAAACCGTTATTTTCTGCCGTAAGTTCTCTGTCTAAATCCTAGAGAGAGGGGAGAGCAAAGGAGGAAGAAGAAGTCTAGATCCAGTCTTTGGAGGAGTTTTAGAGCTCCAAATCACGAGCTGACTTCGGATCTACGAAGGCAAGGAGATTGCAGTGCTTTTCATCCGCTTACATTTCCATGGCACCAAGGAAGAACGCTAGGGTAACGATTCTCTACTTAAGCATGTGAAGCTCTCCTTCTTTTGCATAGGAAGCCCGCTCTCGCGAGTTTGCAGTGAGTTGGAGGCGTTCCTTCGGGTAGATATATGAAGTTCCCGTTGTGTAGAGTCCGTAATCGAGAACGGACATAGGTGTTGGGTACATTGGATTAAATGTACCTGATTTGAAGAAGCCTCACCCTACTCAATGATATACATCAAAATATATTTGATGTGTTTTGAGTTTAGTTGTGCAGGTTAAGTATTTGCAGGGAAAGCTGAAAAGTTTCTAAGTCCATGTGTCGACACCCAGAAGGAAAGTGTCGACACTTAAGAAGACTTGTGTCGACACCTAGAGAAGCAGTGTCGACACTTGGAGTAATTGTGTCGACACCAGGGATGCATAGTCGACACCAGAAGGAAAGTTTCGACACATACAGGTTGTGTCGACACTCAATGAAGAGAAGTCCAGAGAAGCTGTGTCGACACTTAGAAGCAGTGTCGACACCCAGAGGAACTTTGTCTACATCAGAAAGTGTCGACACTTGGAGGCTGTGTCGACACTCAGCAAATTTCAACAGAGTCTTAGTATAAGTGTCGACATAATGAAGAATGTGTCCACACATAACAGAAGACTCGACACATGAAGAAAGTGTCGACATAATAAAGAATGTGTCGACACACAGTAGAAGACTCAATACATGAGGCTAGTGTCGACACTAGGAGGCTGTGTCGACACTCAGCAAAGTTCAACAAATTCTAAGTACAAGTGTCGACACAAAGGAGATGTGTCGACACTCAGCCAAAGTCTCAACAGAAGAAGAATATGTCGACACAAGAAGTTGTGTCGACACTCAGCAAGTATCAACACAGAAGGCAAGTGTCGACACCAAGAAGATGTGTCGACACTGAACAAGTTCAACACAAGAAGATGTGTCGACACAAAGGAGTAGTGTTGACACTTAGCAGAATTCAACTAAGTACTGAAGAACAAGGAGTTGTGTCGACACACAATATCAGTGTCGACACATATTGAAGAAGCTGTGTCGAGAAGTCAATTCTAAAACACAAGGAGTTGTGTCGACACCTTGAAGGCTAGTGTCGACACTTAGTCTACTTGTGTCGACACTTGGTCTATAAGTGTCGACACTTAAAGACAGACTGTCTCGACACTTTCAGACAGTTACAGATATTTCAAGAAGTGACTGGATGACATGACAGCTGCCATTCCAGCCGGTCTACTGCAACTGTCAGAGTTGTCAGAAAGCCGTTAGAAACCGGATCAGCCGGTCACCATGAAGAAGGCCTATATAAAGGCTTATTCTGTCAACAGAAGAAGAAGATTAACAACAAGAGAGGATCAACAATCAAAGAAGAAGATCTAGCTATTCATTGAAGAATCAATTCAAGTGAAGATCTAAGTAGTTGGAGAGAGAGAGCTCCTTCCAAGAAGACATCCGTTGGAACCAGGCTGTGAAGAAGGTTTCAGATTGAGATCTGAAACTTAAGTTGCAGTGATTGAAGATCAGCTGCAGAGAGTATCTACCCTATTGTGTTCTACATTCAAGAAGCTTTGAAGAAAGCCAAGTGAGGTTGATCTCAGCAGAGTTCTTCCAAGAACTCATCAAGAACCTGTCAACTCTTCTCTCTTATTCTGAGTTGTAGGCATATACATTGTATTCTTAATTTCTTGTAGGATCCTTAGGGATCTGAGTTGTAAGCCTGTAATTATAAAGGCTGAGTGGTAGGGCCTGTGTGCCTGAGTGTAAGAGATCTATTTCTCTGAGTGTAGGCCTGTTGTAGGCTGAGTGTAGGCCTTGTGGCTGAGTGTAGGTCTTTGGAGAAGACTGATTTGTAGGGCCTTGGTCCTGAGCTGTAGGAACCATTTGGGGTTCTGAGTGTAAGATCTGAGGATCTGAGGAATAGTGGAGGAGTTTGGCCGAATCTAGTACACTACTAGATAGGCGAAGGGGGAAAGTGGATGTACCCAAACCTTGGGGAACCACTATAAATCTGTGTGTTCACTATGTGCATGCTTTATTCTATGATTGCTGATTGATTGCTGTGAAGAAGTAGTTATAAATCTGTGATATAATCTGCCTAAAAGTTTAAAAAGATTTAGTCACCTATTCACCCCCCCCCTCTAGGTGATTAGGTACAATTTCTTTCAAGTGGTATTAGAGGGAGGTTACTCAAAAAGGACTTAACTGTCTGAGTAGATCCTGTTGTCAGATTCAGTATAAGTAAAGTGCAGAATCAAGAAAATCAAGAAAATGGGTTTCACAGAGAATCATAAGCAACTTGGATCCATGAAGTTGGCAATTTGCAGAAAAGAGATCTTTGGCATCTGGAAAGAAAGAGTTAGACTGTTTATGGAAGCCTCAGACCCTAGAATCTATATCACAGTTAAAGAAGGGCCATATGTGCCTATGAAGGTATCTGTGTTAGATGCAAGTCAGAGAACACCTAAAGACTTTTCTGAAATGACAAAAGATGAGATTATTCTGGCCACCATGGACAAAAGGGCTCAGAATATCATTGTAAGTGCCATAGATGATGCTACATTTCAGAACTTGATACACTATAAGACATCAAAGGAGATGTGGGATACTCTGATAGTGTATATGGAGGGTTCATAAGAAGTTAGACAGGACAGAAAGTCTTTGTTAAACCAAGAATATGAGAGCTTCAGACAAGGCAGGTCTGATAGCATAACAGAATGCTATAAGAAATTCTATAGGATAGTTAATGAGTTAATGTCCTATGGAAGAGATTTCAGCAATTATGAGCTGAATGATAAGTTCTTGAGGTCCCTAACAAAGGATTGGGACACCAAGATCTGTGCCATAAGGGAAATGGACAAGTTAGCAGATATTCCTCCTCCAACATTATTTGGAAAGTTGTTATCCTATGAGATGCAGTTATTGGTAAGGAAAGAAGAGGATAAGACTACCAGAATTGAGAATAAAGAAAGAGCTGTGGCATTCAAGACAGAAGCCACCAGGAAATACAAAAGTAAGTCTCCATCTCCACCTCCAAAAGTGGCTGAGACTGAGTCAGATGAATCAGAAAGCAGGAATTCTGAAAGCAGTGAGAGTGATGAGGATTTTACAGCTTTCACAAGACACTTTCAGAAGTTTCTAAAGAAGAAATATTGGAGGTCAAAGCCATCCACTTCACAGGGAAAAGATGACTATTATCAGAACAAGAAGTCATCAAAGAAAGACAGGAGAAAGCCCAAGTCAAGCAAAGCAACTTTATCAAAAATTGTATGTTATTGCTGTAACAGACAAGGACATGTTGTTGCTGACTGTCCAGAGAAAAGGAAAGAGTCTAATGATAAGAAGAAGATTCAAACCAAGGGCAAAAAGGAAAGATCCTTTGTTACCAAGAAGGACAAAAGCCTGTCAGACATATCATCTTCAGAAACTGATTCAGAAGCAGAAGCTTAAATTGGACTGTTTGCTGAAGAAGAAGAAGAGGAGTTCATCCAGTTAATGAATTCTACATATGAGCAAGAGGACAATCAGTGCCAAGGACTGATGGCCTTGTCAGAAGGTGACAAAATCCAGGATCAGCCTGGACCAAGTCAGGTACTAAATTGTTCTTTAAGTTCAATTTCTAGTGCTAGTTCAGATTCAGTTACATCAGCATCAAGTGATGCTAGTGGATCTGAATTTGAAGTGGATATTCATCAGTTGATTGATGAATATAGAGTATTGTTGCAAGCTTTTAAGAAAAGCAAATCCTTGGCCAAGAGGCAGGCAAAGGAGATTGCTAGTCTCAAAGAGGCTGCAACTGATTTTGATAAGTTAGTTGATCAGAAATTAAATGAAATAGCCATGCTAAAAAACATAACTGTTATTCAGATGGGGACTATAACATTTAAGAATGATCAAATCAGAAATCTGGAGATTAGTCTTCAGAAGGAGAGAGATATAGTAGGAAAGTTCTCTAAACCAAAATCAGTTCTACCTCTGATAGATGATTTTGTACATCAGAAGGGTAAAACTGGATTAGGGTTACACAACCTGCTAGGACTGTTCAGTCCAAGTCTAAGGGCAAAGCCCCAGTACTCAACAAGCCTTCTGTAGATAGAACAGCTAGGGTTGTACCTAAGCAAAGGTATAATAGATTTGAGTGCTGGTGCTGTGGCAAGGTAGGCCACTTTGCCATAGACTGTTGGCACAATTCTAGTGCCAAGATGAGTAGCAAACTACCTGTTGGAAGGTCTGCAGGTAGCTTTGTTAAGAGGCAAACTAACCAGCACCAAGGACCCAAGAATTCTTTGGGTTCTAAGGTTAACTAATCTGTTTTGCAGGTGAGTCCAAGTGGCTATGCCCCAATATGGTACTTGGACAGTGGATGTTCCAGGCATATGACTGGAACTAGGGGATTGCTAAAGGATTACACACCAATCAAGGATGGTCCTAAAGTCACCTTTGGTGGTTCTGAAAAGGAATCATCAAAGGTTTTGGTAACATTTCTAGCACCCTTATAACTATTACTCAAGTGGCTTATGTTAAAGGTTTGAAACATAACCTCATTAGTATAAGTCAGCTGAGTGATATAGGATATGACATCTCATTTGTCAAAGATGGTTGTCATATCAGGAGGTCAAATGATCAAGAGATCATTTTGACTGGTTATAGAAAGAGAAATGTCTATTGCCTAGACATTATGTGTGAGAACAATGTTTCTCCAGTGTGTCTTGTAGCTGATGAGAAAGTCTCTCATTGTGTCAAATGGCACAAGAGGCTAGCCCATCTCAACTACAAGATAATTGGTTAACTCTTTAGCAAAGAGTTAGTGAGGAATGGTCCTCAAGTTAAGTGTATTAAAGATGGAATATGTTCAGCTTGTCAAAAGGGCAAGCAGACTAGATCCACCATTAATAACATTGAGAACAAAGATGTTGTGAGGTGTTTATACCTCTTGCATATGGATATCTTTGGTCCTATGCCAGTTCACAGCCTAGGTAGGAAGGTCTACACATTTGTGGTTGTAGATGACTACTCAAGGTTTTCCTGGGTGTTCTTCCTTAGACAGGAATATGAAACACCTAGTATCTTCTATAGTTTTGTCAAACAAATTCAGAATGAGTTAGATAGTACAGTGGTGAAAATAAGAAGTGACCATGGTACTGAATTCCAGTCTGATAGTATGACAAAGCTATGTGAAGAATTTGGGATATTTCAGGAATTTTCTTCACCAAGAACACCTCAGCAAAATGGCATTGCTGAAAGGAAGAATAGAACCTTGATTGAGGCTGGTAGAACCCTATTAAATGACACAACTCTCCCAGAATATTTCTGGGCTGAGGCAGTAAACACTGCATGCCATGTAATTAATAGGGCTACTATCACCAAGAGCCACAATAAGACCCCCTATGAGATTGTGAAAGGCAGAAAACCAAATTTATCCTATTTCAGGATCTTTGGTTGTAAATGCTATATACTTAACAATGGAAAGTCTTACTTGACCAAGTTTGCTGCCAAATCCCAAGAGGGGATCTTTGTTGGGTACATCAATAATAGTAAGGCTTATAGGGTTTACAACTTGTCTACTCAAGTTGTAGAAGAGTCAGTACATGTAGTATTTGATGAAGCTAGACTTATTAATAATGAGTTGTCTAGAAGTATTTGCAGCTCTACATGTGTGACTAAGAAGATGGACAAGCTCACTATTGAAGAAAGATATACTACAAGTCAGCATGTAGATGATAGTGGCTGTTGTCCAGGGGGGTACTACATGCACCTGATGCAGAAGAAGACCAAGGAGTGCAGCAAGTTGAAGAAGCTGAAGGAGCACAACCTGAAGCTAGGCTGCCTCCAGCTAGTAGACATTTGAAAGATCATCCAGCAATTCAAATTATTGGTGATCTAAGTCAAGGGGTACAAACAAGGAGCAAAAATCTAAATTCAGTACTCTACTCCAGTTTTCTATCCCAAGTTGAGCCAAAGAAATTTGAAGAAGCCATCCTAGACCCTCATTGGATTGAGGCAATGCAAGAAGAGCTGGATCAGTTCAAGAGATGCAAAGTCTGGGAGCTTGTTCCTAAACCAAAATACCACAACATAATTGGAACTAAGTGAATCTTTAGGAACAAGATGGATGAACATGGAGTGATTATTAAGAACAAAGCAAGACTGGTTGCTAAGGGATATAGGCAGGAAGAAGGTATTGACTTTGATCAAACCTTTGCTCCAATAGCCAGACTGGAAGACATAAGGATGTTCCTGGCCTATGCAACCTATCAAGGGTTTAAAGTATATCAAATGGATGTTAAGTCAGCCTTCTTGAATGGCAATCTGAAGGAAGAAGTCTATGTGGAACAGCCATCAGGTTTTGTTGATTCAACTCAACCTAATTATGTCTATAGACTTAGGAAGGCTTTGTATGGGTTAAAACAAGCCCCTAGGGCTTGGTATGAAACCCTGTCTAGTTTCCTCATTGAGAATAAATTCACAAGGGGGAAAATAGACAAGACTCTATTCCTTAGGGAATCCAGAGGCAAGATCATACTAGTCCAAATATATGTAGATGACATCATATTTGGGTCTACTGAAAGTAGTCTTTGCAAAAAGTTTGCAAAACTAATGCAAGGACAATTTGAGATGAGCAGTATGGGGGAACTTAAGTTCTTCTTGGGTCTCCAAGTTAGACAGACTGAGAATGGTTTATCCATATGCCAGTCTAAGTTCACCCTAGAATTAATAAGGAAGTATGGTATGAAATCATCTAGTACCATGAAAACTCCTATGGGGTCAAGTATGTCTCTTAGTAAAGATGATGCAGGGAAACCTGTAGATGAGACTTTGTATAGAGGGATAGTTGGATCCCTATTGTATTTGACTGCAAGTAGACCAGATATCATGTATGCTACATGTGTCTGTGCAAGGTACCAAGCTTGCCCTAAAGAGTCTCATTTGACAGCAGTCAAAAGAATTCTGAGATATCATAAGGGCACTCCTTATCTAGGACTTTGGTACCCTAGGAATGGAGACTTTGAACTGACAGGTTATTCAGATACAGATTTTGCAGGCTGCAAGGAAGATAGGAAAAGTACAACTGGAACCTGTCAATTCCTAGGTGGAAGACTGATATCATGGAGTAGTAAGAAACAAACAAGTGTGGCTATCTCCACAGCAGAATCAGAGTATGTGGCTGCAGGAAGTTGCTGTGCTCAACTTCTATGGATACAACATCAGCTAGAAGACTATGGTATTCAAGTAAGTAGAACACCACTATTTTGTGATTCTACTAGTGCTATATCTATTGCAAACAATCCTGTTTCCCATAGTAGGACTAAGCACATAGAGATAAAATATCATTTTCTAAGGGAACATGTTGAAAAAGAAGATATTTCACTAGAGTATGTTAATATAGATAATCAACTAGCTGACATGTATACTAAGCCTTTAGAAGAAACCAAATACAATAGGTTTAAAATTAAATTAGGTATGATAAACTTAGAATAATTTTACAAAAATGGATAAGTAAAATAGTGTCGACACACAGAGTTGTCTGTGTCGAGACAGAGAATTGGTGTCGACACTTCAGTGAAAAGGTGTCGACACATCTAGGAAGTTGGTGTCGACATTTCAGAGAATTAATGTCGACACTTACAGGGTAGGTGTCGACACATCCAAGGTGGTGTCGACACTTGGACTTTATGCAGAATTAGTGAAGTAAAGTCTCGCCTATGTGTCGAGCTAAGTGGTGTCGACACATAAAGAAGTGTCGACACATATATTCTGTCGACTATACTTGTGTCGACACATAGATGTCGAGACATTATAAGTCTGTGTTTACACTTATCAAAAGTGTCGACACAATATGAGTATTTTGACGCGCCCTTTCATCTTCGATCCTAGAAAGGTATAAATAGGATTTTGCCATTGTCTATCGACATGCTCGTCAAAGTTTCGAGACCAAACTTCTGTGTCGACACCTCTCTTCTCTCAATTCAAATTTCTTCAAACCCTAATGGCGCCCAAGCTCGAAGAGAACGTGAATGAAGGATATGAACTGGTGCGGCACGCGTTTGCTGACGGGGAACCAGAGATCAAAGGCGTGATAACCCTGGTTGCAGAATCTGGATTAGAATTCCTTGTTTCAGAACCCATCAAGATCTGGAAAAAGGAGGTCCTGGAATTTCTGAATGGTGCAACCCTAGATGAATCAGGACTAAAGATTAAGTCAAGGGTTCATGGATAAAAGGTGAAGGTCTCACCTAAGAGTTTGAGAAAGGTACTGAACCTACCAAGGACTAAGGAAGAAGATGAAGTTTCTGCTTCTAAAACTAGGGAAGCATTAACATGGTGTGGACTGGATTCCAAGATGAAAATAGGATCTGTTTTCAATAGGAAGGGGATGAACAACCAAGGCAAATTCTTATCTGAGATTGTGGGCAAGGTTATCTTGAGCTAGCCTGGAGGGCATGACAGAGTATCAGCTCATATGTTTGGTCTAATGACAAGAATTATCTTCAAACTACAAACTGATTGGTCTGCAGTAGTATTTGAGAAGATTAATGAGAGTATGAAGAAGCCCAATTTAGGTAGGATTCTAAGTCTTTACTTGGCTGGTAGTATACCAGAAGTAATGAGCGAAGCTGCAGGTTCTAAGATCAATCACATGAGGAAGATGGACATGAGAATCTTCTCTAGATGGGATATAGTCTTGACTAAGGAAATGCCTATTCCTGAGAAGATAACACCACAGAAAAGGAAGAAGAAATCAGCCCCTATGGCTCAAGAATCATCAAGCAGTTCTGAGGAACAAGTAGTGTTCACTCCTGCAGAAGAAGAAACTGGAAATGCTGGAAAGTCTCCAGCTAGACAAGACGATGCAGAGAGGCAGGGGGAGCTACCACAGGCTAGCCCACTTCACCAGGATTCAATCCAGGGGGAGCCTCTACTAGTGGAAGAGCCAACTCTACTAGAAAGTGAACAAGCTACCCACACTATACTTGAGGTAATCACTGAGATTAATGCATTAGATTTCTATTTTTAGGATGATGTTTTGTCTGATTCATTACCTAATGTTAATCAACAAACACAAACACATAGCCAATACCAAGATGTTGTCATGGAGGACACATCTGTTGCAGATCAAGTGGTATCTGATTAAGTTGCTGATGAGATAAGAGTTTCTCCACCCCATCCTCCACAAGAATACACCCTAGAAGAGCTATTCCCTGACCTACTCCAAACTGACTTTGAAAAAGAAAGTGATGCTGCTGAGGGGGAGAAGGCTCATGTTGAGGGGGAGCAAGTGAAGAATATAGAAGAAACTGCAGGCAAAGAGACTGAGGTGCCACAAGATGCTGAGCAGGTACAAAAGACTGAGAAGGGGTTACCACCAAGTCCTAAGGACAGAGTGACTATTGATAGCACATCTGCATCAGAAGATGAAGAGGCTGCAAGAGCCAAGAAGAGAAAATTTCAGGTTTTCAAAAGGAGGAGCCAAAATTATAAGAAAGCTCTGCAAACAATAGCACCACAGCGTGCACCACAGCCATCCCCATCAATAGATTACAGTTCATTGATGGTGGCCTTACAAATTAAGCTTGATGAGCAAAGGCAAGCACTGGAAAAATATGTGGATGAAGGACAAAAATCTCTGCAGTTTGATCTTGCACGGGATATTAAGTCCATCAGATTTGAGATGAATCTGAATAAGAAAGAGATGACTGACTGCTTTCATAAAGGAGGGAATGCAGTAGTCTATCTAGCAACTCATCAAGAGAAGATCAAAGCTCAAGTGGATGAACTTGAAGTGAAGCAAGGCTATGTTCTGGAGAACCAGCTAAGGATGAATGATAATTTAACTGCTTCACACAATGCCATAGTAACAGAAATGAAAAATATAGCTGCTGGACAGACTACATCTAATGCTACTACTAAGGCAGAATTTGCTAAAGCATTACAAGAGGGAATAACTGCTGTTAAAACTGCTATACAAGAATCTCAAAAGGCTATAACAGACAAGCTCCAAAGGTTGAAACCTTTCTTTAAGGATGGAGTAAACTATTTGGATGCCCAAATAAGATTTCATAAAGATGATCTGAGGGATCATATTGTTAGAGAAGTCATAAAGGGGGAGAGGGTGTTAGTCAAAGCCATCTCTGATCATGCAAAGTGGATATCAAATTCCATCAGAGCCACCCTTGGATATCCTCCAATATGTGATGACGACAATGTAGCAGAGTCTGGGATTAATCCTGCTTATCTTGGAGGGGAGCAAGCTGAAGTGGCTCAAGTAATTTATCCTCCACCAGACTTTGATATGATACATGCAGATATACAGTCAATGTATAGCCCACCTGAGGGAAAGCAAAATGTCATCATAGAAAAAGTGGTTCACCCAGTGCCAGAGGCTTTACTGAAAGAACAAGAAGCTTTGTTGCTGAAGGAACAAGAAGCACAACTGTCTAAGAAGAGGTTCAGAGAGCAAGCTGAACAAAAGCCTGATTTTGAATAGTGGAGCCCCACCTCCAGGAATATCATTTTGACTGCTTGGAAAGCTGCCAAGGATAATATTCAAGATAGAAACAAGTGGTATTCTGAACTGGAATGGAGGAAGCATGAGAACAGGCAAGAAGCCATTGTGCAGTATAGAAGAAAGGCAAAGATGGGAAAGCTACCTCCTACTGCCGAGAAGCCTAGCAAGTACTTTCCCAAGCCTTATCATTATTTTGAAAGGCAGAAGATCAAAGCTGAAGAGTTAAAGAAGAAGGATCTTAAAGGCAAGAAGCCTGCTGCTGCTGAAGATGCTGAAGCCCCTGTCCAAGCAAAGATACAATCTGGAAAGGGCATAGTGATCAAGGAGACTGAGCAGCAATAGGATAGAATTTATCTTTAGTTTACAGTTGTAATCTCTTGATTTTAAACACTCTGTAAACTTTTGTATAATGAATATGATAAACTTGTTAGAACAATGTGATGTGTGATAAATCTATTACATTATTGTTCTGAGATACTGGTATATACATGTTTTGTTTATTACATGTTTATGAATTTACCCTCTTATATAATCCTGTTTTACATCATACTGTGATTTTATTATGTATGGTGTATATCATTGACTAAGGGTTATAACTTCTCCAAATAGGGGGAGATTGTTGTGTACATTGGATTAAATGTACCTGATTTGAAGAAGCCTCACCCTACTCAATGATATACATCAAAATGTATTTGATGTGTTTTGAGTTTAGTTGTGCAGATTAAGTATTTGCAGGGAAAGCTGAAAAGTTTCTAAGTCCATGTGTCGACACCCAGAAGGAAAGTGTCGACACTTAAGAAGACTTGTGTCGACACCTAGAGAAGCAGTGTCGACACTTGGAGTAATTGTGTCGACACCAGGGATGCATAGTCGACACCAGAAGGAAAGTGTCGACACATACAGGTTGTGTCGACACTCAATGAAGAGAAGTCCAGAGAAGCTGTGTCGACACTTAGAAGCAGTGTCGACACCCAGAGGAACTTTGTCTACATCAGAAAGTGTCGACACTTGGAGGCTATGTCGACACTCAGCAAATTTCAATAGAGTCTAAGTATAAGTGTCGACATAATGAAGAATGTGTCGACACATAACAGAAAACTTAACACATGAAGAAAGTGTCGACATAATAAAGAATGTGTCGACACACAGCAGAAGACTCAATACATGAGGCTAGTGTCGACACTAGGAGGCTGTGTCGACACTCAGCAAAGTTCAACAAATTCTAAGTACAAGTGTCGACACAAAGGAGATATGTCGACACTCAGCCAAAGTCTCAACAGAAGAAGAATGTGTCGACCGAAGGAGCTGTGTCGACACTCAGTAAGTATCAACACAGAAGGCAAGTGTCGACACCAAGAAGATGTGTCGACACTGAACAAGTTCAACACAAGAAGATGTGTCGACACAAAGGAGTAGTGTCGACACTTAGCAGAATTCAACTAAGTACTGAAGAACAAGGAGTTGTGTCGACACACAATATCAGTGTCGACATATATTGAAGAAGCTGTGTCGAGAAGTCAATTCTACAACACAAGGAGTTGTGTCGACACCTTGAAGGCTAGTGTCGATACTTAGTCTACTTGTGTCGACACTTGGTCTATAAGTGTCGACACTTAAAGATAGACTATCTCGACACTTTCAGACAGTTACAGATATTTCAAGAAGTGACTGGATGACATGACAGCTGCCATTCCAGCCGGTCTACTGCAACTGTCAGAGTTGTCAGAAAGCCGTTAGAAACCGGATCAGCCGGTCACCATGAAGAAGGCCTATATAAAGGCTTATTCTGTTAACAGAAGAAGAAGATTAACAACAAGAGAGGATCAACAATCAAAGAAGAAGATCTAGCTATTCATTGAAGAATCAATTCAAGTGAAGATCTAAGTAGTTGGAGAGAGAGAGCTCCTTCCAAGAAGACAGTCGTTGGAACCAGGCTGTGAAGAAGGTTTCAGATTGAGATCTGAAACTTAAGTTGCAGTGATTGAAGATCAGCTGCAGAGAGTATCAACCCTATTGTGTTCTACATTCAAGAAGCTTTGAAGAAAGCCAAGTGAGGTTGATCTCAGCAGAGTTCTTCCAAGAACTCATCAAGAACCTGTCAACTCTTCTCTCTTATTCTGAGTTGTATGCAAATACATTGTATTCTTAATTTCTTGTAGGATCCTTAGGGATCTGAGTTGTAAGCCTGTAATTATAAAGGCTAAGTGGTAGGGCTTGTGTGCCTGAGTGTAGGAGATCTATTTCTCTGAGTGTAGGCCTGTTGTAGGCTGAGTGTAGGCCTTGTGGCTGAGTGTAGGTCTTTGGAGAAGACTGAGTTGTAGGGCCTTGGGCCTGAGCTGTAGGAACCATTTGGGGTTCTGAGTGTAAGATCTGAGGATCTGAGGAATAGTGGAGGAGTTTGGCCGAATCTAGTACACTACTAGATAGACGAAGGGGGAAAGTGGATGTACCCAAACCTTAGAGAACCACTATAAATCTGTGTTCACTGTGTGCATGCTTTATTCTGTGATTGCTGATTGATTGCTGTGAATAAGTAGTTATAAATCTGTGATATAATCTGCCTAAAAGTTTAAAAAGATTTAGTCACCTATTCACCCCCCCTCTAGGTGATTAGGTACCATTTCTTTCAATAGGCATGATGTGTGAAGCCTATCCGGACATGTTGGTCTGGATCGGTGATGTTGCATTGCATAAATGCCGGAGAAGACTCCGTGCAAATATTTGTTTTTTCGGGTTTTCTATGGTAACGCCCCCACCTGTCACATGACATATAACGGTGGGTCCGGCCGGGGCCCCACGCCATATCTCACAGACAAAGCGAAGGAATCACGTGTGGAAATCAAAATCTATGCGTGTCCTTAACTCATTCCATTCTAGCGCAGCATTTTTTCTTGTTAACATGAACTCAAACCAGAATGTCCACCATATATAAATACCACATTTATATAAAAACACCAGGAATGTATACAACTCACACACACCGGCCTTATGGCCTTACAAGTTCCTCTTTCACATCAATAGTTTCATACATCGGCACGCAGGCCGGCCACACATAAAATCCAACCACGATTCTTCACATAGCTTCAAAGACTACGAACACCAGGCTAGCCAATCCACTTATTCTTTCCAAACCGCAGCACCTGCAATTCATCATCCAAGACAAACCAGAAAACAAAGTAACGGTCAGCATTGCTGACCCATTATAACGACCCTACCCCCTACCCGGGGTAGTGGTTCCTTCCCTGTACACAATGCTCATCAAGTATCAACAAACATCACCAAACCACATCATAGATAGATCATTCTCTTTCTACACTAACAAACACATCACATCATAAACGCTGGAGTCCACCAACGCTCCGTGCACTCAGGGCACCTTCTTGGCGTACCGGAATCCACCGTCGTACACCGCTGTCTCTCGAGGTTTTAACTTGTTGGTTGACCGGCCCTAGTCCACCAATCTCGCAAGCTGGCGACGTCCCGCCCAAACCACACAGAGGTACACCCTCACAGCATCCAACAAACAGAGTAGGTCAACCCACAACATGTGGTGTAGCACGCCGGGTTTATCTAAGCTCCCAGGCAATGTCTACCCATCGACCCCCCTCCTAATCCGATCGACCCACACTATGTGGTGCAGCAACCCGGGTTTAACTCGGCTCCCGTAGCATTGCCACCCATCGATCCTACTTTAACTAGATCAACCCACACAGGTGGTGTAACAGTCGGGTTTAACACGAGCTCCCCAGGCATGTTACCAATTGATCATCTCATAACCAGGAGCTTTGCCAAAGCCTCCTCACATTCATCACATCCATAAATTCATACAACAGAAATCCGGTTTGCACATCATCAAAGCACGGAGTCATCTCGGTTTACCCATGAACATCACCAATCCAGACTACCGTCCAGATGGGCTTCACACAGCATGCCTACGCCGTACTCCATATTTCCGGCTCTAAATGCAGACACAACAAAGGAATCTCTCCGCAAATCCACCTCTTGGTGGAGGATTCCAAGCACATGTATAGAGAAAGGACTTCGATGTCCAAGAAGGAGATCGTTACCCTTGAAGATCGCTTCGGCGCCATGAAGTAGCCGGATGGAAATCACCGCCTCGGCTCTGGCTTCACGAATCTGCTCTCGGATCTTCGATCCGCACTCCGCAGCTCCTACAGCAGCTGGAAGACTCCTCCCTTCTCTCTCCCTTAGGCCTTTTCCTTAGAATGAAATGAAGAAGAAGAAGAAGAGAAAGAGGGTTTTATTCCCTTTTTCTCGGCCTTCTCAAACACCTGGACAGAGCCCAAGCATTGGATCCAGGAAGAGGAAAACAAACGGCTCAGATCTGGCCAGAAAAGCTAAAACACGGCCTGACACGCCCCGTGACACGCCCGTGTCACAGGCGTGTCCCCTAAGCGGCACAGAACCGACTCAATCCAGCCAGTACACGACCATGTGACACGCCCGTGTCACGGCCGTGTACCCGACACGCCCTCAGACACGCCCGTGTCTGAGGCCGTGTACCTCTACAGAAAATAATCCCAATCCAACCCGAGACTTCACACGGCCTGGCACATGGCTTGGCACACGCCCGTGTTCATGGCCGTGTGCACCAGGACACGCCCGTGTCCCGCAAACACGCTCTAGCTCGAATCGTCGAGTTGAGTTCGTGAACATTGACACGCCCTGTGACACGCCCGTGTCACAGGCCGTGTCCTCACTCGACACTCGACTCTCGACGATCGTCGAGAGATTCGTCGACATCATGCCGATCGTCGACACGGCCCGACACGCCCTGCGACACGCCGTGTCGCAGGCCGTGTCCACTGTGTCGACACCAAATCTCGTCGACTGCCCGACTCGACACTACCCAGGCCTGACACGCCCTGGGACACGCCCGTGTCCCAGGCCGTGTCACCCATGCCTGAACCCGATTTGCTCAAAATAATTCTCTTGACTTTGGGGTGTTACAATCCTCCCCCCTGCAAATAATTTCGTCCTCGAAATTGACCCAAACAGCCAATTGGTCACAACAGCACAAAATCATAGCCACCGCACACAGCCCTATCTTCATCAGCCACAAAGACCTCAAAACAAAACAACATAATTTATTTATCTTCTCCCAATCACAAGTGCACAAAGTTTGATCGATAGATACAACTATATATATCAACATCATGTACATATACCACTATGCTCATCGACGTACTGCACATCACACATCACTTTCGCTCAGCCTCTAGATGTTGAAATTCACGATTTAAAGACAAATGAACCGCTCGAGGCTGAATTTCACCAACGGAGCTTTGCGGCTCTTGCACTTCCATCGCATGCAATCGAGGTTGCGTCCGGGGTGCAGATGACTCGGCCACTGCTTTCTCTTTTCTTCATAGGACGCACCCATCTTTTTCTCACTCCCTGGAGGGGCATTCCGACAAAACCTTGCGATATGTCCTTGTTGCCACAGTTATAGCAGATACGTGTATCCACACGTCCTGACCCATACGTTGCCCCCGAAGAAACAGTCGACGGAGCTGATTCCGCCGGCCTAAATCTTTTCTTCTCTTGTCGTCGAAACTCCGATTGATCCATCTGCGATCCTTTAAACTCTGACTTCTCCGTTGCCCTTCTCTTATTCGCTTGTACTCGCTTCATATCCTTCTCCAAGGAACGAGCTGTATCGACCAATGCTTGGGAAGCCTTGACTCACGGAACTCGAAAGTGCCAACCTCAATTCATCCGCAAGCCTTCATAAAACCGATTTGTCTTTCGTGCTTCCTCCGCAAAGGTAGATCCCGCATATCTCCCCAATCTTGTAAACTCATGCAGGTAAGTATCAATATCTCGCTCACCCTGCACCAAACGGAGAAACTCATTTTCCATCGCAATCCTCTGCGACACCGGCACATACTTGGCTAGGAATATTTGAGAGAAGTCATCCATAGAAACCTCCGTTAAACCTCGACCTGCCAAGTGATGTACTTCAATCTCATCCCACCACAATCGCGCATCACCTCCAACAGAAAAGTGGCCAACATCACTTTCTGTTCCTCTACCGTCCTGATTGCAGTCAGGATCCTTTTGACTCTTGCCAACCAATCTTCTGCCTGCGTTGGTGAAAGCGCTCCACCAAACGTCGGTGGATGAAAGTGCATAAAACGTGACAATGCGTCGTCACTTGCTTGCCCTTCCACCACCTCGGCAGCATGCCCTTGTCTTCCACCAGGTCTTGCCTGTCCAGTTGGTTGTGCTTGTAACACTGCAAGCACTGTCTCCGTCATCACCCGTATAGCTTCTGCCGAGGGAGGCATAGGCGCTTCCACGGGTGCTGCACTCTCATCCGACCGCTGGGGCTCAGACGGCCCAGCTCCATCCCTCGCCACCTATCAATGTACAGAACACCATTAAATTCTTCAAATCATAACGGTACTGCAACATTGACTACACACTCACGCACATCATGTGCATGACATACATTCCTAGTGGACATTCATGAGTGCAATGATGTTCTCTCCTCCCAAACAATCTCAACCTGGCTCTGATACCACTTTGTAACGCCCCCACCTGTCACATGACATATAACGGTGGGTCCGGCCGGGCCCCACGCATATCTCACAGACAAAGCGAAGGAATCACGTGTGGAAATCAAAATCTATGCGTGTCCTTAACTCATTCCATTCTAGCGCAGCATTTTTTCTTGTTAACATGAACTCAAACCAGAATGTCCACCATATATAAATACCACATTTATATAAAAACACCAGGAATGTATACAACTCACACACACCGGCCTTATGGCCTTACAAGTTCCTCTTTCACATCAATAGTTTCATACATCGGCACGCAGGCCGGCCACACATAAAATCCAACCACGATTCTTCACATAGCCTTCAAAGACTACGAACACCAGGCTAGCCAATCCACTTATTCTTTCCAAACCGCAGCACCTGCAATTCATCATCCAAGACAAACCAGAAAACAAAGTAACGGTCAGCATTGCTGACCCATTATAACGACCCTACCCCCTACCCGGGGTAGTGGTTCCTTCCCTGTACACAGTGCTCATCAAGTATCAACAAACATCACCAAACCACATCATAGATAGATCATTCTCTTTCTACCACTAACAAACACATCACATCACAAACGCTGGAGTCCACCAACGCTCCGTGCACTCAGGGCACCTTCTTGGCGTACCGGAATCCACCGTCGTACACCGCTGTCTCTCGAGGTTTTAACTTGTTGGTTGACCGGCCCTAGTCCACCAATCTCGCAAGCTGGCGACGTCCCGCCCAAACCACACAGAGGTACACCCTCACAGCATCCAACAAACAGAGTAGGTCAACCCACAACATGTGGTGTAGCACGCCGGGTTTATCTAAGCTCCCCAGGCAATGTCTACCCATCGACCCCCCTCCTAATCGATCGACCCACACTATGTGGTGCAGCAACCCGGGTTTAACTCGGCTCCCCTAGCATTGCCACCCATCGATCCTACCTTAACTAGATCAACCCACACAGGTGGTGTAACAGTCGGGTTTAACACGAGCTCCCAGGCATGTTACCAATTGATCATCTCATAACCAGGAGCTTTGCCAAAGCCTCCTCACATTCATCACATCCATACATTCATCACAACAGAAATCCGGTTTGCACATCATCAAAGCCACGGAGTCATCTCCGGTTTACCCATGAACATCACCAATCCAGACTACCGGTCCAGATGGGCTTCACACAGCATGCCTACGCCGTACTCCATATTTCCGGCTCTAAATGCAGACACAACAAAGGAATCTCTTCCGCAAATCCACCTCTTGGTGGAGGATTCCAAGCACATGTATAGAGAAAGGACTTCGATGTCCAAGAAGGAGATCGTTACCCTTGAAGATCGCTTCGGCGCCATGAAGTAGCCGGATGGAAATCACCGCCTCGGCTCTGGCTTCACGAATCCGCTCTCGGATCTTCGATCCGCACTCCGCAGCTCCTACAGCAGCTGGAAGACTCCTCCCTTCTCTCTCCCTTAGGCCTTTCTCCTTAGAATGAAATGAAGAAGAAGAAGAAGAGAAAGAGGGGTTTTATTCCCTTTTTCTCGGCCTTCTCAACACCTGGACAGAGCCCAAGCATTGGATCCAGGAAGAGGAAAACAAACGGCTCAGATCTGGCCAGAAAAGCTAAAACACGGCCTGACACGCCTGTGACACGCCCGTGTCACAGGCCGTGTCCCCTAAGCGGCACAGAACCGACTCAATCCAGCCAGTACACGACCATGTGACACGCCCGTGTCACGGCCGTGTACCGACACGCCCTCAGACACGCCCGTGTCTGAGGCCGTGTACCTCTACAGAAAAATAATCCCAATCCAACCCGAGACTTCACACGGCCTGGCACACGGCTTGGCACACGCCCGTGTTCATGGCCGTGTGCACCAGGACACGCCCGTGTCCCGCAAACACGCTCTAGCTCGAATCGTCGAGTTGAGTTCGTCGAACATTGACACGCCCTGTGACACGCCCGTGTCACAGGCCGTGTCCTCACTCGACACTCGACTCTCGACGATCGTCGAGAGATTCGTCGACATCACGCCGATCGTCGACACGGCCCCGACACGCCCTGCGACACGCCCGTGTCGCAGGCCGTGTCCACTGTGTCGACACCAAATCTCGTCGACTGCCCGACTCGACACTACCCAGGCCTGACACGCCCTGGGACACGCCCGTGTCCCAGGCCGTGTCACCCATGCCTGAACCCGATTTGCTCAAAATAATTCTCTTGACTTTGGGGTGTTACATTCTACGTGGTAGATTGCAACAGGGAGCCTTGGGGATTAACCCTAAGGTGCACCCGAAACACTGGGCGGATGCGTGATCTTGCCAACTTGGTGGCTTGGGAGCCAACTTGAACATAACTGAGTTATGTGATTTTGTGATGGAAATGGGACTCGGGAAAAGTTTGACCTGCGCATATGTTTTAAATTAACGTTGCGATGTGAGCACGGGTTAGATGGAACCGTACCCGTTCTATGTCGTTCGGTTAGAGCCGTTGGCATAGATGAGGGTCTTCAGCGGTCTATGGTTTAAATTACCGTGAGCCATGCCGTGAAGATAGATTGCTCATTGTTTCGCCGTCCAAAGGGATGGTGGTGAGTCGACGGGCTTTAACTGTGATAACCGAGAATTTACCCTGAGTGCACGGGGTGTGTGGCAGTGCGAGCCTACGCCTGTGATGTAGTGATATTACTTTACTGCTTGGTTATACTAATAAAGTGCAGGGAAGGAGCATCGCCGCCCCGAGTTGGGGCGGGATCGTTATAATTTGGTCAGCATTGCTGACTGTTGCCTTTGTTTGCCACCGTGTAGTGGTTTGTTGCTTGCAGGTGCTGCTGGAACAAGCGGTCAATAGCGGGCTAAAGCCCAAATTGCGAAGCCGGCCCTCGAAGGCCTAATTGGAGTGTTTACTTGCTCTCATTCATGTATGACCGGCCTGCGTGCAGTGGTATGGAAAACATGTAATTTGAGTAAACCATTTGTAAGGCCTTAAGGCTTGTACTTGTGTATGTACTTCATTCCTTTTTGGCTTGTTAGTGGACATTCATGCTTGTTGCTAGGTTCTTTTAATTGCAACTATTTAAACTGCTTCCGCTAGAATGCTCTTTGTAGTATGTTGTGATTGGTTGGATGGTTTCCATTGAGTAACCACCCAGTCTGTCTGTGGTATATGGCGTCGGGCCCCGGCCGGACCTACTGCTATATGCTATGCGACGGATAGGGGGTGTTACAATTTGGTATCAGACTACTGGTTTCGATCAGGCTTAAATGAATTCGTGGACGAATTCTTTTTAAGGGGTGGTGAGCACATGTGTGCGCGTAATCGTTATAACAATAAAAGAACCCATGAATGTCCACTTATGAATGAAAATACGCGTGTTTGGGGAACCTGCGTGTTCCTATAATTGCTGTTTGCAACTTTGTTTGGTCACTTAACGATGTTTTGTACCACTATAGGTGACCAGAAGCAGTGGTGGGTCGTCTGAACGTCGAGTTTCTGAGGCTAGCAGTGCACCAAATGATGCTCATGCAACACCTCCATTAGCTGAGACCATACTATTGGTGGCCGAAGTAGTGTTTGCCATGAGTAATGCGCAGCCTGCAAGGTAAATGCAGCAGCCCGCTCCTACGATGGAGCAGGTACCTCTTCCAGAGGTAGAGCCGAGAAGAGTGGTGCAGGTAGTAGTGGAGCCATTGGTGACAAGGAGGGCAACCGAGTGACAACTCAAATATGTCATGAGCTTTAATCCTCCGGTATTCTCGGGGTTGGGAACCCCATCTCAAGCTGAAGACTGGCTCTCCAGGGTGAAGAGAGTCTTGACAGCAACGGAGACGGAAGAATGGCAAATGACCACTATTGTTACGTTCCTTCTGGACGGTGAAGCGAGATTGTGGTGGGAAGGATTGGAGCTGCATCTATTGAGAGGTAGGCAACTTACAGATGTCTTGATGGAGGAGTTCTTGAGACTATTCTTGGCTAGGTACCTCCCTTCGACTCAGATGATAGCTTTAGAGAATGAGTTCCTGAAGTTGGTTCAAGGAGACAGTAGCGTGGATGAATATCTCCACGAGTTTACTCGATTGAGTCGATATGCTAGCTCCACCATCGCGGATGAGGAGCGCAAGACAAATCGATTTTACGAAGGGTTGAGAGATGATTTGAGGCTACTACTCTCGGGGCCGATGAAGCAGGGTTTCTTGATCTTGGTCAACACGGCCCGGTCCTTGGAGAAGGACATGAAGAATGTAAAAGCAAAGAAAAGAGTTGGTGATAAGAAGTCTGGGTTCAAAGTGCTGACTACTTCAAAGTCCGACTATCAAAGGTTCTTTAAGAAGTCTAGAACTTCGGGTCCAGCTCCTTCTGGTGCTTCTGGGGCGACTACGGGTTGGACCCTGAATGCATGCTTTACTTGTGGAAAGCCGAGGCACTTTGCCCGCGATTGCTGGAGCGGATGTCCGAAGTCCGAAAGGAAGCCGGGAGCAACTTATGAAGAGAAGGGCAAGGTGGTGGAGTCAACCGCATCCCATTATGCTCCTGCCCAACCGAGGGTTTATAATCTTGGCCAACAGGAGGACATCAAACAGGCAAATGTGGTGACAGGTAAAAATTTAAATTTATAGCAAGTTAATTTTTTGAATACTTGTTATGTGCTTGTTACCTTACCACTGCTTGTTTAGGATTTGTGAAAATCCGGCAAGAGCACTCTTCGATACAGGAGCTTCACACTCCTTTTTGTCCGAAGAATTCATATCGCGCATCGGAGTACCTTCTTTGATGGCAAAGGACAAGTTGGATGTGTTGTTGCCCAATGAGTGTTCGATGCATGTGGATAGAATCTGTGGCGTGAAGATTCGAAATGGTATCCAAGAGTTCCATTTGCAAGGGTTGTTTTTGCCGCTAGTGGAATTCGACGTTATATTTGGCATGGACTGGCTCTCGGAGCAGTGAGCCTATGTTGATTGCAGTAGCAAGGAAGTCAAGCTGGGAGCGGGTCGTGAGACGACTTTCACAGGCTTGAAGGGGTCGAGCAAGACGTTGATGTCTGCTCTTCAGGTGGTGAAGGCGGTTCGTGCCGGTGCAGAACTGTTCTTTACACTAGTGGAGGTTGCAAAGCCTAAGCCCGCGTTGGACAGTATTTCAGTGGTATCAGAGTACCCTGATGTGTTCCCTAGCGATCTTCTTGGAGCCCCGCCGCAGCGCGAGATAGATTTTACGATAGATCTCGTACCAAGTGCAAAGCCTGTGTCACGCTCTCCATATCGGCTAGCGCCTAAGGAAATGGAGGAGATGAAGGTTCAATTGCAAGAGTTATTGGAGCAAGGGTATGTGCGTCCAAGTTCTTCGCCTTGGAGCGCGCCAGTCCTCTTTGTTAAGAAGAAGGATGGAAGCTTGAGGCTATGTATTGATTATCGGGAGCTCAACAAGTTGACGGAAAAGAACAAGTACCCGATCCCCCGGATTGATGATCTATTCGATCAGTTAGTCGGGTCGACGGTATACTCAAAGTTGGACCTCAAGTCCGGGTACTATCAGCTACGAATAAGGGAGAGTGATATCCCGAAGACAGTGTTCAGTACGAGATACGGGCATTACGAGTTTACGGTCATGCAGTTTGGGTTGAGTAATGCACCGTCAGTGTTCATGGATTTGATGAACAGGACCTTCGGGGAGTACTTGGACCATTTTTTGATCGTCTTCATTGACGATATTTTGGTGTACCCGCAGAGTGAGGAAGATCACTTCAGGTATCTTCATTTGGTTTTGGAGATGCTAAGGAGGAATCAATTGTACGCCAAGTTCTCGAAGTGCGAGTTTTGGTTGTCCTCAGTGGCGTTCCTCGATCATATAGTGAGTGAGGAAGGTATTGCAGTGGATTCGGCGAAGATTGTTGCGATACGGGAGTGGCCTGAGCTTTCTACGGTAGAAGAAGTCCGGAGCTTTCTAGGGCTTGCCGGCTATTATAGGCGCTTCGTAGAGAACTTCTCGCGGATAGCGTTACCTCTCACTACTTTGACGAGGAACGAGAAGAAGTTCGTTTGGACGTCGGAGTGCGCGCGAGCTTTTGAGGAGCTGAAATGTCAGTTGACCACGGCGTCTGTGCTGAGTTAGCCAAGTGGGACCGAAGGTTATGAGATTTATAGCGATGCTTCGGGCAGTGGTTTGGGTTATGTGCTGTTACAGCATGGAAGCGTTATAACATATGGCTCGAGACAGCTGAAGGTGCATGAGAGGAACTATCCGGTCCATGACTTGGAGTTAGCGGCCGTGATTTTTGCCTTGAAGCTGTGGAGGCATTATTTGTACGGTGTGAAGATTGATATCTACACCGATCATAAGAGCTTGAAGTATTTGATTGATTAGAAAGACCTGAACATACGGCAACGTAGATGGATGGAGTTCCTGGGGGAATATACATTCAATATCCACTACGTGCCTGGTAAAGGTAATGCGGTTGCGGACGCTTTGAGTCATCGGGCCCCTCCTCAAGCCAATTGGCTGTCGGTTCATGACGAGCGGTTGGTTCAGGAGTTAGAGGCGTTGGAGATTTCTTGCGTCGATAGACAGTCAAGTGCTGTAGCACTATTGAATTGGACTGAAGTTCAATATGACCTGGCTGATCGAATTCGGCAGGCTTTGGATTTGGATGGCCACATGAAGCGACTCATGATGGAGGCTCTGGATGGGTCAAATTCCAAATATGAAGTTGTGGATGGATTGCTTTGGAAAGACAGTCGTCTTTGTGTCCCAAGCATGGGCAGTTTGTGGGTGGATTTGTTGTACGAGGCGCACCATACCAAGTACTCGATTCAGCCGAGGAGCACAAAGATGTACTGCGACGTTAAGAAACTGTTTTGGTGGCCGAGTTTGAAGAAGGATGTGGCGCTCTACGTGGCGAAGTGCCAAAGTTGCGCATTGGTGAAGGTGGAGTGCCAAAAGCCGGGAGGATTTCTGAAGTCCTTGCCTATTCCGGAGTGGAAATTCAACGACATAACTATGGACTTTGTGCATGGGTTGCCAAGGTGTAAAAGGGGAACGAAGCCATCTGGGTGGTCGTAGATCGGCTAACGAAGGTGTCACATTTCATTCCGCATAGGAAGGATGATCCGGTGGAAAAGTTGGCAAAGTTATATGTGGATAACATAGTGCGGCTCCACGGTGTGCCCCGCAGCATCGTGAGTGACCGAGATGGGCGGTTCACGTCCAATGATTGGAGGCTTGTGCAGCAAATGTTGGGAACAAAGCTGAGTTTTAGCACAGCCTTCCATCCGCAGACGGATGGGCAGACAGAGAGGGTAAATAGAACTATGGAAGACATGCTCCATATGTGTGTCTTGGACTTTGGAAAGCAATGGGAAGACCATCTTTATTTGGTGGAATTTGCATACAACAATAGCTACCAGGCGAGTATTCAAATGACGCCCTTCGAGGCCCTTTATGGTAGAAGATGTCGCACGCCGTTGTCCTGGTTGGAAATGGGTGAGTCAAAGTTGTACAAACGTTAAGAGGTGGAAGATGCTACTTCGTTGGTGCGAACCATTCGGGAGAGGTTGCTAATCGCTCAGGACCGTCAAGAAAAGTACTATAATACCAAGCACAAGAACGTGGAGTTCGCTGTGTGTGACTGGGTGTACTGAAAGATCAAGCCGTTCAAGGTTGTCTCGCGGGTGCGGCGCTTGAAAAAGCTAAGCACAAGGTACCTTGGGCCGTTTGAGGTTCTGGAGCGGATTTGCGAAGCGGCTTATCGGTTGAAGCTATCGGTGGAGATTAGTGGTCTACATGATGTATTCCATATATCGGTGCTGCGGAAGGCGGTGCAATAGCCTACACAAGTGATCGCGGTCGATCAAGTGCCGATTGATAGTGGGTTAACGACAAAGGTCAGACCCGTGCGTATTGAAGACTCGGAAGTCAAGCAGCTACACAATAAAGAGATCAGGATGGTCAAGGTCTGTTGGTACAATTGCGGTCGAGAAGAGCTCTCTTGGGAGCGAGAGCAGACTATGCTTGACGAGTACCCGGAGTTGTTCCGCTCAGGTACAATTTTAGTTTTGTGCTTATCTTTCCTTTATGAAATCTCGTGGACGAAATTCTTTTAAGAGGGAGAGAGTTGTAACGCCCCGAAACTCAAAAGAGCGACGGGAGGCGTTCTGAGCCAAATTTGGAATTTGGCAGGAGGTACACGGCCTGGGACATGGGCATGTCCCAGGGCGTGTCGTGTTGGGTTCGACGATTTGGCCGGGAGGTCGACGAAATTGGGTTCGACGATCATCGAGCAGCAAACACGGCCCTGGACACGGGCGTGTCCCAGGGCTTGTCGGGGTAGTTCAAGGTTCTGGCAAATCGATCAGGCAGAAATCTGGGTTCGACGATCGTCGAGCAGCGGTTGACGATCTGGTCACAATGCTGTGGTCGACGATCTGTCGATATTCTGGGTTCGACGATCGGGTCGTGGGTTCGACGATCGGGCCGTGGGTTTGATGATCGGGCTAGCAATCTCCGTTCGACGATAGGGCCGTGTGTTCGACGATTTGGCAAGAGTTTTCCGGTCGACGATCTGGCAGCGGTCGATGATCTTGGTTCGACGATCGTCGAGCGCGGGGCGGCTTGTGGCGTGTTTGACTCGGTCGACGCGGAGTGTCGACGCAGGTATTTTTGGCGGGAGTTGACTAAATGTTCCGACACTGTTTTGACGCGGACGTGTCCTGCTCCTATTGGTGAACCATGCAGTGTTTAACCCCATTTGTCCAGGTCAGACCTGGATCGTATCCGTGCATCCCTTTTTGTGGGATCCAACGGCTGTGGTTATCCCGAAAGGGTTATACACGAGAGAAGGTTTCAAAACCATTATTTTCTGCCGTAAGTTCTCTATCTAAATCCTAGAGAGAGGGGAGAGAAAAGGAGGAAGAAGAAGTCTAGATCCAGTCTTTGGAGGAGTTTTAGAGCTCCAAATCGCGAGCCGAATTCGGATCTACGAAGGCAAGGAGATTGTGGTGCTTTTCATCCGCTTACATTTCCATGGCACCAAGGAAGAACGCTAGGGTAAGGATTCTCTACTTGAGCATGTGAAGCTCTGCTTCTTTTGTATAGGAAGCCCGCTCTCGCGAGTTTGTGGTGAGTTGGAGGCGTTCTTTCGGGTAGATATGTGAAATCCCCGTTGTGTAGTGTCCGTAATCGAGAACGGACATAAGCATGATGTGTGAAGCCTATCCGGACATGTTGGTCTGGATCGGTGATGTTGCATTGCATAAATGCCGGAGAAGACTCCGTGCGAATGTTTGTTTTTTCGGGTTTTCTACGTGGTAGATTGCAATAAGGAGCCTTGGGGATTAACCCTAAGGTGCACCCGAAAAACTGGGCGGATGCGTGATCTTGCCAACTTGGGGGCCTGGGAGCCAACTTGAACATAACCGGGTTATGTGATTTTGTGATGGAAACGGGACTCGGGAAAAGTTTGACCTGCGCATATGTTTTAAATTAACGTTGCGATGTGAGCACAGGTTAGATAGAACCGTACCCGTTCTATGTCGTTCGGTTAGAGCCGTTGGCATAGATGAGGGTCTTCGACGGTCTATGGTTTAAATTACCATGACCCATCCCGGGAAGACAAATTGCTCATTATTTGGCCGTCCAAAGGGATGGTGGTGAGTCGGCGGGCTTTGACCGTGATCACCGAGAATGTGCCCTGAGTGCACGGGGTGTGTGGATGTGCGAGCCTACGCCTGTGATGTAGTGATATTACTCTACTGCTTGGTTATACTAATAAAGTGCAGGGAAGGAACATCGCCGCCCCGATTTGGGGGCGGGATCGTTATAATTTGGTCAGCATTGCTGACCGTTGCCTTTGCTTGCCACCGTGCGGTGGTTTGTTGCTTGCAGGTGCTGCTGGACCAAACGGTCAATAGCGGGCTAAAGCCCAAATTGCCAAGACGGCCCTCAAAGGCCTAATTGGAGTGTTTACTTGCTTTCATTCATGTATGACCGGCCTACGTGTCGTGGTATGGAAAACATGTAATTTGAGTGAACCATTTGTAAGGCCTTAAGGCCTGTACTTGTGTATGTACTTCATTCCTTTTTGGCTTGTTAGTGGACATTCATGCTTGTTGCTAGGTTCTTTTAATTGCAACTATTTAAACTGCTTCCGCTAGAATGCTCTATGTAGGATGTTGTGATTGGTTGGTTGGTTTCCATTGAGTAACCACCCAGTCTGTCTATGGTATATGGCGTCGGGCCCCGGCCGGACCTACTGCTATATGCTATGCGACGGATAGGGGGTGTTACAGTATACATATAAAGATTTCTTAAATAAACCTTAACTTATAAGCACGCTCGCACGAACTTATAAACCAAGGGGCCTATTGTATACAATAGGTGTCAGGTTTGAATGCAATGGTTATGCTATGAAATATAATTATGCCATGCTGTGAACATGCAAGTGCAACACACCCACTCGACTCTGTGTACACAGACCTTTAGTCCCCCCCCCCCTTTTGTAGCCGAACATCCCAGGATACCGCCGTAGTGGCAAACAGAAGCGGTGGGTTGGGCATCGCCCACCTCTAAACCGGTAATTACACTACCAGTCAGACCTATCTTACGCCTCAACGCTGGTGCACTAAGCGGAGCTCCTGCGTACTCTTGCCGGCTGGCGCACCGGACTTTACTTAGCCAAGTGCTAAACCACACTTGCCGAGTCAACGTATTGGCGTCGGTGCATCGACTCACCAATACCGAAGACCCACTACCTTTACTTTATTTACATGCAACCTTGATGTATAACCACCGAGCCAAAGCTCCCCGGACCAACCCGTCCGACACCAACTACAACCGAGCCAAAGCTCGCCGGGCCAATTTGCCCATCTCCAAATCCACCGGGCCTACTACCCGAGTGACCTAACCTAACTCCCACAACTCCGGGGAGTGTGAGTGCAACCCTAGATTACTTCTAATTACTCTTGCATTTCAGTTTTACCTACTATTTAGGTTAGCCTAGGACTGCCCAAGGTATACCCCATGAAGGGTTCTTGAAGGCACTAGGAACTATGATGGGATTATGACCAAAGCTCCCTTTCGCAAGACACTTACTATTATTGGTCGCTACCAGATTTCCCAACCCTTAATTATTTACTGGATCTATCCTTAGTGCATTAGACACATTCCCTATGGGAAAGACGATCTTTCGCCGATCCCGAGCACCACCGGACACTTGCCATTCCAACCCCTCACTCATCCCAACTTCCAACGATGAACTCTTTTTCATTCATCCAAATCAACAAACATCTAACCCCAACTCGTGTGCCCCAATTCTTATTCCAACACAATTTCAATGATTTTACTAAATGCAGGCCAACCTAAACTATATGGAGTGTATAATGGGAGGTACACAAAATAATCACCCCGTACCCCTATAATAGTTGTTGGAGGGCTATAATGACATTTTTAGTCTAAATCCAGAAATTCATAATTTTCCTAATTTATCTGATAATTTATTTATTTATTCTAGTAATCCTAAAAATCCAAGTTTTAACATGAAGTACCCATTTCAAATAGGAAAATGCTCTACAAAATTTATGATAAATTTAATATGACTACTCAACAAGTAATCCATTGTCTCTCAATTTGTTTTATAGGAAATAAGCATCTGAATAAATTAAACGTCAAATCCCCAAAATTATGGGTTTGTAAAGCATATACTGCAAATATTCATCTAAAAATCATGAATTAAATTCTCCAAGTGGTTATTGACCTAAAATTATCAGAGACCCAATTTCACAATTTTGTAACAAGTAAATAGCTCTAAATAATTTATTGACCATAATTGTACCTTTTCAAATTTGGGAAGGAAGTAATAAAGTTTTTCAACTAAAATTTATAACGAAATTTAGGAATAATCTTTTTGACTTAAAACATCCCTTTCCCAAATTTCATGAGTCTAGAATGAATAGTGTGATCATAATAAATAAAATACCATTTTGGGCCACATCATGTATAACAAAGTGGGTGCTAGTAATATTATTCTTAAAATTCCAATAAATTCACCAGAGCTCCTCACTAACTTAAAGTCCATGCTACCTAAGTTTCACACCTTTTTCGTAAGTTTTGGTGGCTTATTCTACACAAAAGGTGGATATGCGCTAAACTAGGGTTAGGGATTTGAGAGGTCTATCCATCTCCAAATCCTCTAAGATTAATATCATAGGGCTTTGGCTACAATAGCATCATTTCTACCAAGTTGTAAGATCACACAAGGGCATGTGACCCCATGCCCTTCACAACACTCAAAAGCCTCTCCTTAGGGTATGAGTTTGGATCCTAGGGCAAAACTACCCTAGACCACCCCATAATACTTATGAGGGTGTCTAAGGTTATGTCAAGTCAGTGGTCAAAATCCCAACCTCTGTTGAGGTGATTAGACCACTCAGCCTCAAGGTGAACTTTTTACTTAAGAACCCCCCATTAAGGTAAAATTAGGGTTAACTCATTTCCAATCCTAAACACATCCAAATGAGGCTAAAATTTATATAGAGACATATCATGAGGCCAGGGAACACTCACCAAAATTTGGGAGGATTTGGAGGTTGTTAGGCCACCTAATTAATTTACACTAGTATTATTAAATAAATATAAAAACCATAAACAAAGTATCTCCAAAACTTCTCATTTTTGTACAAGCCCTAGATATAGCTAAGGGTGACACCCTGCCCAAATTTTAGGTCATTTGGACAAGGGATGAAGAGTGGGAACCCTTTTTAATCTCGGGATAGCCCTAGGTATAGGTCCCACCAAAATGGCTGCCCTAGTCCAACCTGATGTCCAAATTGGTTCAAACTAATTTTGAATTAAAGTAGACACTTAGGTCTACAAACATCATGTTGGTGACTTGTTTAGTAGAGGAGCCTACATATTTTTAAAAATTAAAACCATCCCCGACAAAAAGTGTGACAGAAATGATATAGAAGTGAATTTAATAGATTCTTATCAAATTGGCACACGAATCTTGGCGCAGATCCAGTGGCCCGGGCTCATCGTCTACCTCCAGCCAATGACTGAGATAGCCCGAGCCTGGAGCCACTTCCAACCGCCGCTGACGCCCATCCCGGCACTTCCCCGGCCGGCCACCCCCACCAACACCTCCACCGAGGTGGTGGGTATCGACTGGCGGTGACACAACCACCGCAGGGGCGGATTCAGGCGGTTCTACCAAGAGAAGTTCTCGGCCCGAAACCATGAAAACCAGGAATTAGTTCGGTATCAATTGAGCCCGAACTTTGAACCTAAACATTGCTATAATCTAGTTATGAGGTAAGGAGAGGAGGAGGACTTTGCCGACGACCTGAAGTCGAGAAGATCGCCGGAAAGCCATTCCTGAAGGCGGCACCACTCGATTTCTGCAACTTCACAGTGGGGGGCCTCGATTTCTTCAGGTAAGGATTTGGAAAGACTTCTCTCGACCCACTGATGGTGTTTAAAGCCTCAGTTGGGGAGGGGAGGTGCTGGATTATTAATGCTCATTAAAGTCATTATTGGCTATGCTCAGCCATGGAGGAGGGGGGCCGGACCAGGCCTTGGTGGCCAGGGAATTGACTGGAAACTTCTCCCCTTCCTCAGGGGAGTTGAATTCAACCATTAAGGGTGGCCTTTGGCCTCCCCTTGGCCGAGCCCCCTTCATCCCCTCCTCCTTCTTCTTTCTCTCTCCTCCATTAACATGGAATGGAGCTCAGCCTCTCTCCTAGTCACCATGTTGCTTGGTTAATCTGGAGAGCTATTTGCAGCCCCTCCATGCACATTATTCCCTAAAGGAGCCACATGAGGAGGCTTGGGCTTGAGCTAGCCCGTTTTGGGCTAGGTTGACCCAAAGTAGGCTTGGGTTGACTTTGGTTTTTTTGACCTTTGGGAGGCTCCCAATGGATCCTTGGTGACCCATTGATCTCCCCTAAGGCCTAGGTAGGGTTGGGTAGGGCTGACTTGGCACTTTGGAGGTCACCTGCCCTTAGGAAGGGTACTTTGCCCGAATTAAGGTTAGGGTTTACTTGTGTCAAATTAGCCACTAGGGCTGACCCCAACAGGTCCTTGGTAAACCATGGACCTATTCTTAGGGTTAGGAGGTATAAATGGGGTCCACCTGGCTAGGGGATGGTCAATTGACCCAATATATTTCAGTTTGACCCATTTAGGGCTAGAGTTGACTTTGGTCAACTTAACCACCTTGACTGCCCTCCAAGGGTCCTTAGTGACCCCTTTGACACCAGTTTAGGTCTAGGAACACTCTGGTAGGGTTAGTTTGGCTTAAGTAGGGCACACTGCCCTTAATTAGGGCACCCTACCCAATTTAGTCCTAGAGTTGTCCTAGGTCAACTTGGCCACCCAGAGTCGACTCCAATGGACCCTTAAGGTTCAGATGAACTTTACAATGGATTGGTGAGGCCATGGTGGGGTCTTGAAGTCTTGGTGAAGCCCCATGATCATCTTAACTAGGGTTCATAAATTTACTATTTGCAGACCACAGTGGTCTCACTTACATCTCTAGGTTTACTTGGCGTTCCTGGGCTTCCTAGGGTTTTGTCATGACCTAGTCATGATAAAACCACTCCTAGGGGTCTAGTTGTTTGAGGGATGTTACAGAGTACCCCTCCATGAACTTGCAATAATATCCCGCCAGTCCCAAGAAACTGCATATATCTGAAGCTGACTTTGGCCGCGGCCAATCTCAAACTGCCTCTACTTTGGTCGGGTCCATGGCCAATCCAGCTCCACTGATGGTATGCCCCAAGAATGCTACCTCCTGCATCAAGAACTGGCACTTGGAGAACTTTGCGAACATTTGATGCTCTCTCTGCTTGTCCAATACCAGTGCCAAATGCCGGGTATGCTGCTCCCTTCTCCGAGAGTAGATCAGAATGTTGTCGACGAAGACTATAACAAATCTATCTAAGAAGGACTCGAAAACATGGTTCATCAGAGTCATGAATGCAGAAGGTGCATTCATGAGACCGAAGGGCATCGCCAGGAACTCATATAGGCCATACCGAGAACTAAAGTCTGTCTTCGGGATATCCTCCTCTTGAATACGCAACTGATAGTACCCGGACCTCAAATCTAGCTTGGAGAACAAAAAGGCTCCCTTTAGCTGATCAAAAAGTTTGTCGATTCACGACAACAGATACGTGTTCTGGATTGTCAACCGTTTCAGCCCCCGGTAGTCAGTGCAGAGCCGCAATGATCCAACATTCTTCTTAACGAATAGCACCGGTGCTCCAAACGATGAGGAACTTGGTCTGACAAATCCTGACCCCACCAGCTCCTGCAACAGGGTAATGAACACCGCTAGATCCTTGGGGGCCATCCTATATGGTATCCGCGATATAGGCTTCGCTCCCAGCACCAACTGAATCTGGAAGTCCATATCCCTAGTCGGTAGCAATTCAGTCAATTTCTCCGGAAATACATCGAAGAAATCCCGAACCACCTGGATATCAACAATAGAATCGTCCGCTCCTGCCATCTCAAAGCAGATAATGTATACCTCCTCCCCTTACTCATAGTCCTTGATAGCCTATACAGATTATAATAGAAGATGGGAGATTGGTCTAATACCTTCAATGACGATGTCGGTGTCCCCATGCCGTAAGGCGATCCTCCATGACGGGCAATCGATCTGAGCGTAGTTCCAGTGCAACCAAGTCATGCCCAAGATGAGTCGTAGTTGTGCTGGGCAGTCTGAGCCCCAGCGTTCTGATGAGAGTGTGGCACCAACTGAGGTGCCTACACCTCTTCCTTCTGTGGAAACAGTACGTTTAGTTACTGAGGCACTGTTTACAATGATTCATGCACAGCCTACTAGGCAGGCGCAACCAGCTTTGGTGCCAGAACGAAGGCGAGAACCTGTTGAGGCTGTTGATCCTCGGGCAGCAGAATGTCAGTTGAAGCAGTTTATGAGCTTCAATCCTCCTACGTTTATGGGTGTGAGATCCCCAACACAGGCAGAAGATTGGTTGTTGCGCGTCAAGCGAATATTGACGGTGATAAGGACGGAAGAAATTCAGAAGGTCATCTTGGTCACCTTCTTGTTGGAAGGAGAGGCTCGGCTATGGTGGGATGAGATAGAGTTACACCACTTAGCGTGCAGGCAACTAACAGAAGTCTCAATTGAGGAGTTTTCGCGACTTTTCTTGGCAAAACACTTGCTAGCGGCACAACGCATCGCTATGGAAAATGAGTTCTAGCATCTAACTCAGGGCGAGAGTAGTGTAGATACCTACTTGCATGAGTTTACGCGATTGGGATGCTTTGCGGGGTCTCTCTTCGTTGATGAACAACAAAAAACCAATCGGTTCTATGAAGGATTGCGGGATGAGTTGAGATTCCTGTTATCAAGTTTGGTGAACCAAGGGTTTCAGGGGTTGGTGGATACGGCGTGTGCGTTGGACAAGGATATGATGCGGGTGAAAGGAAAACGGGACTTGGCGGTGACAAAGTCCGAGTTCAAAGTACCGCAGCCGAGGAAATCAAAGTACCGAAGGAAATGGGGTAAGTGATTCAAGTCTTCTTCACAGGCTCCCTCGAGTGTTGCATCGGGAGCAACTTCGAGGCAGGAGTCTCAGACATGCTATACTTGTGGTCAAGTGGGGCATATAGCCCATCACTATCAGGTAGGTCCACCAAAGGTTGAAAAGAAGACAGGAGCATCATATGCGAAAAAGGGAAAGGCAGTGGTGGAGTCCACTACCTCCCAGGTGCCACCCCGATTGTATAATCTTGACCAGCAAGAGGCCATTAAGCAAAGTGACGTTGTCACAGGTACGCGGTAACAACTTTGCATGCTTCTTTTGCTATTTCATACTTTGTTTGTAGCTTGTGTATGATGTGTTTGTATTAGGCTTTGTCCTGATTCGAGACTGTCCAGTGAGAGCACTATTAATACTGGTGCTTCTCATTCATTTCTATTTGTGTACTTCGTGCTACAGATCGGTGTACTGATTCGTATGGTGGCAGATAGTGTGAAGGTGTTATAACCAAATGGATGTGTAATGCATGCAGATAGGTCTTTTTTTTTGGAGGTACGAATAGGAAGTCGGGATTTCGGGTTGGAAGCATCGGTGCTACCGATATCAGAATTTGATGTGATCTTTGGTATGGACTGTCTCTCACAGCAACGTGCCTATATAGATTGCACATCAAAGGAAGTCACACTGGGCATAATATCGAACGAGAAACAAAGTTCACTAGTATGCGAGGGTCGAGCATGACATTGATGTCTGCTCTTCAAGTGTTTAAGGTTGTTCGAAAAGGCGTGGAGTTATTCTTCACGCTTGTTGAGGCTGTTGATCCAAAGGCTAGTGTGAGTGATGTTCCAATTGTTTTGGAGTTTGCTGATGTGTTTCCGAAGGAGCTTCTGGGGTTACCACCACAGCGGAAGATTGATTTCTCAATTGAGCTGGTGCTAGGTGCAAAACCTGTGGCTCGTTCGCCATATCGAGTAGTGCCAAAGTAAATGGCCGAACTTAAAGTTCAACTGCAAGAGTTGTTGGAACAGGGTTACATACCCCCAAGAATTTCACCTTGGAGCGCACCTATTCTTTTTGTGAAAAAGAAGGACGGTAGTCTACGATTGTGTATTGATTATCATGAATTGAACAAGTTGACGGAGAAAAACAAGTATCTGATTCCCCGGATAGATTGTAACATCCCATTTCCGACTAGACCCCCAAGAGTGGTTTTGGTCATGTCAAAACCCTAGGAAGCCCAAGGGACCAAGTGAAGAATGCCAAGGTGAAAATCACCTTGGTCTGCCTATAGCTCAGCCTTATATCAGCAAGGGGAGATCTGAACCGTCGGATCCTATAGGAAGAAATAAACAGCCACACAAATTCCCTGAAAACAACTCTTCCGGGTCTGACACGCCCGTGTCGGCCCAGACACGCCAGTGTCACCAGGCATGTTGTCAGCTCGACGATCATCGAGCTCATTTCGTCGACCAGATGGGATCACACCCACCCGACACGCACGTGTCGGATGATACACGCCATGTCACTAGGTGTGTCCTCAGCTCGACGATCGTCGAGTTTATTTCGTAGAACAGGGAGGAACACGCCCCCGACACGGCCGTGTCGTCAGGCGTGTCGTCAGCCCGACGATCATCGAGCTCATTTCGTCGAGCTCAGCTCATATCGTCGAGTTCATTTCGTAGAACATGGGGGAACACGCCCCCGACACGCCCGTGTCGCCAGGCGTGTCTTCAGCCCGACGATCGTCGAGCTCATTTTATCGAGCTCAACTCATATCGTCGAGTTCATTTCGTAGAATAGGGGGGAACATACCCCCGACATGACTGTGTCTCCATGCGTGTCGTCAGCCCGACGATCGTCGAGCTCAGCTCATATCGTCGAGTTCATTTCGTAGAACAGAGGGGAACACGCCCCCGACACGCCCGTGTCGCCAGGCATGTCATTAGCCCGACGACCGTCGAGCTCATTTCATCGAGCTCAGCTCATATCGTCGAGTTCATTTCGAAGAACAGGGGGAACACACCCCCGACACGCCCATGTCGCCAGGTGTGACGTCAGCCCGACGATCATCGAGCTCATTTCATCGAGCTCAGCTCATTTCGTCGAATAGTAGGGAATACGCCCACCCAACACACCCGTGTCGGATGATACACGCCCGTGTCACAGCCGTGTCACCAGGCGTGACATGGCGGTTCTCGACAGAATCGCCGTGATTAGGAGAGAGAAAGCTCCATTTCCCCCCTAATTTGGAGGAGAGAGGAAGTGGCCATTCATGGCCATTAAGGTGATACACACCTCGGTATCCATCCATTATGCTCCCATTCATCTTCCCTGATGAATTAAAGGGTATTCCAGCAGTTTCCAGAGATATTTAATGAAGGGGGGATGCATAGGGTCGGCCGTGGGAGGGGAGGTGAAGAGGTCAACCATGTCCAAGAGAATTAAAGCCCACACAACACCCAACCGACCACTCCATCATCTTTAGATACCTCTGAGGAGTAGAATTTCCCATTTTCCCGAACACTTAGAGCTCTCGGAGGAGGAAAAGCCATGACACCGAATGCTTTGAGGAGGAGCAATGGCGGTCGATAACTGGTGCAAGGAAACACTCCAAATGAGGTCCAACCCTTCTCCTCTCTATGCGTGCTAGATCTAGACTTGTTTAGGTTGAGAAGTTGGGCTCAAACGAGCCGGATTGGAGAGAAAATTTCCTTGAAATTCCATGAAAAATGGTGGTGAGAGTTCGCCGGAAACCGCGGCCTCCGGCGGCATGGTCGCCGCCAAACGCTAGCCACCACCTCAACGGAAGTGGTGGTGGTGGTGGCCGGTCTGGGAGGTGGTCGGGGTGGCCGGAAAGTCGGCTGGAAGAGGCTCCAGGTCAGGCTAATCTCGGCCCTTGGCTGGAGGTTGAGTATGAGCGGATGCCGTCCGTTTTGATCAAGTATTTTAATAATATTAATTGATTTCCTAGAAATTATTAACAGTAGATGGTTTTAATTATTAAAAATACTTATATGCCTCTACTACAAAAGTGTTCAACATGAACAATGTATCCCTTGATATCTATTGTAATTTAAAATTGATTTCACTCAATTTGGACCCTGGTTAGATCACAGCACTCATTTTGGTGCAACCTGTACATAGGCATGACCAGACATTAGAATTAGTGCCCACACCAAACCACTCATCCAAATGCTTTAAAATTTTGAACATAGACTCCTCATAGCCTTCCCCTTAAACTGTCCAAAAATAAGAATTTTTGGAAAAAAAATTTCTATTGTTTTTTGGAATATTTAATAAACTATATATAATTTAATTAGGGGTCATAAACACCTCAAAATCAGCCAAATTTGGGTGGGTGATCTTAGATAGCAAGTTAGGGCTCTGGTAAAAATTTCGTCTCCTTTGGAGATGTTTTGATTAGGTTTTATCCAACCCTAAGTTGACCCTTATTGGGTTAATTAGGTCAAAACACCCCCTTTGGGTTTGAGTAGTCAAATCACCTCAACAGAGGCTGATATTTTGGCCACTGATTCTCTATGGTATGTGACACCCTCCAATGGAATTTGGGGTGGTTAAGAGCAGGGTAACCCTAGAACCCTAGGGAGGGTCCCTTGATCGGGATTTTTAGTGTTTGAAGGTCATGGGGTCAAAGGACCTTGGAATGACATAAAAATTGGTGGAGGGGACCATAGGGTTAGTATAGTCCTCTGGTTAAAATTTTAGGGAATTTGGAAGTCTTAAACCCCCTCAAAACCCTAACCCTAGTTTAGGGCACCAAAACTAATTTGGAGTATTAGGCTATCAAATCACATTAAAATCACTTGAAATTTGGATAGAGTAGTGTTTAAAGATAGTACAAGCTCTGGAGATTTTGTTATGAATTTAGGATTATTATTTTGGATACTTCATTAACAATTTAGCAATTTGTATTATTTGCTTAGAAATTTATTAGGAAGAAACTACTTGCTAGAAATTGATGAAAGTTAGCCAGAGGACTTTTTATTAGATTTTGAAGCTCTGTAAATTTTTATAGAATTTTTGGATGACTATGTTTAAGGGTTGCTTCATTAAATATGGTTTCCCATGAAAATTTAATTTAATTTATTTTGGAGTCTAGCAAGCCTCTAAAATTATGATTTTTGTACAATGATCTTTTCTGAACCATATTAAGATTCTGTAATTTTTATATAATTTACTGATGAATAATTTTGGTACTTCCTTCTTTACATATGATCAAGGGAAATATTTTGGATAAATTAATTAGAGGTCAAATATTTTCTGAAAACTATGGAAATTAATATCTAGTCATATATCTTTGTTATTTAGTGATCAAAATTTTTGGGTGGCCATTACTTTAGTAGATCATATAGTTCATGTTCAAAATTGCCCATGGCCAAACATTTGGGAAAATTCAATAAATATCAATTTAATTAGAAAAATTATGGATCTCTGATTATAGATTAAACTTATTATGATATACCTCTGGTAAATTTTATAGGAGATTTGGAAGACAATCCGGAGAACCTCCTTTATACATCTCATATAGTATAGGGTGTTATGCATAAAGTGTAACACCTCCCATGTAATGACCGTATAATATGGGTCCGGCCGGGGCCCCACAACATACGGACGTCACAGCTTTAGTATTAAAAGTTAATATAGCTACCCACACTCAAAACACTTTGCACAACACAGTGGAAACACCAGCAAGACAAGAAGTTATCCACTACAAGAAGAGTAAAACAAATGGCCTTATGGCCTTACAACAAGTGTCCAAAATCAAACAATACAACAGCCAAGAATGTGCTTATCACTCCTAGTCTACCTCGGCATGCAAGTCGGACAACATGAGTCTCAAACATACAATATCATATAAGTAGAGCTACAAAAGAGAAAAGCACTTCATGAGGCTTAGGCCTTTCTGGCCGGCGAGCTAGCTCCTGCATGCGATCCTTGCCCTGTAATATTTATTAGTAACGTGGGTCAGTAAAGGCTGACCTCAAATTGTGTAACAACATATCTCCTCCCGGCCGCCCCTAACGGACCCCGGGGTACCCCTCCAACCTGCAAGTTAGCACTTCATATGCAAAAATCATAAGCAAGAAAAGCAACTACTAAAATAGGCTTGGATGTCACACGCATCATACATGTTCTCTACGGGTTGAGAATATAACAAAAAGGGCCTACTTATGCAATCATGTATGCAATAACCCGGGATTTACCCAAGGCACCCTAACTCGTATGCATCTAGCACATCATCACAACATATGGGTACTCATCGATTCCCCATTGGCATAAAGCCGCACACAAAGGGGGTGACATCATTCCCCCCCCCAACGGCTCACAGGCCACCTCATGGAACTCTTGTTGGGTACATTGGAATATATGTACCTTATTTGAAGAAGCCTCACCCTACTCAATGATATACATCATGGTGTATTTGATGTGTTTTTGAGTTTAATTGTGCAGGTTAAGTACCTGCAGGTTTGCAGGAAAAGTTTCTAAGTCCATGTGTCGACACCTAGAAGAAAAGTGTCGACACTTAAGAAGGCTTGTGTCGACACCCAGAGAAGCAATGTCGACACTTGGAGTAATTGTGTCGACACCAGGAATGCAGAGTCGACACCATAAGGAAAGTGTCGACACATACAGGCAGTGTCGACACACAATGAAGAAATGTCTAAAGAATCAGTGTCGACACTTAGAAGTAGTGTCGACACCCAGAGGAACTTTGTCGACATCAAAAATGTCGACACTAGAAGGCTGTGTCGACACTCAGCAAACATCAACAAAGTTCAAGTACAAGTGTCGACACTAGGGGCTGTGTCGACACTCAGCAAATTTCTATAAACTCTAAGTACAAGTGTCGACACAAAGGAGATGTGTCGACACTCAACAAAAGTCTCAACACATGAAGAATGTGTCGACACAAAGGAGATGTGTCGACACTCAGCAAAAGTCTCAACACATGAAGAATGTGTCGACACAAAGGAGATGTGTCGACACTCAGCAAATGTTTCAACACAAGAAGATGTGTCGACATAAAGGAGTTGTGTCGACACTTAGCAGAAATCAACAAAGTTTTAAAGAAGAAGACTTGTGTCGACACACAGGATCAGTGTCGACACATTCCGAAGAAGCAGTGTCGAGAAGTAGTTTCTACAACACAAGGAGTTATGTCGACACCATGAAGGCTAGTGTCGACACTTAGTCTACTTGTGTCGACACTTGGTCTATTTGTGTCGACACTTAAAGACTATCTGTCTCGACACTTTCAGACAGTGACAGAGTTTTCAAGAAGTGACTGGATGACTTGATAGCTGCCATTTCAACCGGTCAACTAATACTGTCAGAACTGTCAGAAGATCGTTAGAAACCGGATCAGCCGGTCACCATGACGAAGGCTTATATAAAGGCTTATTCCTTCAACAGAAGGGGACGATTTGCATCAATCAGTTGAAGTGATTAGAAGATCTAAGAAGTTGGAGAGAGAGAGCTCCTTCTAAGAAGACAGTTACTGAACCACGCTGTGAAGAAAGTTTCAGATTGAGATCTGATTCTTAAGTCAGCAGTGATTGAAGATCATCTGCATAGAGTTTCAACCTTACTGTATTCTAATGCAAGAAGCTTTGAAGAAAGCCAAGGGAGGTTGATCTCAGCAAAGTTCTTCCAACAACTCATCAAGAAACCAGTCAACTCTTCTCTCTCATTCTGAGTTGTGGGTATATACTTTGTAATTTTAATTTCTTGTAGGATACTAAGGGATCTGAGTTGTAAGCCTGAAATTATAAAGGCTGAGTGGTAGGGCCTGTGTGCCTGAGTGTAGGAGATTCATTTCTCTGAGTGTAGGCCTTATTGAGGGCTGAGTGTAGGCCTTGTTGAAGGCTGAGTGTAGGTCTTTATGAAGACTGAGTGGTAGGGCTGTGTGCCTGAGTTGTAGGAGTGGGATCACTCTGAGTTGTAGGAACCTGTTTGGGGTTCTGAGCTGTAAGATCTGAGGATCTGAGGAGTAGTGGAGAAGTTTGGCCGAATCTAGTACACTACTAGATAGGCGAAGGGGGAAAGTGGATGTACCCAGACCTTGGGGAACCACTATAAAAACTATGTGTACTCTGTGTGTGACTGATTCTGTGTTTGCTGTTTAAAGTTCTGTGAATTCTGTGATTAATTTTGCCTAAACGTTTAAAAAGATTAAGGTCACATATTCACCCCCTCCCCCCTCTAGGTGATTAGGTACAATTTCTTTCAAGTGGTATCAGAGGGAGGTTACTCTAAAGGACATAACAGTCTGAGTAAAGATCCTGTTGGCAGATTTAGTATAATCAAGAATCAAGAAAATGGGTTCAACTGAGAATCACAAAGAGCTAGGATCCATGAAGTTGCCAATCTGTAGAAAGGAAATTTTTGGCATTTAGAAAGAAAGGGTTGGACTTTTTATGGAAGCCTCTGACCCTAGAATCTATATCACAGTCAAAGAAGGGTCATATGTGCCAATGAAAGTATCTGTCCTGGATGCAAATCAGAGAACTCCTAAGGACTATTCAGAGATGACTAAAGATGAGATTATTCTGGCCACTATGGATAAGAGGGCCCAGAATATTATAGTAAGTGCAATAGATGATGCAACATTTCAGAATTTGATTCACTGTAAAACTTCTAAAGAAATGTGGGATACACTGATAGTCTATATGGAGGGATCAGAAGAGGTAAGACAAGACAGGAAGTCTTTATTGAATCAAGAGTATGAAATCTTCAGACAAGGCAGGTCTGATAGCATAACTGAGTGCTACAAGAAATTCTATAGGATTATCAATGAGTTGATGTCTTATGGAAGAGAATTCAACAACTATGAATTGAATGATAAGTTCTTGAGATCCCTGACTAAGGACTGGGATACCAAGATTTGTGTCATAAGGGAAATGGCCAAATTAGCAGACATTCCTCCTCCAACATTGTTTGGAAAACTGTTATCATATGAGATGCAGTTAATGGTAAGAAAGGAGGAAGAGAAGACTACCAGAGTTGAGCACAAAGAAAGAGTTGTGGCTTTCAAGACAGAAGCCACTAGGAAATATAAAAGTAAGTCTCCATCTCCACCTCCAAAAGTTGCTGAGACTAAGACAGATGAGTCAGAAAGCAAGAATTCTGAAAGCAGTGAGAGTGATGAAGATTTTGCAGCTTTCACTAGACATTTTCAGAAGTTTCTTAAGAAGAAACAGTGGAGGTCTAAGCCATCCACTTCACAGAAGTCATCAAAGAATGAAAGAAGAAAGTCCAGACAAAGTAAAACTACATCCTCAAAGATAGTTTGCTATTATTATAACAGACATGGACATGTTGTTGCTGATTGTCCAGAAAAGAGGAAAGAGTCAACTGATAAGAAGAAGACTCAAATCAAGGGCAAAAAGGAAAGGTCCTTTGTTGCTAAGAAGGAAAAAAATCTGTCTGATATGTCATCTTCAGAATCAGATTCAGAAGCTGAAGCTTATATTGGACTGTTTGCTGAAGAAGAGGAAGATGAGTTCATATAATTAATGAACTCAATATATGAGCATGAGGACAATAAGTGCCAGGGACTGATGGTCTTATCAGAAGGAGACAAAATCCAGGATCAACCTGGACCAAGTCAGGTACAAAATTGTTCTGCTAGTTCAATTTCTAGTACTGAGTCAGATTCAGATACATCAGCATCAAGTGATGTTAGTGGATCTGAATCTGAAGGAGATATTCATCAGTTGATTGATGAATATAGAGTAGTGTTGCAAGCTTTGAAGAAAAGCAAATCCTTGGCCAAGAGTCAAGCTAAGGAGATTGCCAGTCTTAAAGTTGTTGCAACAGATTTTGACAAGTTGCTTGATCAGAAATTAAATGAAATAGCCAGACTGAAGCACATTAGTTATTCAGATGGGGACTATAACATTTAAAAATGATCAAATCAGAAATCTAGAGATTAGTATTCAGAAAGAGAGAGATATAGTAGCAAGTTTTTCTAAACCAAAGTCTGTTCTACCTTTGATAGATGAGTTTGCACCTCATAAGGGTAAAACTGGATTGGGGTTTACAAAACCTGCTTGGACAGTCAAGTCCAAATCTAAGGCCAAAGCCCCAGTAATCAACAAGAAGCCTGCTGTAGACAAAACAGCCAGGATTGTACCTAAACAAAGGTACAACAGATTTGAGTGCTAGTGTTGTGGCAAGGTAGGCCACTTTGCCATAGATTGTTGGCATAATTCCAGTGACAATATGGGTAGCAAACTGCCTGCTAGAAAAGCTACAGGTAGTTTTGTCAAGAGTCAGACTAACTTGCACCAAGGACCCAAGAAGTTTTTGGGTTCTAAGGTTAAGTAATTTGTTTTGCAGGTGAGTCCAAGTGGCCATGCCCCAATATGGTACTTGGACAGTGGATGTTCCAGGTACATGACTGGAACTAAGGGATTGCTGAACGACTATACACCAATCAAGGATGGTCCTAAAGTCACCTTTGGTGGTTCTGAAAAGGAATCATCAAAGGCTTTGGTAACATTTCTAGCAACCTTATTACAATTACTCAAGTGGCTTATGTTAAAGGTTTGAAACACAACCTCATTAGTATAAGTCAGCTGAGTGATTTAGGATATGAAATCTCATTTGTCAAAGATGGTTGTCATATCAGGAGGTCAAATGATCAAAAGATCATTCTGACAGGTTATAGGAAGAGAAATGTCTATTGTCTAGACATTATGTGTGAGAATAATGTTTCTCCTATGTGTCTTGTAGCTGATGAGAAAGTCTCTCATTGTGTCAAATGGCACAAGAGGCTAGCCCATCTTAACTATAAGACAATTGGTCAACTCTATAGTAAAGAGTTAGTGAGGAATGGTCCTCAGGTTAAGTGTATTAAGAATGGGATATGCTCAGCTTGTCAAAAGGGCAAGCAGACTAGATCCACCTTTAATAGCAATGAGAACAAAGATGCTGTGAGGTGCTTATACCTCTTGCATATGGATATCTTTGGTCCTATGCCAGTTCACAGCCTAGGTAGGAAGGTCTACACATTTGTGGTTATAGATGACTACTCAAGGTTTTCCTGGGTGTTCTTCCTTAGACAGAAATCTGAAACTCCAAGTATCTTATACAGCTTTGTTAAACAAATTCAGAATGAATTGGACAGTACAGTGGTCAAAATCAGAAGTGACCATGGTACTGAATTTCAGTCTGACAGTATGACAAAACTGTGTGAAGAATTTGAAAGTTTTCAGGAATTTTCTTCACCAAGAACACCTCAGCAAAATGTCATTGCTGAAAGGAAAAATAGAACCTTGATTGAGGCTGGTAGAACCCTATTAAGTGACACATCTCTCCCTGAATATTTCTGGGCTGAGACAGTAAACACTGCATGTCATGTAATTAATAGGGCTACTATCACCAAGAGCCACAATATGACCACCTATGAGATTGTGAAAGGCAGAAAACCAAATCTATCCTATTTCAGGATCTTTGGTTGTAAATGTTATATACTTAACAATGGTAAGTCTTACTTAACCAAGTTTGCTACCAAATCCCAAGAGGGGATCTTTGTTGGGTACAGCAACAACAGTAAGGCTTATAGGGTCTATAACTTGACAACTCAAGTTGTAGAAGAGTCTATTCATATAGTTTTTGATGAAGACAGACTCATTAACAATGAATTGTCTAGAAGTATTTGCAGCTCCACAGGTGTGACTGAGAAGATGGACAACCTTACTATTGAAGAAGGTTCTACAGCAAGTCAGCGAGTGGATGATAGTGGCTGTTGTACAGGGGGAGTACTAGATACACCTGATGCAGAAGAAGACCAAGGGGTGCAGCAAGTTGAAGAGAATGAAGGTGTACAACCTGAAGACAGGCTGCCTCCAGCAAATAGACATCTAAAAGATCATCCAGCCAATCAAACTATTGGTGATCTCAGACAAGGGGAATAAATAAGGAGCAGGAATCTAAGTTCAGTTCTCTACTCCAGCTTTCTATCCCAAGTAGAGCCAAAGAAATTTGAAGAAGCAATCCTAGACCCTCATTGGATTGAGGCTATACAAGAGGAGCTGAACCAGTTCAAAAGATGCAATGTCTGGGAGCTAGTTCCTAAACCCAAGGACCACAACATTATAGGAACTAAGTGGATCTTTAGGAACAAGATGGATGAACATGGAGTTATTGTGAAGAACAAAGCTAGACTGGTTGCTAAGGGATATAGGCAGGAAGAAGGTATTGATTTTGATCAAACCTTTGCTCCAGTAGCCAGACTGGAGGCCATAAGGATGTTTCTTGCCTATGCAACCTATCAAGGGTTTAAAGTATACCAAATGGATGTTAAGTCAGCTTTTCTGAATGGAAATCTGAAGGAAGAAGTCTATGTAGAACAACCATCAGGTTTTGTTGATTCTATCAAACCTAATTATGTTTATAGACTTAGGAAGGCTTTGTATGGGTTAAAACAAGCCCCTAGGGCTTGGTATGAAACCCTGTCTAGTTTCCTCATTGAGAATAAATTCACAAGGGGGAAAATAGACAAGACTCTATTCCTTAGGGAATCCAGAGGCAAGATTATCTTAGTCCAAATATATGTAGATGACATTATATTTGGGTCTACAGAAAGTGGTCTTTGCAGAAAGTTTGCAAAACTTATGCAAGGAAAATTTGAAATGAGCAGTATGGGGGAACTTATGTTCTTCTTGGGTCTCCAAGTTAGACAGACTGAGGATGGTTTATCCATATGCCAGTCTAAGTTCACCTTAGAGTTGATCAGGAAGTATCGTATGGAATCATCCAGTACCATGAAAACTCCTATGGGGTCAAGCATGTCTCTAAGCAAAGATGATGCAGGGAAACCTGTAGATGAGACTTTGTATAGAGGGATAGTTGGCTCCCTATTGCATTTGACTGCTAGTAGACTAGATATCATGTATGCTACATGTGTCTGTGCTAGGTACCAAGCTTGCCCTAAAGAATCTCATTTGACAGCAGTCAAAAGAATTTTGAGATATCTAAAGGACACACCTTATCTGGGCCTTTGGTACCCTAGGAATGGAGACTTTGTACTGACAGGTTATTCAGATGCAGATTTTGCAGGCTGCAAGGAAGATAGGAAGAGTACAACTGGTACCTGTCAATTCCTAGGTGGAAGGCTGATATCATGGAGTAGCAAGAAACAAACAAGTGTGGCTATCTCCACAGCAGAATCAGAGTATGTTGTTGCAGGAAGTTGCTGTGCTCAACTTCTATGGATTCAACATCAGCTAGAGGACTATGGTATTCAAGTAAGTAGAACATCTTTATTTTGTGATTCTACTAGTGCTATTTCTATTGCAAATAATCCTGTCTCCCATAGTAGGACTAAGCACATAGAAATAAAATACCATTTTCTAAGAGAACATGTGGAAAAAGGAGATATTTCACTAGAGTATATTAATACAGATAATCAGCTAGCTGACATGTATACTAAGACCTTAAATGAAACCAAATTCAATAAATTTAAAATTGAATTAGGGATGATAAACTTAGAATAGTTTACAAAAATTGGCTAAGTAAAATAGTGTCGACACACAGAGTTGTTTGTGTCGACACATAGAAGTCGTGTCGACATTTCAGAGAAATGGTGTCGACACATCTAGGAAGTCAGTGTCGACACTTCAGAGAAGTAGTGTCGACACACGCAGTATAGGTGTCGACACATCCAAAGTGGTGTCGACACTTAGGCTTTACACAGAATTAATCTTGTAAAGTCTCGACTAAGTGTCGAGCTAAGTGGTGTCGACACATATACAAGTGTCGATACATATATTCTGTCGACTATACTTGTGTCGACACATAGTTGTCGAGACATTATAAGTAAGTGTCGACACTTTTCAACAGTGTCGACACAATTTAAGTATTTTGACGCGCCCTTTCATCTTCGATTCTAGAAAGGTATAAATAGGGTTTCGCCATTGTCTATCGATACGCTCACCAAAGTTTCGAGACCAAACTTGTGTGTCGACATCTCTCTTCTCTAATTCAAATTTCTTCAAACCCTAATGGCACCCAAGATAGAAGAGAATGTTAATGAAGGTTATGAACTCGTGCGGCATGCCTTTGATGACGCGGAACCTGAAATCAAAGGTGTGGTAACCCTAATTGTCGGCACTGGATTGGAATATCTTGTCTCTGAACCAATCAAGATATGGAAGAAGGAAGTCCTCGAATTTCTGCATGGAGCAACTCTAGATGAATCAGGACTCAAGATTAAGTCCAGAGTTCATGGGGCAAAGGTGAACGTCTCTCCTAAAAGTCTAAGAAAAGTTCTTCAACTACCAAGGACAAAGGAAGAGGAAGATGTGTCTGCTTCTAAGACAAGGGAGGCACTAACATGGTGTGGACTTGATTCTAACCTGAAGATAGGATCTGTATTTAACAGAAAAGGGATGAACATCCAAGGGAAATTCTTATCTGAAATAGTTGGCAAGGTCATCCTGAGCAAATCTAGAGGACATGATAGAATATCTGCTCATATGTTCAGTTTGATGACAAGGATTATCTTCAAACTTGAGACTGATTGGTCTGCAGTTATGTTTGATAAGATAAAAGAGAGTATGAAGAAGCCCAATCTGGGAAGAATTCTAAGTCTATACCTTGCTGGAAGTATTGCAGATGTGATGAACCAAGCTGCAGGTTCAAAGATTAACCACATGAGGAAGATGGATATGAGAATCTTCTCCAGGTGGGATAGAGTACTGACCAAAGAACTGCCATCTCCAGAAAAGGACACATCTCAGAGGAAGAAAAAAAAGAAAGCCATAGTGGCTCATGAATCATCAAGTAGCTCAGAAGAACATGTAGAATTTAGTTCTGATGAAGAGGGAAGGAATGCTGGAAAGTCTCCAGCAAGACAAGAAGAAGCTCAGAGGCAGGGGGAGCTACCCTCAGCTAGCCCAGTTCACCTGGATCCACTCCAGGGGGAGCCTCTACTGGTGGATGAGCCAACTCCCTTCGAGAGTGAAAGGGCTACCCAAACAATACTTGAGGTAATAACTAAAATCAACCAATTAGATTTCCCTATTGAGAATGAAGTTATGACTGACACATTATCTGATGTTAATCAGCAACCTCAGATTCTTAGTCAACCTCAGGATGTTGTCATGGAGGACACATCTGTAGCTGATAAAGAAGAATTAGATGCTCCTGAGCAAAGAGATTCACCAAGTCAACCTCAACAAAAGTTTACACTGGAAGAGCTGTTCCCAGACTTAATACAGACTGACTTTGAAGTGGAAAAAGCAGCTGTTGAGGGGGGGCAGGTAGATCTTCAGGGGGAGAAAGTTAGGTCTCAAGAAGAGACAGCAAGACAAGAACCTGAGATGCAACAGAATGCTGAGGAGTTACCTAGGAAGGATTTACTTCCTAGCCCAAAGGAAAGAGTAGATATAGCTAGCACATCTGCTTCTGAAGATGAAGAGGCTGTTAGAGCCAAGAAGAGGAAGTTTCAGGTCTTCAAAAGAAGAAGCCAGACTTACAAAAAGGCTTTACAAACAATTGCACCACAGCCTGCACCATCTACTGATTTCAGTTCACTGATGGTGGCTTTACAAATTAAGCTGGATGAGCAAAGACAAGCTCTGGAAATAATATGTAGATGAAGGGCATAAGTCACTGCTGTTTGATCTTGCACAAGACATCAAATCTATCAGATTTGAAGTGAATCTAAACAAAAAGGAAATGACTGATTGTTTCCATAAGGGAGGCAATGCAGTAGTCTATCTGGCCACACATCAAGAAAAAATAAAGACAAAACTTGATGAGCTAGAAGTGAAGCAAGGCTATGTTCTAGAAAATCAGATAAGGATGAATGATAATCTCACTGCTTCATATAATGTAATAGTAACTGAAATGTAGAATCTAGCTACTGCACAGACTACAACAAGTGCTACTGCCAAGGTTAAATTTGACAAACAATTGCAAGAGAGCCTAACTGCTGTTAAAACTGCTATTGAATACTCTTAGAAGGCATTTACTGACAAGCTTCAAAGATTAAAACCCTTTTATAAAGATGGAGTAAATTATTTGAATGCACAGATAAGGTTTCAGAAAGATGATCTGAGGGATCACATTAAGAGAGAAGTCATAAAGGGGGAGAGGGTATTAGTCAAGGCAGGCTCTGATCATGCCAAATGGATTTCAAATTCCATCAGAGCCACCCTTGGATATCCACCCTTATGTGATGATGACAATGTTGCAGAGTCTGGAATCAATCCTGCATATCTTGGAGGAGAGCAAGCTGAAGTATCTCCAGTGATATACCCTCCACCAGACTTTAATATGATACATCAAGATATACAATCAATGTATAGCCCTCCTGAGGGAAATCAGAATGTCATCATAGAGAAAGTTGTCCAGCCCGTGCCAGAGGCAACACTAAAAGAACAAGAGGCCTTATTAAAGGAACAAGAAGCTCAATTGTCTAAGAAAAGATTCAGAGAGCAAGCTGAACTAAGGCCTGATTTTGAACAATGGAGCCCCACTTCCAGGAATATCATCTTGACTGCATGGATGGCTACTAAGGACAATGTCCTGGATAGAGTCAAATGGTATTCTGACCTGGAGTGGAGGAAGCATGAGAATAGGCAAGAGGCCATTGTGCAATATAGAAGAAAGGATAAACTGGGAAAGCTACCTCCTAATGCACAGGAGCCTAGCAAGTATTTTCCCAAGCCTTATCATTATTTTGAAAGGCAGAAGATCAAGGCTGAAGAGTTGAAAAAGAAAGATCTTAAAGGGAAGAAGCCTGCTGCTGCTGATGACACTGAAGCCACAGTTCAAGCAAAGATTCAATCTGGAAAGGGGATTGTAATCAAGGAACCAGAGCAGCAATAGGATAGCATTTTCTTTAGTTTACAAGTTGTAATCATTTGTATTGAAAATTCTATTTAAACTTTTGACTAATGAAAATATTGGAATTTGTAAGAACAATATCATATGTTCCATCTATATACATTAATTGTTCTGAGATAATTGTTATACATGTTTTGTTTATACATGTTTAAGTATTTACCCGGTCATGTTTTACTGTTTTACATCATACTGTGAATTTGTTATGTATGGTGTATATCATTGACTAAGGGTTATACCTTCGCCAAATAGGGGGAGATTGTTGGGTACATTGGAATATATGTACCTGATTTGAAGAAGCTTCACCCTACTCAATGATATACATCATGGTGTATTTGATGTGTTTTTGAGTTTATTTGTGCAGGTTAAGTAACTGCAGGTTTGCAGGAAAAGTTTCTAAGTCCATGTGTCGACACCTAGAATAAAAGTGTCGACACTTAAGAAGGCTTGTGTCGACACCCAGAGAAGCAGTGTCGACACTTGGAGTAATTATGTCAGCACCAGGAATGCAGAGTCGACACCATAAGGAAAGTGTCGACACATACAGGCAGTGTCGACACACAATGAAGAAATGTCTAAAGAATCAGTGTCGACACTTAGAAGTAGTGTCGACACCCACAGGAACTTTGTCGACATCAAAAGTGTCGAGACTAGAAGGCTGTGTCGACACTCAGCAAACATCAACAAAGTTCAAGTACAAGTGTCTGAAAGTGTCGAGACAGATAGTCTTTAAGTGTCGACACAAATAGACCAAGTGTCGACACAAGTAGACTAAGTGTCGACACTAGCCTTCATGGTGTCGACACAACTCCTTGTGTTGTAGAAACTACTTCTCGACACTACTTCTTCGGAATGTGTCGACACTGATCTTGTGTGTCAACACAAGTCTTCTTCTTTAAAACTTTGTTGATTTCTGCTAAGTGTCGACACAACTCCTTTGTGTCGACACATCTTCTTGTGTTGAAACATTTGCTGAGTGTCGACACATCTCCTTTGTGTCGACACATTCTTCATGTGTTGAGACTTTTGCTGAGTGTCGACACATCTCCTTTGTGTCGACACATTCTTCATGTGTTGAGACTTTTGTTGAGTGTCGACACATCTCCTTTGTATCGACACTTGTACTTAGACTTTGTAGAAATTTGTTGAGTGTCGACACAGCCCCTAGAGGGTATATACTTTGTAATTTTAATTTCTTGTAGGATCCTAAGGGATCTGAGTTGTAAGCCTGAAATTATAAAGGCTGAGTGATGCAGGGTATATCCTAGAGATTCGTCACGGAGGCCACGATAACGCTTATGACACGATCTACGCTCTCTATTCCACACGCTAACGAAAACGCAGCCACAATAATTATTTTATTTATCGCTCGCGCTAACAATACGGATCGCCGTTCCGCAAATAGATCGAATGTTGGCTATAGGCCAAATTCTTTCCGGCTAAATGGGAAAATCTTGATCCCGAACGAGCTTTGGGTTGTACCAAAATAGATCCACCAAGAACAAAATGATTCGAAAGATGGTAGGATCTATCCCAACAAAAAGAAAGCGAGGATCGCCAATCCTCTTACGAATCTTTCGAAAATCCAAATGAAAAAATACCGATCTATTATTTGATTAACCGCGAAGAAAAACAAATCGGAAAATAACGCAAAAATTCGTCCACCACAAGAACTATCTAGAGAAAGAAAACTCTTTGTAGAAATTTTCGTTAACCCTCTCGGATTTGTAGATCCGTGATGCGTGGATCCACCAAGTTTGATCGCTCCTCCGTTGAAAGTCCACGGGAAGCGCGCTACGGATGATGAACGTGCTAATCTCCTTCAGTTCACGCCGTGGAGGAAACCCCTATCTTCTTCCTTGCAAACAACCTCTCATGCATGGGCCAAAGTATCCTTGGAGAGAGAGGATCTCGGGTGGCCGTGAGCAAGAGGGAGATGAGAGTAGCCGAGCACTAGAGAGAAGGGGGAGGCCGAGAGAACGAGGGAGAGAGGAGATGGCCGAACTCTTGAAGGAAGGAGCCTTGAGGCCGGCGATTTGGAGGAAGGAAGAAAGAGGGGGGCGGCGGCTAGGAGAAGAATAGAGGGAAAATTAGGGTTGGAAAATTCAAATTTTGATTTCAATTAAAGTCTACCATCAAATGAAAAGTTCAAGGCCTTATATAGGCTTACATCTCAAAGCAAATAACAAGTGGCTAAAGACACACCACATAAAGAAAATGCAGAAATTAAATAATGTTTTTTTAAAAGAGCCATCATGAAACGGCTATTAGCACACCAAAGCTAAAATATCAAATATGAGTCTTGTTGCGAGTGCGAAGCTTGTAACCATGACCGCTACGACGTCGCACGTCCTTTGCCGGCACATCTTCAACATAGTCATTCCCAAGTTGGCCGTCCTGGTGGCCGTCGTCATCACTGTCGCCATCACCGTCGCCATCAATCATCCGCCGCTCAAAAGGACTCATCTCCGATGAGCGGGCTGAAATATAACGGCGTACGAGGTCCGCGTCAAGAAGATCCACCTGTGCAGCAGAGAGCCAAGAGTCGTCCGAAGCCGGACGACCACGCCAACGAACCAAAAACCTGTGAATGTCGCCGTCGGGAGTGGGAAGCACATCATCCTGCAAAATCCTGTCAGGCAAGAAATCCGTCTGGGGAAACCTCGGAAAAACGTTAGATGAAGCAGAAAAACAAGTTTCATCATCAATAGACGGCATACCTCCCGTAGATTTCGAAGGAGAAAGCGATCCAGAATTGAGCTCACCCCCCACCCCATTAGATTGTATAGTGGAATTATTAAATGGAGAGATAGACAGTTCAGGTGGTGGAGCAACAAAAAGCGTTAAATCCGAAATGTTAAACACAGGGGAGATTCCCCAATCAACGGGTAATTCTAACAAATAAGCATTTTCGCCTAATTTCTTCAAAATTCGAAAAGGACCGGCTTTCTTGTTCGCTAATTTTTTTATGGTGCCCGAAGGCATCCGTTCAGGGATAAGACAAACCGGTACTACCTAGACTGGGCTAACCCACTTACTATCAGATATAGGATAGATAATTCCTGCGTCTAATAATTTCATAACCTCGCCCTTAACTACTTCTTTCATGTTCGGGTTTATACGGCGCTGAGGTTGTATGGAATTGTGCGAATTATCTTCCATTAAGATTTTGTGAGTGCAGAAAGATGGGCTTATGCCCTTGATATCAGATATCTGACATACAATAGTCCGGTGATGCTTACGTAAAATTAAAAGAAGTTTATCATTTTGCGCATCCGTGAGGTAGGCCGAAACTATTACGGGCAGCTTGGAGTCCTTTTCTAAGAAAACGTATCTAAGATGCTCAGGTAGTTCTTTCAATTCCAGGGTAGGGGTTCTTCATATGACGTTTTAGAAATCCGTTCTTTTTTAAAAACAATATTTTCATATACTTTTTCTTTATACGGAAAATTGAAAGGGGTGGGGCTAGCGGCCATGGCGGCTTCTTGCAGCAATTTATTTGGAAGAGTAGAAAAGGAACAAAAATCAGAAAATTCTTTTTCAAATTCAGAGAGGCGACAAGAGGATTCTTCACTTAGGTATAGTGATTCAGTTGTAGGAGTAGAAGTGGAACAAAAATCAGAAATTTTTTTTTCAAAATCAGAGAGGCGACAGGAGGATTCTTCACTTAGGGCATCAACGAAAAAACATGAGTCATCATTTGCTAGGGTGTTCTTCATCGAGGGGGTGATAGAGAAAGTTACTTCGTCATCGCCTACTCGAAGGAAGATCTTACCATTGCTTACGTCAATGAAAGCTCGGGAGGTGGCGAGGAAGGGTCGGCCAATGATCAGGGGAACCTCGACATCTTCTTCGATGTCTAATATGACAAAGTCCACCAGGAAGATGAACTTGTCGAATTTAACTAGGGCATCCTCCATGATTCCTAACGGGTATTTGACTGATCTGTCGGCGAGCTGGATACTCATGCGTGTGGGGTTGAGACTACCAATTCCTAACTTTTTAAACAACGAGAGGGGCATCAGATTAATACTCCCACTTAGGTCGGTTAATGCGTGCTTGACAAAAACATCACCAAAGACACACGGAATAGAAAAACTACCCAGGTCACTGATTTTCTTTGGTAAACCGTTTGTCAAGACCGCCGAGCACTCGGCATTTAACGTGACATGCGAAAGGTTCTCTAACTTCTTCTTGTTGTTCAGGAGGTCCTTAAGATACTTAGCGTACTTCGGCATCTGGCATATCGCTTCGTGAAAGGGCAGATTTATGTGGATTTGTTTAAACATTTCTAAGAAACGGGTGTATTGGTCGTCCTGACGTTGTTTATTAAGTTTCGAAGGGTATGGCGGAGTTGGATTATTTTTAAAGGTGGGTGGTGGAGTGAGTTCTTTTTCTAAAATAGGGGTGATAACTTCTTCAACAGAGGGTGGGATTTTTAAAGCGGGAGTGGAGCTTTGACTTTTTAAAGCGGGAGCGGGGCTTTGATTTTTTAAAGCGAGAGCGAAGCTTTGCTCGGGCTCTTCACTTACCATACCGGGAACTTGCTTCCCACTCCGAAGAGTTATAGATTTTGCTTGCTCTCTCGGGTTGGGCTCGGCATTGGAAGGAAGAGAGCCTGTAGGTCGCTCAGAAATTATTTTAGCGAGCTGTCCGACTTGATTCTCTAAATTTTTAACGCTTCCAGTTAAGGTTCTTATCGTAGCGTCATTAACATTCATGTATTTTGAAAACATTTCCTCCAAACTTGGAGGTTTTGGAAAATTTTGAGGAGGTGGTGCAGAAAAATCAATTTGTGGTGGCAGGCATACTTCATTCGAAGGATTACTCCACGAAAAATTCGGGTGATTTCTTAAAGCAGGATTATAACTATTCGGAAAATTAAAACCAGGAGGATGAAAATTCGCAGCAGAAAAATTATTAAAAGCATTTCTAGGCATATTATTGACATAATCCAAATGTTCGGGTGAAGGAGTTGCAGATTCCCATACCTGAGGGGCGGAGGCAGCAGTCATATCTGTAAGTTTTTTGCTTAATATTTCAACTTGCAGAGCGAGCTGGGAGACGTTGTCCACTTCAAAGATACCTGCAGGTTTGTTTGGGCGGGACCTAGGCACATTCCACTGGTAAGTGTTCATGTCATGTCCTTAAAGAGCTCAAGAGCTGCTTCCGGGGTTTTGTGGTTTAAGGTACCACCAGAAGCTGCGTCTATCATTTGCTTTTTGCTTTGATTTAGCCCATTATAAAACGTCTGCTCTTGCAACCATACAGGCAGGGCATGGTGTGGGAATCGTCTTAAGAGTTCTTTAAATCTTTCCCAGGTTTCATATAAGGTTTCAGAATCTATTTGTCCAAAAGCAGAAAGATCGTTCCTAAGTTTTGCTGTTTTAGCTGGCGGAAAATATTTTTCCAAAAATTTTTCAGTTAGTTGATTCCAAGTGGTGATGCTGTTTTTTGGTAGAGTGTTCAGCCATTGCTTAGCCTTGGTTCTTAGGGAGAAAGGGAAGAGTCTTAGCCTAATAGCATCATTTGTAACACCATTGATTTTAAAGGTGTCCCAAATCTCAAGAAAGCTTGCTATATGCGCGTTCGGATCTTCATCTTGAAGTCCGTCAAATTGCACATACTGCTGCACATTTGAATTATGCTAGGCTTAAGTTCGAAATTATTATTAGCTATAGCAGGGCGAACTATGCTTGATTATGTACCCTCTAGATTGGGTCGTGCATAATAAGACATGGGCCTATGCACGACTTCCACTACAGCAGGTTCTTCCATCCTTAGGGTAGAAAATGACTCGGAATCCTCAACCGGTATTTGGTAAGTAGGGCCTTGAAATCGCGATCTTATCCGAAGAGTACGCTCAATTTCGTGGTCCAAGTCCAAAATATCTGACGGATTCCCTCGGGTCATGCACTAGAAGAAGAGAAGGAAAAGAAAAAGAAGTGAATAAACTAAAATATATATATTTTTTTGAAATAGATTTTTTTTTTATGTTTTAACTCCCGAACTTCCCAAGGGCTACCGATGAAGGGTTCGAAAGGTACTAGACAAGTTAGTAGCATTTAGAGCCACATTGCCCTTTTCGAGAGAGTTAAGTGGCGTAGAAAAATTGTGATATGGGTTTTTATTAGGAGCGTTAATATATTTTTGGAGTTTTAATTTGAGAAAGAGGGTGAGAAGAAAAAAAATAGGTTCGTGTTTTCGAATTATCAACAAAAGTTGCTCCCCGGCAACGGCGCCAAAAACTTGGTGTGATTATATTCAAAAGGAGAAAATAAACCGAACAAGCAATCCAACAAGGCAAGTATACCTATCGAAATGTAGCTAGGGAACACAAGTGTCGTATTAAAATCCGGTAACCGTCGAATAATCTTACTCACACGAAAATTTTATCTTATTGAAGATTGATTTTGTGTTTAAGAGAATGCTAAAATGCGATTAAGAAGAGAAGTATTATGCTAAAAAGAGAAAAGCTTGCGGTTAAATAGAGAGCTATTAAAACGATTACGACGAGGGGTTAAGACGATGATAAAGAAGAGCACTCGATCGAGAATCACCTCGAGTAAAGTTGATTAAGAAATACGATAATAAACCCTAACTTTATAAAGCAAAAACCTTAACCGTGGAGGTTCCATAAGCATGAACACGCTTCTCTCGAAGCCGTGCCTACCTGAGTTTAGGAAGGTCTGACCGAACTCTCGTCCAAATCAGAGAGCTAAAACTCGCTTTACGCTGTGAACAACTCTATTGGATTTCACTCCAATCTGGGAGATTTAATGTCTGCCTCTCTCGAGGGGTGCATGGAACTCTCTTTACCCTTGAGTGTTCACTTCAAACTACGAGTCTTTCAGCTAGCTAAGAATGAAAACAAATATGGAAATTATATATCAATAATATAACTCCAAACAAGATTTTTCCAAGAGTTATTCAAAAGTCTAAGCCTTATAAAGAAAGGGCGAACTAGAGCATCATAACTTAATCAACTTGAACCTCGGATCATCAAGATCGAGTACAAGGAGGATTAGTTACTCATGGTGAAATGGAGGGAGAGAGAGAAGTAGAAAAGCATTTAGAACACAAAGAAAGAGCACATTTTTTATTTATACTGACAGAGAGCTACAACTTGAAATAGACGATTACAAGTGCTGGAATTGAAAACTTATGCTAGCATTAACATTTAGTTACTAAGAAATTACAATAACTAATACAAAACAAAAAGTAAACTAAGCTAGATTAACAAGCTTAAAATGTGGAGGGAGAGAAGAAGCATGGAAAAATACAAGAAAACAACAAGAAAACTAAAGGGCAAAACCTCCCCTCTCAATCCAAAGATGGCCCTGAACCCTTGGAGATGGGCTCAATTTATAGATTTTCTTCGGGTCAGGTCACGCCCCCCTGACACGCCCGGGCAGGGCGTGTACCAGGGGTGTGACATATTCAGTGCGACATTTTGTGCTGAAATTGAATGCCGGAGGTGACGGGCGTCGTAGTTGGTTACACGCCCATATGTCACGCCCGTCAAGGGCGTGTCCATGGGGCGTGACCATTTCGGTGTGACTTTTTTGGCTGCAATTTACTGCTGGAGGTGACGGGCATTGTAATTGAAGTACACGCCCATATGTCACGCCCGACCAGGGCATGACAAGGGGTGTGACCATTTCGGTGCGACAGTGGAGCGGGAAAAAGAGCTTGCTGTGGAGATTCCTTGGATCCTGGGGACACGCCTCTGGAACACGCCCGTGTAGTGATGACACGGACGTGTACACTAATTTTCCAAGAAAAGCAGTTTCAGACCTATTGCTTCATTCCTCTGGTCTACACGCCCTAGGTACATGCCCTTGTAGGGCGTGACCTTTGGGCGTGTCATAGCAAAATTTTGCTGAAAGCCGTGCAAACCTGCAAAAAGCAGAAAACGCATTAGTGACAATAATATTTACAAAAAGGGGGTCAATATAAGCACTTACAAGACATGATTTGTGCTTTAAAAACCCGAAAATACCCTAATATTGTTGACTAAAAACGTACTATCACCTATCGCCTAAAGTATATACCTATGACTATGTCAGGGGCCGCTCCATGCTGCAAGTCCAGTTTGTAAGCCTCCAGGGGCGCTTCTCGGCCCTGCTGGCCTCCCTTGCCAGCTCTGCCTTTGCAACCTCTCTAACCCTGTCCCCGTACCGGCTGTCCACCCTGAACTACTCCTAATCCCGGTCTCACTGTCGCCTGTGGGCAAAAGGCCCTCATATGTCCTGGTTGCTGACATAAGAAGCAGTTCCCTATGAAGGGAACATCTCGTCAGGCCACTAGTGGAGGTTGTGGTGCAGGAGCTAGTCTGATGTCTGGCTACGCAGTTGGGGGTACTGGTGGGCACCTATAGGGCTGTCTGTGGCGTCGCTTCCTACGCTCTCTATCCTGTCTATGGGGAATGACTCCTTCGTCTCGCCTCTGGTGTCGAGGAATCTCTATCTGGCCTCTGCGGCGCTGAGCCACTGTCTGCTGGTCCAACTCTAATGCTACCGTATGGGTGGCTATGGTGTGAAAGGTGGCCTGGGAGAGCATGATCAGGGCCTGCCTAAGGTCGTCTTGTAGTCCTCAGTAGAACTGAGAAGCTCTATCCCTGTCATAGGTAGCTAGATTCCTGGCGAAGCGTGCCGGGTGTATAAACTCTCTCTCGTACTCTGCCACTGGGCGGTTACCCTGTCGAATGAGAAGGAACCTTTCTTGCAGCATGGCCCGATCTGCATCTGTGATGAAGAACTCTAGTAGAGCAAATAGAACTCCCCCCAAAGGATCGCGATTAATGTCTGACCTCGAAAGGTAGAGCGACTAGCCGCTCTCCATCAATCCCTCGCATATCCCTCCAAAAGGGTCACCACCAAAGAGACTGCATCCACAAATGGGCACATCATTCCCACTAATAGCTCCTCCACTTGCTCCACCCACTCGTCTATTTGGATGGCCTTCTCCGCACCGTTGAAAGGGGGAGGCCTTAGTCCTCGGAAAGTCATCAGCAAATCGATGGGTGCGGTCATCTCTCTCGGTGGCTGTGCCAGGGCAGCCCGGAAAGTCGCTAGAATAGCTCTCAGTGTCTGCCCCATATCTGTCTCGACAAACGATACGGCCGCGGGAGCGACCGGGTCTGGTGGTGGGGTAGCTGGAACATATCCTCTAGACGAGGATCCCCCGTTACTGTACTCCGGTATCTGGACAAGTAACAGGAAAGAGTGTCAGTATTTTGCAAAAGTAGGTGAAATTTGCAAAAAACGACAACCCAAGCAAAAACAACAATGTATGGGCATACTATCGTACCGTCTAGAATCCTTAAGCCTCTACACTAGGGTCTACCAGGCTTCCGCTGCAAGTTTCATCCCGAACCTTGAATGAAGTAAGGGATGGAGGGATCCTGAGACTGCTCCACAAGGACGAATCGTGATGGCTCTGATCCATTTATATTACCCCAACATTTTTGCTCGGGTCTGGCCGGAGGGGTACTACTGGCCTAAGTCGTCCACCCAGAGCACCTTAGGGGAAACGATCCACCCTATCTAAGCACTAGATGTTCGCCTTGCTCGGCTTGAATCATAACATCCATAACCCATCAAAGTATAGCAGAAGCATTAACAGGAAACCATTGCAGATATATATAACATATCAATAACACAGAGTTTTTAGGGCCGAAGCCTAAGCATTTATATATGCCCGTGGGCTATACATGTACTACATATATCACTCATACTCTCTCTCTACGCTACTCAGCGGTACTCATGTCTCTAAACTCTGGGGACAGCGGGGGTCCATCTGCTCGAGTAGTCCTAGCTGCTGGCGTAATCTCCTGCGGCAGTGGGCTACTATGGTGCTCCACCTCCTGTAAATTGTTATTTAAATAACTGTTAGTCACAGAACTAAGGGGAAACAAATATCCTCCCCAGATCCATATCTTGGGGATGAGCACACACCCACACAACAAAAGTAAATAGACGAAGCAAGAGAGGGTTAGCACAATATTTCATATATGTACAGTTAGGAGCAATTATAAAAGAGTGCATGATAATATAACTGAAAAGAAAAGCAGCAGCAATAAAAACCAGTTATAACAAGGCTCTACTAGCTCATCAACACATTAGGTTTTCATTTCCTGAATTCTATCGCAGGCATTCACAGCCGCACACACACCGCAGGCATTCATAGTCGCGCACACACCGCAGACATTCATAGTCGTGCACACAAAACGTATGTCGATATAGTTGGACCACTTCTATTCCAGTAGGGTAGCGAGCCCCGCAGGCCTCACCGACGTGGTCGTCAGTGACAGTGGCCAGTCCCGCCACTTCTGGGGGTGATTGTACTGCACAACCCCAGGCCCTAACATACAACCTTGTACTCTTGGATGTGAGCGATATCTGGCAAATCATTTTTGCCGACCAGCAGAGGAAAAACCCGACGGGGAATAATATAACGGCCAGTCACCCGTAGTACTCATCTCCCTGTCGCCTTGAGTCATCGACCTTCCCGCACCGGTACAAACGGTCTGTGGGAGGGACTGACCAACCAGTATTTCACTGCAAGCAATTTACAAATAATCAAACAAAAGGCAAACAATATATACACACCGGGTCTACATCAGTCTGCCCTACTAGGTTTTAGCCTTTGGGCGTCTGCTCTTAGCTCTACTTTCAACAAGGAGCGTGGGAGCGCAATATTTAGGGCTAGACCTGGAGGACTACTTCGACTCCGGTTATCCCCAACTATGGCTCAATTATAGCAACAATTGCTCGTCAGAGCAGGACCCGAGATTGAATTGTAAATTATAATGAGGACAAGTGCGGTTATTATGCTGCTTATTTAAAGTTCTGGAATGAAATGTGACCAGTACGAGACTAGTGTAGTACTGAATAGAAGGTTCTGAGAAAAGCTTGACCAGTGCGAGACTGGAGTAGTACTGAATAGAAAGTACTGAGAATAGCCTGACCAGTACGAGACTGGAGTAGTACTAAATAGAAGGTACTTAAATAAGCTTGACCAGTATGAGATTGGAGTAGTACTAAATATAAGGTACTGAAATAAGCTTGACGAGTACGAGACTGGAGTAGTACTAAATAGAAGGTACTGAAATAAGCTTGACCAGTACGAGACTGGAGAAAACACAAAGAAAGTGATTAGTAGTCCAATCACTCCTATTCAGGAGGCTTCAATTCCATCGAGATTTATAGGAGATTTTATTGGGTTACATCAATTATTTGGATCCAATTAATTTGGTTGCGCCATAATTATCACGGCTTAATTAGATCAAGGGTTGGCTAGGAATTACATTCTTATTAGTCGTCAGGGACAACTCCAAGTCATCACTCGTACTCTCACCTTCCGAGCAAGCCCTATTCACCAGAGAGTCGAGGCGCTCGATGGTTTTACGAAATCTCGGAAATCCCGGAGCTTAGTCACTTGCCTCGGCCACTCTCATCGATAACATAGTTTAAAGTACTTATTTGATCATAAAGGGGTGATTGCGCACTCCAATTTCCACCTTTTATGGAAAACGAGCGGAATAAAGATCCGTGCGCGACTCTAGGCTTCCAACATTTCAGGAAAACATCAAAACTTATCCCCATGACCCCAAATTTTGATACAACCCTTAGGAGGGCCTAAAATGAGCCTACTAAATTTTTTATAATTTTCTGAAGTATTTTGGGCTTTTAATTTTTCCAAATAAATTTTATTTTGACCTTTTAAAAATATCAAATCAGTTCCAAAAAATCTCAAACTTTTTGTGGAGGTAGCCCTCATCATGGGAAAAAATTTTCATGTTGGTCACTTTTCCCCTAAAGACTTAGTTTTACCCCCAAAAAATTCCAAAATACTACCCTTTGATTTTGGTCTCCTTATAGCAGAATAGCATGATCCTGCGACTGAGATTGATCCGCAGGAGATGTTTTGTCCTTCTGTCCCCACAGCGGATCGGCTCCGGATCCGCTGTGGGGGCACTGATGTTGAGGCAGGGGGCGGGAATTGAGATGATCAAGGCCGTCTGATCTCATCATGAGATGAGATCGGACGGCCACTGTTGCTTCCCGGCATTGTGGAGGGTGGCAGCCTCCACCACCGCCGGCCACCCTCCGCCAGCCGCCGTCGCCGTCCCCGATCAACTCGCTGGGTGTCGGCAACCCTTTGGGCGATGGTCCGGCGGCCTAGTGCCGTCGGCCGTCGCCGGAATAGTCAACCCGAGAGCCGGGGGTGGCGGTGGCCCTGCTCTCGGCTCCACCGCACCACCCCCGCTCCTTGGGCGGTTGGCTATCTACCAGTCCACCCCCGGCCGGCGTGCCGTGGGTCGGGCTTCTCACCGGCTGTGGTCCAGCGGCCATCCGCTGCCGGCCGCCGCCGCCAACTTTAACAAAGTCATGCTCTATTTTTGCGGGTGTCGCAGGAACCGCATTTTCCGGCAGCACCTCCGCTCTCTACCATTGGGGGTCGCCGCCCCCAGTAGTATAACACTCCCCAGTGCCACCACCGGTGCTGGGGGAGGAGCCTTCCTCCGTGGGCACCACCCGACCTGGAACAAGGCTCGGGTGGCGCCGGCAGCGCTCCGGCCGCCGGGAGCGCCATGCAACACGTACAAAATGGAGAGAGGGGAGGAAGAGAGGTTCCACCTGGGTTTGGTGGGCTCAGGAGGGGCCGGCCTGGTCGGCCATACCAAGTTAGCGGTGGTGGAGGGGGAGGGAGGCCTTGGCTTGGCTTTTTCCGGCCACCTGGGATCCGACAGGGTGGGGGCAGGAGTGGGGAAGGGTGGCACAAAAAGCTTGAGGGGAATGAGAGGGGGAGGGAGCCTTTTATATGCTTGGGGAGGGGGGCTATCCTCCCCTAGGCAAGGTGGGATTAATCCCTCCTTAGGGAGGTATTAATCCCCACCCTCGAGCTGTCTAAGGACAGCTGGAGGCCTCATCTTTTCCCCCATGTGGGGAAAAGAAGGTGAAGCCCTTATGGGCTTGGGCCTTTTGAGTAAGGAGGGGAAAGAGAGGAGAGGAGAGGTAGGGTGGGCCTCCACTCCTAATGGTTGTATGCCGGTTGCGGGCCCAAAGAAGAGTGAGGGGGGACATGGGCTATCCTCCCTTGGAGAGGAGGTGGGCCCCTCTTTGGAGAAATATCCAAAAAATGTGTTTTTATGGGGGGTTTGACCAAGTCAACCCTAGGGTGGGTCCCCCTTGCTGGTAAAAGTCAAAGTGGGTCCAAGTCATCGGGGTCGGGTCAAAGTTCGGGTGTCGTGTCAAAATTGGTGTGCGCACGCTTTTCGGTGCACGACTACGCTTAATTTTACCACGGGTTGACCAATTGTCGTCGAAATTGACTGGGATGACTTCTGTTGACTTCGTATTAACCACACGAGTACAACGCCACTGACTGGGGTTGAATCGTAGTCCGTTTGGCGCAAGTCCAAAATTTGCGCGTCGCTGCGTGCTAAAATAGTCGAAGTGTGTAAAACTGTCGTTAGATCTCGGATTGTGACGTGATGGGTTCTGGTGCACCTGTCTAGATTATATGAGGTCACAAGAATCGACAGAACTCAATTCGGAGTTCTCTACCTCGATATCCAAAATTTGCTCTCGTTGCGTTTTACGAGGAATGGTCACATTTGCTATATGACCTCGGGGTCTAACTGAACGAGTTTCAATGCACTTGTATCGACTATACAAGGTCACAGGAACTGACAGAACTTAATTCAGAGTTCTCTAGCTCTATTTCCCGCCTAGGGTTATCTCCTACCGGATCATGGGTAGGATTCAGGCCACTTTTATTGGGCCCACTATGACTCTGGTGGCCCAAAAAAGTCGGGATGTTACATAAGGTCTATCTGCCAACTCCCGTCGGTATGACGACTGGCGATCCCGTATACCTGCCACACTATCCTTAACCCAGGATTATTAAACCACGTGTCAACTCACATCGCATGAAGTTTCACATCATCGTGGCAAGGAAGGAACCTATGGGAGCATATCACCAAAGGACCAAGACCAACCATCCACATGTCATGGATGGTGCCTATGGGAGCGTACCACCAAAGGACCAACACAACCGTCCACTTGGAAAGGAAGGAGCCGTGAGAACGACCACCGAGGACCAAGCCCAACCTCCCAAAGTCTTCTGTCATCATTACCAATCCAGTGCAGTCAAACACACATTACACCCTTTTTTAATTCTCGTGCTCCAAGAACTTATGGGATCATCATAAAGATAGGTGGCAAGACAACTCATTCCACACACAATCCTACGCTGCTACCCCAGTAGGGAGACATATTCTAAGAAGTGGACTATACAAATTATCCCATTCAACACTTGAGATCACGATTCACATATTTCATGTCCATGAGATTTACCTCCTTCGATTCCTTCCTTTTTAATCAAGCATTCAAAACATTCATGCTTTCATACATTTATCACCACAACATAATAACACTTCACATATTCATCAAGCAGGATAACATAAGTATTGATTACCCATTCAATTATCGGATTACAATCGCGCATATCCTTACCATATTTCACAAGTAGCCATTTGTACAAACAAACCTTATCAAACCATTTGTTCGCTAATTTCCCAAACCATTTGTAAATTAAATTCCTCCAAACCATTTGTTTATCTCGGCTACATATAAATAGGCTCATCCAAACCTCAATATCATCGTGTTACGTTCCATCCACCTAGTACACGACTAGTTGTACACTAACCCAGAAGTATTCTGCACTTAAGTTATTACCATGCAACAACTTTGACTAGTCATACTTAGAGCTAAGGAGATCCTATGAAAACCTATAACAATCCATTGGAAAGGTCTTTCTGAGGACTACAACTTTTGTGTTTAGCCCAAGACCTAGATCCGGCCATATCATACTCAAAAACGGTCTCAAAGTCTATTTCTTGCAGAAAATAGATTTCTGCACGCATCTTCAAGTGAAATGAACGATATCGATTCATCTTCTTCCTCAAGCGATATGTTCAAACCTACACACAGATTTTCCTCCTCCCTAATTCACTCTCAATAGACTATTTCTCTTCACGAAACCAAGTCCATCACTTTCACAATGAAGAGAGGAGAGGTTGAAGACACAAATCCCTAGGACAAGGGTCCTAGCATGGTCTCTTCCTAGGTGATCTTCAGCTCACATAAGTCCAACTCTATTGAGTTGACATCTCTCATATATCATAACTAAAGATCTTGCACCAAGGGAGAGGGTAGGAAGCTCACCTCGTTTCCGGCCATGGATCTTGTCACTCTCCTCAGCGACATCATTCTTTGCCAAGATGGAGAGCTTTTCCTCCTAATATCTGACTTCGGCGACTTCCCTTCCTCCGTCGGGTTCGGCACAGGTAATGGATCAACAAGAAGAATGAAGTGACGGCTAGGGTTTCCCCATATGTTTCCTTTTATAAGAAGAATCAGGGTTAGATTGCTTTGCCACGTGTCACCCTTACATTGGACCGCCCATTATTAAAACAAGACTTGTTGAAGAGACTGGTCTACATGAGTCATTTGGCACATTTCCCGAAAACCTAGTTTTGCCCGTAAATATGAACTAGCAAAAAACAGTCTTGGCCGAAAATGCTCTAAGTCAAAATCGTCGTATATACTCGACGAATCATCAAAATTCGTCGTGATGACTCAATGCCTCATTGAGTCTCGTAATTTTTCAAGTCAAAGCGTTGAGATCATCGAGTATCACTCAACGCTGCGTTGAAAGCATCGTGATCACTCAACGCCTTCCCAAGTCCTGCAATTTCTTAGTCAAAGCATCGGGAACGTCGAGTATCACTCAACTTTGCGTTGAAAGCGTCATGATCACTTAATGCCTTCCCAAGTCCAGTAATTTCCAATTCAAAGCATCGGGATCGTCGAGTATCACTCAACGCTTCGTCGAGTGGCATCGAGTTCACTCAGCGCACTCGACACTTCCTGAATTCAGAATTATTCTAAGTTAATTTCTTCTTATGCATCGAGTATCACTCAACACACTCGATGCCTGCCCACCAGTCGATGCACTCAATGCTTCGTCGAGTGGCGTCAAGATCACTCAGTGCGCTCGATGATTTTTGATTCCAAAATTATTCTCAGTCAATACCTTCTTATGCGTCGAGTATCACTCAACGCACTCGACACCTGCTCACCAGTCGACGCACTCAACGCTTCATTGAGTGGCATTGAGATCACTCAGTACACTCGACACTTTTTGAGTCCAGAATTCTTCAAAAGTGAAATTCGCTCGATTAGTCTAGTATGACTCAATGCCTGTTATCAGTGCATCCCGAGATTGAGTCAACTTTCTTGACTCAAAACATATGTGATGGGTTTAGCACGAATCAGGATGTTACATTATCTTTATGCGGAAGGTTTAAATTATAGTAGGCCTAGAAAGGGGTATAGAGCCAGTAGGACCAATAAAAGTGACCCGAACCTCTACCCATGACCCATACCAAGGTAGGAGGTAACCCTAGATGGGGGTGTAGAGCTAGAGAACTACGATTTGAGTTCTACCTATTCCTATGGCATTGTATCATCAATACAAGTGTGTTGGAACTCATTCCGTTGAATTCCGAGGTCATATGCTGGATATGGTTGTTCCACATAGAGCGTCGCAAAAACAAGATGTTTGAATATTGAGTAAAAACTCCGATTTGACCTCGGTCAGTGGCCTTGGATTCGTATGTTCAACACAAAGTCAATGGAGTTTATTCCGGTCATTCTCGATAATGGGAGGTCAAACCGTGGCAAAACGAGCATTACGGTGCACTGAAAAGCCTTCACACACTGATATTACTAAAATACCTCAATATTGACCTAACACTTGATGGCTCAGACCTACTTTGACTTTGACCCACATGAGGGACCCATCCCATGGTTGACTTTTGGTCAAACTTCCTAAAAATACAATTTTCCCTAAGGGGATTTAATTTCAACAGTGCCCCCCACTTGAACCCATCACCAAGTAAATCATGGGCCCTCTTATGGGCTCTGATTTCTCACTATGCAGCCAAGGAGTTGGTCCTTGGGGCAAAGGAAAAATCCCCATCCCATTCCTCCTCTCTTTCTATCTCTCCCTCCTTCCCCAAGCCCAACTCCAAGCCTCCAAAGGAAGACACCTAGCTGTACTTCTCCACAATCAGAAGGTGTCATTATCCCCTTGCATTGGTCTGGGTTGTACAAGCACCAAGCAAAAGAAGAAGGTGCCAATACAAATCCACCACCTCCCCTACTCTCTAAGCCAAGCTCCAACCAATAAGAGACTGATACCCTGATTGTACTTCACCAATAGAGTGCTGACACGTGCCCCATACAGCTGTGGAGTAAACCCTAGAAGGGTTGGATAACCTCACCTTGGTCTGTTTAACCAAGAAGGAGAAGAGGAGGGAGGGGCTCTCCCCTCCCTCTATATAAAGGACATCACTCACCAGAGGATTGCACTTTTATCTCCAAGCTCAAGAGATCATAGCCATCACCCAGTCCGAGATTGGCTTCGCTGGAATCCCTCCTCTCAAGCTCCACCACCCTCCACTGTCATTAATGGTGGACCTCATCGAGAGCTCCTAGAGAACCCAAACAAGGTGGATACCTCCTCCACTCCTTCCCTACTTTTCAGACATATCACATATTAGGTCTGACGGCCAAAGTGTCGCCGTGGCACCACCATTCTTGGAGAAGAAGTACTTTGTAAGCACTTTTTTGGAGGCGGTCGGCGGCGCTAGACTGCCGGACCACCGCCGGAGGGAGCGCTGACCACCGACAAGTCTGCCGAGGGGCGGATATATGGGCGACGGGCGGCCAGCCGACGGTGGGTGGGGGGGGGAGGACAACATAGGTAGGATTTCAGTACAGGTAACGTCTTTCCGTGTGGAAGAACAGACAAATTTATAAATTTTTATAAAATTTATAATTTTGTAAAATAAAAAGGATATTTTAATTATCTGAGGCTAAATGAGAGATCCAATGAAAATCTTTTGAAAATGAAAAATGTTTCCATTGAGGATATCTAGCACTCATAAAAAATTGATATTTTCAAACACAATTTGGTATTTTTAAAAATTAAAATAGCGTTTATTTGGCTAATTTTGGAGACCTAAAATACTCCTAAAAATCTGATAAAATTTTCAGTGATATTTGAATCCCTGATACATACTTTATAATATTTGGAGAATTTTGGTTATGCTTTGATGTTTTTAAGCATTTAAGATGATGTATTTCATTTTTGGAAATTAATAGATGCTATTTCCTCCAATTAAAAATCTCTTAAAATCATATATTTGATTTGAAATTTCTAAAGACATTGCTCGATGAAGTTTGAGAATTTACGATCATTCTTGCTAATATTGGAATTTAAATTATATTCGTGATTACTTTAAGGATTATTAAAACACATTTTTCCTGTCAAAATGTCTTCTACTTTTATAAGAGATTCTCGATGGTAAAAAACATGCATTGGAAATGTGTGTGTGAAATTTTGAGGCATTCCTAACATTTTAATATATTGATTTAGCTGATTTTATTTTAAAGATGCTAAAAGCTATGTGATACCTCAAAATGATTTAAAATAAGCAGAGACTGTTTTAAATAATGTTAGAGGCTATGTAAGACCTCGAAGTAATGAAAATTATTTTGAGTAGCATGTATTTAAAGCTACTATTGTAGTTTGGTGATTTGAAATACGACTTATTTTTAAATATAAAAATAAGTTTTTATTCAAGGCTTAATGAATTATTGAAGCTCAATCGAATCTCGAAATGACTCAAAGAATTCTTGAGGTTTATACTTTTGCAATTTCAACCTCGAGTTTTGGTTTTCTTGATTTCTGACTCTTTGTTGCATACAAGAGGTTTAAATCAGAAGAAAATGGTATTGTGTTTAACATAGAAACTTGATTTGCCCTGATGCGAGCAATTGAGGTTAAGAGATGGTGCTAAACCTCTTGCAGATATTTAGCTCTCGGTAATCTTTATAACGAGAAGCAAGTTATTATAATGTGGTTATAATCCCTAAATATAAGTCTAATTAAGTCCTGTTTGAGAGTCACAACTGAATTATTATCGGATCTTAATAATGAGTGAAATTCAAAGAAGCCTCATAAAAAATAAATTGGAACTAAACATTGCTCCTAAGAACGGAGATGGAACCGAGCTTGTCTCCTATGAATGGATATTTAACAGAACTTGCCTCCTATGAATGGGGATGAAACAAAACTTTTCTCATATGAATGAAGATGGAACGAAACATCTCTCCTGAGAATGGAGATGGAACTAAACTTGCCTCCTATGAGCTGAGGTGAAACTGAACTTGCCTTCTGAGAACGGAGATAGAACTGAAGCCTCCTAAATAGAGTGATTGGACTACTAACCATTTTCTTTATGAGTTATTCAAATATTGCATTGGTCCAGTTCCTTTATATATTTCAATTCAGTACTTTCTATTCAGTATTACTCCGGTCTCATACTGGTCCTGCTTATTTACTTTCAGTTCAGTACATTTCCTTTAAGCATTCCTTCCAGTCTCGTGCTGATCCTGCTTATTTACTTTTAGTTCAGTTCATTTCTTTTAAGTACTATTCTAGTCTCGTACAAGTTCAGTTCATTTCAGTACTTACTTTCAGTTCAGTAATTTCTTTTTAGTACTAGACCAGTTTCGTACTCACTGTTTATGCTTTTTTGTTGAATAATAGTAACTATACTCATTATTTATGTGTTTTTGTTGAATAATAATAAACCTTGTTTTGTTAATAATCCTATTTAAGTTGAATAACATTATGATTTATTGGTTTTAGCTACCTCCATCTCATTCTTTGACGAGGAGTTCTTTTTCTTTGAATGCCTCAAGCTGTAAGCAGTAGCATCCCAAGTGGTTAGAGTTGGTGATTCCAGACTAGGTTATAGTAGTTGTCGTTTCCCCCCACTGTGTGGGGTAGTTATTTTCATCTCAGATCAGACTAGTATTTTGACTTTAGGGGGTCATGCCCGGTTCTTGACGCCCATAGCTTTTCATCTGTAGGTGTTAGACTACTTGCTGTCTTTACTGCTTTGAAATGCTGGTTATTTCAATACTTGATCTATAAGAATGTTTTATGTTAGGATACATATTAGATATTTTAAATATAAAAGATGCATAGTATCTAAGACTCAAAACATCTTTTTCAATTAAAAGTCATTTTATTTTGTCGATTATAAAACTCTTTTTCTACCTATACTTAATTTGAAAACTTGCACATCATTAACATGTTTGTTGGGTCATCAAACTCATATTTGATAAAATGAAGTAAGATATGTTTTTTGCTGTAAATATATTTTCACACTCATGGACTAGATGATCACTAAATCGAGGGACATGATTTCTTAAGCTCTAAATTTAAATTTTGTTCTTAAAACATAAAACTTGTCTTTTTTATATATAAATAAATAAATGTGTAGTTTTTTTGTCGGAGCGTCTATAGTTGTCCTCTACACTGCATGACGTAACGACACATATTTTTCTCTAACTCTCATAACATATTAAATGTTGAGAAAATGTGGGTCATAACATCGGGTCCTGCCATCAGAGTTCTTAAGTCCGCGAAAGAAGATAGTTTTTCTGACTTAAAGAACTACTTTTGGGAGGACCATTTCTTAATTTGTATTTACATATACCAGGTTGTGAGAAGATGTGCCTTAAGAGAGAAAGGTTTGCAAATTCTACGACACTATGACGAAGGACCAATGGGTAGTCATTATCAAGTGAACCAGGCCCCAAGAAAGGCACTAGAGGTGGGCTTCTATTGGCCCATGCTCTTTAAAGAGGCTCACACCCTTGTGAGTACTTATGAGCTGCCAACAATCAGGGAATTTCTCCCACCGTGACGAAATGCCTCAAAATCTCTTTTCAGAATGCAAAATTTTCGACCTTTGGGTATTGATTTTGTTGTTCCTCTCCCTCCCTCTTTTTAAAACAAATACATTCTCATTGTGGTCGACTACGTACCAAGGTGGGAAGAAGCGTAAGCTCTCTCAACCAATGATGTGAGAGTTGTTGTTAACTTTCTTAAAAAATATTTTCTAATTTTGGCACGCCATGCGCTATCATTAGTGATATGGGCACTCATTTCTACAATATTCAATTTGCTAAAGGTTTAGTGAAATATGGCATCATGCATAAGCTCTCCAATACCTATCACCCACAAACGAGTAACCAAGTTGAAGTTGCAAACCGTGAGTTGAAGTGGATCTTAGAAAAAATAGTTTTTGTTAATAGGGAGGATTGGGCCCTTAAGCTCAATAATGCATTCTGGGTCTATCGAACGACGTATAAGACTGCCATTTGTTGTACACCGTATCGATTGGTTTATAGCAAGGCATTCCACAAGTAGGTCGAGTTAGAGCACTACATATTATGGGTGCTTAAATTCTTCAATCTAGATTCTACTTTAGTAATAGAGCATAAGAAGTTTCAATTAAATGAACTTGATGAGTGGAGTGTGAATGCCTACGAGAGAAAAAGGTTTTATAAAGAACACACCAAGTACTACCACGATAGAAATATTAAGTTTCCCAAATCATTTTCGTCGGGCGATCTCGTCCTCCTTTATAATTCTCGTCTTTGCCATTTTCGGGAAATATAATTCTCAATGGTCCGACCCTTTTATTAATATAGAAGTTTGGCCCTACGAGACAATTCTCATTTCTCACCCTGAAAAAGTCTCCTTTAAAGTAAACGAGAGCTGTCTTAAGCTGTATCTTCCAGGAGATAACTCGAATGAGAAGAGTGAATCATTTATCCTTCCAACGATAACTTAACCGCCAAATGGGTCATGCTACGTGACCTTAAACAAAATGCTTGTGGGAGGCACCCCATAGTTATCTTTCTAAATAATTGTGTTTTTGTATTAACATCTTTTGTAGGGTTTTTATTGCGGCTTCCTCAACATCACTAGTAGGGAAGCCTTCTTTCCCATCTTTGCTCTTTATCTTCATTCTGCTCTCTTATTTTTGTAAATTTAGATTTGAACTTTTCTTTTTTATCTTCATACTTAGCTTTAAACATTGTGGACAATGTTTAACTTTTAGTATGAGGGGATCTTTCCTGTATTTAAAAAAATTCAAAAAATTTAAAATTGTAGAAAATATCAAAAAATTAGTTTTAGTAAACTTAGAAGCATGCAAATGATCTAGGCATTCTATTTAAATTAGTTTTAGCCTTTTCATACCGCATCTAAAATCTTAATCATTGTTTGCCACATTGTGTCTTTCCTCGCTTTTTTGTAGCCCCACTTATCTTTCATCAAAGCCAAGTAGTCTACCCATGTTAAACACTTAAATTACTTTTGAGCTTTGACTTTATTGCTAGTGTGTTTCTTTTTGTGAAGATAGTGGAAAATTATTATTGTTTTATCTTTTTGCTATAAAAGAAGGAAACATTTAAAGTGAGAAAAAAATGAAAAATGAAAAATTGTGAAAAGAAAAGAAGAAATAAAAATTGAAGCAAAATTGATGAAAAATGTAGAAAAGAATTTGTAAATTTTAATAACTTTCCAGCATAATTACTTTTTTCAAAGCTCACCCCTTCTATTTAAATGTGTAAAAACACTTTGTGTTTTTCTTTTGATTATCGCACCCCTAAACCTAAGCCAAACACTACGCCTAATTAAAGTCCTATTGATTCATGTTTCATAATTTTTCTTTTAATATAGTTGTGAGAAAGTAGATTGTGTAAGTCTTTAGGTAGGAATATTGAATTTGTGCTTGAATTGATATGATTATAAAATATCGTTAAGAATTTTTAGTGACTAAATGTAATTTTTGTTAGACACTTTATTGGGTTTTTAATTATATTTAAACTTTGGGATCAATTGCTTTTATGATTAGTGAAAATTATAAAATCTTGTGCTAAGTTCAATAATAATTTTCAGCCTCTATTCAAAATTTCTCTACTTCTAATTTCACATTGTACCGGTATTTAGAATGGTTATACGATTTAATTAATCCTTTTTATTTTTGCTGACTTGTATGTCTTTACTTGGGGGAAGAAAAAATAAAAATGGAGTAATTTGATGAAGCTTAATTTAGCTTAATTTATTAGGGCAAAAATATTTATTTCCTTATTTAAATATATGTACATTATTAATTTTGAGATCATAATTAGTTTTTTATGAAATTTTGTTCTATCTTAGTTTATTTTGTGTTTTTCAGGATTTGGTCTAATTTTGCAGAACTTTCCAAGTACATGCTCACAGGACACGTGCGTGACTTGGTGCATATAACCCGATCTTGATGATGTTGACGATCTCGAGCCCAATTCCAAAAGAAAAACATGTCATGTCCGGATGTCACGGGCGTGACCTATGGTCACGCCCCGTGTTAGCCAGGTGTGTCCTGCCAAGTCCTAGCATGGGAAACCCATCACAATTTTCATCAAGTCGTAGCCCGCCTTGTAGTCATGACCCTAGTCATGGGAGTGATAGTGGGGAATGTCCCCCAATTCCCAAGCCTGATGTATTCCTGCTAGATTTTCTCCAGCAAAGTCAACTAAATATTACACGCCCCCAGTCACGGGCGTGACAGGTGACGTGTACTTCCCAAAACTTTTTTTTTATAAATTCCAGCAGCTACTGGGGCCAAGTGTTCAATACTTTTGACTTTGGAGGTGTTGTTAGTTTTTGTTCTTAGGGTTTTTGAGTATTTCTCTCTTATGTTCATGTGCTTCTCTTTCTTATTTTCAAACTCTCTTTTTAGTTTTTCAAGCACTTTGTTAAGTACTTGTAATCTCTCTTCTCCTAGCAATGGTAATTGTGGTGTTCATTAGCTTTTATCACTTGTAACCTACTTTGGTTTTTCAATAAAATTAGTTCAATTCTCTCTCTTATTCTCCTTCTCTCTCTACTTTTATTTTCATGCAATTTTATTACATATATTTCTCTTATCCCTCTATCATGATTACCAAACTCTCATTAGTACTCGATCAAAATGATCCGGGAATGATATAATCAAGTTATGATCCTTAACTTCTCTTTTTCACTTTAAGTAATCACTTTTGATTTACCCTTGATTTTTAAGGTGGTGAAGCTATATTATAGATATATAATTTTCATTCACATTTGCATACCTTGTTAGTAGAGAGCTCAAGTATGAATTTATCACTCAAGGGTAAAGATTTTTCCATGCACCCCTCGAGAGAGGATGATGTAAATCTCCCTTATTTGAGTCAAATCCAACAGTGGGCTTCACAACGTAAAGCGAGCTTTAAGTATTCAATTTTAGAACATGAGTTTGGTCAGATTTTCCTAAACTCAATTGGGCACTTCCTCAAGAGAGGTGTGTTCATGCATTGGGAACCTACACGGTCAAAGTATTTTACTCAAAGAGAATTATATTTTTTATTTACTTTTCTATTAACTTCATGCCAAGGTTATTCAAGTTCAAGTACTAGTTCTCTAAACATAGCCTAAACCCTTTCTTAATTCGCTTATTCCTTCACTCTTTAGCTAAGTAAAACAACTCAAAAATTTGATTGATAAGATAATAGTGAGCTCTTTGAAGTAAGAGTAATCGACTCACCCCAGGAAATACGACCTTGATATTTTTCTTAAGTATCTTATACTATAAATGATAAGGTACACTTTACTTCGTCGGATATGGAATTGGAGAACATCATTACCTTATTCTAAGAACTCTAAATTTAACTATCAAGTTCCTTGGGGACTTACCAGGACCACTCCTGCCCCAAATGAGCGCCTCCCTAACGGTCTATCTACAAGCATCTCCCAAGCTGCCGGATCTGGAAGCCCAGACTCTTCCACTTCGACCACATACACTCCTAGGAAGTCAGCTACTGCATGTTCTTTTATTTCCAACTAAGGGATTAAAGAGATCTCGAATTCATTTAGCTTCACAGAACACTTAGCCAGCCTCATTAAGTGTTTTACTCCCTCCATTATCTTGCACAAGGGATGGTCATTTACTACTTTGATAGAGTGTGCCTCAAAGTATGGACATATTTTCTATGCCAAGATGATTAGGGAGAAAGCTAACTTCTCAAGGATGGGGTATCTGAACTCGACTTTCGTCAGGACCCTGCTGACGTAGTAGATTAGTAGCTTCCTCTTCCCTTCTTCCAAAACAAGGACAAAGCTTACTACCTCTACCCGCACCCGAGGTATATGGCTAGATCTTCCTCTTCTCTCAGGCCCTGGAGTAGCAGAGTCCATATAAGATGGCTCTTCAATGCTTGGAAGGCTTCCTCGCACTCATAAGTCCACTCAAACTTCAAATTCCCCTATAACGCCTCGATGAAATGTGAGTACTTCTCCCCTGCCCTGGAAAGGAACATGCTCAGCCCTGCTAGCTTACTTGTCAAGTGCTAGATCTCGTTTGCATTTTTGGTGGACTCCAACTCTAGGATCGCTTTCACTTTGTCCAGGTTTGGCTCCATATCTGTGGGGTTGCAGAAATGACCCAATAAATTTCCTCAACAAACCCTAAAAACATATATCAAGGGGTTAAGCCTAATCATATACTTCCTCGGGGTGGCAAATATATCTATCAGGTATCTGAGATGGGACTCGGCATCCCTGATTTTCAACATTAACTCATATGTATAGACCTCAAAGTTCTTTTCAGTCTACTCCATGACTACTCTATCCATCACCATCTGATAGGTGGCTCGTGCATTCGTTATCCTGAAGAGATTCATCTTGTAATAATAACATTTGTAGTCTACTATGGGATAGGCCCTTGACATCTGGAGGGTGCTTCCTGATCTGGTGACAACATGAAAAGGCATCTGAAAAACTCATTACAAAAAGCCGATGGTTGAGTCTACTAGCGCGTCGATTTGAGGCAAATGGTAACAATCCTTCGAAAATGTTTATTTGATAGGGTAAAATCAACACAATCCATCACCCATCAACCTTTTCACCATCACTAAATTGGAGACCCAGCCTGGATACTGGATCTCCGAAATAAAACCTTCTTCTAATAGCTTCTCCACCTCCTCCCTAAAGTCTAGACTAGCTTGGTTGCCACAGATCTTTTCTTCTTGCAAATCGGGCGCAGGTTTGGGTCAAGATTGAGGCGATGACAAGCCACATCAACGTCAATTCCCAACAAGTCTGCCACACTCCTTGCAAAAACATCGATGTTCTCTTGTTGAACTTTCAGACCTTCTCTTGATCCTTCTGGCTTAGCTTCCCGCTGACCTGCACTTGTTCAGGCCTTCCGACCTAGGTGATGAACTCCTTATTCTCTACCTCCTATGATTCTTCCTTTCCCTACCTTCAATCACCTTATGTACCTTGTTTGCCTCTTCTATTTATGTGACGGTGTTGAAGGTGGTGGCGTAACATTACTGAGCTATCTTAGGGTATCCCATACATCGGATCTACACTCCTCCAATACTATACTTCAAACATTGGTGGAAACAAGAGGGCGCACACCAAAAGGTGCTAATGTGGGGTCATCTGAATATGACATTATAGCTGCTCGGAGCATCCAAAATGATGAACTGATAGTTCTTAGAAGTTCCCCTATAGTCACGAGCATCTTTTCTCCTCCCTCCACCTTTTCCTCTCCCTAGAGAACCTAAAGAGCAGTCCATTTGAGGCATGTACTTTTTTCCTTTACCTTCAGATTGTCAAACACATTCCTGAAGATCAAATTCACTGAACTCCCATTATACACCAAGATCCTAGCTACCATGAAGTTCTCGATGACTGCCTCAATCACCAGGGCATCGCAGAATGAATCCTTAAGATCTGATACATCCTTTACCAAGAAAGTTATCTTCTCCTCTGGTGGTGGGGTCCGGGAGGATGAGGTGACACTCTTTTCTACAGATGGTGTGGATGCTCGCCTTGTTGATGGCCCTGGACCCTGCTCCCCTATGGATTACCCCATTCCCACCTTAGGTTACAACATCAACCATATCTTTGCATCAGCCTCCTTCTACATCTCCTTCTCTCTATATTATCTATAGCTAATATGAATATTATTGTGGTTATTATTCCAGCAGGCCCCTCCTCCATTCTCTCATCTCCAGGAACTCGTGGAGGTGGATATATCATGACCTTCCTCCTGGTGGAAGTTACAATAAGGCAACACTACCCATCTCCCTCCTTCCCCCTTCGGGTCACTTCTCTCTTCCTCTTCCTCGTCCAATATCCATGGCCTATAGCGGAGGACTTGGAGCGGTCTCAGGTACGGTCATCCCTACCCTCCTCAGAATTTGTTTCCTCACTGAAAGCCTCCTCCACCCTTAGCATAACCTCTTCCCTGGCCTTAAGTTGGTCTTCCTGGTAGCCTCCATGTTTATTGTTTGGCTGGTCGCTAGAACCTCCATCCTTTCTCCTTCCCTCGGGGGGTCCGTAAAACTTCTACTTCATTGGTTCGTCTCTTCTTCTCCCTTTCTGTTGATGATTTCCTCTTGTTGTCCTTGCCTAGCTATTACTGACCTTGGACATCCTTGCAATGAAATCTGGGTTTACCATCACACACTCAATTTCTTTTGCACCTTCGTCATTTAGCTCCTCAAAAGGTAAAGGAGGATCCCAAGAAAGTTCCATTTTGAAGAATCCCTATTGCATACCCATGAAGTAGGGCTGTTGCAAGGTGTTCCCGAGAACCTCTTATGCAATGAATTCTTCCTAGAAGCGATCTGTGTATCTAGCTAATGATTCCTCAACTCTTTGATTTATCAGAAACAACGTCTTGGGACCCTTGTTCCACTTCTTGGATGTTGAAAATTGAAACAGGAAACTTCTATGTACATCCTCCAAACCATAAATTGTCCCTGACGGGAGTTGGTTACAGCAATCTCAGGCTTTGCTTGCAAAAGTGATGGAAAAAAACTTATATTTAAAAGCCTCAGTCATATGTTTGAAATAAACTATGTCTTCAAACTACTAGACATACTGAACTGGATTGTTCTTCCCTGAGTATTTGGACATAGCCAGCTCCTTGAATTCTTCCGGCACTGAGCCGATAGGATTATCTCACAGAAGGGGCTTCCCAACCCTCCTCGACGAGCCGGGGTTAGGTCAACTTGCACAGCCGGCTCGTCTAACGAAATCACTCCTTGCATGCTGGGGAAAAGAACAAGCCCATAATTGACCCGATCACTTTCAATTGACGCTATCTCTTCCTCTACTCACCTTCCTAGGGCATCCTCACCTAGTGATGGAGGTGCAATCATCGAGGTGATCGGTGTCGAGCACTCTCCTTGCAGGGTGAGTGCGTCCTATAGGGACTCCATGATAACATTTTGAAACTCAATGAATTTTCTCTTCCTCTCAAAGTCTCTTAGGTTGGGATACTTACATGAGTTGCCTCCATACCCCTTATTTCCGACCATGGTACTCACCCTGATTTTTTTGTAAAAGCTACTGTCCATGCTCACCGCACCAAAAATGTTGAATCGAAAAACCTTGATTCAAGAGGAGTTCAGACCGATGATCAATGTGCACTTACTTCTCCCAGGTTAGGACACTTGACCGGTCACTTAAAACAAAGAGACTCCCCCACAAGCGGGTGGCAACCACAAATAAACCCACAAGCTCCAATGAGGAGGTCCTATCACACACCTAGAAGGTCAAAGAGAGCTTCCACTCCCAAACTAATGTTGAGCCTGAGCACCTTATATGATGTTTAAGAGGGCGCAATGGTTATTAACAGAAGACAATATGGGAAATCACAATAACCAGGATTATTCTTAGGCAAGGAAACCAAAAAAAGTCCTCTTCCAAGGTGCCCATGGGGTTCAATTTTTAGTTTTCTAAAAATAGACTACGGATAACATAATTTTGAATTTGGTTATACTAAATACAACCAAATATGGTTTGCCAATAGCGAAATCCCATTGTTTGGAAAGGCTAACCTCAGTTTAATTAGAAATGATTAATAAGTTGGACCACTAGCATCATAGGATAGCTGGGATTACATTACCCTTACTCGCCCGAGGGTGGTGTGTGCCTGATGAGTCCAAGACTTTCCACTTGCCCCAAGATCTAGGCGAGTTCTTTTCAGTTAACCCACTCGCCCCTACTCACCCCTGCCCACTTTGATCCTGCCACTCGTCAAATATGGCATTTCACAAACAAGAAGTTTCTGTTCACTTTCTACTACATCCACATTGTGCAGCAATCGATAAAGAACACATTATTGAAACTTCACTCCAACTCAACTATATTACAAGGAGACCTAAGAATTGCACAACCCCGTATCCAACGAGTAGTGGGTGACAGGAACCAGATCGACCAAAGTCTAGCAGTCCGGCTCGCCAAAATGGGGCAGACCGTTTGAGGTGCGAGTGGAGCAGGTCGGCTCGCACTCACCCCGTGGGCTCGGCGAGTAGCAGGCGAGTGGAGCAGGCCGGCTCGCACTCGCCATAGGAGGCTTGACAGGCAGCGGGCGAGTGGGGAAGGTTGGGCCCGCACTCACCAAGGGTTGGATAGAGGCGGCGAGTGCCAGCTCCATCAAGCACTAGCCGCCCCCAGCGAGTGGAGGTTCCAGAGGGACACTCGCCCAGCCACTTGTGATGTGTTTTCACCATTTTTCCCCCACTGGTCTGTCTATAGCCTGTTAGAATAGCGGAGTTACGCTATTGGCAGACCCAGTTGGGCTGCACGTAGCTATTCAAAAAATGGAGGTTGTCTATTTGCAGGCCGTTTTCAGAAATCTATAAATAGACCCAAGTTGGTACCTCAGATGGCATGCTCACTTATGCAGCGGTATTCTTATGCTTTCGAAGGTATCCTTAGCTCTGCACTTGGCTAGGGTGGGGAAGCGCTCTAAGATCGTCTAGGTGTGTGGTGGGACCTCCACGCCGAGCCCTTGGGTCTGTTGTCAAAACCTGCATTTTCTCGGTATTAATATACTATTAGGGCGAGAGAAAATACGCGATCGTGATGCCATGTCGTGTAGGGGATAACTGCAGGTGTTCAGGCAACTCTGTCCTTTCATTTATTTTTATAAAAGGCTTATGAATTATGTTTTAAAACATAGTTATATTATTAGGTTTGCTGACCGTGTCCCTCGTTATTGTGGATCAACTTTTTAAAAAAGGCTTATGAATTATGTTTTAAAACATAGTTATATTATTAGGTTTGATGATCGTGTCACTTGGTCTGGTGGATCAACTACGCCAAGATTGAGATAGTATAGGCTTACACAGCAAAAATTTACTAAATTTGTTTCATTTGTTATCCTAAGTGAGAATAAAGACTCGGCATAAAAAAGCAATGAAGATGTGATATCTAAAGTTATTATAAGTTGGAAAACAGTTTTGTAGCTCTTAAAATAGTAGTTTGTCAGTTTAAAAGCATGCTATGGAACTATGCTAAAATGTTGTGCGAACAGAAAATAAGTAGACCGAAAATTTGGAGTAACAAAATTTTTATTATCCAAAAAGGTATCTATTACAAAGGTATGACCTTCCTTTTTATAGAATGGAGGAGAGAAGAGAGATTACAAATAAGCAATGTGAGACTAATAATTACAGGAACAAACATCTATAAAAGCCGCATAAGCCACGTGGTTAGAATAACCATCTGGCAACAACAATGTGCAGAAGACAACCCGATAATATCGTCAAGTCACCATAGATAAGCTGCCAGACCCCCCGGTCTCCAAACTGCAACAGCCCGGCTACCAAGCCGCTGGGAGAAGCCGCCAGAACGCCAGACACCAATCATCAACAACACGACTACCAAGACGCTGGGATAAGCCGCTAGACCACCATACAAACCTCCAGACCGCCCGGTCTCTATACAGCAACACTCCCCCTCAAGATGGAGCATTGATATCAATCACGCCCAGCTTGTCGCAAATGTGAAACAAGGAAGAGGAGATCGGCTTGGTGAAGATATCTGCCAACTCTTTGTCAGAGGTGACGAACAGAGTACAAATATGTTTTTTCAAAATCTCTTATCGAATAAAATGACAGTCTACTTCTATGTATTTTGTTCTCTCATGAAAGACTGGATTTTTGGAGATGGATATCGCGGCCTTATTATTGCAGAACATTGGAAGAGGATAGTTGTAGACCTCTCCTAAGTCAAGCATGAGAGCTCGTAACCACTTTAACTCACATGTGGTCGACGTCATACCATGATATTCTCAATCTGCACTAGACCTGGAGACAATAGACTGTTTCTTGCTCTTCCAGCTCATAAGGTTTCCTCCAACAAATGCACAAAAGCCCGATGTTGACTTGCGGTCTCCTTTATCATCAGCATAGCTCAAATATGAGTACGCTTCAACCCTCAAGTGAAAATTCTTCTGAAAAAGCAATCCTTTATCTAGTGCTGCTTTGACATACTCCAATATCCTCAGGGAAGACTATAGATGGCACTCCCTAGGAGCTTGCATGAATTGTCTAACCTTGCCTACAACATAGGAGATGTCGGGTCTGGTCACCGTGAGATAAATGAGTTTGCCCACCAGACATCGGTACCTCGTAGTATCAGATAGAGGAGGCGAGTTATCTGTCCAAGTTTTGTGTTCTCCAGTAGCCATGGGACATTGTGCAGGTTTACCACCAGTCAACCGTGCCTCTTTTAGTAAATTAAGAGCATACTTATATTGGGAGAGGACCAAAGAGTTGGGCTTCCGAGAGATTTCAATCCCCAAAAAGTACTTGGGGGAGCCCATATCCTTCTTGAGCTGGTGTTGACGAAGGTGTTTCTTTGTCAAAGCTAACCCAGCTTGGTTATTGCCAGTTAGAAGAATATCATCCACATATACAGCAAGAACGACAATACCAGAGGAGGTTTTGCAGATGAATAAGGAGTGATCAGATGAACTTCTTGCAAAACCAATGGCCGCAACAATGCCGCTAAACTTCTCAAATGAATCCCAAGGACTTTTCTTTAGGCCATAGATGTCCTTCTTTAGCCGGCATACTCGTGTCTCCCCCTGAGCAACATACCGAGGTGGTTGCTAAATGTAAACTTCCTCATGAAGATCACCATAGAGAAAGGCATTCTTGACATCTAGCTGGAATATGGGCCAATCCCTGTTGACATCCACATGGAGAAGAACTCGAATGGTGCTGAGACGAGCAACGGGAGAGAAGGTGTCAAAGTAATCAGCACCATAAGTCTGAGTAAATCCTATAGCGACTAGGCGGGCCTTGTATCGATCCACGCTACCATCCGGACGGAACTTCACAACAAAGACCTAGAGACATCCAACAACATCAGTGCCCAAAGGGGGAGGAATAAGGGTCCATGTACCCATTTCAGTGAGAGTAGAAATTTCCTCATCCATGGCAGTCTTCCAATGAGGAATAGTAAGAGCGTCCTAATAGGTGAGGGGAGTGGCATTGGCATAGATAACCAAGGCAGTCTCCCTGCAAGAAGGAGTTAGATGATCATATGAAATAACAGCAGCTAGTGGGTGTTGGATACACCTTCGCACCCCTTTGCGAAGAGCAATATGAAGATCTAGGTCGGCATGTTCCTCAGTTTTCGGGGCATCTATGGCGGAGTGAGTTGGACCAGGAGTAGAGAGAGATGGCTGCGAAGAGGAGGGAGATATCTCAGGAGGTGGACACAGTGGAGGAGACAATGGAGATGGTGGAGGTGGAGGAATATCATCAGGTGTAGAGGTGATGGAAGGGGTGGTATGAGAAGTAGGAACATCAGGAGGAGAAGAGGAGTCGTGAGATAAGTAGGATGCATTTTCAAAGAAGGTGACATCCGCAGAGATGAACTGCTTGCGGGCAATCGGGTCAAATAAATAATAACCTTTCTGAGTGATAGAGTACCCTAGAAAGACACATTTGGTGGTCCGTGGTGAGAGTTTGTCACATGTGGCTGAGGGAGAGTTCACAAAGGCTGTGCACCCAAAGACACGTAGAGGGAGAGGAAATGGATCCTTGCCCGAATAGAGAATGGAGAAGGGGGTTTTGTCGTGGAGAATGGTGGAGGGAATGCGATTGATAAGATAGTAGGAGATGAGAAAAAAATAGCCCCAATAGGAGTGAGGAACCTGCATTTGAGTCAGCAGAGTGCGCGCGACATCAATGAGGTGATGTTTTTTGCGTTCTGCCACGCTATTTTGTTATGAGGTATATACACAGCTAGTTTGATGAATAATACCATATTTCATACAGAAAGAGGAAAAATCATAGCTCAGATATTCTTTTCATTATTAGAGAGAAAGATTTTAATAGAGACATCAAAATGATTCTTAATCATAAAATAAAAAGATATCCACACGTTGAATAATTCAGAGCAATCATTTAAGAGATACACCCAAGTACAGTGGGAGAAATCGTCAATAAATGTTACAAAATATGAACTACCTCGACCTACGGTGAGGGTAGGAGCAGGACCCGAGATATCAGAGTGAACTAGATCAAACGTTCAGGAAGATCCACGACCTTGCTTTGGTGGGAAGGAGGAGTGGTGATGCTTGACAAGCTGACATGCATCACAGTTGAGGGGAGGACTCTACCGAGGAAGGTGGGGCAGAAGCTGACGAAGAAGTGATGGAGGAGCATGACAAAGACAAAGGTGCCACTGAAGAAGATTAGTAGAAGAGGAGGAGAAGGCAGACAGTGTGGAAACGTTGTCGAGGAAGTTGAGGCGGCCACTCTCAGTCCCAGTAGCAATCGCCCGTTTGGAGCCCGGATCCTGAAAACAACAAGAAGTAGAAGTGAATGTGACGGAGCACTGTAGTTGCTTGCAAAGAGAAGTAACAAATAACAAATTGTAAGGGAACTTGGGCACGTAGAGGGTGTCCGCCAAGCGAAGAGATGGAGTGACTTGAACCACTCCTGTTCCATTGATCGGTGAGGGAGATCCATCAGCAATGAAGACTGAGGGCAACCGATCATGCTATTCTAGTAGAGAAAAACAATATGGATTGCCGATCATATGATTGGTAGCACCAGAGTCGATCAACCATTTAGCTTGAGTAGCGATGTGGGAACTACCTAAAGACGTGACCATTGAGGAGGGCGGCTTTGAAGAGGAGGTGGAAGCATCCACAGTTGGTCGAAGATGAGGATACTTTGTCCAGCAGTGGTCAACTGTATGGCCGATGCAGCCACAATGAGAGTAGAGAAAATGGGAAGCACCGCATTCACCAGATTGGTGGTTGCAGCCACCAGAGCCACTCCGCTGTGTTTGGTGAGCATAGCTGTCCGGTTGAGGAGGGGAGGATAACATCGGACGTTGTAGGAGAGAGGTAACAGCTACAATACGAGCAGTAGTGGCATCCAGGGTGGGAGACTCCGCCTCGCCAAGGATCTGTTGACGGATCATGCCATATGAATCAAGAAGTTGCAGAAGGTAGCACACAATAAGAAGCTCCTGGAAGTATGTGTGTTGCTCAGCCAGATCAGCAGAGAAGGGGCGATTCTGGAGAATTTCAGCTCCTAGAGACTTAACTTGTTGGTAAGCAGCAACATGAGATATGGAGGGAAGGGAAAAGAATTCCGCATACAAAGTATGGATGCAAGAGTCTGAGCACCCTTTGAGTAGAGTGCGGCAAGATGAAGCCAAGCAGCTTTGACCATTTCATTATGACGGATGACGAGTAGGCATTCATCAGAAAGACTATTAGCCTGCCTTGTGTGGACAAGAGCATCGCTGGCATCCCAATCATCAAAGAGAGGGAAGTCTTGCATAGGAGGGTTATCAGTGAGATGATGGCGTTTGCGTTGAGAGTGCAGAAGGAAGGTGAAGGAGACACTCCAGTCCGGGTAGTTGGGACCGATGAGTTTGAAAATGGTGCTAAGGTTGCTCGAAAGAGTAGGAGTAGGAGGAGGAGCGGCAACGAGAGTAGTGGTGGTAGAGTTGTCAGAGGTTGCCATAGAAGAGAGCAGAGAGCAGTAAGAAGAACAAGTCACGGCTAGAAAAGGAGGGCGCGGTGACAAAGCAAAGGTTGCGGCAAGTAGAACAGGTCACGACAATAAGAACTGGTCATGGCGACTTAAGAACAAACTCGACGACTTAAGAACTAGTGCGGCTAGAAAAGGAGGGCGCGACGACTAAGCATAGGTAGCGGCAAGAAGAACAGGTCGCGGCAACTTAAGAACAGGTCGCAGCGAGAAGAAAGGGGAATCTGAGAGGTCATGCACACAAAAGGGCAATGATAAGGAGAGAAATAAAATACACAAACAGGGCGCAAATAGGCGGAAGAAACAATTCGCGAAGACAAGCCGCGAGAAGAAGGATCAAGCCACACAGACACGTCGTGCGGTCAAAGAGAGCTTACAGAATCAGGAGGAAAAGATCGAGTCCTCTGATACCGTTTTCGAACAAAACACAAGTAGACCGAAAATTTGGAGTAACAAATTTTTTATTATCCAAAAAGGTATCTATTACAAAGGTATGATCTATCTTTTACAGAAAGGAGGAGAGAAGAGAGATTACAAATAAGCAATATGAGACTAATAATTATAGGAACAAGCATCTATATAAGCAACATATGCCACGCGGTTATACTAACCACCCGATAACTACAATGTGCAGATGACAACCCGACAATATCTTCAAGTCGCCAAAGACAAGCCGCCAGACCACCTGGTCTCCATACAACAACAGCCGGCTACCAAGATGCTGGGAGAACCCTCCAGACCGCCAGACACCAATCATCTACAAACCGGCTACCAAGCCACTGGGAGAACCCGCCAGACCGCCAGACAAACCGCCAGACCGCCCGGTCTCCATACAGCAACAACTGCAACCTTTATAGTTAAAAATAACTAACATGCATCCTAACATAAAGCATTCCCAAAGAGTAAGTATAAAGCTCACAGTAAGAAACAACAGCACAACTAGCAAGGAGCTAACACTACGGGCATCAACAAACTGACACAAACCAATAAGAAACCAATCTAAACTGAAACAAAAGGTAACTACTTCACAAACAGGAGGTGAAACGAACGGCTGCAACCACCCGCAACACCAGAAACTCAAGCTCTAACTGCCAAACCTGCTACTGCTTTGAACCTGAGGCATTCAAAAGAAGAATACCTCAGAAGAAAGTTATAGGTGGTGCTTTAAAAAACAAAGAAGAACAACAAACCTCGATTAGCAAGAAACTGGATGAACAAGCTATCACCAAAGAGTCAGTATACTCAAAAAAAATAAAAAGGCATAGAGGAACTAACTATGCTACATAAAGTAAGCAAGCCCACAACCGAGAGCGAAATAGATGCATATATATATATATATATATATATATATATATATATATATATATATATATATATATCTTTTTAGATATCAATTCAAGATTTAAGAGAGGCTGATCAGCTCAAAATGACATCAAAACACCGGGCAAAGATGTCACTGATGCGGTGGCTCCTAGTCCAACACGAACCATCAGTACAAACATAGGGCCTGAGTGTATGATCCACAAACAGAAAAGGCACTAGACCGAGGAATTTACCCCAACACACATAGCCCAACAAACAAGGAACTATGCCGGAGAAAAGGTCCACAATGCGCACATCCAAACAAATCATTCTATATTCATATATTTTGTTATATATATATACATATATACATATAAATGCATCAACCAAGAAGAACTCTGAACAAACAGGCCGACAAAGAACAAAACCTCACTATTATAACGACCCGGTTAAGTGCGCACAGTGCCATTAACAAGGACTAAAACCAGATTGTTGCATACGATCGAAACAAAGACACAAATTTGCATGACAGAACTCCAAGGCTTTAACCACAATATTTTCCAAGTCAAACAACATAAATGAATCAAATTGGAGAAAAATTGAATGCAAAAAGTTTATGTTTGGCCAAGTTTATAAAAGAAAAATTTTCATGGCCTTGTTTTTGTAGTTTCATATTGGAGAAATGGCATACTCGTTATTTCTCATTTTTTTATGTTTTGTTTATTTTTGAGCTCACCTTGGTTTAGTGCCTAAAACCTTCATGTTTATCTTTGATTCCACTTCCTAATCATTTACCTAAGCCAAGTTTTAATGCCTAGTAGAAGTCCTATTGATCTTAGAACGTAAATTCGCGTAGTGGAGAAAGTGTGAACGTACAAGCCTATTGCCACCATCATTGATGGATTTCTTTGGAGGTTATCTTGGAGTGTTTTAGGGTTAATGTCTATCTAGCAACCGAGTAGTTTGTTAATGCGCCATTTATTTAGAACCTCTACTTTTGTTTTCCTTATTTTCATTTATTTTGGATGCCTTGTTTTAAGATTTAGAAATTAGTAGACTTTTCTTATGTTTTAATGAGATTTTTAGGGTTCCATTTTCAAATTTTCTATTGTGCACTTCTCACCCCACTAGTTGATAATATGAATATTAGGATAGTTTAATTTTTCATGTTTTGTTTTTCTTAACTATGGAACTTAAAAATATATATATCTTTTGTTTTCTTTTTGCTCCTCCCTAGTTTTTATTTCTATTTGCTTGAGGGCAAGCAAATGTCTAAGCATGGGGGAATTTGATGACTAGTTTTAGTCATCCTTTTTGGGGGTAATTTAGTATTCAAAATGCCTAATTTTATTTATATTTTATGATTGTTATTTCATGTTTTAATGTCTCTTTACAATATTTTAATTCCTAGTGTTATTAGAGTTTTGATATAAAAATCTATATAGTCTTAATATATGTATTATGTTATTATATATTATGTTATGTTATGTATAATAATTATAGTTAATGATATGTCATAATGTTTTAATTTTAATGTTGTAATGTTTTTATTATTATTGTGTTTTAAAATCTTGTTTTAACTTTGTTATTTTATGTAGACTAATCCATGATTGTATTGTCTCTTTTTTGTAGGTTCATGCCCAAGCTTCAAAGCCCATGCTGCCCGAGCTTTCAACAAGGAGCAGCCCACTCTACATCCTACCCGAGCCTATATAAAAGCCCAAAGCAGCCCCATGCAGCCCCTCCCTCAAGAGCAGCCCACCTAGCCTCCTACCCGAGCACACCACATGCAGCAGCCCACTTCAAAGCCTTTCTTTTCCCTCTACCCGAGCCCATGCTGCCAGCCCACTCCCCAAGTTTGTGTCCGACCCTCTCCATATTAAAGCAGCCCCCTCTTTCATTAATTACCATGCATGAATATATCCATGCATGGCCGGCCACCTTTCAATGTCATACATGCATTTTGCCACCCCTCTCTCCTCCATTTAATGCAATGCATGCATCCTCCCCTTGCATGGCCGGCCCCTACCATCTCTCTCCTCCCCTTTATTTCCCATTCACTTCCCCCTTCCCATTACATATTTTGTCATTAAATACATGCATGCACTCCTCCCATTCTCTCTCTCCCCTCATTTAATTCTATGCGTGAACATTCCTCCCCTATGGCCGGCCACACCCTTGATCTCCCCCTTCTTCTAGATGCTTCCCTCCTCTCCTATAAAAGGAACCCATATCCCATGCTTTGAAGAGGGTTGGATTGGAGCAAGAGAGCAAGAGAGTACAAGTCAAGAGAGTTCTTTTCATTATAATTTTCATTTCTAGTTTCCCTTTTAGTTGTAATTTCAATTGTTGTTTGAAAGCTTTGTTTAAGATCATTTTGTTTTAGCATTGTGAACGTTTCTTTTTAGTAATAATAATGAAAATGTTCCTCTCTTATTTTATTTTGTCTTCCCTTTCAATTATGCGTAGCTAATTTCCTATAGCATTCGATCATGAGGATTCATGAAGTGAGATAACAGTTTATTTTCTTTCTTAGTTTTATTTTTGTTATTTCATGCTCGATCCTTCTTTGATTTATTTTGCGTCGACTCCGTATTTCCGGTATACGGTAGTAGACCTTGTTCTCATTTCATAGTAGTCGAGAGACTCATGATTTGAAAGATCACTCAAAGAAGGAAGGAGTTGAACGCAATCCTAGAGATAGGACGACATAAATCCTCCGGATTGGAGTCAAATCCAATAGTGCGGATCACCTCGATAATGCAACTTTAGGCTTCTTTGGTTTGTAAAGAGATTTCGATCGAAGAGTCTATAAGTTAGGAGACCTAATGCTCTAGCGAGATTTTGTCTTATTTTCGGATCCGTCACGGTCGAGTATGATTTGCAAAATTAAAACTATCTTTATTTTTATCTCTCTCATCTAATTTCATGGTGAATCATTGATCGAATGCTAGTTTTTTATTATAAGTTTTTCGTCTCGCAAGTTGTCTTTTGTTTTATTCTAAAAAATTCTCAAATCCCAGTAGTTTTCCGGTAGGATAATAGTTAGAGCGTGAGTAGAAGTAATTGACAGCCCAGTGTTTAAATACGACCTTGGTACTACGATTCGACAGGTACGCTTGCCTGTTCGGGTTTTGGCCCACCAAGTTTTTGAAGGCAGATTAGAATTTTTAATGACTGCCGAGCATTCTTCATTCAATGTTACATGTGATAAGTTCTCCAATTTTGTCTTGTTCGTTAATAAATCCTTAAGATATTTTGCGTACTTCGGCATTTGACTAATCGCTTCATGAAATGGCAAATTAATGTGAATTTGTTTGAACATTTCAAGAAAGCGTTGGTACTGATCATCTAGTTTGTCTTTCCTAAGTCTAGCCGGATAAGGAGGTGGCGGAAATTCTTTTAGAACAATCGGAGCATCATTTTGAAAACCATTTTTTCTTTTGCAGAATTAGAAATAATGGAGCTATCCTTTTCTTTTTCAAAAATAGATTTTTCTTTTTCAAGATCTATGTTATTATTCTCCTTGGGGGTACAAACAGGAGGGACAATCACCCTTGGCTCTTCCCTTGTGGTGGGCTCGTTAACAACTTTACCGCTCCGAAGGGAGATCGCATTTGTGTGTTCCCTTGGGTTAGGCTCAGTGTTCGAGGGAAGAGTTCCAGGTGGTCTCTCGGAAAAGGCCTTGGCGAGTTGGCCGACTTGATTTTCTAAGTTTTTCATTGATCCTATTAAATTTCTAATAGTGGCATCGTTCGAGCTTATATATTTAGCGAGGATCTCTTCCAAAGGGGAAGGTTTTTGAAAATTTTGTTGCGGCGGTGGTGGTGGTGTAAAATCGTGCGGTGGGCGTATGGCGTTAGCGTTATTACTCCACGAGAAATTTGGATGGTTACGCCATCCGGGGTGATAAGAATTAGAAGAAGAAGAAAAACCAGGTGGAGAAGAAAAATTCGGAAAAACAGAAAAATTGTTTGCAGAATTATTTTGAGCAGGCCTGGGTATGTTCCCCAGATAATCCACCTGCTCGGCAGCAGCAGCATTAGCATTTTCAAATACCTTAGCAGCGGAGGTAGCAGTCATCTCTATTATCTTCTTGTTCAGCATTTCCACTTGCATCGCCAGTTGTGTCACCGAATCCACTTCATAGATACCTGTAGGTTTAGATGGGCGAGACCTAGACGAATTCCACTGATAAGTGTTCATCGCCATGTCATCGATAAGCTCAAGAGCGGCTTCCGGAGTTTTGCGGTCTAAAGAACCAGCGGAAGCGACATCTATCATTTGCTTAGTTTCTTGATTTATCCCATTATAAAATGTCTGAACCTGCAACCATACAGGCAGAGCATGATGTGGGCATCTTCTCAAAAGTTCTTTGAACCTCTCCCAAGTGTCATAGAGGGTCTCAGAATCAATTTGAGAGTATGAAGTTATATCATTTCGAAGCTTAGCAGTTTTGGCGGGGGGGGGGGGGGGGGGGGGGGAATAACGAGAAAGAAATTTTTCAGTTAAAATGTTCCAAGTAGTGATTGATCCTCTTAGAAGAGAACTCAACCACTGTTTCGCTTTAGTCCTTAAGGAGAATGGGAAGAGTCTTAGCCTTATAGCATCGTCCGAAACACCATTAATTTTAAAGGTGTCACAGATTTCAAGAAAATTAGCAATATGTAAGTTCGGATCTTCATCTTGTAATCCGTCGAACTGTACATATTGTAGCATCATTTGAATGATGCTAGGCTTAAGCTCGAAGTTATTGTTCGCAATCGCATGTCGAACAATACTTGTCTATGTCCCCTCCAGATTGGGTCGAGCATAATCGGACATGGTCCTTTGCTGAGCCATTTCTGGGTTAGGGTCTCCCATTTCAGAAAAATTACAATCCCCGAAGGAATCCTCAACCGCTGTTTGAGAAGTGGAAGCCCCGAATCATAGTTGTCTCCGAAAGGAGCGTTCCATTTCCGGGTCCAAATCAACAAGTAGCGACAGATTCGCTCGGGTCATGCACTAGCAAAGAAAATGAGGGAAGATGAAAATGAAAGCTTGGAAAAGAAAGAAAAAGAGGAAAAGAAAGCAATTTTTTTTTGTTTTTTTTTTTGAAAAAAAGATTTTTTTTTTCTTAGACGGCTTGGCTCTCGAACTTCCCGAGGACTACCCGGTGAAGGGATCGCCCGGTACTAGGTAAAATGGTGGCGCTTAAAGCCCCTTACCCTTTTCGAGAGATTTTAGGTGGGGTAGAAATAAGGTGAAGTGGGTTGATTATAAATATTTAAATATATCAATTATAATTTTTTTTTTTGATTTTTGTAGAAGTAATAGCTCAAGCGTTTTCAAAATATTGACGAAGAAAAGTCCCCGGCAACGACGCCAAAAACTTGGCTTAGGTAAATGATCTTAGAACGTAAATTCGCGTAGTGGAGAAAGTGTGAACGTACAAGCCTATGGCCACCATCATTGATGGATTTCTTTGGAGGTTATCTTGGAGTGTTTTAGGGTTAATGTTTATCTAGCAACCGAGTAGTTTGTTAATGCGCCGTTTATTCAGAACCTCTACTTTTGTTTTCCTTATTTTCATTTATTTTGGATGCCTTGTTTTAAGATTTAGAAATTAGTAGACTTTTCTTATGTTTTAATGAGATTTTTAGGGTTCCATTTTCAAATTTTCTATTGTGCACTTCTCACCCCACTAGTTGATAATATGAATATTAGGATAGTTTAATTTTTCATGTTTTGTTTTTCTTAACTATGGAACTTAAAAATATATATATCTTTTGCTTTCTTTTTGCTCCTCCCTAGTTTTTATTTCTATTTGCTTGAGGGCAAGCAAATGTCTAAGCATGGAGGAATTTGATGACTAGTTTTAGTCATCCTTTTTGGGGGTAATTTAGTATTCAAAATGCCTAATTTTATTTATATTTTATGATTGTTATTTCATGTTTTAATGTCTCTTTACAATATATTAATTCCTAGTGTTATTAGAGTTTTGATATAAAAATCTATATAGTCTTATTATATGTATTATGTTATTATATATTATGTTATGTTATGTATAATAATTATAGTTAATGATATGTCTTAATGTTTTAATTTTAATGTTGTAATGTTTTTATTATTATTGTGTTTTAAAATCTTGTTTTAACTTTATTATTTTATGTAGACTAATCCATGATTGTATTGTCTCTTTTTTGTAGGTCCATGCCCAAGCTTCAAAGCCCATGTAGCCCGATCTTTCAACAAGGAGCAGCCCACTCTACATCCTACCCGAGCCTATATAAAAGCCCAAAGCAGCCCCATGCAGCCCCTCCCTCAAGAGCAGCCCACCTAGCCTCCTACCCGAGCACACCACATGCAGCAGCCCACTTCAAAGCCTTTCTTTTCCCTCTACCCGAGCCCATGCTGCCAGCCCACTCCCCAAGTTTGTGGCCGGCCCTCTCCATAATAAAGCAGCCCCCTCTTTCATTAATTACCATACATGAATATATCCATGCATGGTCGGCCACCTTTCAATGTCATACATGCATTTTGCCACCCCTCTCTCCTCCATTTAATGCAATGCATGCATCCTCCCCTTGCATGGCCGACCCCTACCATCTCTCTCCTCCCCTTTATTTCCCATTCACTTCCCCCTTCCCATTACATATTTTGTCATTAAATACATGCATGCACTCCTCCCATTCTCTCTCTCCCCTCATTTAATTCTATGCATGAACATTCCTCCCCTATGGCCGGCCACACCCTTGATCTCCCCCTTCTTCTAGATGCTTCCCTCCTCTCCTATAAAAGGAACCCATATCCCATGCTTTGAAGAGGGTTGGATTGGAGTAAGAGAGCAAGAGAGTACAAGTCAAGAGAGTTCTTTTCATTGTAATTTTCATTTCTAGTTTCCCTTTTAGTTGTAATTTCAATTGTTGTTTGAAAGCTTTGTTTAAGATCATTTTGTTTTAGCATTGTGAACATTTCTTTTTAGTAATAATAATGAAAATGTTCATCTCTTCTTTTATTTTGTCTTCCCTTTCAATTATGCGTAGCTATTTTCCTATAGCATTCGATCGTGAGGATCCATGAAGTGAGATGAGAGTTTATTTTCTTTCTTAGTTTTATTTTTGTTATTTCATGCTCGATCCTTCTTTGATTTATTTTGCGTCGACTCCGTATTTCCGGTATACGGTAGTAGACCTTGTTCTCATTTCATAGTAGTCGAGAGACTCATGATTTGAAAGATCACTCAAAGAAGGAAGGAGTTGAACACAATCCTAGAGATAGGACGACGTAAATCCTCCGGATTGGAGTCAAATCCAATAGTGTGGATCACCTCGATAATGCAACTTTAGTCTTCTTTGGTTTGTAAAGAGATTTCGATCGAAAAGTCTATAAGTTAGGAGACCTAATGCTCTAGCGAGATTTTGTCTTATTTTCGGATCCGTCACGGTCGAGTATGATTTGCAAAATTAAAACTATCTTTATTTTTATCTCTCTCATCTAATTTCATGGTGAATCATTGATCGAATGCTAGCTTTTTATTATAAGTTTTTCGTCTCGCAAGTTGTCTTTTATTTTATTCTAAAAAATTCTCAAATCCCATTAGTTTTCCGGTAGGATAATAGTTAGAGCGTGAGTATAAGTAATTGACCGCCCCGTGTTTAAATACGACCTTGGTACTACGATTCGACAGGTACGCTTGCCTGTTCGGGTTTTGGCCCACCAAGTTTTTGGCGCCGTTGTCGGGGACTTTTCTTCATCAATATTTTGAAAACGCTTGCGCTATTACTTCTACAAAAATCAAAAAAAAAAAATTATAATTTATATATTTAAATATTTATAATCAACCCACTTCACCTTATTCCTACCCCACCTAAAATCTCTCGAAAAGGGTAAGGGGCTTTAAGCGCCACCATTTTACCTAGTACCGGGCGAACCCTTCACCGGGTAGTCCTCGGGAAGTTCGAGAGCCAAGCCGTCTAAGAAAAAAAAAAATCTTTTTTTCAAAAAAAAACAAAAAATAAAATTTCCTTTCTTTTCCTCTTTTTCTTTCTTTTCCAAGCTTTCATTTTCATCTTCCCTCGTTTTCTTTGCTAGTGCATGACCCGAGCGAATCCGTCGCTACTTGTTGATTTGGACCAGGAAATCGAACGCTCCTTTCGGAGACAACTATGATTCGGGGCTTCCACTTCTCAAACAGCGGTTGAGGATTCCTTCGGGGATTGTAATTTTTCTGAAATGGGAGACCCTAACCCAGAAATGGCTCAGCAAAGGACCATGTCCGATTATGCTCGACCCAATCTGGAGGGGACAGAGACAAGTATTGTTCGACCTGCGATTGCGAACAATAACTTCGAGCTTAAGCCTAGCATCATTCAAATGGTGCAGCAATATGTACAGTTCGACGGATTACAAGATGAAGATCCGAACTTACATATTGCTAATTTTCTTGAAATCTGTGACACCTTTAAAATTAATGGTGTTTCGGACGATGCTATAAGGCTAAGACTCTTCCCATTCTCCTTAAGGACTAAAGCCAAACAGTGGTTGAGTTCTCTTTCAAGAGGATCAATCACTACTTGGAACATTTTAATTGAAAAATTTCTTTCTCGTTATTTCCCCCCCGCCAAAACTGCTAAGCTTCGAAATGATATAACTTCATACTCTCAAATAGATTCTGAGACCCTCTATGACACTTGGGAGAGATTCAAAGAACTTTTGAGAAGATGCCCACATCATGCTCTGCCTGTATGGTTGCAGGTTCAGACATTTTATATTGGGCTAAATCAAGAAACTAAGCAAATTATAGATGCCGCTTCCGCTGGTTCTTTAAACCGCAAAACTCCGGAAGCCGCTCTTGAGCTTATCGATGACATGGCGATGAACACTTATCAGTGGAATTCGTCTAGGTCTCGCCCATCTAAACCTGCAGGTATCTATGAAGTGGATTCGGTGACACAACTGTCGATGCAAGTGGAAATGCTGAACAAGAAGATAACAGAGATGACTGCTACCTCCGCTGCTAAGGTATTTGAAAATGCCAATGCTGCTGCTGCCGAGCAGGTGGATTATCTGGGGAACATACCCAGGACTGCTCAAAATAATTCTGCAAACAATTTTTCTGCTTTTCCGAATTTTTCTTCTCTGCCTGGTTTTTCTTCTTCTTCTAATTCTTATCACCCCGGATGGCGTAACCATCCAAATTTCTCGTGGAGTAATAACGCTAACGCCATACGCCCACCGCACGATTTTACACCACCACCACCACCGCAACAAAATTTTCAAAAACCTTCCCCTTTGGAAGAGATCCTCGCTAAATATATAAGCTCGAACGATGCCACTATTAGAAATTTAACAGGATCAATGAAAAACTTAGAAAATCAAGTCGGCTAACTCGCCAAGGCCTTTTCTGAGAGACCACCTGGAACTCTTCCCTCGAACACTGAGCCTAACCTAAGGGAACACGCAAATGCGATCTCCCTTCGGAGCGGTAAAGTTGTTAACGAGCCCACCATAAGGTAAGAGCCAAGGGTGATTGTCCCTCCTGTTTGTACCCCCAAGGAGAATAATAACATAGATCTTGAAAAAGAAAAATCTATTTTTGAAAAAGAAAAGGATAGCTCCATTATTTCTAATTCTGCAAAAGAAAAAATGGTTTTCAAAATGATGCTCCGATTGTTCTAAAAGAATTTCCGCCACCTCCTTATCCGGCTAGACTTAGGAAAGACAAACTAGATGATCAGTACCAACGCTTTCTTGAAATGTTGAAACAAATTCACATTAATTTGTCATTTCATGAAGCGATTAGTCAAATGCCGAAGTACGCAAAATATCTTAAGGATTTATTAACGAACAAGACGAAATTGGAGAACTTATCATATGTAACATTGAATGAAGAATGCTCGGCAGTCATTAAAAATTCTAATCTACCTAAAAAGATAAACGATCCGGGTAGTTTTTCCATTCCTTGCATCTTTGGTGATTTATTTGTTAAACATGCATTAGCATATCTAGGAGCGAGCATCAACTTGATGCCTTTTTCACTATTTAAGAAGTTAGGATTGGGCACTCTGAGCCCTACAAGAATGAGTATCCAATTAGCTGATAGGTCTATCAAGTATCCGCTAGGTATCGTTGAGGACGTGCTAGTAAAGGTCGACAAATTCATCTTCCCGGTGGATTTTGTCATTCTTGATATTGAAGAGGACGTCGAGGTTCCTCTTATCCTTGGACGACCATTTCTAGCCACCTCTCGAGCTGTTATAGACGTTAGTAACGGAAAGTTGTTTTTGCGTGTGGGAGATGATGAGGTCACATTTTCTATTAATCAATCAATGAAAAATTCTTTACAAAATGATGACTCATGCTTCTTTATTGATGTTTTAAATGAAGATTCTTCCCTTTCCCTTTCCAACATTTCTTCCAATGAATTTTCCTCTTTGTTTTCTGAAATTTCTTCACATAATTTTGACAACCCGGTGATGTCGATCCAAGAAAATTTTGAAAATAATTTTGTATGTAGTAGAAAAAAGTATGAAAATCTTGTTTTTGAAAAACAGAAAAATTTAAAAAATTCTTATGACGAACCACCCCAGCTTGATTTAAAACCACTGCCTGACCACCTCAAATATGCCTTTCTTGGAAAAGATTCAAAATTGCCCGTTATAATCTCGGCTTTTCTTTCCCAATCCGAAAACGATCAATTGATCGAAGTACTACAAAAGCATCGCCGAGCTATAGCGTGGCAAATTTGTGATATTCCTGGCATAAGCCCCTCTTTCTGCACACATAAAATATTTTTTGAAAATAATCCTAAGGGTGTAGTTCAACCACAACGTCGTCTTAATCCAAATATGAAAGAAGTTGTGAAGGGAGAGGTGCTTAAGTTATTAGATGCGGGGATAATTTATCCTATTTCCGATAGTTAGTGGGTAAGTCCAGTCCAGGTTGTTCCTAAGAAGGGTGGGATCACGGTAGTGACAAACGAAAATAATGACTTAATTCCAACTAGGACGATAACGGGATGGAGGATGTGCATCGATTACCGTAAACTAAATGATGCCACTCGAAAAGATCACTTCCCCCTCTCCTTTATCGATCAAATTTTAGAACGTTTGTCCGGGCACAATTTTTATTGCTTCCTCGACGGTCTCTCGGGATACTTTCAAATCCCTATCGCACCCGAGGACCAAGAGAAGACGACATTCACTTGCCCCTTCGGAACTTTTGCTTATCGTAGAATGCCTTTCGGATTATGCAACGCACCCGCCACCTTTCAGCGGTGTATGCTTGCTATTTTTGATAAATACGTAGAGAATATTATGGAAATATTTATGGACGATTTTTCTGTTTTTGGCGACTCCTTTAATTTATGTTTAGAAAATTTGGAAAAAGTTTTACAACGCTGTGAAGAAACGAATCTAGTTTTAAATTGGTAGAAGTGCCACTTTATGATACGTGAAGGTTTAGTCCTTGGCCACAACATTTCCGCTAGGGGAATTGAAGTGGACAAGGCAAAAATTGAAGTAATTGAAAATTTACCGCCGCCTACAAATATTAAAGCGATTAGAAGTTTTTTAGGGCATGCGGGTTTTATCTATGATTCATTAAAGACTTTTCAAAAATTACTAAGCCTCTCACCCACCTTCTCGAAAGAGACACTCCTTTCGTTTTTGATGAATCATGTCTCGCGGCATTTGAATTAATTAAATCAAAACTTATAAATGCTCCTATTTTGATCGCCCCAGTTTGGGATTTACCTTTCGAAATCATGTGTGATGCGAGTAATCATGCAGTGGGTGCGGTTTTAGGTCAACGAATCGCTAAGAACTTTCATCCGATTTTCTACGCTAGTAAAACTCTCACTTCTGCGCAAGAAAATTACACCACGACAGAGAAAGAGCTCTTAACGGTTATTTTTGCTTTTGATAAATTCCGACCGTATGTTACTCTTTCTAAGGTTATTGTTTTCACGGATCATTCCGCTTTGAAGTACCTCCTTTCTAAACCGGATGCCAAGCCGCGTCTTATCCGTTGGATCCTCTTACTTCAAGAATTCGACTTGGAGATTCGGGATAAGAAAGGAGCGGAAAACTTAGCAGCTGATCATCTCTCTCGTCTTGAAAATCCCAATCTAGATATTTTAAATGAAACTTTTATTAATGACTCTTTTCCGGATGAGCGTCTTTTTAATATTTCTTCATCTCCTACCCCCTGGTTTGCCGATCTGGCCAATTATCTTGTGGCCCGGGTCCTTCCAAAAGAATACTCCACTCACCAAAAGAAGAAATTCTTTTCGGAGTTGAAGTATTATTTTTGGGAAGACCCATTTCTATTTCGTATTTGTGCGGACCAGGTGGTAAGGAGATGTGTTTCGCGGGAAGAGGGTCACCAAATTTTAAAACATGTTCATGAAGGTCCGACTGGCGGGCACTATCAAGCTAACCACACCGCACACAAAGTACTTAGTGCTGGCTTCTATTGGCCAGGCATATTTTAAGATGCACAAATCTTTGTGGGCGGGTGCGATCGATGCCAGTGGACTGGAAATCTCTCAAATAAAAATGAAATGGAACAAAACTACTTTCTCGAATGCGAAGTTTTTGATCTATGGGGCATAGACTTTGTCGGCCCATTTCCCTCCAGCTTAGGAAATAAATATATTCTAGTCGCAGTCGATTATGTTTCTAGGTGGGCAGAGGCCCAAGCTCTACCAAATAATGATGCTCGCGTTGTTGTCAATTTTCTAAAAAAATTATTTTCTCGCTTTGGTTTTCCTCGAGCGATCGTTAGCGATAGGGGAAGTCATTTTTGCAACGCTCAACTCACTAAGGCTTTAGCCAAATATGGCGTTACGCATAAATTATCCACTGCTTATCACCCCCAAACTAACGGTCAGGTCGAGGTAGTCAATCGCGAACTTAAACGAATTTTGGAAAAAAACGTTTCTACTTCTCGTAAGGATTGGTCTTTAAAATTGGACGATGCTCTGTGGGCCTATCGGACAGCGTACAAGACCGCCATCGGTTGTACTCCTTTCCGATTAGTCTATGGAAAATCGTGTCATCTTCCGGTAGAAGTAGAACACTGTACGTACTGGGCGTTAAAGTTTTTTAATTTCGATCCGCACTCGGTCGGCGAGCATAGAAAAAACCAGCTAAATGAGCTTGACGAGTGGCGAGCGTACGCATATGAAAATAATAAAATTTATAAAGAACGCACGAAATTGTATCACGATAAGAACCTGCGCCACCCTAAAACTTTTAAACCAGGCGATCAGGTTCTTCTTTTTAATTCGCGTTTACGTCTCTTCCCGGGAAAGCTTAAATCTAGATGGTCCGGACCGTTCGCGGTCAAGGATGTTTTTCCTTACGGCACTGTGCTACTTTCACACCCCGATAAGGGGGACTTTAAAGTTAATGGCCATAGACTTAAACTCTATTTCTCTAATGATTCTGTGACTCCTTTAAAGGAGAATCTTCTTTTTGATTCTTAGTTTATAATTTTCTGATGGACATTTTTATTTTTGGACTACTATTTTTTTTATGAAACTCTTTTATTTGGACTGTTGTAATAAAAAACATTATCGGGCATCTGCCCATGGACTCTATCTATTTTTCTTTTATTTTGCTCTTTCTACCGGAGGCCAATCAAGTCCATGATCGTGGTCGCCGCTCCGCCGCTGCTGATATCAGATGGATCAAGTCATACCTGCTGACGATCAAGTACTCTAAAAAGCAAGCATGGGGAGCGACATCCGCATTCATCTCACGAACCCGAGGAAGTCCTGTTCTTATTTATTTATTTTTCCTGCATTTTTCTTTTTCTCTTCTTCTCAGTCCCCTTCTCTTTTTCTTTATGTTTTCTTCATTGAGGGCAATGAAGAATTTAAGCATGGGGGGGTCTAGTTTCTTTTGGTCTTTTCTTTCTGTTTTTCTTCTTTCAAAAGAAAAAAAAATAATATTATGTTTTATATTAGTATAGTATTTTATGTTATGTCATCAAAATCCAAAAAAAAATTTATAACATATAAAACCCAAGAAAAATAGAAAAACAAGAATTAAAAAAAAAATTTGTGCTTAAATCGATTTGAAAAACAAAATCTAAAATTATTTCTATCTTTATTTTCATGTTTCTTCTAGTGAATTGTAGGCCCGTGCGGTTTTTGTAGTTCTATATAGATTCCTTTGAAAATGTTTTCTAAACTTATCATTTTAGCATAATTTAGTTCTACTAGTTTCTTTTTCTTAAATATAGGCATCCGGTTTTTACGTTATAAGCTAGCAACGTGTAGTTATTGTTTTTTATTCGGTTAGTTGCTTACGAATGGTTGCTAGGTATCATTAGTTCTTTTTCACTTGCGAGGTAGTCTTTCTTGGTGTCTAGAACTTGTACCAAGCTACTCTCGAATCATTTGCGCCGTTTTAACGTTCTTTAGAAATGATTTATGCCACCATTTGAATAGTTTGAGCTTTTCTTGCCCACCAAAAACAAAACCTTTGCAAAACAATTTTGGGTCTTTTCCTTTTTTTCCTTGTTTTAGCTGCACCTTTCATTTCATTATATTCACCAAAGCCAAAAATCTTTCCTATTTTTGCACTATAAATTTGAGCTTAAAAATTATTTTTTGTGGGAAGGGTATTATTTTTGAAATGAATAGGAAATTCTCAATCTTATTTTTGGAGCTTTCTTATCAAATGCTATTCAAAAGGAAAAATTGAGAAAGAAAAAAAATATCATTACAAAATCAAAAAAAAAATGAATGCAAAAAGTTTATGTTTGGCCAAGTTTATAAAAGAAAAATTTTCATGGCATTGTTTTTGTAGTTTCATATTGGATAAATGACATACTCGTTAAAAATTTTTCTTTATTTTTATCTCTTTCATCTAATTTCATGGTGAATCATTGATCGAATGCTAGCTTTTTATTATAAGTTTTTCGTCTCGCAAGTTGTCTTTTGTTTTATTCTAAAAAATTCTCAAATCCCATTAGTTTTCCGGTAGGATAATAGTTAGAGCGTGAGTAGAAGTAATTGACAGCCCCGTGTTTAAATACGACCTTGGTACTACGATTCGACAGGTACGCTTGCCTGTTCGGGTTTTGGCCCACCAAGTTTTTAGCAACGACGCCAAAAACTTGGTGGGCCAAAACCCGAACAGGCAAGCGTACCTGTCGAATCGTAGTACCAAGGTCGTATTTAAACACAGGGCTGTCAATTACTTCTACTCACGCTCTAACTATTATCCTACCGGAAAACTAATGGGATTTGAGAATTTTTTAGAATAAAACAAAAGACAACTTGCGAGACGAAAAACTTATAATAAAAAGCTAGCATTCGATCAATGATTCACCATGAAATTAGATGAGAGAGATAAAAATAAAGATAGTTTTAATTTTGCAAATCATACTCGACCGTGACGGATCCGAAAATAAGACAAAATCTCGCTAGAGCATTAGGTCTCCTAACTTATAGACTCTTCGATCGAAATCTCTTTTCAAATCAAAGAAGCCTAAAGTTGCATTATCGAGGTGATCCGCACTATTGGATTCGACTCCAATCCGGAGGATTTACGTCGTCCTATCTCTAGGATTGCGTTCAACTCCTTCCTTCTTTGAGTGATCTTTCAAATCATGAGTCTCTCGACTACTATGAAATGAGAACAAGGTCTACTACCGTATACCGGAAATACGGAGTCGACGCAAAATAAATCAAAGAAGGATCGAGCATGAAATAACAAAAATAAAACTAAGAAAGAAAATAAACTCTCATCTGACTTCATGGATCCTCACGATCGAATGCTATAGGAAATTAGCTACGCATAATTGAAAGGGAAGACAAAATAAAAGAAGAGAGGAATATTTTCATTATTATTACTAAAAAGAAACGTTCACAATGCTAAAACAAAATGATCTTAAACAAAGCTTTCAAACAACAATTGAAATTACAACTTAAAGGGAAACTAGAAATGAAAATTACAATGAAAAGAACTCTCTTGACTTGTACTCTCTTGTTCTCTTGCTCCAATCCAACCCTCTTCAAAGCATGGGATATGGGTTCCTTTTATAGGAGAGGAGGGAAGCATCTAGAATAAGGGGGAGATCAAGAGTGTGACCGGCCATAGGGGAGGAATGTTCATGCATAGAATTAAATGAGGGGAGAGAGAGAGAATGGGAGGAGTGTATGCATGTATTTAATGACAAAATATGTAATGGGAAGGGGGAAGTGAATGGGAAATAAAGGGGAGGAGAGAGATGGTAGGGGCCGGCCATGCAAGGGGAGGATGCATGCATTGCATTAAATGGAGGAGAGAGGGGTGACAAAATGCATGTATGACATTGAAAGGTGGTCGGTCATGCATGGATATATTCATGCATGGTAATTAATGAAAGAGGGGGCTGCTTTAATATGGAGAGGGCCGGCCACAAACTTGGGGAGTGGGCTGGCAGCATGGGCTCGGGTAGAGGGAAAAGAAAGGCTTTGAAGTGGGCTGCTGCATGTGGTGTGCTCGGGTAGGAGGCTAGGTGGGCTGCTCCTGAGGGAGGGGCTGCATGGGGCTGCTTTGGGCTTTTATATAGGCTCGGGTAGGATGTAGAGTGGGCTGCTCCTTATTGAAAGCTCGGGCTGCATGGGCTTTGAAGCTTGGGCATGAACCTACAAAAAAGAGACAATACAATCATGGATTAGTTTACATAAAATAACAAAGTTAAAACAAGATTTTAAAACACAATAATAATAAAACATTACAACATTAAAATTAAAACATTAAGACATATCATTAACTATAATTATTATACATAACATAACATAATATATAATAACATAATACATATAATAAGACTATATAGATTTTTATATCAAAACTCTAATAACACTAGGAATTAATATATTGTAAAGAGACATTAAAACATGAAATAACAATCATAAAATATAAATAAAATTAGGCATTTTGAATACTAAATTACCCCCAAGAAGGATGACTAAAACTAGTCATCATATTCCCCCATGCTTAGATATTTGCTTGCCCTCAAGCAAATAGAAATAAAAACTAGGGAGGAGCAAAAAGAAAATAAAAGATATATATATTTTTAAGTTCCATAGTTAAGAAAAACAAAACATGAAAAATTAAACTATCCTAATATTCATATTATCAACTAGTGGGGTGAGAAGTGCATAATAGAAAATTTGAAAATGGAACCCTAAAAATCTCATTAAAACATAAGAAAAGTCTACTAATTTCTAAATCTTAAAACAAGGCATCCAAAATAAATGAAAATAAGGAAAACAAAAGTAGAGGTTCTAAATAAACGGCGCATTAAAAAACTACTCGGTTGCTAGATAAACATTAACCCTAAAACACTCCAAGATAACCTCCAAAGAAATCCATCAAAGATGGTGGCCATAGGCTTGTACGTTCACACTTTCTCCACTACGCGAATTTACGTTCTAAGATCAATAGGACTTCTACTAGGCATTAAAACTTGGCTTAGGTAAATGATTAGGAAGTGGAATCAAAGATAAACATGAAGGTTTTAGGCACTAAACCAAGGTGAGCTCAAAAATAAACAAAGTATAAAAAAATGAGAAGTAATGAGTATGTCATTTCTCCAATATGAAACTACAAAAACAAGGCCATGAAAATTTTTCTTTTATAAACTTGGCCAAACATAAACTTTTTGCATTCATTTTTTTTTTGAATTTGTAATGATATTTTTTTTTCTTTCTCAATTTTTCCTTTTGAATAGCATTTGATAAGAAAGCTCCAAAAATAAGCTTGAGAATTTCCTATTCATTTCAAAAATAATACCCTTCCCACAAAAAATAATTTTTAAGCTCAAATTTATAGTGCAAAAATAGGAAAGATTTTTGGCTTTGGTGAATATAATGAAATGAAAGGTGGAGCTAAAACAAGGAAAAAAAAGGAAAAGGCCCAAAATTGTTTTGCAAGGGTTTTGTTTTTGGTGGGCAAGAAAAGCTCAAACTATTCAAATGGTGGCCTAAATCATTTCTAAAGAACGTAAAAACGGCACAAATGCTTCGAGAGTAGCTTGGTACAAGTTCTAGACACCAAGAAAGACTACCTCGCAAGTGAAAAAGAACTAATGATACCTAGCAACCATTCGTAAGCAACTAACCGAATAAAAAGACATAACTACACGTTGCTAGCTTATAACGTAAAAACCGGATGCCTATATTTAAGAAAAAGAAACTAGTAGAACTAAATTATGCTAAAATGATAAGTTTAGAAAACATTTTCAAAGGAATCTATATAGAACTACAAAAACCGCACGGGCCTACACTTCACTAGAAGAAACATGAAAATAAAGATAGAAATAATTTTAGATTTTGTTTTTCAAATCGATTTAAGCACAATTTTTTTTTAATTCTTGTTTTTCTAATTTTTTTGGGTTTTATATTTTATAATTTTTTTTTTTGGATTTTGATGACATAACATAAAATACTATACTAATATAAAACATAATATTATTTTTTTTTTCTTTTGAAAGAAGAAAAATAGAAAGAAAATACCAAAAGAAACTAGACCCCCCATGCTTAAATTCTTCATTGCCCTCAATGAAGAAAACATAAAGAAAAAGAGAAGGGGACTGAGAAGAAGAGAAAAAGAAAAATGCAGGAAAAATAAATAAATAAGAACAGGACTTCCCCGGGTTCTTGAGATGAAGGCGGATGTCGCTCCCCCATGCTTGCTTTTTAGAGTACTTGATCGTCAGCAAGTATGACTTGATCCATCTGATATCAGCAGCGGCGGAGCGGCAACCACGATCATGGACTTGATTGGCCTCCGGTAGAAAGAGCAAAATAAAAGAAAAATAGATAGAGTCCATGGGCAGATGCCCGATAATGTTTTTTATTACAACAGTCCAAATAAAAGAGTTTCATAAAAAAAATAGTAGTCCAAAAATAAAAATGTCCATCAGAAAATAATAAACTAAGAATCAAAAAGAAGATTCTCCTTTGCAGGAGTCACAGAATCATTAGAGAAATAGAGTTTAAGTCTATGGCCATTAACTTTAAAGTCCCCCTTATCGGGGTGTAAAAGTAGCACAGTGCCGTAAGGAAAAACATCCTTGACCGCGAACGGTCCGGACCATCTAGATTTAAGCTTTCCCGGGAAGAGACGTAAACGCGAATTAAAAAGAAGAACCTGATCGCCTGGTTTAAAAGTTTTAGGGTGGCGCAGGTTCTTATCGTGATATAATTTCGTGCGTTCTTTATAAATTTTATTATTTTCATATGCGTACGCTCGCCAGTCGTCAAGCTCATTTAGTTGGTTTTTTCTATGCTCGCCGACCGAGTGCGGATCGAAATTAAAAAACTTTAACGCCCAGTACGCACGGTGTTCTACTTCTACCGGAAGATGACACGATTTTCCATAGACTAATCGGAAAGGAGTACAACCAATGGCGGTCTTGTACGCTATCCGATAGGCCCACAGAGCATCGTCCAATTTTAAAGACCAATCCTTACGAGAAGTACAAACGTTTTTTTTCCAAAATTCGTTTAAGTTCGCGATTGACTACCTCGACCTGACTGTTAGTTTGATGACTAGTTTTAGTCATCCTTTTGGGGGGTAATTTAGTATTCAAAATGCCTAATTTTATTTATATTTTATGATTGTTATTTCATGTTTTAATGTCTCTTTACAATATATTAATTCCTAGTGTTATTAGAGTTTTGGTATAAAAATCTATATAGTCTTATTATATGTATTATGTTATTATATATTATGTTATGTTATGTATAATAATTATAGTTAATGATATGTCTTAATATTTTAATTTTAATGTTGTAATGTTTTTATTATTATTGTATTTTAATATCTTGTTTTAACTTTGTTATTTTATGTAGACTAATCCATGATTGTATTGTCTCTTTTTTGTAGGTTCATGCCCAAGCTTCAAAGCCCATGCAGCCCGAGCTTTCAACAAGGAGCAGCCCACTCTACATCCTACCCGAGCCTATATAAAAGCCCAAAGCAGCCCCATGCAGCCCCTCCCTCAAGAGCAGCCCACCTAGCCTCCTACCCGAGCATACCACATGCAGCAGCCCACTTCAAAGCCTTTCTTTTCCCTCTACCCGAGCCCATGCTGCCAGCCCACTCCCCAAGTTTGTGGCCGGCCCTCTCCATATTAAAGCAGCCCCCTCTTTCATTAATTACCATGCATGAATATATCCATGCATGGTCGGCCACCTTTCAATATCATACATGCATTTTGCCACCCCTCTCTCCTCCATTTAATGCAATGCATGCATCCTCCCCTTGCATGGCCGACCCCTACCATCTCTCTCCTCCCCTTTATTTCCCATTCACTTCCCCCTTCCCATTACATATTTTATCATTAAATACATGCATGCACTCCTCCCATTCTCTCTCTCCCCTCATTTAATTCTATGCATGAACATTCCTCCCCTATGGCCGGCCACACCCTTGATCTCCCCCTTCTTCTAGATGCTTCCCTCCACTCCTATAAAAGGAACCCATATCCCATGCTTTGAAGAGGGTTGGATTGGAGCAAGAGAGCAAGAGAGTACAAGTCAAGAGAGTTCTTTTCATTGTAATTTTCATTTCTAGTTTCCCTTTTAGTTGTAATTTCAATTGTTGTTTGAAAGCTTTGTTTAAGATCATTTTGTTTTAGCATTGTGAACGTTTCTTTTTAGTAATAATAATGAAAATGTTCCTCTCTTCTTTTATTTTTTCTTCCCTTTCAATTATGCGTAGCTAATTTCCTATAGCATTCGATCGTGAGGATCCATGAAGTGAGATGAGAGTTATTTTCTTTCTTAGTTTTATTTTTGTTATTTCATGCTCGATCCTTCTTTGATTTATTTTGCGTCGACTCCGTATTTCCGGTATACGGTAGTAGACCTTGTTCTCATTTCATAGTACTCGAGAGACTCATGATTTGAAAGATCACTCAAAGAAGGAAGGAGTTGAACGCAATCCTAGAGATAGGACGACGTAAATCCTCCGGATTGGAGTCAAATCCAATAGTACGGATCACCTCGATAATGCAACTTTAGGCTTCTTTGGTTTGTAAAGAGATTTCGATCGAAGAGTCTATAAGTTAGGAGACCTAATGCTCTAACGAGATTTTGTCTTATTTTCGGATCCGTCACGGTCGAGTATGATTTGCAAAATTAAAACTATCTTTATTTTTATCTCTCTCATCTAATTTCATGGTGAATCATTGATCGAATGCTAGCTTTTTATTATAAGTTTTTCGTCTCGCAAGTTATCTTTTGTTTTATTCTAAAAAATTCTCAAATCCCATTAGTTTTCCGGTAGGATAATAGTTAGAGCGTGAGTAGAAGTAATTGACAGCCTCGTGTTTAAATACGACCTTGGTACTATGATTCGAAGGGTACGCTTGCCTGTTCGGGTTTTGGCCCACCAAGTTTTTGGCGCCGTTGCCGGGGACTTTTCTTCGTCAATATTTTGAAAACGCTTGCACTATTACTTCTACAAAAATAAAAAAAAAATTATAATTTATATATTTAAATATTTATAATCAACCCACTTCACCTTATTTCTACCCCACCTAAAATTTCTCGAAAAGGGTAAGGGGCTTTAAGCACCACCATTTTACCTAGTACCGGGCGAACCCTTCACCGGGTAGTCCTCGGGAAGTTCGAGAGCTAAGCCGTCTAAGAAAAAAAAAATTTCAAAAAAAAAAAAAAAAAAATCCTTTCTTTTCCTCTTTTTCTTTCTTTTCCAAGCTTTCATTTTCATCTTCCCTCGTTTTCTTTGCTAGTGCATGACCCGATCGAATCCGTCGCTACTTGTTGATTTGGACCCGGAAATCGAACGCTCCTTTCCTAGACAACTACGATTCGGGGCTTCCACTTCTCAAACATCGGTTGAAGATTCCTTCGGGGATTGTAATTTTTCTGAAATGGGAGACCCTAACCCAGAAATGGCTCAACAAAGGACCATGTCCGATTATGCTCGACCCAATCTGGAGGGGACAGAGACAAGTATTGTTCGACCTACGATTGCGAACAATAACTTCGAGCTTAAGCCTAGCATCATTCAAATGGTGCAGCAATATGTACAGTTCGACGGATTACAAGATGAAGATCCGAACTTACATATTGCTAATTTTCTTGAAATCTGTGACACCTTTAAAATTAATGGTGTTTCGGACGATGCTATAAGACTAAGACTCTTCCCATTCTCCTTAAGGACTAAAGCCAAACAGTGGTTGAGTTCTCTTCCAAGAGGATCAATCACTACTTGGAACATTTTAACTGAAAAATTTCTTTCTCGTTATTCCCCCCCCCCCCCGCCAAAACTGCTAAGCTTCGAAATGATATAGCATCATACTCTCAAATTGATTCTGAGACCCTCTATGACACTTGGGAGAGGTTCAAAGAACTTTTGAGAAGATGCCCACATCATGCTCTGCCTGTATGGTTGCAGGTTTAGACATTTTATAATGTGCTAAATCAAGAAACTAAGCAAATGATAGATGCCGCTTCCGCTGGTTCTTTAGACCGCAAAACTCCGGAAGGCGCTCTTGAGCTTATCGATGACATGGCGATGAACACTTATCAGTGGAATTCGTCTAGGTCTCGCCCATCTAAACCTACAGGTATCTATGAAGTGGATTCGGTGACACAACTGGCGATGCAAGTGGAAATGCTGAACAAGAAGATAACATAGATGACTGCTACCTCTGCTGCTAAGGTATTTGAAAATGCCAATGCTGCTGCTGCCGAGCAGGTGGATTATCTGGGGAACATACCCAGGCCTGCTCAAAATAATTCTGCAAACAATTTTTCTGCTTTTCCGAATTTTTCTTCTCCGCCTGGTTTTTCTTCTTCTTCTAATTCTTATCACCCCGGATGGCGTAACCATCCAAATTTCTCGTGGAGTAATAACGCTAACGCCATACGCCCACCGCACGATTTTACACCACCACCACCACCGCAACAAAATTTTCAAAAACCTTCCCCTTTGGAAGAGATCCTCGCTAAATATATAAGCTCGAACGATGCCACTATTAGAAATTTAACAGGATCAATGAAAAACTTAGAAAATCAAGTCGGCCAACTCGCCAAGGCCTTTTCCGAGAGACCACCTGGAACTCTTCCCTCGAACACTGAGCCTAACCCAAGGGAACATGCAAATGCGATCTCCCTTCGGAGCGGTAAAGTTGTTAACGAACCCACCACAAGGGAAGAGCCAAGGGTGATTGTCCCTCCTGTTTGTACCCCCAATGAGAATAATAACATAGATCTTGAAAAAGAAAAATCTATTTTTGAAAGAGAAAAGGATAGCTCCATTATTTCTAATTCTGCAAAAGAAAAAAATGGTTTTCAAAATGATGCTCCGATTGTTCTAAAAGAATTTCCGCCACCTCCTTATCCGGCTAGACTTAGGAAAGACAAACTAGATGATCAGTACCAACGCTTTCTTGAAATGTTCAAACAAATTCACATTAATTTGCCATTTCATGAAGCGATTAGTCAAATGCCGAAGTACGCAAAATATCTTAAGGATTTATTAACGAACAAGACGAAATTGGAGAACTTATCACATGTAACATTGAATGAAGAATGCTCGACAGTCATTAAAAATTCTAATCTGCCTAAAACGATAAACGATTCGGGTAGTTTTTCCATTCCTTGCGTCTTTGGTGATTTATTTGTTAAACATGCGTTAGCAGATCTAGGAGCGAGCATCAACTTGATGCCTTTTTCACTATTTAAGAAGTTAGGATTGGGCACTCTGAGCCCTACAAGAATGAGTATCCAATTAGATAATAGGTCTATCAAGTATCCACTAGGTATCGTTGAGGACGTGCTAGTAAAGGTCGACAAATTCATCTTCCCGGTGGATTTTGTCATTCTTGATATTGAAGAGGACGTCGAGGTTCCTCTTATCCTTGGACGACCATTTCTAGCCACCTCTCGAGCTGTTATAGACGTTAGTAACGGAAAGTTGTTTTTGCGTGTGGGAGATGATGAGGTCATATTTTCTATTAATCAATCAATGAAAAATTCTTTACAAAATGATGACTCATGCTTCTTTATTGTTGTTTTAAATGAAGATTCTTCCCTTTCCCTTTCCAACATTTCTTCCAATGAATTTTCCTCTTCGTTTTCTGAAATTTTTTCACATAATTTTGACAACCCGGTGATGTCGATCCAAGAAAATTTTGAAAATAATTTTGTATGTAGTAGAAAAAAGTATGAAAATCTTGTTTTTGAAAAAGAGAAAATTTAAAAAATTCTTATGACGAACCACCCCAGCTTGATTTAAAACCACTGCCTGACCACCTCAAATATGCCTTTCTTGGAAAAGATTCAAAATTGCCCGTTATAATCTCGGCTTTTCTTTCCCAATCCGAAAACGATCAATTGATCGAACTACTACAAAAGCATCGCCGAGCTATAGCGTGGCAAATTTGTGATATTCCTGGCATAAGCCCCTCTTTCTGCACACACAAAATATTTTTTGAAAATAATCCTAAGGGTGTAGTTCAACCACAATGTCGTCTTAATCCAAATATGAAAGAGGTTGTGAAGGGAGAGGTGCTTAAGTTATTAAATGCGGGGATAATTTATCCTATTTCCGATAGTCAGTGGGTAAGTCCAGTCCAGGTTGTTCCTAAGAAGGGTGGGATCACGGTAGTGACAAACGAAAATAATGACTTAATTCCAACTAGGACGATAACGGGATGGAGGATGTGCATCGATTACCGTAAACTAAACGATGCCACTCGAAAAGATCACTTCCCCCTCCCCTTTATCGATCAAATTTTAGAACGTTTGTCCGGGCACAATTTTTATTGCTTCCTCGACGGTCTCTCGGGATACTTTCAAATCCCTATCGCACCCGAGGACCAAGAGAAGACGACATTCACTTGCCCCTTCGGAACTTTTGCTTATCGTAGAATGCCTTTCGGATTATGCAACGCACCCGCCACCTTTCAGCGGTGTATGCTTGCTATTTTTGATAAATACGTAGAGAATATTATGGAAATATTTATGGACGATTTTTCTGTTTTTGGCGACTCCTTTAATTTATGTTTAGAAAATTTGGAAAAAGTTTTACTACGCTGCGAAGAAACGAATCTAGTTTTAAATTGGTAGAAGTGCCACTTTATGGTACGTGAAGGCTTAGTCCTTGGCCACAACATTTCCGCTAGGGGAATTGAAGTGGACAAGGCAAAAATTGAAGTACTTGAAAATTTACCGCCGCCTACAAATATTAAAGCGATTAGAAGTTTTTTAGGGCATGCGGGTTTTTATCGACGATTCATTAAAGACTTTTCAAAAATTACTAAGCCTCTCACCCACCTTCTCGAAAGAGACACTCCTTTCGTTTTTGATGAATCATGTCTCGCGACATTTGAATTAATTAAATCAAAACTTATAAATGCTCCTATTTTGATCGCCCCAGTTTGGGATTTACCTTTCGAAATCATGTGTGATGCGAGTAATCATGCGGTGGGTGCGTTTTTAGGTCAACGAATCGCTAAGAACTTTCATCCGATTTTCTACGCTAGTAAAACTCTCACTTCTGCGCAAGAAAATTACACCACAACGGAGAAAGAGCTCTTAGCGGTTATTTTTGCTTTTGATAAATTCCGACCGTATGTTACTCTTTCTAAGGTTATTGTTTTCACGGATCATTCCGCTTTGAAGTACCTCCTTTCTAAACCGGATGCCAAGCCGCATCTTATCCGTTGGATCCTCTTACTTCAAGAATTCGACTTGGAGATTCGGGATAAGAAAGGAGCGGAAAACTTAGCAGCTGATCATCTCTCTCGTCTTGAAAATCCCAATCTAGATATTTTAAATGAAACTTTCATTAATGACTCTTTTCCGGATGAGCGTCTTTTTAATATTTCTTCATCTCCTACCCCCTGGTTTGCCGATCTGGCCAATTATCTTGTGGCCCGGGTCCTTCCAAAAGAATACTCCACTCACCAAAAGAAGAAATTCTTTTCGGACTTGAAGTATTATTTTTGGGAAGACCCATTTCTATTTCGCATTTGTGCGGACCAGGTGGTAAGGAGATGTGTTTCGCGGGAAGAGGGTCACCAAATTTTAAAACATGTTCATGAAGGTCCGACTGGCGGGCACTATCAAGCTAACCGCACCGCACACAAAGTACTTAGTGCTGGCTTCTATTGGCCAGGCATATTTAAAGATGCACAAATCTTTGTGGGCGGGTGCGATCGATGCCAGCGGACTGGAAATCTCTCAAATAAAAATGAAATGGAACAAAACTACTTTCTCGAATGCGAAGTTTTTGATCTATGGGGCATAAACTTTGTCGGCCCATTTCCCTCCAGCTTAGGAAATAAATGTCGCAGTCAATTATGTTTCTAGGTGGGCAGAGGCCCAAGCTCTACCAAATAATGATGCTCGTGTTGTTGTCAATTTTCTAAAAAAATTATTTTCTCGCTTTGGTTTTCCTCGAGCGATCGTTAGTGATAGGGGAAGTCATTTTTGCAACGCTCAACTCACTAAGGCTTTAGCCAAATATGGTGTTACGCATAAATTATCCACTGCTTATCACCCCCAAACTAACGGTCAGGTCGAGGTAGTCAATCGCGAACTTAAACAAATTTTGGAAAAAAACGTTTCTACTTCTCGTAAGGATTGGTCTTTAAAATTGGACGATGCTCTGTGGGCCTATCGGACAGCGTACAAGACCGCCATTGGTTGTACTCCTTTCCGATTAGTCTATGGAAAATCATGTCATCTTCCGGTAGAAGTAGAACACCGTGCGTACTGGGCGTTAAAGTTTTTTAATTTCGATCCGCACTCGGTCGGCGAGCATAGAAAAAACCAACTAAATGAGCTTGACGAGTGGCGAGCGTACGCATATGAAAATAATAAAATTTATAAAGAACGCACAAAATTGTATCACGATAAGAACCTGCGCCACCCTAAAACTTTTAAACCAGGAGATCAGGTTCTTCTTTTTAATTCGCGTTTACGTCTCTTCCAGGGAAAGCTTAAATCTAGATGGTCCGGACCGTTCGCGGTCAAGGATGTTTTTCCTTACGGCACTGTGCTACTTTCACACCCCGATAAGGGGGACTTTAAAGTTAATGGCCATAGACTTAAACTCTATTTCTCTAATGATTCTGTGACTCCTGCAAAGGAGAATCTTCTTTTTGATTCTTAGTTTATTATTTTCTGATGGACATTTTTATTTTTGGACTACTATTTTTTTTATGAAACTCTTTTATTTGGACTGTTGTAATAAAAAAACATTATCGGGCATCTGCCCATGGACTCTATCTATTTTTCTTTTATTTTGCTCTTTCTACCGGAGGCCAATCAAGTCCATGATCGTGGTCGCCGCTCCGCCGCTGCTGATATCAGATGGATCAAGTCATACCTGCTGACGATCAAGTACTCTAAAAAGCAAGCATGGGGGAGCGACATCCGCCTTCATCTCACGAACCCGGGGAAGTCCTGTTCTTATTTATTTATTTTTCCTGCATTTTTCTTTTTCTCTTCTTCTCAGTCCCCTTCTCTTTTTCTTTATGTTTTCTTCATTGAGGGCAATGAAGAATTTAAGCATGGGGGGGTCTAGTTTCTTTTGGTCTTTACTTTCTGTTTTTCTTCTTTCAAAAGAAAAAAAAATATTATGTTTTATATTAGTATAGTATTTTATGTTATGTCATCAAAATCCAAAAAAAAATTATAAAATATAAAACCCAAAAAAATTAGAAAAACAAGAATTAAAAAAAAAATTGTGCTTAAATCGATTTGAAAAACAAAATCTAAAATTATTTCTATCTTTATTTTCATGTTTCTTCTAGTGAAGTGTAGGCCCGTGCGGTTTTTGTAGTTCTATATAGATTCCTTTGAAAATGTTTTCTAAACTTATCATTTTAGCATAATTTAGTTCTACTAGTTTCTTTTTCTTAAATATAGGCATCCGGTTTTTACATTATAAGCTAGCAACGTGTAGTTATGTCTTTTTATTCGGTTAGATTCTTACGAATGGTTGCTAGGTATCATTAGTTCTTTTTCACTTGCGAGGTAGTCTTTCTTGGTGTCTAGAACTTGTACCAAGCTACTCTCGAAGCATTTGCGCCGTTTTTACGTTCTTTAGAAATGATTTAGGCCACCATTTGAATAGTTTGAGCTTTTCTTGCCCACCAAAAACAAAACCCTTGCAAAATAATTTTGGGCCTTTTCCTTTTTTTTCCTTGTTTTAGCTCCACCTTTCATTTCATTATATTCACCAAAGCCAAAAATCTTTCCTATTTTTGCACTATAAATTTGAGCTTAAAAATTATTTTTTGTGGGAAGGGTATTATTTTTGAAATGAATAGGAAATTCTCAAGCTTATTTTTGGAGCTTTCTTATCAAATGCTATTCAAAAGGAAAAATTGAGAAAGAAAAAAAATATCATTACAAAATCAAAAAAAAAATGAATGCAAAAAGTTTATGTTTGGCCAAGTTTATAAAAGAAAAATTTTCATGGCCTTGTTTTTGTAGTTTCATATTGGAGAAATGACATACTCGTTATTTCTCATTTTTTTATGCTTTGTTTATTTTTGAGCTCACCTTGGTTTAGTGCCTAAAACCTTCATGTTTATCTTTGATTCCACTTCCTAATCATTTACCTAAGCCAAGTTTTAATGCCTAGTAGAAGTCCTATTGATCTTAGAACGTAAATTCGCGTAGTGGATAAAGTGTGAACGTACAAGCCTATGGCCACCATCATTGATGGATTTCTTTGGAGGTTATCTTGGAGTGTTTTAGGGTTAATGTTTATCTAGCAACCGAGTAGTTTGTTAATGCGCCGTTTATTTAGAACCTCTACTTTTGTTTTCCTTATTTTCATTTATTTTGGATGCCTTGTTTTAAGATTTAGAAATTAGTAGACTTTTCTTATGTTTTAATGAGATTTTTAGGGTTCCATTTTCAAATTTTCTATTGTGCACTTCTCACCCCACTAGTTGATAATATGAATATTAGGATAGTTTAATTTTTCATGTTTTGTTTTTCTTAACTATGGAACTTAAAAATATATATATCTTTTGTTTTCTTTTTGCTCCTCCCTAGTTTTTATTTCTATTTGCTTGAGGGCAAGCAAATGTCTAAGCATGGGGGAATTTGATGACTAGTTTTAGTCATCCTTTTTGGGGGTAATTTAGTATTCAAAATGCCTAATTTTATTTATATTTTATGATTGTTTTTCATGTTTTAATGTCTCTTTACAATATATTAATTCCTAGTGTTATTAGAGTTTTGATATAAAAATCTATATAGTCTTATTATATGTATTATGTTATTATATATTATGTTATGTTATGTATAATAATTATAGTTAATGATATGTCTTAATGTTTTAATTTTAATGTTGTAATGTTTTTATTATTATTGTGTTTTAAAATCTTGTTTTAACTTTGTTATTTTATGTAGACTAATCCATGATTGTATTGTCTCTTTTTTGTAGGTTCATGCCCAAGCTTCAAAGCCCATGCAGCCCGAGCTTTCAACAAGGAGCAGCCCACTCTACATCCTACCCGAGCCTATATAAAAGCCCAAAGCAGCCCCATGCAGCCCCTCCCTCAAGAGCAGCCCACCTAGCCTCCTACCCGAGCACACCACATGCAGCAGCCCACTTCAAAGCCTTTCTCTTCCCTCTACCCGAGCCCATGCTGCCAGCCCACTCCCCAAGTTTGTGGTCGGCCCTCTCCATATTAAAGCAGCCCCCTCTTTCATTAATTACCATGCATGAATATATCCATGCATGGCCGGCCACCTTTCAATGTCATACATGCATTTTGCCACCCCTCTCTCCTCCATTTAATGCAATGCATGCATCCTCCCCTTGCATGGCCGGCCCCTACCATCTCTCTCCTCCCCTTTATTTCCCATTCACTTCCCCCTTCCCATTACATATTTTGTCATTAAATACATGCATGCACTCCTCCCATTCTCTCTCTCCCCTCATTTAATTCTATGCATGAACATTCCTCCCCTATGGTCGGCCACACCCTTGATCTCCCCCTTCTTCTAGATGCTTCCCTCCTCTCCTATAAAAGGAACCCATATCCCATGCTTTGAAGAGGGTTGGATTGGAGCAAGAGAGTACAAGTCAAGAGAGTTCTTTTCATTGTAATTTTCATTTCTAGTTTCCCTTTTAGTTGTAATTTCAATTTTTGTTTGAAAGCTTTGTTTAAGATCATTTTGTTTTAGCATTGTGAACGTTTCTTTTTAGTAATAATAATGAAAATGTTCCTCTCTTCTTTTATTTTGTCTTCCCTTTCAATTATGCATAGCTAATTTCCTATAGCATTCGATCGTGAGGATCCATGAAGTGAGATGAGAGTTTATTTTCTTTCTTTGTTTTATTTTTGTTATTTCATGCTCGATCCTTCTTTGATTTATTTTGCGTCGACTCTGTATTTCCGGTATACGGTAGTAGACCTTGTTCTCATTTCATAGTAGTCGAGAGACTCATGATTTGAAAGATCACTCAAAGAAGGAAGGAGTTGAACGCAATCCTAGAGATAGGACGACGTAAATCTTCCGGATTGGAGTCAAATCCAATAGTGCGGATCACCTCGATAATGCAACTTTAGGCTTCTTTGGTTTGTAAAGAGATTTCGATCGAAGAGTCTATAAGTTAGGAGACCTAATGCTCTAGCGAGATTTTGTCTTATTTTCGGATCCGTCACGGTCGAGTATGATTTGCAAAATTAAAACTATCTTTATTTTTATCTCTCTCATCTAATTTCATGGTGAATCATTGATCGAATGCTAGCTTTTTATTATAAGTTTTTCGTCTCGCAAGTTGTCTTTTGTTTTATTCTAAAAAATTCTCAAATCCCATTAGTTTTCCAGTAGGATAATAGTTAGAGCGTGAGTAGAAGTAATTGACAGCCCCGTGTTTAAATACGACCTTGGTACTACAATTCGACAGGTACGCTTGCCTGTTCGGGTTTTGGCCCACCAACGATGCTTACGACTAAAACGGGGATCATAAGTGGACACTAGCTCAAATCACCACGATTATCCAAATGACATGCACGCAAATGCTGCAACGGATGAGAACAAGGGTTTCATCGACTAAAAAAACGAAAAGCGGCGAGACTTCCGACAAACTACATTCCAATAATACAAGATGAAAATGAGGTGGAGCTACGACTCTCCCTTAACATGGAGGAGGAGTTGCGTGATCTCTCCACCATCCGACAGGAAGAGGTGAAAAGAAGAATGACTAAGTAATTTGACAAGCACATCAGGGTCAAGCAGTTTCCGGATGCGGACTTGGTCCTGAAGAAGGTGCATGCGGCAGGGAGGTCAGCGGTAGCGGGGAAGCTCACCCCACATGGGAGGGTCCGTATATTGTCCAGGAAGCTCTAAGGTCGGGGGAGGGGGGGGGGGGGGTTATCACCTCCGAAATATGGATGACGAGACCCTAAGTCATACCTGGAGTGTTTATGACTTGAAGCATTTCAACCCGTGAAAATATGTACGTCCGTTCCTTTAATGAATATGAAATACTTTGATGCTGATATTCTTTTGCAGATTGAGTTTGTGGCGAGTGTTTATCAAATTATATCATGAAATGCCCCTACTGACAGGCTTTCATCTATCTGGCATGGCCGGAGATTGGTTGAAGGGTAGAAAGTTTTTCTCGCTCTGGGGTTAGGTCCTGAGATGCTCCCGCTGCCAGGCTTCCACCTAACTGTAGGGCCAGGATCCTCGAGTGACGTCGTTATGACCCTGGAGTGCAGAGTCCGGTGGATGTTCAACACCCACCGTCAGGCTCTCATATAGCTGATGGCCGGTGGTAGCGCCCGGAGGTTGTTGGATGGCAAGTATTCTCACTCTGGGGTTAGGTCCCAAGATGCTCCCGCTGCTAGGCTTCCATCTAAATTGCAGGGCTGGGATCCTCAAGTGACGTCATTATGACCCTAGAGGGCTGAATTCGATGGATGATCAACACCCACTGTCATGCTCTCACCTAGCTGATGGGCCAGTGGTAGAGCCCGGAGGTTGTTGGTTGGCAATTATTCTCGTTCTAGACTTAGGTCCGAGATGCTCCTACTGTCAGGCTTCCACCGACCTGGCAGGGACGGGATCCTCGAATGATGTCATTATGACCCTGGGGGATGAGTCCGGTGGATGCTCAACACCCACTATCAGGCTCTCACCTAGATAATGGGCCGGTCGTAGTGCCCGAAGGTTGTTGGAAGGCAAGTATTCTCACTCTGGTGTTAGGTCCCGAGATGCTCCCACTGCTAGGCTTCCACCTAACTAGCAGGATCGGGATCCTCGAGTGACATCATTATGACCCTAGAGGGCTGAGTCTGATGGATGCTCAACACCCGCCGTCAGGTTATTACCTAGCTGATGGGCCGGTGGTAGCGCCCAAAGGTTGTTGGATGACAAGTTTTCTCGCAGAGGGGTTAGGTCCCGAGATGCTCCCGCTGTCAGGCTTCCACCTAGTTGGTAGGGCCGGGATCCTCGAGTGACGTCATTATGACCCTAGGGTGTGAGTCTGGTGGATTCTCAACACCCACCGTCAGGCTCTCACCTAGCTGATGGGCCGGTAGTAGTGCCCGGAGGTTGTTGGATGGCAAGTATTCTCGCTCCGGGGTAAGGTCCCGAGATGCTCCCACTGCTAGCTTCCACCTAGCTGGTAGGTTCGAGATCCTGTGTAAGAGACCCCTTACTAAGGAGGTAACCAGGTCTTATGCCCAGAACTACCGCCTTACAGTGACACTTATCACACACGGGCTAGTCGACACCGCAAGATGCCGATCCCGCCAGTTAGTACGATCATTAAACCTATCGGCCCATCGAGAAGAGAAGAGATATAAGCAATTATATATTAAGTCCACATTACAGCATCATCATAATATAAATAAAATGAGAGATACAATAGTAGACAATGAGTACATAATGAAAGAGAAAAGGGCATATGCCTTGTATATACTAATCAAATCTCTCACTCTCTCACAAATATATTTAAGATGAAGCTAAACTATCATCGGTACACGCGTAATCACCTGAAGCCGGGCTGCAGTAGCAGTAGGTGATGTTAGCTCCTCATGTCCTTCCACCTCGTCCTGCTGGTCGTGGTGGTGCTCCATCTCTTCAAGCTCCTAAAATGATACGGTCACAACCGACCGTTAGTCATAAATACTAAGCCATTTTTTTCATGCCTCACCCACGCGACTCCTAGGAATCGAGCGAGAGGATGAAGCGGAGAAAAACAAGGGGTACAAACGTAAAGCAGGTGGAAATGGATCTATTCTATTATGGTTATAGAATAACAAGTATATTTCTACTTTAGTAGTCCTATATAGTACAAGTAATGGAGTAAAAAAAGTACTGAACAAAAGTGCGGTAAGTAGTGTAAAGTACTCAGCAAAAAAGTAAACTATCTACTACTACACTAACATCACAGAAGTACCTTAAATTATATGAACGCTCATACAAACTTATAAATTAAGGTTTCACCAATATAACATATCATATAAAAGAGCCCATACTAATTTATATGATGAGGATCTATGATGCGTATGTCCCTAGTATGGATGTATGGTATGATATGCAGTTATGATTCATATAAGGGCAACTCACCCACACGACTCTATGAGCACAAACCTTTAGTTCCCACTTTTTGGAGTTGGTTTAACTCTCAGGTACTACCGTTGTAGCTACAATAGTAGTGGAGCGGTCGTCTCCACTCTGAGGGGGTATGCACACTACCAGGCCTAGACATTCCGTACGCCTCTGAAGAACACACCAGATTCACCATGTACTAAACCGTTGGATAAACCACCAGACTTTTAGGTCGGGTGTGCATTTTCGAAGATTGTCCTCCAGATTGCAATATAAATAACCTACTGGCCCCTCAAACCCTCACACCGCACCTGAGTCACCGTACTGCAATCGGTGTGATGATTGGCCCAGTACCGCATGTCCCGCCAATAATATGTTCCATGCACATTCAATTTATTTCAAACCCGAGCCTCCATCTTACAGGACAAACCTGTACTATATCCAAACATCTTTGCCTCCAGCTCGCAGGACAAAACCCATCCTGTATCCCAACATCTGAGCCTCCAGTTCGCAGGACAAAACCCGTCCTGTATCCTCCAACCCTATATGGGTGAGATTGTCACATTGTTCCCTTAACCTAATAGACTAATCTTGTCTAAGGCTTATTAGGCATAACAACTTATGGTTAGACCATGTACTGCCTAGGACAGACCCGGTAAAGGTCTCTCGAGGGCACTAGGATCTATGATGGGCTGAAGCCCAAAGCTCCCTTTCTCAAGAACACTTACTTTTATTAGTGTTTACCCACTATTAATACCCAAATCTCAATGTTTCTCTTGAGTGAACCTAATGACTTAAGGTATTATTTGGAGAACGACGGTCTTCCGCCGGTCTCCGTTCTAATTACTTTCCTTGGGCTTTGCACTCCAACACTCATTAATATGTAGTGACCAATTTGACAACAACCAGGGTTCCAACTTCCCGATACGCTTCTCAATCCAACAACTTATCATATCCCCTGTGTGTCCTAGTGTTATGTGATACTTTAGCTAAGCTCAACCCATGACCTAATGTTATCTAGTATGAGATGACTGCCAGATACTTGGGCCAAATGCCCCTAACTATTTATCATGGGTTTATTATGTATGTAATATTGATCATTCAGAATTTCTTCATTTTTCCAATTATTTTGGACCATAATTTAAATTAATTAATTAAGTGACCTAGGTCACTTTGAACATGAATTACTCTAACCAGTGGTCCATTATGTCTTAAATAAATTATATATGGTTCATCTAGGTTAAAAATGTTTGTTCATCAAAATTCATGATTTTCTAGTTTGAATTTCTATATATTTTCTATTTATGATTAAATCCATAAATAATCCATTTTCCAAATGAAGTACTTAAAATATACAACCAAAAACTCCTAGAAGATTATTGGTGATCAAGATTGATATAATAATACTCAGGATAGAAATTCATGATCCTAGTCAGTGATTTGTCATAACATAATTTCATATGGACATTATTACCAAAATTACATTGGGTTTTAATCACAGAAATAAGATGTTATAAAGTTTTCCATAATTTTTCAACAGTATTTTCCCTTACTTTTAAATTAATTTCCAAAAAGGTTAAAATTGTATATCAATTGTAAACACAAGATATAATCGTCAAATAGAGTTATAACTTTTTCCAGAGATGTAAAATGTTCTATTAGAGCATGTATCAAAATTTTAGAATTTTACAAGGTCAGTAGACCTATATCTCTTTTTTTATTTCTAAAAGAACTTATTTTCCATTAAATTAAAATAATGGGATTTTTGTTCCCAAAAATCTCACTCTTTCATTGGGAGGTGTAACTCATCCCTATAAGCCTCTATCCAAAATCCCATGGACATTCATTGTGCCAAATGGGTTTAATTCCCATTTTTACTTTTGGCACAATATATTTACAAATCTACCTCCACCTTGCAGGTTGGATTTCCCCAACATACAGAGGTCCAAATGTCCTCAAACTTTTACCATAGTCATATAAAGGCCCAATGGCCATGCCACTCAAATTTGGAGGCATTTGGAAGAGGGAATCTTCCGATATTTCATTTATATAATAAATGATATTTCTATAAAAACTATAGAAAAATACATCCCCAAAATTATGATTTTTGCATAGGACCTAAGTCTAGCATAAACATATATATGTCCGAAATTTCATGACATGTGGACATAGGGTTTGGCTTGGGCACTCATTTTAAAATCTTTCTTAGCATAGGACCAGTCTTAGTAGAATGGCCTTACACGGAGTTTCCGTGCTCCAGATTTCATGTTTAAGGTGTCAAATTAAAGGTAAGACATAAATCTACATTTTTAATGTTGAGCATCATTTGTGAAAATGCTTCTAAGAGGACAAAATATTGTATAAGAGTTGACTACATAAACTGGGGTAGAAAATACATTTTTAATTATTTCATAAAAATCCAGGTCATCAGGTCATCTTCTCCAATGGGCCAACAGTCCAGATTGCCACGACCTGGACCAGGTAGAATTGCACTTCTCGGCCTTCTGGCCGCCCCCACCATCGACGATTGTCTCCACCACCTCCATTGAGTTGGCGGTTAGCGTTTCCCGACGACGTGGCAGCCAGAGCTGGCTCCTCCGACGAACCCGAGCAAGAACAATTGCTCTTTTGCCCTCACACATGGAATCAGGCTCATTTGAGCCCAATATCTGTCCTAAAAGAGCTAGACAGCTAGCACAGAGGGAGGGGAGGAGAAACAGACCCTTGGACAAGCATGGGGGTGGGTTTGGTGGTGGTGCGCCATGGCCAACCTTTGCTCCTGCGAGATAGCTTGTTTGCTGATTTCTCTGGCTAATCCTCTACCCTACTGTGAGTTTCTGCTCCTTATGGCTAACTAAAGGTGATGGTGGGGTGAAATGGAGGTGAGGCTGGCTGGTTTAAAGGTTTTGGCCAAAGAGGAGTGGTTGGGCATGGCTGGCAACATGATTCCTCATGCCGCTATGTGTCAGCCATATATTGGACCATCAATCATTGTCATAAATATGTTTTCTTGAAATGATGAATAAACTATATACTTTTGTTGTAGAGATAAATATCTCACCATTATTTTATCCTGAACCCTGTTTAGCCCATATATAAGTGAACCAGTCAACATAACTTTCAGATTGAAAAATTATGAAGTACAAAAGCATTGAGTGTGTTGACACTACTAAACACCGCATTGAGTGGTGTAGACACCACTCAATGCCTTCAGCACTGTAGAAAATTCTTAAGTCAAAATCGTTGAGCGGTGTTGTAACACCCCCATCCGTCGTATGACATATAACAGAAGGTCCAACTGGAACCAGACGCCATATACCACGGACAGTCGGAAGGGTTACATAAGAATATCGAAACCATACAACTATAACTACTCGCCCTAACACAAAACATTCTAGCGGAATCTTTTAAACGGTTATAAAGAACCCATAATTGAATGATCAACTATCATGAATGTCCACAACTACCACAGGATGAAACAACAAATACACTGAAAGTATTTGGCCTTATGGCCTTATAAGAGTTCACTTAACAAAGTATTTTTTTTCCATACATCGGCTTGCAGGCCGACCACACATGATAGAAATAAAATACAACTATTCGATTTGGCCTTCGAGTGCCAGCTCAGCAACATGGGCTTCAGCCCGCTATTTGGTACTCAGCTCCACAGCACGTGCAAGCACATTCCACCGCACGGTGGCAAACAAAGTAACGGTCAGCCAAAGCCGACCAAATTATAACGACCCCGCCCCTTGCTCGGACGGCGGTGCTCCTTCCCTGCATTTTATTAGCCCATCTAAACAATATACTACTAGCATACTTCCCCACAGGTGTAGGCTCGCACATCCAAACACCATGTGTACTCAGGGCACATTAACGGTGAATCCTGTCAATTCAGTGGCTTCACCACCATCGCCAGGATGGTAACAACGTGAGCATTTTAGCCTTTCTGACCACTATCTAAGGATCCCGACTATTCCAACGGCCAGTCCCTCTTTGGGTCTCTCGCACCAAACCACATAGCCCGGGTCCATTCCACTTGCACGTTGCTCACACACGTAGTCACGTTAAGACGTACGTACGAGCCAAGCTTCTCTCGGATCCCGCATCAATTCCAAACAACACATAACCCAGTTATGTTCAAGGCTGGCTCCCTGGCCGCCATGTTAGTAGAATTACGTTTCCGCTCAATTTTCCGGGTGCGCCTTGGAGTTATTCCCCAAGGATCCCTACTGCAATCTACCATGTAGAAACCCAAAAACACAAAGCACGAAGTCTACTCCAGCAAACCATACAAAATGCAACATCACCGATTCAGACCAACATGTCCGGGTAGGCTTCACACACAATGCCTATGTCCGTACTTCGATTCCGGACTCTATATGTAACACAAGGGGGACTATTCCCGTCAACCCCAAGGAACAGCGTGCATTCACCGCACACTCGCGGGAGCAGGTTTCTTTATGCAAAATAAGGAGAGCTTCACATGCTCAAGTAGAGAATCATTACCCTTGTAGTACGCTTTTGCGCCATGGAAAAAACTACAAGGATAGAAGGCTTCTCAATGGAATTTCCACCGCGTATCCGCTCTCGGTTCTTAAATTGATGCTTCGATGCTCCGCCGGTGGCCGGAATCCCTCCCTTTCCTTCCTCATCTCTCTAACTTCATAGAAAGAGAATGGTAAAGAGCAAAATGAGGAATTAAACCTCCATTCCCGGCCTTAATAGAGCAGGAACACATCTGAGTCGTCAGATCTTAATTAAAGAAAACGAGCGGCTCTGATCAGCCCAAAATCCCTCAAACCTGGGCTGAACACGGCCTCGCACACGGCCGTGTACCAGGCCATGTGCCTCGATCCAGACACGATCGTCGAGCACAGAAACAGACACGGGTCAAGACACGCCCGTGTATCAATCTGACACGCCCGTGTCGGGTACCGACACGCCCGTATCCTAGGTGCGTGTTACCAGTAACCGCCAAGCCAACTGACACAACCCTTGGGAACACGGATGGTGACACGAGTATGCACACGCCCATGTCAGTTGACATGCCCATGTCACGCTGACATGTTTCCTACCATGTCCTTTTATGGACACAGCCGGCCAACATAGAGAACCACACGGCCTTATACACGCCTATGTCCTAGGCCATGTACCCCTATACAGACACCAAAACTTCTCTTAGATGCGACCAGTTCAATTACAATTTTCGGGGCGTTACAAATCTCCCCCACTTAAAGAATTTTGTCCCGAAATTATGTAAAGGTACCCAAAAATTTAAATGTTACCTGAGTGGAATAACTCGGGGTATTCTTCCATCATAGTCTGCTCTCGCTCCCAAGAAATCTCCTCACGTCTGCAGTTATCCCAACAGACTTTAACCATTCGGATCTCCTTATTGCGGAATCGTTTAACCTTAAAGTCTTCAATGCGTACTGGTTTGACCTTTGTTGCCAACCCGTATTCAACCGGCACTTGATCGACCGCAACGACCTGTGAAGGCTCTTGCACCGCCTTCTGCAATACCGATACGTGGAACACATCATGTAGCCCACTCAACTCCACTGACAACTTCAATCGATACGCTGCTTCGCCAACACGCTCCAGTATTTCAAACAGTCCAAGGTATCTCGGACTCAGCTTCTTCAAGCATCGAACCCGTGTGACACCCTTAAACGGCTTGATTTTCAAATACACCCAGTCGCCAACACCAACCTCTACATTCCTATGCTTGGCGTTATAGTATTTTGCCTGCCTGTCCTGAGCAATCTTCAACCGTTCCTGAACTGTATGTATCATTGAGGTGGTGTCTTCCACCGTTTGACGTTTGTATAACTTTGTCTCATCTATCTCCAACCAAGACAACGACGTGCGACACCTTCTCCCATACAAGGCCTCGAAAGGCGCCATTCCAATACCCGCCTAATAACTGTTGTTTTATGCAAACTCCACCATGTACAGGTGATGCTCCCACTTCTTTCCGAAGTCCAAGACTCGCATGCGAAGCATGTCCTCCATCGTCCGGTTGACCATCTCGGTCTGACCATCCATCTGTGGATGAAAGGCTGTGCTGAAACTCAACTTAGTTCCCAACAGACTATACACCAGCCTCCAGTCGTTCGACGTGAAGCGTCCATCTCGGTCACTAACAACACTGTGAGGCACACCATGCAATCATATAATACTATCCACATAAAGTTTGGCAAACTTTTCCATCGGGTCTTCCTTCCTGTTCGGAATGAAATGCGACACCTTCGTCAATCTATCTACGACCACCCAGATGGCGTCATTTCCCCTCTGCAACTTTGCCAAACCATGCACAAAATAAATAGAAATGTCGTCGAATTTCCACTCCGGGATAGGTAGGGACTTCAATAAACCTCTGGGCTTCTGATACTCCGCCTTTACCAAGGCACACGTCTGGCACTTGGCCACATAAAGTGCTACATCCCTCTTTAATCTCGGTCACCAGAACAACTTCTTCATGTCCTTATACATCTTCATGCTCCCCGGGTGGATTGAGTACTTGGTATGATGTGCCTCGTACAACAACTCCTCCCGAAGATTACCCACACTAGGAACGTATAGGCGACCGTCCCTTCTTAGCAGTCCATCCTCAACAACAAATTTTGAATTTGACCCATCCAAAGATTCATCTAAGATTTGTTTCATGATGCTATCTTGAACCAAAGCCCGCCGAACTCTATCATCCAGGTCATACTACACCTCTGTCCAATACAATTTCGCCTCGATACTAGCCTGCTTGTCGACGCATGATATCTCCAACGCCTCCAAATCACGGACCAAACTCTCATCATGTAACGACAACCATCTGGCTTGCGTAGGAACCCTGCGACTCAACGCATCCGCCACTATATTTCCTTTCCCATGCACATAATGTATCTCGAAGGTGTAGTCCCCCAGGAACTCCATCCACCTCCGTTGCCTCATGTTCAGGTCTTTCTGATCTAATAGGTATTTCAGGCTCTTATGATCGGTGTAGATATCGACCTTCACACCGTATAGATAGTGCCTCCACAGCTTTAGAGCAAATATCACGGCCGCTAACTCTAAGTCATGGACTGGATAATTCCGCTCATGAACCTTCAATTGTCACGAACTATAGGCTATCATGCTACCATGCTGTAGCAGAACACAGCCCAAACCACTGCCCGAAGCATCACTATAAATTTCAAACCCTTCGGTTCCACTCGGTAAACATAAAATAGGCGTCGTGGTCAACCGCCTCTTCAACTCTTCAAAATCCTGCACGCACTCCAACGACCACACAAACTTTTGATCCTTCCTTGTCAACGTCGTAAGTGGTAGCTCTATCCGCAAGAAGTTCTCTACGAAGCGCCTGTAGTAGCCGGCAAGCCCCAGAAAGCTCCGGACTTCCGCCACTGTAGTCAATACAGGCCACTCCTGTATCGCCACTATCTTCGCCGGATCCACTGCTATCCCTTCTCAACTAACAACATGACTAAGGAACGCTACCGAGGATAACCAGAACTCACACTTGGAGAACTTAGCATACAACTGATTCCTTCTCAACATCTCCAACACTATATGCAGATGCTTGTAGTGATCATCCTCACACTGCGAGTACACTAAGATATCGTCGATAAATACTATCGTGAAACGATCCAGGTACTCTCTGAACGTCCTATTCATCAGATCCACAAACACGGATGGTGCATTGGTCAACCCAAATAGCATGACCGTGAACTCGTAACCAGATTTTAGATCTAGCTTCGAATATATTGTAGACCCAACCAACTGATCAAATAGATCGTCAATCCCTGGGATCGGATACTTATTCTTTTCCGTAAGCTTGTTCAACTCCCAATAGTCACTACAAAGTCACAAGCTCCCATCCTTCTTCTTAACAAAAAGGACTGGTGCACTCCAAGGCGAAGAACTTGGACGCACATAATCCCTGCTCCAATAACTTTTAAAGTTGGATCTTCAGTTCCGCTGACTCTATAGACTATAACTGATAAGGAGAGCGTGACACATGTTTGGCACTACACCAAACCGCCTTAACCTCCTCAGGGGCAGACATCAACGTCTTACTCGACCCCTTCCATGCCTGCAAATGTCGTCTCATGACTAGCTCTCAACTGACCACCTTACGATTTTGACCAATGATGCTTGCTGCTCCGAGAGCCAGCCCATACCAAAGGTCACGTCGAACTCCCCTAGCGGTAGTAACAATGCTTGTAAGTCAAACTCTTGACTCTCAATCCAAACCTAAACGCAATAGATTCTATCTGAGCGCATTGAGCACCATTAGATATCAACACATCCAATATGTATTTTGCCATTGAAAGAGGTACTCCGACGCGTAATATAATTCCTTTGGGCAGACGGGAATGCGAAGCTCCCTAAATGAACGGTGCTCTCGTCGGATAAATGAAAGCCAGAACAAAGCTTAACACAGGTAGTTCTAAGCTAACATGCACAAGGGCAACAAGTATTTAAAGCTAACTACTATAACTTTAAACCGTACATGTTACCACGACATCGAGCTTCCTGGCCTCCTGCTGGCCCAGGCTATACACTTTAGGCTTTCTCTCGGACATTGAGTGTCCGCTCCAACACCTACGGGCAAAATGACCCGGCTTCACACAATTATAACATGAACCTGGGATTTGGCCTGTAGTTTCCCCGAAGCACCAAAAGGGGGGCTGAACCAGAAGTCCCAGCCTTCTTATAACACCCACGACATCCAGACTTTGAGGTAGCCGACGCTTTGAACTTTGTTTTCTTGGCACTAGAGTCCTCACCCGCTCCTGACATAGATTTCTTAGTCTTCTGAGCACCATCCCGACAATCTCGAGCAAAGTGCCCTTTCTTGCCACAAGTATGACAATTGTAAGTAACCTTGCTAGTCGATGATCTAGCCCCGTTTTTCAATGTTCTGAGAGATGCAGCCCTCATAGGACTTCAGAGTTCGATACCTTACTCACTGGCATATGGTGAATTTTCCCTAAATCTATTTCGAAAGACCTAGCCGACTCCACCAAGGCTCGAAATCCCAATAGTTTTGGTCCTAACAGTAGAATTCGCAGCTCGCCACGCAGAACATTATAGAATCTATCAACTATAGACTAGTCGTTCTCCAACTCAAAGCATGGGTAGCGGCTTATTAAAATAAACGCCTACAAATACTCATCAACTGATTGCGTACCCTGCACTAAGAGTATGTTCAACTGCTGACCTGATGGCCTTCTTACTGTCATTTGATCCAACACACCACCCGACATTGAAGTCATCTCAGGGACAAAGGGTTATGCATTGCTTCCCTGCTGTGCACTAGTCCCAGCGAGCACCACTTCAACGATCCTTCGTATGGTTTCAAACGAAGGAGGGGTCTCAAGCACGTCGATGGGTGCACTACAATCCTCAGAAACCGGATGTTCTGACGGCCCTGCACCACTCCTGGGAACCTATAGTCGTACAAAACACCAATAAGTGACCAAACAAAATTGCAAAAAGCAATTATAGGAACATGCAGGTTCCTCAAATACGTGTATTTTTCATTCCTAAGTGGACATTCATGGGTTCTTTTTGATGTTATAACGATGACGCACATATGTGCTCATCACCCCTTAAAAAGAATTTGTCCACGAATTCATTTAAGTTGACTGGAACCTAAAGTCTGATACCAAATTGTAACACCCACATCCGTCGTATGGCATATAACAGAAGGTCCAGCTGGAACCCGACGCCATATACCACGGACAGTCGGAAGGGTTACATAAGAATATCGAAACCATACAACAATAACTACTCGCCCTAACACAGAGAGTTCTAGCGGAAGTTTTTAAACAGTTATGAAGAACCCATAATTGAATGATCAACTATTATGAATGTCCACAACTACCATAGGAATGAAACAACAAATACACTGAAAGTATTTGGCCTTATGGCCTTACAAGAGTTCACTTAACAAAGTAGTGTTTTCCATACATCGGCTCGCAGGCCGGCCACATATGATAGAAATAAAATACAATTATTCGCTTTGGCCTTCAAGGGCCAGCTCAGCAACATGGGCTTCAGCCTGCTATTTGGTACTCAGCTCCGCAGCACCTGCAAGCACATTCCACCGCACGGTAGTAAACAAAGTAATGGTCAGCCAAAGCCGACCAAATTATAACGACCCCGCCCCTTGCTCGGGATGGCGGTGCTCCTTTCCTGCATTTTATTAGCCTAGGTAAACAATATAGTACTAGCATACTTTGCCACAGATGTAGGCTCGCATGGCCAAACACCCCGTGCACTCAGGGCACATTAACGGTGAATCCTGTCAATTCAGTGGCTTCACCACCATCCCCAGCATGGCAACAATGGGAGACTTTTAGCCTTTCTGACCACTGTCTAAGGCTCTCGACTATGCCAACGTCCAGTCCCTCTTTGGGTCTCTCCCACCGAACCACAAAACTCAGGTCCAATTCCACTTGCCCTTTACTCACACACGTAGTCACCTTAAGACGTACGTACGAGTCAAGCTTCTCTCAGATCCCTCATCAATTCCAAACAACACATAACCCAGTTATGTTCAAGGCTGGCTCCCCGGCCGCCAAGTTAGCAGAATTACGTTTCCGCTTAGTTTTCCGGGTGCGCCTTGAAGTTAATCCCCAAAGATCCTTGCTGCAATCTACCGTGTAGAAACCCGAAAACACAAAGCACAGAGTCTTCTCCGGCAAACCATATAAAATGCAACATCACCGATCTAGACCAACATGTCCGGTAGGCTTCACACATAATGCCTATATACGTACTTCGATTCCGGACTCTATATGCAACACAAAGGGGACTATTTCCGTCAACCCCAAGGAATACCGCGCACTCACCGCACACTCGCGGGAGCGGGTTTCCCTATACAAAAGAAGGAGAGCTTCACATGCTCAAGTAGAGAATCGTTACCCTTGTAGTACGCTTTTGCGCCATGGAAAAAACTACACAGATTGAAGGCTTCGCAATGGAATTTCCTCCGCGGATCCGCTCTCGGTTCTCAAATCGGTGCTCCGATGCTCCGCCGGTGGCCAGAATCCCTCCCTTTCCTTCCTCCTCTCTCTAACTTCTTAGAAAGAGAATGGTAGAGAGAAAAATGAGGAATTAAACCTCCATTCCCGGCCATAACAGAGCAGGAACAAATCTGAGTCGTCAGATTTTAATTAAAGAAAACGAGCGGCTCAGATTAGCCCAAAATCCCTCAAACCTGGGCCGAACACGGCCTCCCACACGGTAGTGTCCCAGGCCGTGTGCCTCGATCCAGACATGATCGTCGAGCACATAAATGGACACGGGTCAAGACACGCCCGTGTCTCAATCTGACACGCCCGTGTCGGGTACCGACATGCCCGTGTCCTAGAGGCGTGTTACCAGTAACCGTCATGCCAACCGACACGACCTTTGGGAACACAGCTGATGACACGGGTATGCACACACCCGTGTCACGCTGCCGTGTTTCCTGTCGTGTCCTTCTATGGACACAACCGACCAACACAGAGAACCACACGGCCTTGGACACGCCCGTGTCCAAGGCCGTGTACCCCTATACAGACACCAAAACTTCTCTTGGATGCAACCAGTTCGATTATGATTTTTGGGGCGTTACAGGTGTCGATATAACTCAATGCCGCGTTGAGTGGTGTTGACACCACTCAATGCCGTCAGCATTCCATCAATTCTAAGTCAAAGAGTTAAGTGGCATTGTGACCACTCAACGCCGCATTGAGTGGCGTTGAGACCACCCAATGCCAACATCATCCAACAGAGTTTAAGTAAAAAGGCATTGATTGCTTTGAGACCACTCAACGCCGCATTAAGTGGCATCGAGTTCACTCGACGCTTCGTCTAATGGCATCGAGATCACTCGACGCCTAAAGTTTCCCGAGTATTTTTATGTTAAATTCGTCGAGATCACTCGACGCCTTTTCAAATGGCGTCGAAATCATTCGACGCCTAAAGTTTCCCGAATATTTTTAAGTTAAATTCATAGGGTGACGTCATTTCCACTCAACTCACTCGACGCTTTTCGAGCTTGAGTCAATTCTCTTGACTCGAAATGCATGTGATGGGCCTAGCATGAAATGGGATGTTACAAATCCTAATAAACAAAAAAATAATAATTTCTTCCTGGAAATTCAAGTTCGGGTCTATGGTGTTTATATGCACAAGAATTTTAAGAGCTTTAAGCATAATTAAAAGGTACCTTAGAAGAAAAGCTCTGGGTACCATCAACGCATCAGATCCATCGGGTCCTAGTTGTGCTCCTCCCATCCGTTGTTGGACCGTAATACATTTACCAAAAGAACCTTCTTCTTCTGCAGTACTTGAGTCGATGTATGATATTTGGACTGGCTCTAAATGGACTGATATATCAGGTGCCACCGGGCCCACTGTAGTAGTAATATGCTCCTCTGGGCAAAGAAGGGCTCTCTGAAGCAAAGAGACATGGAAGATGTCGTGCAAAGTCCCTATCTCTAGCGGCAGCTCCAACCTGTAAGACAAAGGACCGATCTGATCCAAGATCAAGTATGGTCCCATAAATTGAGGGCTGAGCTTCTTGTGCCTCCGCACTTGCGAGACACCATGCACTAGTCATATCTTCAAGAACACCCTGTCCCCCACCTGGAACTCCACCTTCTGATACCTCGCATCGTAGTACTTGGCCTGCCTACTTTGTGACTCCAACATCCAATCCCTGATTAACCGCATCTGAGCATCTGTATCCTACCCGAGTGCCTTGGGGTCCTCATCCTGGACCCAAGATAGTGTTGTCCAACACTTTCTACCATATATAGCCACATATGGTACCATCATAACGCTCACCTGGGGACTGTTGTCGTAGGATAATTCAATCATGGGCAACCATCTCTCCCATGGCTTCCCTGTATCAAGTATATATAGACGCAGTAGATCCTCCATAGTTTGATTGGTCCGCTCTGTCTGGCCGTCGGTATGCGGATGGAAAGCGATGCTAAAAGTAAGCTGAGAACCCAAGTATGACTGTACCGCTCACCACTCCTAAAAGTGAACTAACCGTCATGATCGGAGACAATCATCCTGATGATGTCGTGGTACCTGACGAATTGCTCCACAAACAACCTTACAAAAACAACAACTGGGTTGTACTTCCTAATTGTTATAAACTGGGTTACCTTGGTCAGTCTATCGATATTTACTCATATAGAATCGTAACTAGAGTGGGAGTGAGGCAATCTGTGCATGAAATCCATAGCTATATCCTCGAACTTCCACTCTGGCACCGGTTATGACTGTAGTAACCCTCATGGGATCTTGCACTCTGCCTTTACCCGCTGGCAGGTCTCGCAATGCATCACATAATATATGATTTCCCTCTTCATCCCTGGCCAGTACATGCTACTCCACTGATCTGTTATCATCTTGGTGATACCGGGGTGCACTGAGTACTGACAACAGTGTGCCTCCCTGAGTATATCCTCCCAGATACCGCCTCCTGCGGGTATATAGAAACAGCCACAAAAATAAATGAGGTCATCACGCAAAGAACAGTCCTCCGACGTGCCCCCTTCCAAGGCTATAAATACTGGCTCCAAATCCACATCCAGCCTCTGCTGTATCCTGATGTGCTCCCGTATGTCACACTCGATGAATAAGGAGTTCAAGTACTCCTAATAAACATCCGGCTCAGCTCTAGAAACCATGGTAATATGCATATCCTCCTGCATACGTACCAGCTCTATAGCCATCACACGGGAATCTGGTCCAGGAGTGCCGACTCTCCTGCTCAAGGCATCCGCCATAGTGTTCGCCTTCCCTGGTTGATAATGCATCTTGTAGTCATAGTGGCACAGGAACTCAAGCCATCTCTGCCAGTCAAGATTTAGATCCTTCCACGTGTCAAAATATTTGAGGTTCTTGTGATCTGAGAAGATATCACAATGAACCCCATACAAGTAATGCCTCTAAGTCTTTAATGCAAATATTATAACCCCGAGCTCCAAATCATGTCTCGAAGCATACACAATAACATGTCCATGCTTCTTCAGGACTGCACCCATCCCCTGATATGATACTTCAGTAGAAATGTGAAATCCTTACTTCCTAGATGGAACTGCAAGGATGGGGGAAGAGGTGATCCTATCCTTCAACTCCTGGAACGCTGCTTCGCACTTCTCGGTCCAAATAAATACCGCATCCTTCTTCGTCAAGGATGTGAGGGGTAGGTCTACCCATCAGAACCCCTCCAAGAACTTGCGATAATATCCCGCCTGTCCGAAGAAACTGCGTATATCTGAAGATGACATTGGTCGCAGCCAATCTCGAACTGCCTGTACCTTTGCTGGGTCCACAACCAATCCGACTCTACTGATGGTATGCCCCAAGAATACTACCTCCTGCAGCCAGAACTGGCACCTGAAAATATTTACATACATTTGATGCTCTCTCAACTTGCCAAACACCAGTTCCAAGTGTTGGGTATGCTCCTCCATTGTCTGGGAGTAGATCAGAATGTCATCAATGAAGACTATAACAAATATATCAAGGAAGGACTCGAAGACACGGTTCATCCGACTCATGAATATGGAAGGTGCATTCTTGAGTCCGAAGGGCATCACCAGGAACTCGTATAGGCCGTACCAAGAACTAAAGGTTGTCTTCGGGATATACTCCTGCTGAATACATTGCTGATAGTAAACAGACCTCAAATCCAGCTTGGAGAACCAAAAGGCTCCCTGTAGCTGATTAAAAAATTTGTCGATCCGGGGCAACAGATACGTGTTCTGGACTATCAATCGGTTTAGTTCTCGGTAGTTGATGTAGAGCTGTAATTATCCATCCTTATTCTTAATGAATAACACCGATGCTCCCCACTGTGATGAGCTCATTCTGACAAATCCTGACCCCACCAACTCCTACAACTGGGTCCTGAAATCATTAGCTCCTTGTGGGCCATCTTATACGGTGTCCGAGACACGGGCTTCGCTCCCTGTACCAACTGAATCAGAAATTCCATATCCCTAGTCGGTGGCAATCCGGGAAATTTCTCTGGGAATACGTCACAGAAATCCCAAACCACCGGGATATCAACAATAGAATCTTCTGCTCCCTCCATCTCAAAGCAGATAATGTATACCTCCTCCCCTTGCTCATAGGCCTTGGTAGCCTATACAGATGATAATAGAAGATGAGAAATAGGTCTAATACCTTCAATGACGACGTCGGTGTCCCCATAATGTAAGGTGATCCTCCTCGACGGGCAATTGATCCATGTATAGTTCCAATACAACCAAGTCATGCCCAAGATCAGATCGAAGTCTGGCATTCTCAAGATTATCGCCGACATTTCGAAGGTCATTTCTCCAATTTCTGCCTCCATGTTACACTTGGTAGATGATAATAGCTCTGATCCGTCTGGCAGATGCACCCTCCTGGTTATGCCTGTGAATCGGTCTATGCCCTCTAGTCCTTCCAGGAAGGCTTCTGATACAAACGCGTGAGAATCACCCATATCGAACAATGTATGAACGGGCTTGCCATTGACAAAAACTATGCTTGGTGTTTTTGTTTGAATTATATCATGCTTGTTGTTCTACTAAGGTTGGAAAAGTACAATAAAATAAAAGCTAGATTGCAATTAATTTTAAGTACCTGTAATAACCTCCTCGTGGTTCCTTGGCTCGGTGAGTTCCAAATCATACATCTACTCCTGCCCTCAACCTCTACTGTAATATCCTCGACCTTGACCTCAGCCCTACTATGCCGGAGGGATACCAGAGGTGGCGGAGGAGGTGGTGGGTGGAACTGTTGAGGGCAGTCAGTTCTTACGTGCCCCGGCTGTTTGCATCTAAATCAAGTCATCAGTCCATGGCCATGGTCGTCCTGTCTCCTTGGGTCGTGTACCTATAGTGCTTGTGGAGCTAGTACTGCCGGAGTCCCCTGCTCCTGCCTGAAGTTTGGATGATAACGTCCCCGACCCTTCTTGTAGCTCATCACTCTGCCACTCTGGGTGCCCCAACACCTCTCCCCGTGAAATGACACATCCAATAGACTCTTTCCCCTACTCTATACCATCAGCTGGTCTGCCTCCAGCTTCTTAGCCATCTCTATAATATGCTTCAAAGTGCCATGGGAAATAAATAATAGAGCCTGGCTGGTAGAGTCCTTAAGCCCCCGGTAGAACCTCTATACATACCTCCTGTCATCCAGATCGTGTATCCCCGAGAACCTGGCCAGATGGAAAAATTACCTTTGGTACTCTATCACTAATCTGGTCACCTGCTTAAGGTTCAAAAACCTCTCCTCTAACTCATCTCTATCAGTAAAGGACACGAAGTGATCCAGGAAGGCCTCACTGAACTCATCCCAAGAAATATTTGACAGCTCCCTATCTGCATATGTGGATTCCCACATGGACTTCCACCATCTATTTGCGTGAGCATCCAGTGTTGAAGTCACCAAAGGAACTGCCTACCTAACAGGGCAGCTGATGCCTGCAAGCATCTCCTGTATGGCCTCGAGCCACTCCTCCATCTTTACCGCATTCTTTGTCCTGTGGTACATCAGTGGGGATAGATTCTTGAAGGCACTCAGCCAATTCGATCCCGGGTTTGGTTGCTGGGTCGGAGCTACTGATCTTTGAAGGAATCGAGGATAACGGTCATAGTCTGCCCCATCTTCATCTACTGGAAAGGTGTGTTAGCCGGAGGGGGAGGGATCACATTCTGCGGTACAACGACCTGTGGGGGCTGCATAAATGTAAGGTTTATATTAGGATTGGCCTAACTCATTGCTTAAATGGACTATTTTCTGTGACATTTACACATGGGCACACCATCACTTCCGCTGCATAGTTTGTCCAAAAACTAATGCCCGAGCGGGGTGTTCCTATGTCATGGACTTCTTCTCAATGATCGTTTGTTTAGTGATACCAGTTTGTAAGACCCCCCCCCCCCACCCCTTACTCAGGAGGTAACCCAGTCTTATGCCCAGGACCGTCGCCTTATGGTAACACTTAACACACACGGGCTAGTTGACACCGCAAGACACCGATCCTACCAGCTTGTACGATTATTCAACCTGTTGGCCAATCGAGAAGAGAAGAGTTATAAGAAATTATATATCAAGTCCACATCACAACATCATCATAATATAAATAAAATGAGAGATAAAATTGTCAACAATGAGTACAGAATGAAAGAGAAATGAGCTTATGTTGGAACTCCTTTTTATTGATTTGGGCTAGGATCACTATTATATGTTTAGGATGTTTTATTTTAACAAACGTGTATAGACTAGGGTCATAAATCATTTCCAGCGTTGTTACTTCAGAAGGAATCCAGAGAAGTTCAATTAGACGAATGCAGAATTCAGATCGATGAATGACGAGCTCAGTTCGACGAACTCAGGTTTCTAACTATGAGTTTAGCTCGACGAACGCTGAGCTCTATTCGACGAACTCTGATCTCAACTCAAAAGTTCAGTTCGACGAACTCCAGGCTCAGTTCGACAAATTCTAGGCTTTGTTCGACGAATTCCTTGCTGTGTTCGACGTTCAGACAGTTTCCATATTCAGAGGTAGAATGATTTCAAAAGCTTAATTACAATCAGTTAGAACTCTGATATTTACTGCTAAATATTATAAATGAATATAGCCGTTTAAGACAACATTAAATATGGATTTATCACAGAGTTTTAATTCTAATTAACTATAGGGTAGTTACAAATCTCAAGGATTTTTCAGGCATTTTAGAAAGGTTTTAATTCAATTATTTGATTTATCCTCATACAATATATATTCAGAAGATTACTTCTTAAAGGGGTTACAGAATTAGGTGTTACTGACTTGGACACACACAGAGATATAAGTTTGTCATAAACAGAGATTTTGGAAAATATGCTTCAGACTCTCCAAGAGACATTTCATTTCATATCTGTCTGAAATTTCTACTGGAGAGGAACAACATTCAAGAAGGCCTACACCTTGAAGAAAAGCTTTCCTCTCTTGATCATAAAGTGTATTCAAATCAGGGGGAGCTTTTTGTATCATCATCCACTAAAGTCTTTTAGAGATATTTTAAAGAGAAGACAACATCAACTTTTTAGTTTATTCTGAAACTGTGTTCAAGGTTATAACTCCCTTCAAAAGTTAACTCTTGGTTCATAAGTCACCTGATCAAAAGACTTAAGCTTGGCTTTGGGCACCTGATCAAAAGTTCAAAGGGGTACTAGATATCCTTAGAAAATAAATATTCTGGTGGCAGGGCACTTGATCAAAAACTTGTAGTGGATTCCTACCAGGGTGGTAGAAGAGTAGACATACCCAGATGTATTGGGGAACTACTATAAAATTTCCTTGTGTCATCTGTGATTTGCTTTACTTTCTATTATGTGCTGTGATTTTCATATATATATATATATATATATATATCATTTACTTTAAATCCGCTATAAAAATAAATTAAAGTTTTTAATATACACTACACCCCCTCTAGTGTAAAATTAGATCTATCCTTCACTTTCATTTGATATCAGAGGGAGGTTCATCCAGTCAACCTTCATAGAAGAAGAAGCAAAGGTTGACTGGGAATTGGTTGTGAACAACTGACTCTATCTTCAGTAAAGAAGGAAAAGAGTATTGCTTTTCAAGCAACTGAAGAGGAGAAACAACTTCCTGAGAATGAAGAACTCATGAGTCTATTGGCTAAGAGATTCTACAAGATGGCCAGGAAAGATTTCAGGAGAAGGTTTTCCAGAAACAAGGATAAACCAAGGAATGACAATACACAAACTAAAGAAATTATTTGTTATGGTTGCAAGAAACCAGGAAATATTCTTCCAGAGTGTCCTGAAAATTAAAAGAAAGAAAAGAAGAAGGAGAAAGACTGCAAGAAGCACTCCAACAAACCCTCTTCTGGTGAACAAAAACAAAAGGAGGGAAGTTTTGTAGCTGAAACATGGAGTGAATCAGATTCTGAATCTTCATCCAGTTCAAGTGATGATGAAGAAGAAGCAAAGTCTAAAGAAGTATATCTGATGGCAATCAATGCATCATGCAACAATTCTGATGCTAAATCTGAGTCTGAAGAAGACCAGGTAATTTCTATCTTTGATTTTACTTCAGAACAATTTAAAAAAGATTTTAAATTACTCTTTAAAGATTTAATACAATCTGAGAAGGAAATAAAACTTCTCAGAGAAATATTAAGTTAAATGAACAATTTATCTTCAGAAAACTTTCAACTTAAAGAAGATTTAGAAACTGCCAATGAACAAATAATTTCACTAGAACATAAACTATCAGAGGCAAAGAAGTTTGAACAATTTATTAATGGGAGAAGTATCAAACTGATGAACATCACAAGCACAGTTAATGCAAGATTAAATAGCAAACTAGTCTTAGGAGCTTTATCCAGTCAACCTCAACTCCTTCAGAAAAATATTTCATTTACACCAGTAAAATTTATTTCTGCTAAAGGAAAAGAAAAATTAGAAGGTATAGAGAAAGTTATTGAAGTTTTACAACAGAATAAATCAAAATAAAATAAACATTTTCAGAAAAATTATGTTCAACAAGTTCATCGAACCTAGATCGACGAAATTAATATTATTCATCGAATGGAAATTGATGAACTCAGAACACATTATTTGAGTATAACTATTCAAAGAATGGTGCTCGACGAAATCAATATGATTCGTCGAATAGAGATCGACGAACTCTGAGCACAAAAAATGTATATTACTATTCTGTGAATAGAGCTCGACGAACTCACCATAATTCATCGTACGAAGCTTGACGAAATCATTATAATTTGTCGAACTCAATTTTTTCAAACATAAATTTTAATCCTTTTCAAAAGAATAATCAAACACAAAGATTGAAAAATCCTTTTACTCAGTGGATCATTCCTACTAGGAGATATCATCCACTTGGTTATAAGGATCAACCTGAATGTTCTTATATTACTAATTATTACGAAAGAAAACTAGGAGCCAAGGTAATCTGGGTCAAAAACACCTAATTTGTTTTATACATGAAAAGAACTATCCTACCATAGAGGAACAGTGATATTTGGATTGTGGATGGTCAAAACACATGACAGGAAGAAAAGCTAACCTAAGTAACTTCAAAGCAAAGGTTGGACCAAAAGTCATTTTTGTAGACTCTAACTATGGCCAGATAGAGGGCTATGGAAAAGTCAAAGTTGGAGGAGTTACCTTTAGAAAGGTAGCTTCTGTGAATGGTCTTAAGCATAACTTAATCTCCATCAGTTAACTATATGATGAAGGTTATCTGGTATCTTTTAACAAATCTTTCTGTTCTATTACATCCAATACTAACAAAATTATTTAAACTAGAGTTAGACAAGGTAACATATATATAGTCAACTATAATTCTGCTAAATCTAAAATTTGTTTATTTAATCAAATAAGCAAATCAAATAAACTATGGCATAAAAGATTAGGACCAATAAACCTTAGAACTATTGCTAAATTATCTAAGGACAACCTTATCAGAGGACTACCTTCTGGATCTTACAAGAAGGAAGGACATTACAGGGCTTGTTAGTTAGGAAAGCAAACGAAAAAAGTTTTAAATCCATATCTAAGAGTGATTCACCCAGACTTTTGTATTTGCTACATATGGACCTTTTTGGACATATTGTAATACAAAGTTTGGGAGAAAAGTCATATACCATAGTTATTATTGACGATTTCTCAAGATTCAATTGGGTGTTCTTTCTTAAAAACAAATCAAATACTTTCAAAGTCTTATAGATTTTCTCAGGAACATCAAGATTAAGTACTCTACTCAGATTACATTGATCAGAAGTGATCATGGCACTGAGTTTGAATCTCTTCTGATGATAGAATTCTATGGGAAATATGGAATTAGGCAATTTTTCTCTGCTCCTAGAACTCCTCAACAAAATGGGGTTACAGAAAGGAAAAATAGAACTCTAATTGAACCTGTTGGAACATTACTTGTAGATGCTCATTTACCATTACCCTTTTGGGCAGAGGTAGTAAGCACTTCAAATTATGTTCTTAACAGAAGTTTGATTCATAAACTCAAGGGTAAGACTCCATATTAATTACTCAAAAATAAGAAACCTAAAGTGAGTTATTTTAAAGGTTTTGGGTGTTGATGTTATATTCACAATAATGATAAGAAACACTTAAGAAAATTTGAATCCAAAGTTGCATATGGAATATTTCTTGGATATTCTCAAGTCAGCAAGGATTATAGGGTATTTAATAAATCTATCCTTAAGATAAAAGAGCCTGCACATGTTTTGTTTGATGAAACTAACATGTTTTATAAGGAGAATAACACTTCTACCATAGACTCTTTTCAGTCACCAATTTTATGTGAGAAGTTAGATGAATTAAACCCTAAGAAAGAGCATACACTGCATCCTTCTCAACAAAATGTTGAAGACAGTGAAGAAGATAATTCAGAAATTTATGTTGAAAACAGTATAGCTAATGAAATTCCCTAAGAGGAATTAACAACACAAGTTATTAAAGAACCAACTCCAACTGTTGATTTTATCACACTGAGAGATCACCCTAGATCTCAAGTGATTAGAGACATATTAGCTGGTGTGCAAATAAGGCATCAACCCAATCAAGATCATATGCATACATGATTTCTTTCTTAGATTGAACCTCAATCCATAAAAGATGTGGAACAAGATCCTAATTGGATAATTACAATGCAAGAGGAACTCAATCAGTTTGAGAGATGTATAGTTTGGGACTTAGTTCCAAGACCCAAAGACTATCCAAACATTGGAACCAAATGGATCTTCAGAAATAAGTTGGATGCTTAAGGAGTTATAGTAAGAAATAAAGCTAGATTGGTAGCTCAATGATACTCACAGGCGGAAGGAATAGACTATGATCAGACTTTTGCTCATGTTGCAAGATTAGAAGCTATCAGAATATTTCTTGTATATGCAGCATTCAAGAAATTCAAGGTATATCAAATGGATGTGAAGAGTGCATTTCTGAATAGAGACCTCAAAGAGAAAGTTTATGTAGAACAACCTTCAGGTTTTATATCTTCAACTCATTCTACTCATGTCTTTAAAATTAATAAAGCTCTTTATGGTCTTAAAAAATATCCAAGAGCTTGGTATTAAACCCTTGCTAGTTTTCTTTTAGAAAATAAATTTAGTAGAGGCATGGTAGATAAAGCTTTATTTTTTAGACATCATAAATCTAAAATTTTACTAGTATAAATATATGTCGATGATATAATTTTTGGTTCTACTGATTCCAAACTATGCAAAAGGTTCTCTGACCTAATGCATTCCAAGTTTGAAATGAGTAGCATGGGTGAATTATTCTACTTCCTTGGTTTACAAGTGAAGCAAACACCTGATGCCATTTTCATATCTCAATCTAAACATGTTAATGAGCTATTTAAAAGATTTGGGATGTCAGATGCCTCCTCTATGCAAACACCCATGCCTACTAATGCTATTGTTGATAATGATAAACATGGCAAACCGGTTGATCAGAAAACATATAGGACCATTATTGGCTCTTTATTATATTTAACAATAAGTAGACCTGATATTATGTTTGCAAACTGTATGTGGCTAGGTTCCAAGTTAATCCTAAAGAATATCACTTAATTTTTGTAAAAAGAATTTTAAGATATATAAATGGTTGCACTAATCTAGGACTCTTGTATCCTATTGAGTCAGGATTTGAATTAACTGGATTCATAGATGATGACTGTGTTGGATGCAGAGTTGACAGAAAAAACACATCAGGAACTTGTCAGTTTCTTGGTGATAGACTTGTGTCATGGTTTTGTAAGAAGCAAACCTCTGTGTCTACTTCAACTACAAAGGCTGAATATATTGAGCAGGTAGTTGTTGTTCACAGATTTTGTGGATTCAAAATCAACTTATAGATTTTGGTTATAACTTGAATAATTCAACTTTATTTTGTGATAATACTAGTGCAATTTCTATTACACAGAATGCTGTCCTTCATAGTAGGACCAAACATATAGAAATTAGGCATCATTTTATAAGAGACAATGTTGATAAGAATAAGATCAATCTTGTTTTTATACCTACTGATTTACAAAGGGCATACATTTTTACAAAACCCTTAGATGAAAAGAAACATAGTTTCTTTTTAAATCAGTTAGGAATGATTGATGGTGAATCATTATAATGATTTTTGTTAGAGATCGACGAACTTCAACTTTTCATCGAACGAAGATCGACGAATTGTAAACTTTTCGTCGAACTGAGATCGACGAGATGTGAAACTTTTGTAGATCCACGTATTTTAACTTTTTGTCGAACAAAGATCGACAAATTGTAAACCTTTCGCAAACCTTTCATTGAACGAAGATCGATGAACTGTATTTCCTTTATTAAATTTTTGTCAAACAGAGTTTGATGTTTTGTTTTTCATCGGACGGAATTCATCTCTTCAACTTCTGAAAACCTTATATTTATTTTTCATCGAACTATGTCCCGTGCTTTTCCCATTTCTCTTGCACTTGATCTTTTTGTTTTGCAGGAAACATGACAGTGTCGCAGGAGATTCTCACAATAATGAAGTTTGATGGAGGATTTGATATAGACATGGACTCTTTCAGTCATTCAGATCAAATATTTATGGATATTCTGCAACTGTTTGAGGCACAACATCTGTGAAACATTTTGTCCACCAGAATCAAACTCCCCATCATGGAAATTAAGGAATGGGTCTATACTGCAAAGATTCAAGACCTTACAACTATTACTGGATCAGTCGCAGGACATCAGGTTTCTCTAACACATGAAATTTTATCTGAAATTTTTGGTTTCATCAATGGACAAGATGATATAGAAACATCTAGTTCTGAATTTGAGGTTATGCTAGATAGAACGGGTCATTTCTAAGGAAACCCTAACACCCTATTGAAAAAGAATTTTTCTATAAAATATAAGTTTTTAGCTTATGTTGTTGGGAAGGTACTTCTGGGCAAACACTCTGCCCATGATTATGTTACCAGGCACCAATTCCTTTTGATGTGTGCTCTGGTGGATCAGAAAACTATAAACCGGGGGACAATTTTATTTGATTCAATTAAAAAGAAGATTAATAAGAAAGATGTTAGTTATGACAGAATTCTGGGAATTTTCCTCCAAACTAAATGTCCAGAGGTTCTGGTCTCACAAACTATTCATATCAATGCATCCAAAAGGATTACTTCTACTTTGTTTGGAAAGTGGGATAGGGTGATTCAAAAGCCATCCATGGCTAAATCCTCCAGGTCATCTTTTGAAAGCACCAGGGCTATTCCAGCCACTCTCCCTATCCCAGAAGAGGCCTCTGCTCCTCTTATTTCTTCCACTCCACATTCTCCACAACTTTCACCTAGACCTTCCCCAACTCCTTCTCAACAACCAACATTATCTGAAGTTGTTCCATGTTCAGCCTTCACTACCAATCCCCTAATTCATCAGTCACCACCTTCATCTTCACTTCTTTCTTCTCAACGTCACTTTTCTCTACTTAATTCATCTCCACCTCATTCATCTCCACAGCAATTATCACCACCTCATTCATCTATCCGGGAAATCATTCCAGATGACATTCTCCCTGTCATCAATCCTACCTCTGTTCCTCAAGCATACACTATCTGACTAACCTATACAAACAGATCGTCTCCCTATTATTCTACTCCAAATCCAACTTCTGCATCTACTCATAATGATCCTGAGTTTATGTATCTAGATTTTGCATCTATTGCTACTCAGCTTCTTGACTTCATCACTCCCACACTGAAGAAACTCTTAGATGAAGCACTGGCTCCTGTTGTGGCCTTCATTGATGACCTCTCTTCTCAAATAGCATCTTCCCATTTTGTCCCTTCTTCTGGGGGCCTAGATTCAGCTTACCCTAGATCTAGGCAGGGGGAGATGTTTAATGAAGAAGCTCGAAATGTAGAAGCTCAGGTTGTAGCAGCTATTTTTATTGAAGAGCCTGATATAGAGATGATATTTGAGGACGTGGTTTCAGATCTTCCAGAAGTTATAACTATTGGTGATTTCATTATTAATCCCACAGTTGATATATATTCTTTATTATCAGATTGTGATTTACTACACTATTATACTTCTAATTTACCAGCTCCAATTTTTGAAACAGTTCCTTCTAGAGCTATTGTCGGTTATACTGCTCCTGTTAATACTTCTGCCTTAGAACAATTTTTACGAGTTATTTCTACCAGTTTTGATTCTACCTCACAACCTATGATATTTGATGAACAAAATACTATTCTTGAGGATATAATAAATTCTGGGCAGATTCATTCCCCTCCTACTTTTGCATAGGATGAAACCCATATGCCTAATTTTGATGATCTTCTTAATGAAGATATATGTGATGTTTATAAACAGCCAGAGGAAAAGTTTGATGATTATATTAATATATATAAACTAATTGATGCTTTATATGATCAACTTGAAGAGCATTCATATTTTAATACATAGTCTGATGATTCAGAAGTCTCTTATTCTAAGAAAAGAAAGTTAAGGAAGAAGGCTCCAGCTAAGGTTGCTCCTCAACCTTCATCAAAATCAAACATTACTTATTATATTCTGCATGTGATACCTCTCACTCCATACCTTCCACATTGGATGAGGTATTCCAAAATGAGCAGAAGAATAGGAAGAAAATGAAAAGATATCATTCTCCACCAAAGTCTTGGAGAGGAACTCCTCCTCCTTCTCCACTAGCAGCAGGATCAGCCAGAAATGTATCTTACTCTTAGAGGTCTACTTCACATCATTCTAGACCAACTCAGGGCATGCAGGATAGACCTACAAGGTCTGAAACTCACAACAGTCAAAGCAGCCAGCAACACTCAAGTCAAGAAAGGGAAGAGTCTCCAGTATATGAACCAGAGCTTGATCCATTCTATAGAATGGCAAGGTTCAACGAGCAAGTTGCTCTTTATCAGATTAAGAAAGCAAGGGCTGAAGGTATGGACACCTCTAAATTCTCTACTATGTCCTCCTATAGGCAACATGAACTTGATAGATATCAGAAGAAAAGCCTATTTAATGTTGACAAGTATATGAGTTTGCATCCTAAAGAAGTTGTTCCAAGAACCACTTCCCTGAAGATGATTGGTTCTCAAGATCTTAAAATGAGTAAAAGAGAAGCCGAAGATCCAACCAGGAAGCTAATTTTTACCAAATCATCTTCAAATTCTTCTTCAGCTGCTCCTCAGAAGGACAGTTAATTTTTTATTATGTTTTTGAACTTTGTTGTTTTTTATAAATTTTCTCAAAGCACTGTTTATATTTCTGCTAAAAAATTTATTTCTGCTAGATATTTATGCTGTGTTTTTTTGTTGTTTAATAGTATCCTCACCCAAATGCGGGGAGATTGTTGGAACTCCTTTTTTCTGATTTGGTCTAGGATCACTATTATATGTCTAGGATGTTTTATTTGACCCAACTTGTATAGACAAGGGTCATAAGTCATTTTCGGGGTTGTTACTTCAGAAGGAATCTAGAGAAATTCAGTTCGACAAACGCAGAATTCAGATCGACGAACGTTGAGCTCAGTTCGACGAACAACGAGCTGTGTTCGATGAACTCGGGTTTCTAACTCCAAGTTTAGCTCGACGAATGTTGAGCTCCATTCGACGAACTCTGATCTCAACTCAAAAGCTCAGTTCGACGAACTCCAGGCTCATTTCGACGAACTCTAGGCTTTGTTCAACGAATTCCTTGTTGTGTTTGACGTTCAGGCAATTTCCATATTCAGAGGCAGAATGATTTCAAAGGCTTAATTACAATCAGTTACAACTCTGATATTTAATGCTAAATATTCTAAATTAATATAACCGTTTAAGGCAGCATTAAATATGGATTTATCACCGAGTTTTAATTCTAATTAACTTCAGGGCAGTTACATATCTCAAGGATTCATCAGGTATTTCAGAATGATTTTAATTCAAATATTTGATTTCTTCTCGAATAATATTATTCAGAAGAATGCTACTAAAGGGGTTACAGATTTAGGTGTTATTGACTCAAAAACACACAGAGATTTTGGATAATCTGCTTCAGACTCTCCAAGAGACATTCCATTTCATATATGTCTGAAATATCTTCTGGAGAGGAACAACATTCAAGAAGGCCTACACCCTGAAGAAAAGCTCACCTCCCTTGATCACAAATTCAATTCAACTCAGGGGGTGCTTTTTGCAACAAAATCCACTAAAGTCTTCTCAGAGAAACTTGAAAGAGAAGAAAATCATCTAAACTTCTTTTATTTTACTTCTTAAACTGTGTAGATGATTATAACTCCCTTCAAAAGATAACTCTTGGTTCATAAGTCACCTGATCAAAAGACTTAAGCTTGGTTTTTGGGCACCTGATCAAAAGCTCAAATGGTTGGTAGATCTCCCTTAGAAAATAGATCTTCTGGTGGCAGTGCACCTTATCAAAAACCTGTAGTGGATTCCCACCTAAGTGGTAGAAGAGTAGATGAACCCAGATTTATTAGGGAACTAATATAAAATTTCCATGTGTCGTCTGTGATTGCTTTACTTTCTATTGTGTGCTGTGATTTTCATATATATATATATATATATATATATATATATATATATATATATATATATATATATATATATATATATATATATCACTTACTTTAAATCCGCTATAAAAATAAATTAAAGTTTTTAATAAACAATATTCACCATCGCCCCCCCCCCCCTGTAGAGTAAAATGAGATCTATCCCTCACTTTCAATTGGTATGAGAGGGAGGTTGGTTGATTTACAGGCTAATACCTGAACCAATAAGATCCTGATAGATCTTAATTTACTTAGAGCTTGATCCTAACATAGCACAAAAAAAGAGTATGCAAGCACTAGATCTCCTATTTGCAATCTTAATAAGTTTACATTATTGAAAGCACGGATTAAGTTATACATGAATTCTATTGATGAAGATATCTATTATTCTATTTTGACAGTCCACCTCTACCATTAGAAACAATAAGCACCAGTGCTACACCACCATTAGAATGGACAGAAGACCAGAGAAAAGCAAAAATTATAAATGCAAAGTCTATGAACATGTTAGCCCAAATAATGTCAGATGACATTTTTCAGAAGGTTACTGAATGCACTTCAACAAATGACATCTAGGACTCCCTCATAGCAATGGTGGCTGGATCAGCAGATGAGAGAAAAGACAAAAGATCTCACCTGATTTCTCAATATGAGAATTTCAAAAAGGGTGAACTTGAATATGTTGTTGATATGTACACAAGACTCAGTCGCATAATCAATGAGCTGAATACCTTGGAGAAAGACATTACATTGACATAAGTCAATGATAAGAATCTCGTGTGTTTCCCTAGAACATGGGATTCAAGAATCTGGTCAATTAGAGAAGCCAGAAGTGTAAACGAGATCTCAACAGAAACCATGTTGGGCAAGCTCAAATCTTTTGAGCAGCTCATCAAAACTAGAGAAACTGGCCTTTCTTGACTTGAGTGTTGCTGGCTTCTATGACTGTTGTGAGTTTCAGACCTTGTAGGTGTTTCCTGCCTGCCCTGAGTTGAACTAAAATGATGTGAAGTTGGCCTCTGAGAGTAAGATACATTACCAGCTGATCCTATTCCTGGAGGAGGAGGAGGTGGAGGTCCTCTCCAAGACTTTGGTGTTGAATGATATCTTTTTATTTTCTTCCTATTCTTCTGCTCATTTTTGGAATACCTCATCCAATATGGAAGGTTTGGAGTGAGAGGTATTCCATGAAGAATGTAATAAGGAATGTTTGGTGTTGATGAGGGTTGAGGAGTAACCTTAGCTGGAGCCTTCTTCCTTAACTTTCTTTTCTTCGAATAACAATCTTTTGACTCATCAGACTCTGTATTGACATCTGACAGCTCTTCAGGCTGATCATATAAAGCATCAATCTATTTATATATATCAGTATGATCATCAAACTGATCCTTTTGCTATTTATAAACATTACATATATCTTCATTAAGAAGATCATCAAAATTGGGCATAGGGGTTTCATCCCATGCAAAAGTAGGAGGGGAATGAATCTGCCCAGAATTTATTATATCCTCAAGTATAGTAGTCTGTTCATCAACTATAATAGGCTATGAGGTAGAATCAAAACTGGTAGAAATAACTTGTAAAAGCTGTTCTAAGACAAAAGTATTAATAGGAGCAGTATAACAGACTATAGCTCTAGAAGGATTTGTTTCAAAAGCTGGAGCTAGTAAACTAGCAGTATAATAATGCACTAAATCATAATCTAATAATAAAGAATATATATCAACCGTGGGATTAATAATGAAATCACCAACAGTTATAACTTCTTGAAGATCTGAAACCACATCCTCAACTGTCATCTCTGTATCAAGCTCTTCAATAAAAACATCTGCTGCAATCTAAGCTTCTACATTTAGAGCTTCTTCATTAAACATCTCCCCCTACCTAGATCCAGGGTGAGCTGAATCTAGGCCCCCAGAAGATGGGACAAAATGGGAAGAGGCTATTTGAGAAGAGAGGTCAGCAATGGAGGCCACAACAGGAGCCAGAGCTTCATCTAAGAGTTTCATGGGTGTTGGAGTGATGAAGTCAAGAAGTTGAGTAGCAATAGATGAAAAATATAGATACATAAACTCATTAGCATTCTGAGTAGATGTAGAAGTTGGATTTGGAGTAGAAGAAGTGAGAGAAAATCTATTTGTACATGTTTGACAGATAGTGAAGGCTTGAGGAATAGCGGTAGGATTTATAACAGGGGGAATGTCATCTAGAATGATTTCTTAGATACATGAGTGAGGTGGTGATAATTACTGTGGAGATGAATGAGGTAGAGATGAATTATGTAGAGAAAAGGAAGGTGGAGATGAAGGCGGTGACTGATGAATTGGGGAATTGGTAGTGAAGGCTGAAGATGGAACAGCTTCAGATAAAGTGGGTTGTTGAGAAGGAGGTGGGGAAGGTCTAGGTGAAAGTTGTGGAGAATTTGGAGTGGAAGAAACAAGAGGAGCAAAAGCCTCTTCAGGGATAGGGAGAGTGGTTGGAACAGCCATGGTGCTTTCAGAAGGTACCCTGGAGGATTCAGCCATGGATGGATTTTGAATCACCTTGTACCACTTTCCAAACAAAGTAGAAGTAATCCTTTTGATGCATTGATATGCATAGTTTGTGAGACTGGAACCTCTAGACATTTGGTTTGGAGGAAAATTTCCAGAATTCTGCCATAACTAACATCTTTCTTATTCATCTTCTTTTTAATTGAATCAAATAAAATTTTCCCCTAGTTTATAGTTTTCTGATCCACTAGAGCACACATGAAAAGGAATTGGTGCCTGGTAACATAATCATGGGTAGAGTGTTTGCCCAGAAGTACCTTCCCAACAACATCGGCTAAAAACTTATATTCTATAGAAAAATTCTTTGTCAATAGGTGGATAGGGTTTCCTTGGGAATGACCCATTCTTTCTAAGGTTGACTGGATGAACCTCCGTCTGATACCAATTGAAAGTGGGGGATAGATCTGATTTTACACTAGGGGGTGAATTGTGTAAAATCAGATCTATCTCTTACTTTCAGCTTATGCCCTGTAAATAGTAATCAAATCTCTATCTCAGAAATTTGTCTAAGTGGAAGCTAAACTATCATCTGTACACGCTTCATCACCTGACGTAGGGCTGCAGTAGTAGTACGTGGTGTCAGCTCCTCATGTCCTGCCACCTTGTCCTGCTAGTCATGTTGTTGCTCCATCTCCTCGAGCTCCTAAAATGATATGGTCACAACCAACCGTTTGTCATAAAAACTAAGCCATTGTCCTCTCCTCACCCCCACGACTCTTAGGTACTGAGAGGGAGGATGAAGCAGAGAACAATATGGGGTACAAAAGTAAATGTACAACCTTGGTCTCGCGGCAGGCGGCTCAAGTAATAGAGCGGAGAAGCTGGCGAGAGGAACTGAAGAGGCGAGTGGGACCATGTGGTCCACTTGCCGGGTGCGAGATGGGGCTCGGCTGGGTAAGCGAGACCTCTCTTGCGGCACGGGCTGGCCCTTGAGGGCGAGATGGCTCTCGTAAGGCGGGAGACCTGCGAGACGAGCAGATTAGCTCGTCTTGCCCGCTGGTCATTTCCTCACTCGTCGTATGAGGAAAAAAGGTTTTTTTACCTTCTTACCCCCAAGGGGGATTTTACTCTTCTGCCCCAGGTAATTTTACCCTTCTACCCTCGGTGGTCACCATATAATCCTTCAGAACAGTGGAGTTTTGTTGTTGGCAGACCCAACCCAGGGTATTTTGGTAATTTCAGGTCGGTTCATTATGGTTATTAGAAGATCAAACTCAGAGGCCTATAAATAGACCAATAAGGTGCCTTGAAGAGGTTGTTGAACCTTTCCATCTTCTTCCTCAGAGGCACCTAGCTTAGCATTGGCTAAGGAGGGGGAGAACTTCTGATTCTTCCGGGTGAGAGGTGGGACCTCCGAGTTGAGACCCTCGATCTGTTTCCTGTCCTATGACTTACGCCGAGAGGGTGATTCAAGAAGAGTAGGTGTGTGCTGAAACTTCAGGTCTGAACTCTAGGTGGAGCCGGGTTACTCGTTCTAACATTTTTGGTGCACTGAGCGTGGACTGCAGCCCACACGAAAGAATCTCGAGCTACCTCATGGCAGGAGGTATGGGAGAAGGAGGCGGAGACGGGTCAGATAACCCGGGAGGTTTTGTTGGGAGGGAGGAATTCATGGCGTCCATCAAAGGCATTATGGATATGTTATCGGGGATCTTACGGTAGGGCGATTTCTCAACCCTGTTACCTCAGGTGCCTTCTCTCGTGCTGCAAGATGAGCTCATCTCGGCAAGAGTAGGAGAAGATGCCCACAGGAGGCGGCCGAGGAAGGAAGTGATGTTGGAAGTTGGCGGGTGGGACCTGGCGGTAAGGGAGTTGTTCTCAAGCCCTGCGAGCGTCGTCTCACCGGGGGACGTTGTCACGCGAGTGGGGGCGACAAGACCAGTTACGAGAGGGTCTCTGTTCTGCGAGTTGATCCTATCAGCTCCAATTCTAGAAGGGTTCAGGGAACCCAAGATGAAATATTATGTGGGGAAATACGATCTTCTCCTGTACTTGCAATCGTTCGAAGACGCGGTTTCCATCAGACCGATGATGGACACGTTCAAGTGTCGTCTTTTTGCCACCACCTTGAAAGATAAGTCTAGGGACTTATTTCATCAGCTCCCTATGGGCTCAATATACAGCTTTGAAGACCTAAGTAGAAGCTTTCAGTTTCGCTTCTCAACTTCGAAGAAAAGGAAGAAAAATCCGGAGTAAATTTTTCTAATTATGCAGAGGGCGGACGAGTCCCTGGCCCAGTATGTGGACAGGTTCCAAGAGCAGATCTTGGATATTCAAGAAGTGCCTGGATTTGACCTCCAGATGGCCTTCACCGTGGGACTACGTGAGGGATTCTTCAATATGAGCCTCACTCGGAAGGTGCCACTATCATTTGAAGGGTTGATGGAGAAGGTTGCGAAAGAAAGAGCAATGGAGGAGGCTAACCTGGCCTTTGTAGAATGCTGGCAAGACTGACGGAGGTTGAATCAAAGAACCAAGAGGAGGGAGACAGTAAGAAGGATGAGGAAGAGAAGTGTCGAGGGTGCCGGCTTACCAGGAGTTGGGATGGAGGCAGCAAGGAGGCCCTGCCCAATGGCAAGGAAGAGGATTTCCCCAAGGGGAAGCAAGCAACCAGGAGGACCCGGAAGGTTTAACCAGCAGGGGTAGGGGTACGGTCCTAGACCACCCCTATCCCCGCAGTAACAAGCTATGGACATCAGCTGAGGGAGAGGTAGAGGCCGAGAGAGAGGAAGAGCAGGAGCAGGAGTTTGAAGGAGGAGGAAGCCTCAGGAGGGGAGACGAGGAGAGGAGGTAGCGTTGCCATATTGTGACTTCCATGAGGAGGAAGGTCACGCAATGGCTACCTGCCTGGAGTTCTTGGAAATGAGAAGATCTAAGGGAGTAGGGGAGCAGCAGTGTCTAGTGCAGATAGTATAGGTGATAGGGACCAGAGAGGAAGACCGGTGTTGGACCGAGTGGATGTAGGGGACAGAGGTGGGATCAGAGTGATCCATGGGGGAGTGGGGATTGAGGCTGCCCGTAAGGAGAGCCTTCATACAATATACTATCGGATCGTAGCTTCGACATCACAAGCCCCTCCCCCGAACGAGAAGATCACCTTCTCTCGAAAAGACTTGTCGGACCATGAAGACCCCTTTTGTGACGCACTGGTGATCCGGACTGCCATCGAAAACTTCACGGTGTCACAGATCCTGGTCGATAATGGAATCTCAGTAAACGTTATCTTCAAAAAGGCATTTAATGTGATGAGGGTGGAGGCCCGAAGGGTACTGGCAGCGGATGGTCCGTTGTTCGGGTTCTCAGGAGAGAGGAAGGAAGTCGAGGGGGGAGTGGGACTCCAGGTGACCCTGGGGGGGAGGCTATCCAGGAACTATCGTTTTGCCATAGTGGATGCCCACAGCAGTTACAATGCCATTTTTTGTGCCCCTTAATCAGTGCTTTTAGATGTGTCTCGTCCTCTTTCCACCAATGCCTGAAGCTCAACGCCGGAGGTACCCAGATCAGAGTTCGAGGAGACCCAAAGGCGGCCAGGGAATGATATGTGACAGTGGTAAACACCATCTCATGGCAGGAAGAGGCCGTGGAGATGGGGAAGAGGATGGATTGATGACATGAGGAGTTCGGAGGCGAAGTAGAGGAGGATAAAGGAAGGGAGGTCGAAGGTGATGGAGAAGTGGAGATGGTGGGAGGCATTGCGGTGGAGCTAGAAATGGCAGGAGAGAAAGATGGAGAGATGGAGGTGGAAGAGGAGAAAGGAGAAAGGGAGGTCGGACGAGAAAGAGAAGTAGAGATGGTAGGAGGCATTGCGACGAAGCCGGAAATGACAGGAGAGAAAGATGGAGAGATGGAGGTGGAAGAGGAGAAAGGATAAAGGTAGTTCGGAGGAGAAAGAGAAGTAGAGATAGTAGGAGGCATTGCGGCAGAGCCAGAAACGGCGGGAGAGAAAAGAGGAGAGAAGGAGTCGAAGGAAGGTGGAGGGAGGTGGAAAGAAATGAGAAAGATGGAGGAAGCAGGTGGGTCATCCAGGGGGGAAGCCCGGCTACAGAAGAGGAGAAGTTCTCTACTGGAAGGAGGAAGCACCAGCGAGGTTGGGTTGGAGAAGTTTTGGGAAGAAATGGTTGTGGATATTACATAGCATGAGGCAACGAACCAGGAAGCCAGAGAATAGGAAGATATGCTGGGGGAGCAGGAGAAAGAGGAGGAGCCGACAAGGCTGAAGGCATTCGTGGAGGTACTAGAGATGGAGATCCTCACTAAAGAGGGAAGGAAAGAGAAGATAAAAGTCAGCGGCGAGCACAGTTCAGAAGACCAGGAGGAGATCAAGGCCTGCGTACAGGTGATCATTGACGTCTTTTCCTGGAGAGCGACTGACATGCTGTGGGTCGACTCGGGCGTGGCATCCCACCATCTTAACCTCGACTCCAACGCTCGTCCCGTACAACAGAAGAAGAGGGCCAACGCTACTAAGATGACTGGGCCCATCAGAGAGGAAGTAGAGAAGCTGCTTAAGGCGGGGTTCGTGTCTGCATGTAAATATCCGGGGTGGGTAAGCAACATTGTAATGGTAAAAAAGGGGGAGGGAAAGTAGAGAATGTGTGTGGATTTCTCTCTCTAAAATAAAGCATGCCCTAATGATTATTATCCTCTGCCTCGAATCAACGCGCTGGTTGACTCAGCCATCGGTTTTCAACTAATGAGTTTTCTAGATGCATTTTCAGGATAGCACCAAATATGCATGTACCCTCCGGATGTCAAGGACGTCACCTTCGTCATGGAGGATGGATGCTTATATAACAACATGATGTCCTTTGGGCTGCAAAATACAGGGGAGACCTATCAAAGAATGACAGATCGGATCTTCCAAGAGCAGAAAGGGCGGAACCTCGAAGTTTATGTGGATGACCTGATGATCAAAAGCCGAGATCTCAGATCCCATGTCTTGGATTGTGAGGAAACCTTTGGTACCTTTTGGAAATATAAGATGAGACTCAACCCCATGAAATGTGTCTTTGGAGCCAATACGGTAAAGTTTCTATGGCATCTCCTTACCCCATCCAGAGTAGAACCCAATCCCAATAAGGTGAAGGAAATCCTGGATCTGGAATCTCCAAGAAATACCAAGGAAGTTCAACGTCTCACTAGCAAGCTGGCCGGACTAAGCAGGTTTCTCTCCCGAGCCGGGGAAAAATGCTTGCCTTTCTTCTGGACATTAAGAGGAGGCAAGAAGTTTGAATGGACCCCTGAATGTGAGGAGGCTTTTCAGGCTCTAAAGCAACAGCTCACCCGGACACCTCTACTCCAGGGGCCAAGGTAAGGGGAGGTCTTGTTCTTGTACCTGGGAGTAGGGATCGGAGCTGTGAGTTTGGTTCTCATACGAGAGGAAGGGAAAAGGCAGTTGCCAATCTATTATGTGAGCAGGGTCCTAAAGAAGGGGGAACTCGGGCACCCCATCCTTGAAAAGCTAGTGTTTGCTCTCATCATATTTGCTAGGAAGCTTAGGCCATACTTTTAGGCCCATTCGATTCAGTTAGTGACGGATCACCCCCTCCATCGCATCTTGGATGGGGTGGAGCACTCTGAGAGGTTTGTCAAATGGTTAATAAAGCTAAGTCAGTTCGACCTCACTTTTACGCCTCAGCATGCCATCAAGGCACAAGCAGTGGCCAACTTCCTAGTAGATTACGTGTAACATCCCAATTCGCGCTAGGCCCCTCGTGCGCACTTTTAAGTTAGGAGAGTTGACTTGGTCTCAGGGAGTTCTGACCGTTAGGCTTGCACTCGAGTAAGGGAGGAAAAGTTTGTCCAGAGTTGGACACGGGTAGTAACACGGGCGTGTCCATACCTATGTGGTACTCTGGTGTCATTGCATCTTCTTTGTGAGATTTGCAGAGAAGGACACAGGTAGTGACATGGGCATGTCCATACCCGTGTGGTTCTCTAGTAACTGCATGCAATCCTTATTATTTCTAGAGCAGGACAAGGGTAGTGACACGGGCATGTCCATACCCGTGTGCTTAGCTCGACGAATCGTAGACCGTGTTCCTTCCGAGCAGGACATGGGTAGAGACACGGGCGTGTCCCTACCCATGTGTCACCAAGCAGCAGCTCGACGACCCGTCGAGCAGAGCTCGACAAATCGTCGACCGTGTTCCTTCCAAGTAGGACACGGGTAGTTACACGGGCGTGTCCCTACCCGTGTGTGTCCAAACCGCTCGACGATTTGTCGAGCAGAGCTCGACGAATTGTCGACCACATTCTTCCCGAGCAGGACACGGGTAGTGACACGGGCGTGTCCCTACCCGTGTAGTTCAATTTCTGGTTTTGGCGAATTTTCCGGCCGTGTCGTTTCGAAGGGACTCATTTACTGAGTTGATTGGCGGTCCAATGATAGGCCGACACGTGTCTATGCAGTTGCCAAACTTCTCACATGAAAAGGGGAGAAAACCCAAGCCATTTCTAGTCTTCCTTCCAAGCCATTGCTGTAAGAAACTGCTGGAGTGGAAGAAGGTGTTGGAGCCAATCTTCTTCCCGTGAATAACTAACACTGACCGAGGAGAAGAAGATGCCGCCGAGAAGGGTGACAAGATCCATGGCCGGAAATGCCGGAAATGAGGTGAGCTTCCTACCCTCTCCCTTGGTGATAGATATTTAGTTATTTCTAAGAGAGATATCGACTCAAAAGAGTCTTGATTTGCGAGAAGAAGGTTTCTAGGAAAAGGTCATGCTAGGACTTGTGTCCTAGGAATTATAGTCTTCAACCTTTCACTCACTTCGAATGTAGTTTGTAGACTGGTTTTGTGAAGAGAAGTGGCCTTATGATGGTGAATAAGGGAGGAGAAATTCTGGAGGTTGTTTGAAAGTTTGGTTGCAGGAAGAAGACGAATCAATGTCGTCCGATCTGCTTTAAGATGCGTGCAAAAATCTGTTTTCTGCATGCAGCAGCCTTCGAGGCTGTTTTTAGTGATGATGTGGCTAGATCTGGGATTTGGACTAAACACAAAAGTTGCAGCACTTGGAAATACCTTTCCAACGTGGGGTTAAACGCATTCACCAGATTCCTGTAGCGTTAGGAATCCCCGTTTGTAGTTGTTGTACGGTAATTATTCCTCCACATGTGATTCTCGTGTTTGCTTTGTATTGGTAGAGAGATCATGGTATAGTAACGTTGAGGTTTGTGGAATTTAGACTATAAATGATTGGGGTGAAATATGTTAATAACATTTGTTGGATTGATTCCCTAATGAACATATGATGAAGAAGAGTGTACTTGATCGAGGTGATTTGGTGGAGGTTAGAGAAAGATTTAAATATGTGAAATATTGAGAATGTGCTTGACAGTGGTAATGTGTTGAATAATGATGAACTTGGCTTGAATATGATGTACATAATTGGTAATGACTGTTACGAACAAATGGTCGTGGTCTTAGATGACGAATATGTGAAATAGCATTACACCGGTAATGAACCCATAAGTATCTTGGGCACGGGGTTGTGAAAGGCTGTAAGTGCGAGGGTTTGACCGCACTGGGTTGGTAATGCTGAGAAGAGACATAGTGGAAAGTTGGGCTTGGTCCTCGGTGTTCATTCCCAAGGCTTCTTTCGTGCCAAGTGGATGGTTGGGCTTGGTCCTCGTGCTTTTCTGAGGCTTCTTTCGTGCCACGATGATGTGGAATTGCATGCAGTGTGAGTCGACCCGCGGTGTCGTAATCCTGGGTTAAGGATAGTGTGGAAGGTCTACGGGCTCGCCAGTTGTCATACTGACGGGAGCTGACAGATAGACTTTGGGCGGTTGGGCTTGGTCCTCGGTGCTCATTCACGGGGCTCCTTTCGTGCCAAGTGGACTGTTGGGCTTGGTCCTCGTGCTTTTTCCGAGGCTCCTTCCGGATCACAACATAGGCCAGTTTGGGGATTGATTCTTGGTGCACATCTACCCGAGACTCCCGCTGAGCCGTAGTATGCATGTGAGCTCCGATATTGTGTTCTTAGCGTTGAGGCGTACGGAGGCCTAGGCTTGGTAGTGTGGATGCCCTCTGAGTAGTGGAGAAGCCCGCTCTACTATCACCGCCTGGCCATGACGGTTGGCACCTGAGACGTTAGCTACCTGTTCGAAAAGTGGGAACTACAAGTTTGTGTCGACATAGCAGTTACATGTGCATGGTCATGGGTGAGTCATTGCATTGCATTCATATCATTACATTGCATTGCATACACAAGATCCTCATCGTATAAGTTTGTATGGGCACTCTTATACGATGCGTTACTTTACTATTGAGTCGATCCCTAACTTATAAGTTTGTATGGACATTCTTATAAGTTAATTTACTTCCCTGTTGTAAATCTTTATGCTTAGATGGATTGATATAACTTGAGTAGAATTGCTACAATAGAATGCTGATAATATTGTTTTACATTACTTCTATTGGTACTCATGACATGTATATTTACTTCACTTGCTTGTACTTCTGCTTATATAAATATATTGTACTCCTTGTTTTGTTCTCCGCCCGGTGCCGAGGAGTCGCCGGGGGAGCGGATGTGATAGCCACTTAGTATTTTGGACTAACGGTTGCTACATCTTCCTTTTAGGAGGAAACCCCGCAATCAGAGCAGCCGTAGATTTTGCAGTAGGACAGCCAGGCTAGGATGACAGGACCTGAAGGGACGGTGTTGTCGCTACCGTCAGTCACCGAAGTGAGTTTGATAGACTTTTGATGTAGCCCTGTTGGGCAAGTTTTACCCGTACTCTGATATTTTAGAAGCTTGTTGTAACTTCTTTTCTTGAGGTACTTTGGACTATTTTACTTATGTGTGGATTGACTTCTACTTTATATTCTTGGTTTGGTTAGCATTGGATGATATTGTTTATGGCCGGCAGGATATGCGTCTTGTGGTGCAGACCAACACGTGTGTTGGTGCCCCCCCCCCCCCCCCCCCCCCGGCCCCGCAAGGCGGCTGTTCTGGGCATAAGACTCCCCTTGTGCCGTGTTTTGTGTTCCAGGAGGGGGGTGGGGATCTTATAAATGGTATCAACTTGCTACGATCCTGAACTAAAGAAGTTATTCAACAATGGTACCACCCCCGTTGTATTAGTTTGTTTGGGGACAAACTAACTTAGCGGAAGCAGTGGTGTTCCCATATGTAATTCAGTTGATTTTTTATTGTCCGACGAGAGCCCTGTTTGATACGGGAGCTTCGCATTCCTTCTTGTCCGAACGATTCGTATCGCGCATCGGAATCCATTCCTCGATGGCTAAAGACAAGTTGGATGTGTTGTTGCCCAATGGGTGCTCAATGCGCTGATAGAGTCTGTGTGGTTAAGATTCATACTGGGGATCAGGAGTTTGACTTGCAAGCATCGGTACTACCATTAGTGGAGTTCGACGTCATTTTTGGTATGGACTGGCTCTCGGAGCAGCGAGCATGTATTGATTGCAACTGAAAAGAGGTTAAGTTGGGACTGAATACTGATTGGGAGACTACGTTCGCGGGCATGAAGGGGTCGGGTAAGGTTTTGATGTCGGCCCTTCAGGTGATCAAGGAAGTTCGGTCTGGGGCAGAGCTTTTTATCACATTAGTGCAGAATTCAACGCCTAAGCCAAGTTTGAGCAGTGTTCTAGTTGTGTTCGAATATCCTGATGTGTTTCCGGATGATCTCCCAGGAGCCCCTCCCCAGCGGGAGATTGATTTTACTATTGAGCTGGTGCCAGGTGCCAAACCGGTGTCACGCTCTCCGTATCGGATAGCGCCAAGAGAAATGACGGAACTGAAGGTGCAACTGCAAGAGTTGTTGGAGCAAGGTTATATGCGTCCAAGTTCATCGCCTTGGAGCACACCAGTCCTCTTCGTTAAGAAGAAAGATGGGAGCTTGTGACTCTGTATTGACTATCGGGAGTTGAACAAGCTTACGGAGAAGAATAAGTATCCGATCCCAAGGATTGACGATCTATTTGATCAGTTGGTTGGGTCTACAGTATATTCGAAATTAGATCTGAAATCTGATTACTACCAAATAAGGATGATGGAAAGAGACATCCCAAAGATAGCGTTCAACATGAGGTGTGGGCATTACGAGTTCACGGTCATGCCGTTTGGGTTGACCATTGCGCCATCCGTGTTTATGGATCTAATGAACATGACGTTCAGAGAATACCTGGATCATTTCGTGATAGTATTTATCGACGATATCCTGGTGCACTCGCAGTGTGAGGAAGACCACTACAAGCATCTTCATATGGTGTTGGAGACGTTAAGAAGAAATTAGTTGTATGCTAAGTTCTCCAAGTGTGAGTTCTGGTTATCCTCGGTAGCATTCCTTGGTCATGTTGTTAGTGGAGAAGGGATAGCGGTGGATCCGGCAAAGATAGTGGTGATACGAGAGTGGCCTGTACTGACTACAGTGTTGGAAGTCCGGAGCTTTTTGGGGCTTGCCGGCTACTACAGGCGCTTCGTAGAGAACTTCTCGTGGATAGCGCTACAACTCAAGACATTGACAAGGAAGGATCAAAAGTTTGTGTGGTCGTTGGAGTGCGAGCAGGCTTTTGAAGAATTGAAGAGGCAGTTGACCACGACGCCTATTTTATGTTCACCGAGTGGGACTGAAGGGTTCAAAATCTATAGTGATGTTTCGGGCAGTGGTTTGGGATGTGTTCTGCTACAGCATAGGAGCGTGATAGCCTATGGTTCACGATAATTGAAGGTTCACGAGCGGAATTATCCAGTCCATGACTTAGAGTTAGCGACCATGATATTTGATCTAAAGCTGTGGAGGAACTATCTGTACGTTGTGAAGGTCGACATCTACACCGATCATAAGAACCTGAAGTACATGTTGGATCAGAAGGACCTAAACATGAGGCAGCGGAGGTGGATGGAGTCCCTGTGGGACTACACCTTCGAGATACATTATGTGCCTGGGAAAGAAAATGCAGTGGCGGATGCGTTGAGTCGCAGGGTTCCTGTACGAGCAAACTGGTTGTCGGTACATGATGAGAGATTGGTCCGTGATTTGGAGGCATTGGAGATAACTTGTGTCGACAAGCAGTCTAGTGTCGAGGTGAAATTATTTTGGACAGAGGTGCGGTATAACCTAGCTGATAGAGTTTGGTGGGCATTGATTCAGGATAGAAGCATGAAGCAGATCTTAGATGAATCTTTGGATGGGTCAAATTCCCAATTTGCTGTTGAGGATGGACTGCTAAGGAGGGGCGGTCGCCTATGCGTTCCTAATGTGGGTAATCTTTGGGAGGAGTTGTTGTACAGGGCACATCATACCAAGTACTCAATCCACCCGGAGAGCACGAAGATGTATAAAGACATGAAGAAGTTGTTCTAGTGGACAGGATTGAAGAAGGATGTAGCACTTTATGTGGCCAAGTGCCAGACATGTGCCTTGGTAAAGGCGGAGTGTCAGAAGCCCGGAGGTTCCTTGAAGTCCCTACCTATCCCGGAGTGGAAATTCAATGACATTTCTATGGATTTTGTGCACGGTTTACCATAGTCATAGAGGGGAAATGATGTCATCTGGGTGGTCGTAGATAGATTGACAAAGGTGTCGCATTTTATTCCGAACAGGAAGGAAGCTCCGGTGGAGAAGTTAGCCAAACTCTATGTGGATAATATTGTACGATTGTATGGTGTGCCCCGCAGTATTCTTAGTGACCGAGATGGACGCTTCACGTCGAACGACTGGAGGCTGGTGCATAGTCTGTTGGGAACTAAGTTGAGTTTCAGCACAGCCTTTCATCCGCAGATGGATGGTCAGACCGAGAGGGTCAACCGGACGATGGAGGACATGCTTTGTATGTGCATCTTGGATTTTGGAAAGCAGTGGGAAGATCACCTATACATGGTGGAGTTTGCATATAACAACAGTTATCAAGCGAGTATTGGAATGGCGCCTTTTGAGGCCTTATATGGGAGAAAGTGTCGCACACCGTCATCTTGGTTGGAGACAGGCGAATCGAAGCTATACAAACGTCAAGCGGTAGAAGATGCCACTTCAATGATATGTATAGTTCAGGAAAGGTTGAAGATCGCTCAGGACAGGCAGGCAAAATACTATAACGCCAAGTATAGGAACGTGGAGTTCGGTGTTGGCGACTAGGTGTATTTGAAAATCAAGCCGTTCAAGGGTGTCTCCCAGGTTCTACGCTTGAAGAAGCTGAGTCCGAGATACCTTGGACCGTTTAAAATCCTGGAGAGTGTTGGTGAAGCAGCATATCGACTGAAGTTATCAGTGGAGTTGAGTGGGCTACACGATGTGTTCCACTTATCGATGTTGTGGAAGGCGGTGCAAGAGCCTTCGCATGTCATTACGGTCGATCAAGTGCCGGTTGATTACGGGTTGACAACGAAGGTCAAGACAGCACACATTGAAGACTTGGAGGTTAAACGACTCCGCAATAAGGAAATCCGAATGGTTAAAGACCGTTGGGATAACTGCGGACATGAGTAGCTTTCTTGGGATCGAGAGCAGACTATGATGGAAGAATACCCCGAGTTATTCCACTCAGGTAACATTTAGATTTTTGTGTACCTTTACATAATTTCGGGACGAAATTATTTAAGTGTGGGAGATTTGTAACGCCCCAAAAATCATATCGAGCTGGTCGTGTCCAAGAGAATTTTTGGTGCCTGTATAGGGGTACACGGCCTAGGACACGGGCGTGTCCAAGGCCGTGTGGTTCTTTGTGTTGGACGGCTGTGTCCAGAGAAGGACACGACAAGAAACACGGCAGCGTGACACGGGCGTGTCAAAATACACGAGCGTGTGCATAACCATGTCACCACGCGTGTTCCCAAGAGTCGTGTCAGTTGTCATGGCGGTTACTGGTGACACGGCCCTAGTGCACGGGCATGTCGGAAACCGACACGGGCGTGTCAGGTTGAGACACGGGCGTGTCTCGACCCGTGTCAGCTTCTTTGCTCGACGATCGTGTCTGGATCGAGGCACATGTCCTGGGACAGGGCCGTGTGTGAGGCCGTGTTCGGCCCAGGTTTGATGATTTTTGGACGGCTCTGAGCCGTTCATTTTCTTTAATTAAGATCCAACGGCCCAAAAGTGTTCCTGCTCTGATAAAGCCGGGAATGGAGGTTAAACTCCTCATTTGCTCTTTACCATTCTCTTTCTAAGGAGTTGGAGAGAGGAGGAAGGAAAGGGAGGATTCCGGCCGCCGGCGGAGCATCGGAGCACCGTTTTGAGAACCGAGAGCAGATCCGCAGAGGAAATTCCATTGTGAAGCTTTCTATCCGTATAGTTTTTCCTTGGCGCAGAAGCGTACTACAAGGTTAACAATTCTCTACTTGAGCATGTGAAGCTCTCCTTCTTTTGCATAAGGAAACCCGCTCCTGTGACTGTGCGGTGAATGTGCGATGTTCCTTGGGGTTGACAGGAATAGTCCCCCTTGTGTTGCATATAGAGTTCAGAAGTGAAGTACGGACATAGGCATTGTGTGTGAAGCCTACCCGGACATGCTGGTCTGGATCAGTGATATTGCATTTTGTATGGCTTGCCGGAGAAGACTCTGTGTTTTGTGTTTTCGGGTTTCTACACGGTAGATTGTGTTGGGTTTCTCTATGGGGTTGGCACAACACTTGTGCACGCAGCGGAAAAGTAAAACATCAAGAAAAACCCAAAGAGATGTGGATCGGGCCATGAACAGTTGAATCAAGAAGTTAGCAAAACTAGGCAAAAATTACCTCGGTGGCGTTGAGTCACAACTCAACGGAGAAGCTCCAAACTTTGTCTGCTTGCTAGTGGCGAGTTCTACGTGGAATAGTATCCACGTTTCTGCAGAAGTCCACACGAGTGGAAGAACGCCGAGCTTTCCGTCGCACGGAAGATCGGGAAGGAGAAGACCGCACCTTTGTTTTCCCACGGACTGCTAGGTCCACGCTAGGGAATGCAGCGCCAGCGACGATCGCTGGAGAGAAGATGGTCAACGGAGCAAACACGGCGGCGGAACTCTTCCGGCGGCGGGATCGGGATCGGCGGAGCGAACGCGGAACTCCTTCCGTCGGGTTCGATTCGCACAGAAGAGACAGATCGCATATCTTCCCGAAACCCTAAGTGTTATATTTATACTTAAAGTATAAAATAAACTCAGGAAAATCGCTATCCGCAGACCACCCAGAACTAGGGTTCAGAATCGGCGAGAATGAATCGGTGAGAATCGGCGACAATCGGCGAGAATCACTGAGCAGGTTCGGTGAGAATCATTCGGCGAGTATCACATTGGATCGGCGAGAATCAGAGTACAATACTCGACGATTCTTGCCGATCGTCGAGCCACGCTCGACGACACATAATGATACTCGACGATCGTCGATCCGCGGTCGACGACAATTGTCAAGGTAGTCGATCGTCGAGAATCAACAATTGATTCTCGACGATTCTCGTCGATCGGCGAGAATCAGCAAGGTGATTCTCGTCGATCGGCGGGAATTAGAAGACCATTCTCGACTAATGTCTTTGACCCTCGGACGACGAACCTAACCAGCCCTTCAAGGCAACCTTTGCCCAACCCGATGATCCTATAAGGAAATACTTTGCCCATAACCTTATTCAGGTCGGTGATTGGTAACCTTTACCAACACAGTCAGTCATCCAACTTCTCCACATCTCTTATGTGCGACCCTGCAGGCTCATATTGCGTTGGCAGTGAGATTAGATGTTTGACCACTTCCAGATCATCATGGTAACTCCAACAGACTCCCACTTGATCTCGAAAGTATCAAACCAAAAACCTCACAAACAATGAGCGGCATCTAGCAATGCATCATTGCTCCCCAAGCAATAAGAGTTAATAACTCATAAGCCTTTATGACCAATGTATCAGCGTTGTCTTTGTCCCTTTGTCCCTTACATCCGGAAAGAACTAGAGGCATGGACCGTGTCACCCTCGTAATAGCTCAATCCAAGTTTTCTTGATCCAGGACGGACTTCCAGAGAATGGTGAGTCCAATATCACATATTGACTCAACCAAGCATGGCCATGCATTTCTCAGTCCAGTTCCATCAAGGGGCCCATGGATGCAACTCCTGTCATACAGGAAGACAAATCCCATATCTGCTCACACACAAACACCCAAATGATTCGTAACATGCCCAACGACCACCCTTATCATCAACCTTTCTCAAGGAAGACTTTAGATGGCATCAAAGCACGCTCTTCCTCACTTGATGAATGCTGTGACTTCAGGTCAAAGGACCACAACACCATTGTCAATTGAGACCTACTCGTGACACTATTGGATGACAATCCACAGAGTAGTCTCAGGTTGGGTCTGTCCAGTACAACTTGTTCACTAACAAGTACCCACGCGATGACTTGATATCACAATATCATGACCTGTGAGAACCAGTCATCAGTCAACACACGTGCTAGCCTTCATGTATCATCATCACCCTTAGTTTCTATGATGATACTCGACCATGGACCTTTAAGAATGAAGCTTCAAATAAATCATGGGCTCTCATATTCAAGTCACGTACTTGATGTCCCATGGAAGCAAACATTCTAAGGGTATCTATTATGTTAACATTTAACTATCATATATAGAAAAACTCATAATAAAAGAATTTGCCATTAATTATAAAAGAAAAACTAGGTACACAGTTCATCATATGAACAAACAGCCAACAAAATACAAGATTACATGCAACCCACAAGATTCTCGCTAGAGTTGATCATTTAGGTATCGTATACCCATCGATCTAGTATGACCATCATGCTTTCTCTGCGCGAGAGGCTTTGTCAGCGGATCCGCAATATTTTCCTCAGTCGGCACTCTGCAAATGTTTACATCTCCTCGTTCGACAATCTCACGAATAAGATGAAACCGCCGGAGTATGTGCTTGGAGCGCTGATGAGATCTAGGTTCCTTAGATTGTGCAATTGCACCATTGTTATCACAGTAGAGAACTACGGGACCAACAATGCTAGGAACTACATCAAGCTCGCCGATGAATTTCCTAATCCATACAGCCTCCTTCGCCGCATTAGCTGCTGCGATATACTCGGCCTCTGTTGTAGAATCAGCAACTGTCTCTTGCTTGAAACTCTTCCAGCTTACAGCTCCTCCATTCAGGCAAAACACAAAACCTGACTGAGACTTGGAGTCGTCTCGATCAGTTTGGAAGCTAGCATCCGTGTAACCACTTACAACGAGCTCTTCCTCTCCACCATACACCAAGAACACGTCCTTAGTCCTTCTCAAGTACTTCAGGATATTCTTGACTGCAATCCAGTGACACTCACCGGGGTCTGACTGATACCTGCTAGTCATGCTCAAAGCAAAGGAGACATCGGGTCGAGTACATAACATCGCGTACATGATCGATCCAATTGCCGAAGCATATGGAATCAACTTCATGCGGTTCTTGTCTTCACAAGACTTTGGACATTGGTCCTTAGAGAGATTCGCACCATGAGACATGGGCAAAAATCCTTTCTTGGACTCAAGCATGTTGAACCGCTTCAACACCTTTTCGATGTACGTACTCTGGGTCAAACCCAGCAACTTCTTCGATCTATCTCTATAGATCTTAATACCAAGTATATAAGTCGCTTCACCCAAATCCTTCATTGAAAAGCAGTTCCCTAGGTTGTTCTTAACAACTTTCAGGGTAGGAATGTCATTCCCGATCAACAGTATGTCATCTACATACAATATCAGGAAGACAACAATGCTCCCACTGATTCGCTTGTAAACACAAGGCTCATCTTCATTCTTGATGAAACCAAACTCTTTGATTTTCTCATCAAAACGAAGATTCCAACTTCGAGAGGCCTGTTTCAGTCCATAGATGGACTTATTCAGCTTGCATATTTTAGTGGCTTCATCTGGGGATACAAAACCCTCGGGTTGTGTCATATACACTTCCTCAAGGAGGTTTCCATTAAGGAAAGCCGTTTTGACATCCATCTGCCAGATCTCGTAGTCATAATACGCAGCAATAGCAAGCAATATCCTAATGGACTTTACCATGGCAACAGGGGAAAAAGTTTCATCATAGTCAATACCATGAATTTGCTTGAAACCTTTAGCCACCAGTCGCCCTTTGAATGTCTGTACATTCCCATCCATGTCGGTCTTCTTCTTGAAGACCCACTTGCACCCTATGGGTCGTACCCCTTCAGGTGGTTCCACCAAGTTCCAAACTTGGTTTGCATACATGGAGTCCATTTCGGATTTCATAGCCTCAAGCCATTTGTCGGAGTCCGGTCCATTCATAGCTTCTTGGTAGGTTGCTGGCTCATCATCATGATCCATAAGCAACACATTACCTATTTGAGACACGAGAAATCCATATCTCTCAGGCTCAAACCTCGGTCTACCAGATCTACGTAGGACTTGTATTCCATGAGCAGGTTCTCCAGCTACAACATCTTGTAGTCCTGCTTCAAAATCCAATTCCGGTTCGTTCACTACATGTGGCTCTTGAACTTCTTCAAGCTCTACCTTTTCAGTCTTTCTTGATAAGAACTCTTTCTCCAAGAAGACACCAGTCCTTGCGACAAACACTTTGCCCTCGGATGGTAGGTAAAAGTAATACCCTTTCGTTTCCTTAGGATATCCCACCAGATAATATTTATCTGATTTGGGTTCCAGCTTGTCAGGCATTTGACGTCTCACGTATGCCTCACAGCCCCAAATTTTAATGAACGACATACTAGGACGCTTCCCAGTCCATATCTCATATGGTGTCTTCAGAACCGTTTTCGTTGGAGCGCGATTCAATGTCATTGCAGCAGTCTCTAAAGCACCCCAAAAGGAAACAGGCAAGTCTGCATGACTCATCATCGAACGTACCATGTCTAACAGAGTACGATTTCTCCTCTCAGACACACCATTATGTTGTGGCGTTCTAGGTGGAGTGAGCTGTGATACAATACCACACTCTTTCAGATGATCACGGAACTCAAGACTCAGGTATTCGCCACCTCGATCAGATCGGAGTGCTTTAACCCTTTTACCCAACTGGTTTTCTACTTCATTTTTGAACTCTTTGAACTTTTCAAAGGTCTCGGATTTGCACTTCATAAGATACACATATCCGTATCTACTGAAATCATCAGTAAATGTAACAAAGTAGAAATACCCTCCTCTAGCCATGGAACTCATGGGTCCGCATACATCACTATGTACAACACCCAAGAGATCCTCAGCCCTCTCAGTATAACCAGTGAAAGGAGCTTTAGTCATCTTGCCTAACAAACAAGATTCGCATCGCTCAAATGATTCATAATCAAATGAGTCCAAAAGTCCATCTCTATGGAGTTTGGATATGCGCTTCTCGTTGATATGGCCCAAACGACAATGCCAGAGAAACGTAGGGTTCGAGTCATTTGTTCTTAGTCTTTTACTATTTTCTACATTACAGATCAGATGGTCCAAGTTCAAAACGTAAAGACCATTAAACAATTGGGCTACAGCATAACAAACATCATTCTTAAATATAGAACAACAATTGTTCTTAATTATAAAAGAAAATCCAGTCATGTCCAAACATGAAATAGATATAATGTTTCTAGTTATCGTCGGAATAAAATAACAGTTATCTAGTTCTATTACAAGCCCACTGGGTAAAGAAAGACAGTAAACTCCTACGGCTACAGCAGCAACTCTTGCTCCATTGCCGACGCGGAGGTCCACCTCCCCTTTACTCAGCAATCTTCTCCTTCCCAGTTCCTGCACATTTGTACAAATGTGAGAACCACATCCGGTATCCAATACCCAAGATGAAGGAGCAGAAAGGTTTATCTCTATAACGTAAACATTAGAAGCGGAAGTCATACCTCCCTTCAATTTCTGCAGACCCTCAATATACGAAGGACAGTTCCTCCGCCAATGACCAGCCTTGCCACAGTGGTGGCATTTCCCTTCCTTCACCGTGCTCTTCTTCTTGATCAGTGCTGAAGACTTGAGCTCAAGATATGACTTAGGTCCTACCTTCGTCTTCTTAGAGCCCTTGGCTTTGCCCTTGCCCTTATGCACCATCAGTATGGGGCTGGCAGGCTTGGCCTTCTTCATGTTGATCTCGGCAGTTCTTAACATGCCTAGGAGTTCGGGCAGTGTCTTGTCTATCTCATTCATGTTGTAGTTCAAGACGAACTGCTCATAACTGTCCGGCAACGATTGCAGGATCAGATCCGTGGCCAACTCTTGACCAAGGGGAAAACCCAGCCTCTCAAGGTTCTCTATATACCCAATCATCTTGAGTACGTGTGTCCCTACTGAGTCTCGAACTCCCATCTTGCACTGAAATAACGCTTTCGTGATGTCGAACCTCTCTTGACGAGCCTGCCCTTGAAACATTTTCTTGAGATGCTCGTCAATTTCCTTGCACCCCATGTTCTCATGTTGCTTCTGAAGCTCAGAGTTCATGGTGGCAAGCATAAGGCACTCGACATCCAAAGCATCATCAGTATACTTCTTATAAGTATCCTTCTCAGCACGGGAAGAGTTCCCGGTCGGCACCTCGGGGGCTTCTTCTTCCAAGACATAGAGCTTTCGCTCTTGCCTGAGAACAATTCTCAGGTTCCTATACCAGTCCATATAGTTTGTCCCGCTGAGCTTATCCTTCTCAAGGATGGCTCTCAGAGACAGCGTGGAGTGTGAAACGCTTGCCATGGAATTCTACAAGAATTTATGCAGAATAAAATCAGTACCTAAATTTCAATTACAATTTATTCTAATTAGGACTTCAATTAAAATACTCCCACTATTTTATTCGAAATGATAGCCCTCACTAACAATTCGGAGAGTTCATGCGAGCTACTCTCTTAGTGGACAAGATCCGTATTTCACCAACACAATGAGTCCGCTTTGGCGTTCCTCTCACGATGTGGTTATTTAGGTAGGCAACGCTTGCCAATTGCATCCTCATGCAATTCTTGTATGGTTGGTGAATAACTCCTTATTCGCATCCATCATATGGTGCATGCCAACCCTATGCCTCTAGGCACTCAACCTTTGAGGTCACCTAGTTAAGCTGGACCCGATGTCAACAGTGGGATATCACAATTATCCGCTCGCACCCTTACCAAGATAGATTAATGCACCTTGCTTTGGCAAGCCCACATTTCATCGATCGAGGCAGGAAGAGTGTCATCCATCGGAAGGCATCCGAACACTTAATATTAAAAGAAGGGATTTCAATTTTAGGTTAACAATTAACCATGATCAACATTTGATCAATGTGCACATCCAAAGAAAAACAATTCTTCTAAAACCACATGCATCCCTTATGTGCACATCCTGACACCATCAACATTTGATAGAAGGAAGGGCTAAATCTGAGCATCCGGAAATTTCCAAATCCTCAGATTTACATGCATTGGATAAAGGCAAAGACAGCTCAACTTAAAGCAGTAGACAAGCCCATCTCTCTTTGTTGGATTCAAAATCCACAACATACTTGAGGGATGGTTACTGCTAAGGAGACAACAATTTCTAACACTTAGAAATTCCACCGAAATTCCAATCATTCTTGGCGAAGTGCCAAGACTAAATCTAGACATTTAGAACACTTCTAAATCTCTGGGTTTACACGCATTGGAATAAGACAACTTCCAAAACAACAGTCATGGCCGTAACCTGGCTCTGATACCACTGTTGGGTTTCTCTATGGGGTTGGCACAACACTTGTGCACGCAGCGGAAAAGTAAAACATCAAGAAAAACCCAAAGAGATGTGGATCGGGCCATGAACAGTTGAATCAAGAAGTTAGCAAAACTAGGCAAAAATTACCTCGGTGGCGTTGAGTCACAACTCAACGGAGAAGCTCCAAACTTTGTCTGCTTGCTAGTGGCGAGTTCTACGTGGAATAGTATCCACGTTTCTGCAGAAGTCCACACGAGTGGGAGAACGCCGAGCTTTCCGTCGCACGGAAGATCGGGAAGGAGAAGACCGCACCTTTGTTTTCCCACGGACTGCTAGGTCCGCGCTAGGGAATGCAGCGCCAGCGACGATCGCTGGAGAGAAGATGGTCAACGGAGCAAACACGGCGGCGGAACTCTTCCGGCGGCGGGATCGGGATCGGCGGAGCGAACGCGGAACTCCTTCCGTCGGGTTCGATTCGCACAGAAGAGACAGATCGCATATCTTCCCGAAACCCTAAGTGTTATATTTATACTTAAAGTATAAAATAAACTCAGGAAAATCGCTATCCGCAGACCACCCAGAACTAGGGTTCAGAATCGGCGAGAATGAATCGGTGAGAATCGGCGACAATCGGCGAGAATCACTGAGCAGGTTCGGTGAGAATCATTCGGCGAGTATCACATTGGATCGGCGAGAATCAGAGTACAATACTCGACGATTCTCGCCGATCGTCGAGCCACGCTCGATGACACATAATGATACTCGACGATCGTCGATCCGCGGTCGACGACAATTGTCAAGGTAGTCGATCGTCGAGAATCAACAATTGATTCTCGACGATTCTCGTCGATCGGCGAGAATCAGCAAGGTGATTCTCGTCGATCGGCGGGAATTAGAAGACCATTCTCGACTAATGTCTTTGACCCTCGGACGACGAACCTAACCAGCCCTTCAAGGCAACCTTTGCCCAACCCGATGATCCTATAAGGCAACACTTTGCCCATAACCCTATTCAGGTCGGTGATTGGTAACCTTTACCAACACAGTCAGTCATCCAACTTCTCCACATCTCTTATGTGCGACCCTGCAGGCTCATATTGCGTTGGCAGTGAGATTAGATGTTTGACCACTTCCAGATCATCATGGTAACTCCAACAGATTGCAGCAGGGATCCTTAGGGATTAACTCCAAAGAGCAACCAGAAAACTGAGCGGAAACGTAACTCTACGAATTTGGCGGCCTAGGAGCCGGCCTTGTACATAACTGGGTTATGTGTTGTTTGGATTGTTGCGGGATCCGAGAGAAGCTTGGCTCGTGCGTACGTCTTAAGGTGAACTACGTGTTGTGAGCAACATGCAAGTGGAATCGGACCCGAGCTTTGTGGTTCGGTGCGAGAGACCCAAAGAGGGACTGGCCGTTGGCATAGTCAGGAGCCTTAGACAGTTGTCAGAAAGGCTAAAATGCTCACGTTGTTGCCATCCCGGGGATGGTGGTGAAGCCACGGAATTGACCGGATTCACCGATAATGTGCCCTGAGTGCATGGGGTGTTTGGGCGATGAGAGCCTACACCTGTGGCATAGTATATTCACACTTTTATTATTTAGCTGGGCTAATGAAATGCAGGGAAGGAGCATTGTCGTCCCGAGTAAGGGGCAGGGTCATTATAATTTGGTCGGCTTTGGCAGACCGTTGCTTTGTTTACCACCATGCGGTGGAATGTTGCTTGCAGGTGCTGCGGAGCCGAGTGCTAAATAGCGGGCTGAAGCCCATGTTGCTGAGCTGGCCCTCGAAGGCCAAAGCAAATAGCTGTATTTTGTTTTGTCATGTGCGGCCGGCCTGCGAGCCGATGTACGGAAAACACTACTTTGTTAAGTGAAACTCTTATAAGGCCATATGACCAAATACTTTCTTTGTATTTGTTTTTTCATTCTTGTGGTAGTTGTGGATATTCATGTTAGTTGATATATCAATTATGGGTTCTTTATAATTGTTTAAAAGCTTCCGCTAGAATGCTCTATGTAGGACGAGTAGTCTTAGTTGATATGTTTCGATATTCTTATGTAACCCTTTCGACTGTCCGTGGTATATGGCATCAGGTTCCAGCTGGACCTTCTGTTATATGTCATACGACGGATGGGAGTGTTATAAAACATCTGTTAGAATCTTTGCCAATAACACTTTTAATGGTGCCCCTTGTTTGCTTGCCTTTTACACATGCATGACAAGGTCTATCTTTGACGTACTTGACATTTGGGGCATCACGTACTAAATTCAGTGAAAATAATTTATTAATAGTTTTGAAATTAATATGTGCTAATCTCTTGTGCCCTTGGTCACTAAGAGACGCACTATCTTTAGCCATAAAACACACAAGTGTAGAAGAGTCTCTATAAATGAAATTTAGACAAAATATATTTCTGCTTCGAGTGTCTGATAGAATCTTCTCCATATTGTCAACCGATTTTATCAAGCACTTATCAACATGAAATTCAACATTATATCCTTTATCACAAAGTTGGCTTATGCTTATGAGATTGTGTTCCAATCCTTCAACATAAGCCACATCTGAGAAGGATACTTTATTGTTAGAGATCATACCATAGCCTTTAGTAATTCCTCGATCTGAACCTCCAAAGATGACCATTGGCCCATTCAAGACTGGAGAATAGTTCTGAAGTAGGCTTCTTATCCCTGTCCAAATACCGGATAGGCATTTTGGTGGCCTTTGGACATACCTGCAATTATAAATCAATTTGCCTTAGGAACCCAAACACGTTTGGGTCCTTGGTCTCTTGTTAGAAAAATCCCCCTACGAGTATTGGCATTATAAGTGGCCTTTCTCATATTACTAACATGAGGAGTTGTAAAATTCCTGGGATTAAATCAGCAGTCGATGACAAAGTGACCAATTTTTTCACAGCACCAACAGTCGAACTTGTTGTATCTTTGCCTTGTGTTCTCCTGCTTGACTTTTTGAGATGGTAGTCTAGCAGGTGCAACATTCTTGGAGGAAGAAGCTTCATGGTGATGGCAATCACATGATTTCTTCTCCTTCAATGGCCTTTTCACAATAGGCTTTACCTTTGGTGCTTTCTTGATGTTATGACCATGATTATAAGGGTCATAGCTCTGAAGAATGATTTCTTCATAAGGTGCCTTGAAGACACTCTCACCAAAGTTTCTAGGGCGAGTCCATTCCTGGTAACGATACTTGGGTTCAGAAATGTAGGCCTAGTCATGTGACCGTAGGATGAGTCAAGATCAATCTCATTTGTTGGAAATATGACCTTCTTGAAAGAAGTCTAATCTTGAGTGCCATTCCCCTTCTCTTTGGCCAAAGCCTTCTTGTCCTCCTTATTCTTTCTCTGAGCCTTATTCCTCCTAGAAGATTTACTAGGATCTTCGACATGGCCTAGCCCAGCACCCTTGGCCTTAGGTGAGAATTCAGCAATGAAAGGAAGGACGGTCATAGGCTTCGAGAAACTTTCAACAAGTTTCTTTTCAGCCACAAGTTGTTCTTCCAACTCTTTGATGATTTTCTCTTTTAAGTCTAGGTGCTCGAGAGCCTTGTTATATTCTTTAATGGCAGCATTGAAGTTTTCTCTAAGTGAGTCGTTCTTAGCAACTTTCTCTTTCAAAGTTCTCTCTTCAGCCTTTAGAGACTTTATCTCTTTAGCTTGAGTTTTCACGACTAGTCAACATTTGTCGTAAGCCTTGATCAACTCCTTGTACTGGGCCATGAGTTCAGACTCATCGTCAGAAAAGCTGTCCTCATGATCATGTTCAGAGACATCAGATTCAGAAAAAGGAGTGTGAGAGTTTACCTTCCCAGTGAACTGGGGCCCTTGTTCATCATCAGTCTAAGCCATAAGCCTGAAGTAGGCTTCTTCTTCTTCACTCGACTCAGATCAGTCGGAGTCGCTTATAGTCTTGCCCTTCCTTGCTATTAGGTTCTTTTCTATTTTCTTCTTATTATAAGAGGATTTCTTTTCTTCTCTTCTTCCACCCTCTTTCATCTTGTGGGGGCAGTCAGCGATGACATGACCTGGCTTATTACAGCAATAATAAACGATATCAGTAGAAATATGTTTGTTCGGTTTAGAAGTATGCTTGTCATGGCTGCTTGAGCCTTTTCTGTGTCGATCACCATCATGTCGTGATCTTCTGTAGGAGGCATCAATGTCTTTCCATTGCTTCTTTTTGTTCAAGAATTTCTTGAATTGTTGTGAGAGTAGAGATAACTCTCCTTCAGATAGCTCTGAGCCTGAAGTACTTGGCTCCGAGGTTTCTTCTTCACTTACTTCTTGTGCCGGGGCAGGAGAGGCATCCTTGGACTTCCTTGAGGTGTCTGCCTTGAGTGCAACAGACCTCTCCTTGGATGAGGACTAGCTCTTCACTTCTTCAGCTTTTGTTGTATTGAGTTACAGCTCATATGACATAAGCTTCCCGAAGAGATTCTGTGGGTCTGTCAATGCTAGCTTTTCAAATTCCCGGATTGCACAAACCTTGTTATCCCATTCCTTAGTCAGGGATCTCAAGAACTTGTCATTCAGTTCTCCGTTTGTGAAGACTTGGTTGTATACTCTAAGGCTGTTGACTATCTTGAAGAAGTTTTCAAAAGTTACAGCAATGGTATCCTTGGGTCCTTGTCGGAAGGCTTCATATTTCTGATTAAGAAGGGATCTTCTATCATCCCTAACCTCTTATGTGCCTTCCATCAAGGTAACGAGGGACTGCCACATCTCCTTAGCAGACTGGTAGTGGATCAGGTTCTGCAACATAAAGTCATCGACAACACTTGCTATAATATTCTTTGCCTTCTTGTCTAAAGACACAAGAGCAATCTCGTCTTTGTCGAGATCCATCAACTTTTTAGGAACCTTTTTTGTTGGATTTATAGTGGAGACGGTCATCGGAACGTGAGGACCTTCTTCAACGATCATGAAGATCCTTGGATCCACAGCATCCATAAAGAATCTAATTCTCTCTTTCCACATGGGAAAGTTATTTTTTGTGCACAAGGGAAGCTTGGCAAAATCTTTAGCCTTGTCCATGCTTGGATAATCTCAAAAGACAACTAGGGACGGATATGATCAAGGTGTTAACCTTTAAGTGATGAACCTCCCTCTGATACTAATTTAAAGTTATTCAGTTGTCTACCTAAATCACCTATAGGTGGTGAATAGGTGATTTGTGCGTGTTTTTGCGGAATAAAAAAATTATCGAACTATGCACATAATAATCTACCAAGCATTCACAAATGATAAGAGATTTATAGTGGTTCCCCAACCTTGGGTGCATGCACTTTCCACTCACCGATTTAGCAAAGCACTAGACTCGGCTACTCCACTATCTCGGATTGAAAACCAATCCTACGCATTGGAACAATGTTCCTACAATCTCGATCCACAACACAGATCTACACTCGGAAGATAAAAACTTCCTACAACTCGGAGACAAATGCTCCTACACTCGAAGAAGAATCTACTAGAAAAATAAATGGAGAAAATTTGAAATACAAATAGAATGTTTTTCTCAGATCGGGAAACTATCAGCCAAAGTCTTCTTTTTTGATCTTTGTGGCTTTATCAGAAAATGTTGAAGAAGAGGCTCGACAAGATCTGGATTTGGAATTTCTTTGACTCACACGATCCGAGATATGATGAGGAGTTGAAGAGCATTCTTGATCTATAAGTCAACCTTGATCTGAATCTTCTTGAGTCGAAAACCTTAGGCGATCTGCACGAAGATCGGTGGTGGCGGCTTCTGTTTTTGGAAAGAGAAAATAGGATTCAGATTTCTTAGAATAGATCTTCACAGCTTGTTGTTAGGGTTAAACAATTTGACAAGACCTTATATAAGATCTCCCTAATGGTCATAATTATAATTAATGACGTACACATGGACCAATCACATCACAGCATTTGAAAATCCCGTCGGTTAAAGACTTGGTGAATTTCTGGAAAATCTGACTGAAATACTCGAGTGAAATATAAGCTACTCGAGTACTAATATTATTACTCGAGAGGATAGAAACAGACTACTCGAGTAGAAGTCCTTGAGAAAATTCAGAATAGGATGAGTAATCACTCGAGTAGAAAAAGACTTACTCGAGTGTTAATATGATTACTCGAGATATGGAGATGAACTACTCGAGTACTAGAAATATTACTCGAGAAAAAGACTTAGCCGATTTTCTGGGAGAAGAATTTTGGTTACTCGAGTACTGAAACTGGACTACTAGAGAAGTAGATAGACTACTCGAGAAGTAGATTAACTACTCGAGTATAAGAATATTACTATTCGAGTATAGGACTTAGAAAATATTCTGAGAGATAAAAATTTGATCACTCGAGTATTAGAGCTAGACTACTCGAGTAGTAGAAAGACTACTCGAGTACATGAACTGAACTACTCGAGTGGGATAAAATAACACGAGAATCTTCCTTCTATAACTAGAGACAAAAGAATTATCTACTCGAGTGGTTAACATGACTACTCGAGTAAAAGATTTAGAATATATTTTGAGAGGAAAAACTGTTAACTCGAGAATAAGAGAAAGTCTACTCGAGTAATGGACTTGGCTACTCGAGAGCTATGTTCAGACTACTCGAGAGCCATTTCCCATACTCGAGTACAGACAGACTTACTCGAGTAATTACCAAGTATTTAACTTGAGTACATAAGCTTCGACTCGAGTGCAAGAATTATAAAATTTTTCCTTCAAGAAAATTTTCTTTTCTTCAATAAAGTCAGCAACACTTCTTTCTCTAATCAATCCTAGTGCTTGAAACATGAAGTGTATCCCAATAGAGAGGCTACACATGAGTCAACACCATGGATCACACAATGAGGGATTACATTGTATGATCCTATGTTTGGTGACCCATTGTAGACTGACATTGGTCTACACTTGGCAATTTAGTTCTGCAAATAAATAACTCAAACAAGACATCAAATACAACTTAATTCATCTTAGTTCAAGGGTGACTTCACCAAATCTGGGTTATTGTGGATACAATACCCAACAAACTCCTTCCCGCCAAAAGGCTACATACAATCACGGCTCCATGGCCCTTCGTGATATGGGGGCTGGATTTGATGGGTCCTTTTCCTCAAGCTAGTGGCCAAAGGAAATTTCTGATGGTCATGGTGGACTAATTTTCAAAGTAGCTGGAAGTAAAAGCATTGGCAAAGGTGACACCACAGGTGGTCAAGAATTTCATGTGGGGGGAGATCGTATGCAGTCATGGGCTCCCATTGGACATCATCACTGATAACGGACCACAATTCGATAGCAGAGAATTCGTGGATTTCTATATCTGGTTGTGCATAGACCTCCATTTTACCTCGATTCACCATCCCCGGAGCAATGGACATGGGGAAGCGACAAACAAAATTATCGTGAATCTTTTGAAAAAGAAAGTGGAGAACCTAAGGGGAAGCTGGGTGGAATATCTTCCTTCAGTTCTCTGGGTCTTGAGGACCACACCAAACACCGCCACGGGAGAGACTCCATTTAAACTCTCCCATGCCTCGTAGAACATCATAACTATAGAATTCGAAGTCACTTCTCCAAGAGTAGCCGTTGCAAGGAAGGGAGACGAAGGGTGGATGACAGAGAACGAGGAATAACAAAAACTCTCTCTTGATCTTGTGGAAGCACTCACAGATTTGACACTAATCCAGCAGGAGGAAGTCAAGCGCCGGATGGTGAAATACTTTGATAAGCATATAAGGATCAAGCAGTTCCAAAAGGGCGACTTGGTCCTCAAAAAGGTGGATGCAGCAGGCAGAGTAGCATTAGTAGGAAAGCACAATCCTAACTGGGAAGGTCCCTATGTAGTGAAGGAGGTCTTGAAGTCGGGAGGGTACCACCTCCAGGATGTGGATGGGGTATCCCTCGATCGTGCCCAAAGAGGCGATGACTTAAAGTGATTTTATCCATAACACTCTTTATCCATTACATTTTTAATTTTTCAATACGTGCAATTTTTATATGGCCTTCTGATATGATGAAATCGCGGACGTCCTCTTTCATGGCATTAAGAATGAAATGGGTGCATGGAGACCCCGAGCAGACCCACTGACCAGGCTCACATCTAGCTGGCAGGGTTGTAGGCTCACTTAGTGGTTGGAGATGGATTGCAGTGGAGACCCCGAGCAGACCCGCTGACCAGGCTCTCATCTGGCTGGCAGGGTTGTAGGCTCACTCGGTGGTTGGACATGATTTGGAGAGGAGACCCCGAGCAGACCCGCTGACCATGCTCTCATCTTACTGGCATGGCTGTAGGATCACTCAGTGGTTGGAGATGATTTGGAGATGAGACCCCGAGCAGACCTGCTGACCAGGCTCTCACCTAGCTGGCAGGACTGTAGGCTCACTCGGTGGTTGGAGATGGATTGGATTGGAGACACCGAGCAGACCCACTGACCTGGCTCTCATTTAGTTGGCAGGGTTGTAGGCTAACTCGGTGGTTGGAGATGATTTGGAGAGGAGACCCCGAGCAGACCCGCTGACCAGGCTCTCGTCTAGGTTGCATGGTTGTAGGCTCACTCGGTGGTTGGAGATGATTTGGAGAGGAGACCCCAAGCAGACCCGCTGACCAGGCTCTCACCTAGCTGGCAGGACTGTAAGCTCACTCGGTGGTTGGAGATGGTTTGGAGTGGAGACCACGAGCAGAACTGCTGACCAGGCTCTCAGCTAGCTGGAAGGACTGTAGGCTCTCTCGGTGGTTCGAGATGGTTTGGAGTGGAGACCCCGAGCAGACCCGCTGACCATGCTCTCACCTAGCTGGAAGGACTGTAGGCTCACTCGGTAGTTGGAGATGATTTGGAGAGGAGACTCCGAGCAGACCCGCTGACAAGGCTCTCATCTAGCTGGCAGGATTATAAGCTCACTCGGTGTTTGGAGATGGTTTGGAGTGGAGACGCCGAGCAGACCCGCTGTCCAGGCTCTCATCTAGCTGGCAGTACTGTAGGCTCACTCAATTGTTGGAGATGATTTGGATAGTATACCCCGAGCAGACCCGCTGAACAGGCTCTCACCTAGCTAGCAGGACTGTAGGCTCACTCGGTGGTTGGAGATGGTTTGGAGTGGAGACCCCGAGCAGACCCGCTGACCAGGCTCTCATCTAACTGGAAGGACTGTAGGCTCACTCAGTGGTTAGAGATGGTTTGGATTGGAGAACACGAGCAGATGCACTGACCAGGCTCTCACGTAGCTAGCAGGACTGTAGGCTCACTCGGTGGTTGGATATGATTTGGAGAGGAGACCGCGAGCAGATCCGCTGACCAGGCTCTCGTCTAGCTGGCAGGGCTGTAGGCTCACTCAGTGGTTATAGATGGTTGGGAGTGGAGACCCCGAGCAGACCCGCTGACCAGGCTCTCATCTAACTGGTAGTGCTATAGGCTCACTCGGTGGTTGGATATGGATTGGATTGGAGACCCCGAGTAGACCCGCTGACCAGGCTCTCATCTAGCTGGAAGGGATGTATGCTCACTTAGTGGTTTGAGATTATTTGGAGAGGAGACCCCGAGCAGACCCGATGAACAGGCTCCCATCTAGCTGGCAGGGCTGTAGGCTCACTCGATGATTGCAGATGATTTGGAGAGGAGACCCTGGGCAGACCCACTGACCAAGCTCTAACCTAGCTGGCAGGACTGCAGGCTCACTCGATGGTTGGAGATGGATTGGAGTGGAGACCCCGAGCAGACCCGCTGACCAGGCTCTCATCTAGCTGGTAGGGCTGTAGGCTCACTCGGTGGAAGGAGATTATTTGGAGAGGAGACCCCGAGCAGGCCCGCTGACCAGGCTCTCATCTAGCTGGCAAGGTTATAGGCTCACTCAGTGGTTGGAGATTATTTGGAGAGGTGAGCTCGAGCAAACCCGCTGACCAGGCTCTCATCTAGCTGGTAGGGCTGTAGGCTCACTAGGTGGTTGGAGATGGTTTGGAGTGGAGACCCCGAGCAGACCCGCTGACCAGGCTCTCACTTATCTGGCAGGACGGTAGGCTCACTCGGTGGTTGGAGAGGATTTGGAGAGGACACCCCGAGCAGACCCGCTGACTAGGCTCTCATCTAGCTGGCAGGTCTACAGGCTCACTCGGTGGTTGGAGATTGTTTGGAGTGGAGACCCCGAGTAGACCCACTGACTATGCTCTCATCTAGCTGGCAAGGCTGTAGGCTCACTCGGTGGTTGGAGATGGTTTGGAGTGGAAACCCTGAGCAGACCCACTAACCAAGCTCTCATCTAGCTGGCAGGGTTGTAGGCTCACTCGGTGGTTGGAGACAGTTTGGAGAGGAGACCCCGAGCAGACCTGCTGACCAGACACCCATCTATCTGTCATGATTGTAGGCTCACTCAGTGGCATGTCAAGTGGTAAGAGCCCTCAAAGAAATCTGTCTATACTTATCAGGGAATTGGTAGAAGATTCCTAGGAGAAGAAGGGGTTGGTGCAATACAAGTGAGGATGAGCATATTAGACTAGCGCTCGGCGAAGGGGGTCTCACCCATAGCTAGTGGGCACTCGCCGGCAAAACACAGGTCTCGCATAAAAAGGGGTGACTTCTCGTAAGGAGCAGTTTGATCTCCAGGGTCTACCCACGCTGGATTTGTCTCGCGGCGAGACGATAGTAAAAGGCTAAACGGTCTCGCGCATGACAAGGGCGAGGAGAAGTCTAATGACTTGTGCCCTAAAATAATTTTGAAACGAGACGGCAGTAGATAAAGCAAAATGAAATAAAAGAAATAGAGCGAAGGGTAATAACAAGAGTCTCCTTGTTCATTACAGAAAAAGAGGGAGGCATTCTCCCATGAGGAAACATTTCAATATTGGAAAAATATGCGTAAGTATAAGTAAAAGAAACGAAAGGGGGGGGGGAGTCGCAGGACACATTGACGCCCCTTCACTCCTCTTCACTAGAAGTAGAACCGTCATCCGTCTCTCCGTAAAGCTGGGGGACCAGGTCACGGGCTGTCACCGTCTCGTCATCATCTCTGACAACCCCCAGCTCCTTCATCATCTTCAGTATGACCTCAGCTATCTTGATGTTGGCGTCTCGGAAAAGGACATCGACCTCGTCCAGAGATTAATGAGTGGTCTTGAGAGCTTGGAGCGGATCTGGATGAGAGTGAAGCAGGGTGTTGTCCAGAAGGTGTGTGTTCTCAGCCTTTAATTTCCTATTCTCCTCCTCCAAAGCTGCTATACACGAACGCATTTGATCAGCCATCTCCGCATCCAACGAGAAGGCTATCAGTTAACAAAAATTTATGTAAGAGTAAGGTAAGTTAAAAGGCTTACCACGCCTCCATGGCATTGGGTGAGAAGGTTGTCGGCGACTTCCATCCTCTTCTCTAGATCATTGGACTTCTTGCGCTCTGCAGCAAGGCCGGCCTTATCATCCTTCCACTTCTTGTTGTTGAAAACGAGGCGGCGTGAGACTTTGTACGAGAGCTCCAGGGCTTGAAATTTGCCGTGGGCGGTCTCCAAGATGAGGTCTCGCAACGACTCATTGTTAAAAGGCTCCGCCCCAAGGCCACCATAGAGACCGTACCCGAGGAAGAAGGAATGGTTGGTGGGAGGATCCTGCTCCTTCAAGGAGGTAAGGAGGGTGGACACCGACACTCAGTTTGAGTCCTCCCAAAGAAGAACCGGCTCGCCGGCGGCGTCTTTCACCACAGTCCCCATATTGTAATTCTGATGCAAGAAGGGGGCTGGGCGGCTGGAGGAGCCAGTTTCGTGAGGAGGAAGCTCGGCAGATTGAGCGGAGGTGGTGGAGGTTCGGTCGGGTTGGGCCGTCTCGCGAGAAGACGATATGGCTTGACGGCGAGGTGATTGTGACTCTTCCACAGAGATGTGTGTCAGAGACCCCGACATCTCTTTCCTTTCCTTGGGCAGTTCTCTTTCTCCCTTTCGGCAGTGACACCACCTTCTTGATCTTCTTTTTGGGGCTATGCTGAGGTGTGGCAACATTATCCCCAGCTAGTTTCATAGGGGCGGGGTCAGTGATTCCTTCGCCGCCTCTGCCGCCATACTGGCGAGGGCGAGACCTTTGGATGGCACCACACTGCTCAGACATGCGGGATGGATGGGAATAGTTGTCTCTCCTAAATAAGAGAACTGTTAGAACAGGGTAGAGGAATGGTGAACATAAACTAAGGGGGCGTGAGTATACCTTAGTCGGGTACGACTAGAGGGAGCGAGTCGAGATCTCGTCGTAGATAGTTAACTTCAAAATTTTTCCCTGCAAAGAAATCACAGAGAGCCTTTTCCGCGCCCCCGACCTTGGGTGTCTCTTAATATACCTCGGCGGGCAATACCGGGGTGAGTGGGATGCCTCCCAGATTCCAGCGAATGAAGACAAAGTGGGTGAGCTAGTGGTGGTTTTTTTTGGGTGTCTCGCACACCTTTAGGCCTTGGCCGGTGAAGTAAGAGATGTCGTTGTCTTTGGCATGGTAGATAAACAGTTTGCCGAAGGCAGTGAGGCTAATTTTGATGTGCTCGCGATGCATATAGCAGGTGAATGCAACTAACACCGAGATGGCGTTAGGGTTAAGCTGGGCGGGGATGGCCTCAAAATACTTCAGAACTTGTTTTACCTCAGGCTAGAGGGGGAGTCTTAGCCCCAAATCGAAGTGCGAGATGGGGAAAGCAAGTTCGTCGGAGTAGAAGGTGTTAATCGATTCACCCCCCTTTGGCGGGCGAGACTCATACCCCTCCGCCAGGAACTCGCTGGTGAAGCGGCTATAATCCTCTTCTGAGATTTTGCCTGGGGGAAAGTCATGGTCAACGAATCGCCTGCCGCAATAGTTGTGACCCTGGCCCTCTTAACCTTTTTTCTTTCCCATGGCGAGCGAGATAGCAGAAGTAGAATGGGGTAGAAAAGATTGTGGAGGAAGTGAGACGCGAGAAGAGGTAGGCGAGAGGAAGCAGGCGAGAACTCCGGATCTCAGAAGTAGCAGGAAGCGACAGCATATGTGTAAAATATCTAGATCCGGGGGAGGTATGTATAGCGGATGGAGAGAGAAGAAAAAATGGGCGGGAAAATGTTAATGGGGAAGTCGAAGGGGCAACCCGACAGTTTATTTTCCGTATCTCTCCTGACCTCGAGCCATGGAATTCTGTGGTGATTTTTCCAATGAGCCAAAATAAAAAGGAAAAACTAGTAATTAACGCAGCTATAATAAAAAGCCCAGCATGAGAGAGATTGAGAGAATATCATCATACATTATTTCATCCTGCATGAGGCGGGAAACATGTCCATAGGTGTTTCAAAAAATAAATTATACTTAAATAGACGGTAGATTAATAAGAAACAACAGTTACAAGACATAGTTGAACAGGCGAGACGAGACAGTGGTCCTGCAGTTCTTGTGCCATCTCCAATGACCACCGCGAGATCCCGCACATGGAAGCCATCCAGGGATGTGAAAGGAGCGAGCGACATCCAGACTGCGACGCGCGAGACTAAGCTGTTGATCGATCTCGCTAATGATGGCCTGGGGGTCAGCCTCGTCTATTTCAACCCCAATGTCGATCTCGGAGGAGAGGCGGGTGCACTCAATATCCAGCAAGTCAATGCGCCGGTCGGTGACTTGCTTGTCCTGTTCCATCTCGCAGAGGATGTGTGTATATTTCCGAAGCATCTCGTCCGTCCTACATTTCATCTCTAGCGGATCAGTATGATCGCCCAGATAGTCTTCAATCTCATCTGGGTGAGGAATAAGCGAGAGGGCGGGAGGCCCAGAGAAGTCCTCAGCGGCCGAGATGATCTGCATGCATGTATAAGAAAGGTTGAAGGTCAGAATATATTTTGGTCTCGCAAGATGCGTGGATGAAAGGATGAGGTTAGTTCATTTACTGGGGATGCGAGGGTTCCCCGCAATCTGCAAGAGGTTGTCATTCTTTGCGGTAGGGGGCGAGGACTGATGATGTGAGTCGAAGTCTTGGTATTCTTTATAGGTAGCATCAGGGGGATTCACAGGCATGGGGGGATTGGCGAGGTCTCCCTAAAAAAGCATGGTCGATAAGCAGGACGATAAAGGAAGAGGAAAGACAGGCGAGAGGGGGAGTCGAGGATCACCTGTTTCTACCCAGAGGGTGTGGGAGGAAGTGCATCGGCTCTCGAGTATGCCGAAGTCGTCGCGCAGGCCGAGAATGGAGGGCCGACGGTTTCTGCCTTCTTCAGGTGAGATGATGAAGGTACAGAAGTTGCGGTGCGGACCAGAGCTGGGGCCAGGGCAACCACATTGGGATTGTTTTGCTTCCAGACCATCACGAGATGCTCACAGAAACTCTGGCTATAGGACGTGTTGACTATAGGAGAGGAGGAAACAATAGAGTGGGCACTCCATGATGAGATGGGGTCTCATATTTATAGTCTCCAGGGGGAGGGGCCGCCAAAATTTCTCATAAATGATTCCCAACATCGCGATCCTCGGTTGGACTTTCTTTCCCAGCTTGGGGCAACCTCGAAAAGAGCGGAGATTGTGTATAACCTTGGGCTCGCGGGAGACAACTCAAGTAGCAAAGCGGAGAAGCTGGCGAGTGGAACTGAAGAGGCGAGTGGGACCATGTGGCCCACTCGCCTGAGGCGAGACGAGTTTAAAGACAACTTAGGTAATTGATAATCTACTGATACCAATTGAAAGTTAGGGGATAGACCTGATTACTCTAGAGGGGGGCGGGGTGAATAGAGTAACATAAAACTTTTTGGCTAAAACAATTTATCAGAGAAATAAGTGATAATAGAAGTAATATAAAATGAAATGGAAACTAAGCTAAACTATACTATCACAACGTAGCAAAACAAAGAGAAAATGAACAACCAGATGATACAAGAATTTTATAGTGGTTCCCCAAACTGGGTACACCCACTCTTCTACCATCCTGGTAGGAATCCACTATCAGGTTTTTGATCAGGTGACTACCACCACAAAATCTATTTACAGGGAGATCTCACAACCCTTTATGCTTTTGATCAGGTGCCCAAAAACCAACAATAAACTTTTGAAGGGAGTTAATAAACCCTTTGTACAGGAGGTTGAGAGAGTTGATGGTGTCTTCTCTTTTCTATATTCAATAGATAAGCCTCGGTGGATTGCTATTGTCAAAGCTCCTTTTGAAATGTTGAGAAGTTCAGAAAGCCTAGAGCTTTGCTCAGGGTGTAGCACTTCAGCCTTGTCTTGTTGAAATCCAGGAACTTGTAGATAGATCTAGAGTTATTGTCCTTGAGGATTCCTGGAGTAGAAGTTAAAAAAGACACTTGATATAAGATTGATGTTCTTCTTCAGTCTTCAGAAAGATCAAGGGGAAAATAGAAAGTTTTCAGCACAGAGAAGAAGTAGATATTCTTCAGTATATTTCTATATCTCTTCTCTGTATCCCTTCTTGTGTTCTGCATTATGTGTATATCACTGTGTATCTTTTTCCTTACTTGCTTGTATCACATATCTCCTGTTGTTTGAAAGAAAATTCTCTTACATATTTTGCTGTCAAATTCTCCTCTTGAATTTTGAATACCAGGCATTAATTACTGACTAATTCTGGAGAATGAAACAGCTAGAATATATTCTTGAATGAGTATCCCCAACTGTCCCATTTAAATAAGCAAGCAATTAACTCTAATGAAATCCATAATTAATGATGCCAAGAATGGCTATATTCTTGAGAATATAAGCATTAATTACTCAGAGAATTACTGCTTAATAATATAAGAAATTGGGGACAGAAACAAGGAAAACTCATTAATCTAGCTCGGGACAGAAATTGTCGACCTCTAGGTAGAATTCATCGACTGGAGTTCCAAGTTCGACAAGCTGAGAAATCCTATTCGCCAACCTGATCTCAGCGAACCATAAATTTGAAATATCTTGCCAATTTTGCGCTCCAAGTTCGTCGAGTAGAGAATCTGTCTTGAGGAAGAGATCGTCGACCTGAGGTCGAATATCATCGAGCTCAACCCAGAGAATGATTTCTGAGTTCGTCGATCTGCGATCGACGATCATCGAGCTGAGTTCGAAGAACTTCGAACTAATAATTTGAACTCTGAATTCTTCTAAGTCTTAAGTCTACTGAAGTACTCTGCAGGCTGGTCCATGAAGATTCATACTAATGATTAGCCTAAACTCTAGGGCTAACAGACTTTACCCTAGCTATACAAAGTGGGTCAAACATCCTAAATAGTGAACCTAGCCCAAATTCGAACTAGGGATCCAACAATCTCCCCCTATTTGGGTGAGGTCACTAATACAAACAAAAGAAAACACTCATAAAGCAAAATAAAAGATATCTTGCAGAAAATAAAGATCTAGCAGATATATGTACAACAGGTGCTTTATGATTAAACACAAAATAGTTCAGAAAACAAACTAAACAAACTGTTTTTTGTTTTTCCTGGACTTCTGTTTCTCAGCTTTGTTAGATGGTTGTCTGAAAATGATTTCTCTGTTAGGGGTTGCAGCTTCTCTCTTAGACATGGTCATGTTAGATGCTCTAATAATATCGTAAAAAGTAGCCCTTGGTACTACAATATCAGGATGGAGACTCATATAATCATCTACATTGAAAATTTTGTTGGCATTATTGTATCTTTTGAGCTCTTCTTTTCTGTACGAGGACATGGTGGAGTACTGAGATGGGTCCTTGCCCTCTACTTTTTCTTTATTGATCAGAGAAAGTCCAATTAATTCTTAAAATCCGGCCATTTTAGCAGTGGTTCTTGTTCAGGATCTACAAAAGGAATTGGAGGGGATACTGGCCTTTTGGGACTGGTGTCCTTCTTTGAATCATCAAGAGATACAGGAGTACTTTTCTTTTCTGAAGCTGGAGGAGGGTTGCTCTTTGAAGATTACTGTTGTTGATCACTACTGCCTTGAAAACTAGGCTTGGAGTGTCTTTGATAAGTTTTAGTGACTAGAGCTGATCTATGAGTGACACTTCTAGAGGCCCCAGCTGATGGAGGAGGAGGAGGAGGGTCTTTCCTGAAGTGCTTGGGAGGAGACCTATACCTTCTTATCTTCTTCCTTTCTTTCTGCTCATTCTTAGACAAACACATCCATTGTGGCATCTCAGGGTAAGGTGTAATCTTTTGCAAAATGTAGAAAGGTGTGTCATGAGTTGGATTGGGCTTGGGAAAAGCCTTAGGAAGAGCTTCCCTTTTCTTAACTATCTTCTTCTTAGCTTTAGGATCAACAGAATCTTCAGAGTCATCATCATCATTGTCTTCAGAGGATTCAGGAGGATTATCATACATATCATCAATCTCCTTCAAGGCTTCCTTAGAAATTTGCTTTTCAGCTTGAGGTTGAACTGGAAGTTCTGTATCTACAATACTTTCAATAACTATTTGATTCTCTTCAACTATATCTGCAAGTATGATATCATCCAAGTTTGGCAAAGGACTGTCATCCATTTTGTAAGTTGGAGGAGAGATAGCATTGGGAGTTGATTCTGTGACTGGCTCAATGACTGTAAAACTGGACTTCAACAGCTTTACAACCTCAGGGCTTATGGGAGGAGTATAGCAAACTATAGCCATAAAATTCTCTAGACAAACTTCTGGTAAGCAATTTATATAAGCAGAATCAAATGAATTCAATAAACTAAATAAATCTACTGTGGGATTGACATAGCAATCACCAACAGTCAAAATTTCTGGAAGATTTGCTGGCTCATCTGTACAACTCATATCAATCTCAACTTCCTCAACTTTTGTATTCATATATACATTTGCAACTACTGTTATATCCAACTATACATCTGCTGCTACTGCTGGAGGAGAGAGCACTAGAACTTCTTCATTGGATATCTCCCCCTGCCTAGTTTCAGAGGGTCCTGAAGCCAGGCCCCTAGAAGAGGAAGGGACAGCGGGTCCAACAGCAATGAGAGCAGAGAGAGAGGAAATGGAATTACTAAGAGGTTGAATAGCCTCTGCTATGTGATTTCTGAGGAGAGGAGTGATGACCTCCAAGAGAGTTGAGATGGAAGGGGAATCCAATTGTACAAACTTAGAGGGTGTCTGAGTGGATATAGATGGATGGATGGAAGAGGATGAAAGGAAAGGCGTGGTGTCAATCATAAGTTCATCTGTGGATGATGGTCTGTGGATGGTAGATGATGATAAAAGATCAAAAGATGGAATGAATAGAAGGTTGGTGAGTCGTATGTCAACAAGGTGTTGTGGTAATGGCGATGAAGGGTGTGAGGTTTGCTCTGGAGATTGAATTGGTGTTCGGTGATGCACTGGAGAGACAGGTGGTGTTGGAGCATGAATTTATGATGTGGATGGTTGTTGGTGGGGAGTAGATGAAGGAATTAGAACTTTTGGAGGAGTAGGTTGTTGTTGGGATTGAGGAGAGGGAATCTAGATGGAGGGAATGATATCTTCTGGAGGTGGGGGATTAGCTATAACAGCTCTTGTATCCTCAGAGGTTCTGGAAGAGGTTGAAGCCTTAGATGGATTAGAGATGTTCCTCTCCCATCTTCCAAACAAGGCACAAGTTAGCCTTTTGGAAGCATTTATGTATATTGTCTAGGTGACTAGGGATTCAGATGCTTTTTCCTGAAGGAAAATTCCAAGAATTCTTCCAAAACAAACTTCCTTCTTACTATTCTTCTTTCTTATCAGATAAAACAAAATTCTTGCTCAATTCACTACTTTCTTATTCATAACAGCACACATTATTAGAAACTGGTGCCTGGTAATGTAGTCATGGACAGTATGCTTGCCTAGCAATACTTTTCCCACAACATTGGCCAAAAACTTATATTTAGCTGATAAGATTTTCTTTGACAATTTATTAGAGTTCTCACAAGTATGACCCATTTTATTTAACATATCATCAAAGTCGGCACTATCAATCTCAATATATTCATCAACATTAACTAAACAAAAAACTTCAGTTAGAACTGCGGGAGATAGAGAAACTTGATTGCCAGAGATTGTGCCTGTCATTGAGACGGCATCTGGAGTAGTAGAAGTAAACACCCATTCTCTAATCTCACTCACGACTATCTTTATCCTAGTAGTCATGAATTTCTTCAACTGTTGTTCCTCAAACAACTACAGTATGTCGATGAATATCTGATCAGAATGTTGAAAGGATTCAAAGTCGATATCAAATCCTGTGTCAATTTTCATTCCGGAAAGAGAACTCGCTGGAATCGCCATTGTTTCCTGCAAAAATGAAAACAGAGATCAAGTGCAAAGGGAACAGAAAGCGCGGGATGGAGCTCGAAAAAAACCTAGTTATATGGTTTTCAGAATATGAAGCAGCAGACTCCGTCCTGCGAAATAAATAAAATTCTTCGATCTGAGTTCGACGAAATATTTTATTGACAAAAGAGTTCGTCGATCTCAGTATGAAGAAGGGAAAAGTTTTCGTCGTTCTCAGGTCGATGAAAATTTTCTGAAACAGTATCGTCGATTTCCGTTCGACGAATAAGACTTCACACAGAGATTTCATCGATCTCTGGTTGACGAATTTTCTCAAGAACTTTTCTCAGTTCGTCAATCTCCGTTCGACGAACTGTGATAAATTCTTTGACCTCAGACATAAAGTTAAATTAATGCTTCTCCGTTTATCATACCTAGCTGATTTAGAAAGAACCGATGTTTCTTTTCATCCAAAGTTTTGGTGAAGATGTTTGCCTTTTGTAAATCAGTAGAGACAAAGGTAAAATTAATTTTCTTTTTGTCTACACACTCTCTAATGAAATGATGCCTTACATCTATATGCTTAGTTCTACTATCATGCACTGGATTCTGTGCAATGGAAATTACACTATTATTATCACAAAGTAGAGTTGAATTATTTAAGTTGATACCATAATCTAGGAGTTGGTTTTGAATCCATAGCATCTATGAACAACAACTGCAAGCTGCTGTGTACTTAGCTTCTGTTATTGAAGTATACACAGATGTTTGCTTCTTGCAAAGCCAGGACACTAGCCTATCACCAAGGAACTGACATGTACTTGATGTGCTCTTTCTGTCCACTCTACATCCAGTAAAGTCAACATCTGAGTATCCAGTCAACTCAAATCCTGACTCAGTTGGATACCTGAGTCCTAAATATGGGCAACTCTTTATATATCTCAAACATTGTTTTAGGAAAATAAGGTGAGATTCTTTAGTGTTGACCTGGAAACTAGCACAAAGACATGTACCAAACATGATGTCTGGTATACTTGCTGTGAGATACAATAGGGACCCAACAATGGCATAATATATAGTTTCCGATCAACAGGTTTCCCATGTTCATTAGAGTCAATCACAGCATTAGCAGCCATAAGTATTCTCTTAGCTGAGGCATTAGCCATCCCAAACCTTTTTATTAGCTCCTTAGCATATTTGGATTGGGATAAGAAAATGCCATCAGGTGACTGCTTCACTTGGATACCAAGGACGTAGGAGAGTTTACCCATGCTACTCATTTCATACTTGGAATGCATAAGGTCAGAAAACCTTTTGCATAGTTTGGAATCAGTAGAACCAAAGATAATGTCATCTACATATATTTGTATTGATAAGATTTTATCATGATGATGCTTTATGAACAAAGACCTATCTACAATACCTTTAGAAATGTTATGCTCTAAGATAAAGCTATCTAAGGTTTCATATCAAGCTCTTGGAGCTTGCTTTAGACCATAGAGAGCCTTATGTAATTTAAAAACATAAGAGGGATGAGATGGAGAGATAAAACCTGGTGGTTGTTTCACATAAACCTCTTATTTAAGTTCACTATTAAGGAATGCACTCTTGACATCCATTTAGTATACTGTGAACTTCTTGTAGGCTGCATAAGCTAGGAATATTCTGATAGCTTCAATCCTTGCAACTGGGGCAAATGTCTGATCATAATTAATGCCTTCCTCTTGTCTATAGCCTTGTGGTACTAGCCTTGCCTTGTTCCTAATGATAAGACCTTGAAAATCTATTTTGTTTCTGAATACCCATTTAGTTCCAATGACTGGGTAGTCTTTGGGTCTTGGAACTAAATCACAAACTCTATATCTCTCAAATTAGTTGAGCTCCTCTTGCATTGCTATAATCCAGTGTGGATCTTGCTCAGCATCTTTTATGGATTGGGGCTCAGTTTAAGATATGAATTGGGAATGCATCATGTCCTAGTGGAGTTGATGTCTTGTCTGCACACCCACTGATATGTCTCCAATCACTTGAGATATATGGTGATCTCTAAGTGTGACTAATTCAGTAGGAGGAGTTGGTTCAGCAACAGCTTGTGGAATTAATTCCTCTTGTGGAATTATGGTAGCTGTTGTTGGCTCTTCACTGTGTTCAGTGACATCATCTTCACTGTCTTCAACAACATGTGGAGAAGGATGTGCAACAACCTCATTGGTAAGGGTCAACTCATCCAACTTCTCACATAGATGTAGTTCCTACAAAGTGTCAATGGTAGAAGGAATCTTCTCCTCGTAAAACATCTTAGTTTCATCAAAAAAATGTGAATAGATTCTTTTATTTTCATAGTTGATTTATTATAAACTCTATAAGCCTTGCTGATTTGGGAATATCCAAGAAAAATTCCTATTTCAGCTTTGGCTTCAAACTTTCTAATGTATTTCTTGTCATTATTATGAATGTAGCAAATACAACCAAAAATTCTAAAATAATCCACTTTAGGTTTCTTCCCTTTGAGTAGTTCATAGGGGGTCTTGCCCTTAAGCTTGTGAATCAAACTTTTATTCAGTACATAGTTTGCTGTGCTTACAGCCTCTGCCCAAAAGGATAGGGGCAAGTAAGCATCTGCAAGTAAAGTGTCTGCAGCTTCAATAAGGTCCTGTTTTTCCTTTCAGCTACCCCATTTTGTTGAGGAGTTCTAGGAGCAGAGAAGCAATGTCTGATACCTTCCTTCGAACAGAATTCTTGTATGGGAAGAGACTCAAACTCATTACCATGATCAATTCTGATCAATACAACTGGAGTAGAATAATCAATCCTTATGCCCTTAAGAAAGTCTATAAGAACCTTGAAGTTATCAGACTTGTTTCTCAAGAAGAACATCCAAGTGAACCTAGAGAAGTCATCAACTATCACTAAGGTATAATACTTCCCTCCTAGGCTCTGTACAACAATGGGTCCAAAGAGATCCATATGGAGCAAATACAAAATCCTAGCTGAATCACTCTTATTAAGTGACTTAAAGCTATTTTTAGTTTGCTTGCCTAATTGACAAGCCCTGCAAAGTCTTTCCTTTCCTTAGGGGCAAGAGGGCAATCATCTAACAAGGTTGTCCCTAGAGAGTTTAGCAATGTTTTTCAAGTTGACATGTCATAATCTCCTATGCCAAAGTTCATTATTATTGCATGTTTGATTGAATAGACATATTTCAGTTTTAGTAGATTTAAAGTTAACTACATAGATGTTTCCTACTCTAGTTCCTATTAATACAACTTGGTTATCTACTGATGTAATAATACATGAGGTTTTATTAAATGATACCTGAAAACTTTCATCACATAATTGATTGATGGATATCAGATTGTGCTTCAGTCCACTTACATATGCTACCTTCCTGAAAGTGACTGCTCCAATTTTAACCTTCTCATAACCTTCAGTTTGGCCATAGTTGGAGTCACCAAATAATTACTTTTGGAACCTAGTTTGGACTTATAGTTGATTAGATTGTCCTTGCTGCCAGTCATATGAGTTGAACATCCACTATCCAGATACCACTGTTGCTCTGTGGTGGGATAGTCTTTCACCTGCAATGAAACAGATTAGCTATTCTTGACCTAGGTTACCTTGGGTCCTTGTTTATTTACATAATTAAAACTGGAGATATAAGAGTATTCAGGTTGATTTTTATAACCTAGGGGATGGTATCTTCTTGGTGGAATTATCCACTAGGTGAATGGATTAACATATTCTCTTGGTTGATTAAATGATCTGCAGGAATTAAGATTTCTGTTATTTTGAACTGGGGTCGATGAATTCTGGTAAGTTCATCGAGCTAAGGTAGACGAATTGGGATGAGTTTGTCGAACTCAGCTCAGAGAATGGAAGAAATCATTCCTATGTGCCCCAATATCGTTGATCTCCCTTCGACGAACCATACTAGTTTTGTCGATCGTAGGTTCAACGAATAATTATAATTAAAAGTTTGCGTTCGGAGTTTGTCGACTTGAGTTCGACGAACTGTACACATTTTGTCGATCTAAGTTCGACGAAAATCTGTTGAACATTGTTATAGTTATACTTCTTCTTGTTCTTTCACTTTTTCTTATTTTTTTGTTTAAATTCTATTAGCTTAATATCATCTACTTTCTCTTTACCTTTTTCAGAAACGAATTTAATTGGAGTTGTTAGTATGTTTTTCTGAATTAATGGGGGTTGGCTTGATGAAGCACCTAAGCCCAGCTTGACCATTAAGTATGGCATTCGCTGTGCTTGTTATGTCCATCAACTTGATTCTTCTCCTATTTAGGGATTCTTCAAGTTGTCTTGCCTCAGCCAATTCAGCTCTTAATGAGATGATTTGTTCATTGGCTAAAGTTAATTCATCTTTCAGTTTAATGTTTTCAGAAATTAAATTATCCTTGTTCAAGTCAGTTTTTCTCTAAGTGTTTTAATTTCTTTCTCAGAATTTATTAGATCAATACATAATGATTTAAATTCAGTTCTTAAAACTATCTGAATTGAAATCAAAAGAGGACAGTATCTGATCTGCCTCAGATTCAGATGGTTCTTCATTGTCTGACTACTCAGCTTCTGATAGGCTGCCTGATGCATCAATAGCTCCATCAAGCAAATCTCCTTTTCTTTAGCCTCTTCTTCATCTTCACTTGAGCAGGAAGATGAGGATTCATCTTCAGTTTCACTACAGATTTCAGCCACAAAGTCCTTTCTCCTTCCTTTTATGCTTACTGAAGGAGGGCTTGTTGTAGTGCTGCTTCCTGGGCTCCTTTTCTCTTCTTCTCTCCTTCTTTTGGTTCTTTGGACACTCTGATATGAAGTGTCCTGGCTTCCTCCAACCAAAGCAGACAATTTCTTTAGTTAGGGTTTTATCTTACATTGTGAAAAGTGCAAGTTAGATCTGATATACTCTAGAGGGGGGGGGGGTGAATAGAGTATGGTGCTTGCTGATGCTAAAGATCACGGCAGTGAACCGGTCACACAAGTAATATAAAATGGGGGTTTTCCCAAGTATCGATCTCACAAGGAACACAGTAAGGTGGAGTTAATTTCGAGGAGGACTTGAGATTGAAGTCCTTAGGTCGGAGGTAACGATGGGGGCTTTGATATTTGCGGATAAAGAAAATAAAATACTAACAACTACTCCTATGCAACGCCGCTATGCGATGCTTCGCCAGGCGGGATGGAAGACTAGTCGGGCTGCTATGTACTGAATCGCTAGGCGGATGGAAGAGTAGGCTCGCGGATGAGGTGGTGAGAATGGCGGAATGAGGGTCGTAAGCACCTCTTTGCTACGCACGCCACTAGCAATTGCTAGTGCGGCAAGGGTGGGTGGATGGTGGATGGACTATGGCACACCTCAAGTAAATAACGAAAATACACAAAATCACATAGACATGATTGAATATAAACGTTTTACAAACTAAGCATTCTTCATCAAATACAAGAGTTCAACTATACATTCAACAACCAAACAAGAAAAGAGTGTGCGAAATAGACCGAATACGAAGCCTTGCTGAGGATTCACGGTTGGAGTCGTCGGGTTGTCAATCCGCATCCAAGCTCGGTCCGCAACTGCGTCCGGGGTAGAGAAGGGCTGTCACCACCTTCCAATGGCCCGTCTTCTTCGTCTCACGATCCGGTGGAGGATGGCACAACTTCTCATAGCTTGGTGAAGAAAGCTAGGTCAAGCTCTTCTTGAAGCTCAAAGATGAAGGAGGAGGCCAAAAGGAAGCTCCGGCTTGGATTTGGTGGTGAACGCTTGCCCGAAGCACCTCCCTAGGGTGGAAGATGAAGGAGGACGGCGAAAACGGCAGAGGAAATGGGCGATCTGTAGATCTTCGTGTGGATCTCCGGATTAGGGCGAGACCTGCACTATTTATACAAAAGCAGAATTGAACAATGTGCACGATCACAGGCGCACGACCAGTGGTTGTGCGCACTATGTCCTGTGCTTGTGCGCACTGGCATGGAATATCAGGAAGAAGAACTGGGATAATGCGCACGAGAAGTGGTGCACGACCAGTGGTCGTGCGAACTAAGTCCAATGATCGTGCGATTACCCAGACAGGACTCCAGAAAAGAGGAATCAATGCACACGATCAGTGGCGCACGACCGATGTTCGTGCGCAGTATGTCCAGTGGTCGTGCGCTTACCCCAGGCAGATTCTGGAAAACGTAGAGTAGTGCGCACGATCAGGGGCGCACGACCAGTGGTCATGCGCATTATATCCCATGATCGTGCACAGTATTCCTGTTTCACAACCATCCCGGAACACGTACACGACCCCTGTACCGAAAGGAAAAACCAATCACTAATCTGTGCAGACATTCCAGACAATAACAAAAAGGAGTACAGACTAAAAGAATAACACAAAACACAACCACGGGCTAAAATGTGCACTTCCTATGGAAATAAAGACAAGATTAAATATATATGATAATGAACTAAAAGTGAAGTGCAAATGCGTGAAAACTAGCCCAGATGAGTCCGAAAATAGGTATATAAAGTGGACTCATCACACCCCCAGACTTAAGTGTTTGCGCGTCCCGAGCAAACAAAATCTAAGCAGATAGGGAAAATGATTTAGCTAATAAGGAAATTACGAAACAAAGTACCATGCGAAGTCGCATGCTCGCGTGCGTAAAAATACAATAGAGAAAATTTCTAAGTATACAGAATAGTTTATATTTTTCACAATGTGTATCAAAATTTTATTACTACTCAAAAATAGAATCACGGTGAATCATCCGGTCATGCGTATGGAGAAAGTAGACTAATCGCTAGGTGAGCATTGCCAAAGATTGGGGCTCCGGATAACCTCCCAAGGAATCCACCAATGTCGGTGACCATATGCTTGCCCTTTCACACTCTCTCCACGGCACTAGTTAGACTCAAGCACGAATCCGTAGGACTTGGAGTATAATATAGTCTTAGGTGAAGGCGGGGTATATAAAGGTAAACAAGACGGACACGCACACCCAAAATAAGATCGCCCGAAAACGTACACAGCTAAACTCACTGGACAAACATGTGCGACGCATCACCAGACCTGGACTTTTGACAGTGCGCGCAAGCCCAAAACGAACACAACTCAACCACATTGCAAAACTCAGCAATAATAGATATACAAATACATTTCTTCTTTTTTTTGTTTTGTATTCCCCATTGGGAATTTTATTTTTATTTACTATCATATTGTTTTTTCTTTTCCCCTTTTTTATTTTTTTTCTTTTATCCAAATACTCAAAACAAAATAGGAAAACACGGCAACACCACAAGCTGCACAAACACCAACAAAACTGCCCACACAAAACGGATATAAACTACAACAAAACAAACTAACCGAGCGATCACATTCAGATGTGCGAGTAGGAAAGGCTATATGGCTATGGTAGCGAGGTGAAGGGATTTCAAAGGAAGGGACAGGCTCAATGGGGATAGCAACGGTTAGATGTCGGGAATGGTACAAGGCTCAAACGAGACAAAGTGATGGCCCACATCACGCACGCACTTGACTAACCATGTACCCATGCTTCTAGAGTAGTTAGGGGCGAGTTCTTAGCCAACGAGAAAGAGTATCCATCCTCCCTACTCGAGCAATATGAACCTAATGGCTGTCTACATACATCCCTAAGCTACCGTCGGATTCACACCGGATTCACCAACTTTTGAGTAGAATAAAAAGTATTTACGCAATTAGAAAATTATAAAACTAAAAGCATACAGAAAAATTTTATCTACTCGAATTTCTACACGAGACGAGAGCAGTTGACTAGGAACACAACAAGGCCAACATTTTACTCCGTCTCACAATCCTAAGCCAGCACCATAATTTTCTCAAATCTAACGAAGAAATGAGTTTAACTCGCGGCACACAAATAGCTAAGCACGCGCTCAAGTGGGTGCAGTGGTGTGCAGTGCAATGAACTAATCATAATAAATCAATAAAAGTTTCTAGTATGCACATGAAATGTGCGTGTGCAAAAGGTAACAAAACTAGCTCTCCCCCAGACTTAAACTAAACTACACATCATATGATGGAGAAATTAAAATCATAAAGAGCCAAGGGAAGAGGTTACCCAATGCTCAGCTAGTGAGCATACCAGAAGACGCATGGAAATCTGAAGCAGGTCCGCCATACGAAGAATCAGAACCCCGCCAATGCAATTTGTCAAGAATACCTGCAGGGGTGAGCTCCGCAAAAACAAAACAAAAATATACAAACTACAAAGAAATACTAAAACTAAATAGACATGAAAAACAAAATGCAGAAAATGAAAGATAAGTACTGGGGTTATTGTCATCCCAGCACGACTTATTAAATTCTAAACAGTTCTAGCTTACAGGCCTATGAAATAAAAAGTGCACAGGTAACTGGCCTAATATCCGTTTCGGTAACGGGTACCGATACTGTGATAGAGCAGTTACCCCTCTACCTAAATAGTAATACCTACCCAACATAGGTAGAGGAAATAGGAAATAGGATGAGGATGAGGCCTGGTCCTCCCTCATCGTATCACAAAATAAATCCTTGCCTAGCAAGGTTTCGTCCACCACAAGTTTGCTGGGGGCGAAGGTGACGACAGGGGCTTCCACTGTGAAGGAGGTAGGAACCTCCTCACACAAGAGGATGCACTCGTCGACAGCCTGAGCGCAAGGCTCAATGTCAACCCAACTTACCCGTGGAGATTCAACCTGCACATGCTCAGAAAAGGAAGGTGGGTCAAGAAATAAAAGAGACGAAGAACATAAAGAAATAATCGGAGGAGTTATCCCGGTTTCACTCCCCAAAGGTTGAGGTAGAAAAATATCGTTAGTAATCTCGACAATGCTACAAGGCTCGGCTGGATCCATAGAGGCCTCCACCAAGACTTGGACTTCCTCCTTTGGTATCAAGGGAGAATCCTCGACACCAAGAAGGTTGACCTCCTCCATGGGAGTGGAAACAACCCATGTATCACAAGCCTCAACTTGTGTTGCATCGTCGAAAATGTCGCCAGAGGCGACTGAAGTAGAATGCACAAAAGGCAGAAGAACTTTGCTTGAATAAAAGTCAAGCGCAGGTTCCTCACAAAGAATTGGCTCCACGCTTGGAGATGTATACACATGAGAGATAGGCTCAGCCATGTCGAAGCCTAGATCAGTCACACATCTGGTGGTTATGTCCATATCATGCCCTTCAACAAATGAAGGTGACAGGGATACATAACCAGAGGATGAAGGTGTGCCACCAAGGGTAGGAGTCGGGATGATCCGAATGTCCGGCTAATCATCCACTTCCATAACACGGAAGTACTCGGCACAATCCTTCAGGACATGATATGTTTTACGACAATACAAACACTTTCTCCCATTACGCTGCGGTCCTTGTGGGGCCGGAGAGGAATAGGAGAATGGTGTATGTGGCGAGGACGATTGACCATAAGCTCGGGGCACAGTGTTCGAAAGGTTGTACGAATACAGCATCTCATGCATTGTGCGCTGAGGCTTATGCTCAATATCTCTCGTAGGGCATTCATGACTAGTATGGGAAGGCTTCCCACACCAACGACATTGGGCATATGAATATCCCCACATGGTGTCGAAACAGCAGATTCAAAATAAATTGTGCAAATTACTAAATCCAACAATATATTACTACAATTGCCTAAACAAACAATAAAAAGGAAGGAAAAACAGAAATAGAACAAAATAAAAGCGATTTACAAAGGAAAAGGAAAGCAATCTCACGTCTCACTCTCCAAAAACTCACACGACTGTGTTCCCCGGCAACGGCGCCAAAAGCTTGATGCTAAAGATCACGGCAGTGAACCGGTCGCACAAGTAATATAAAATGGGGGTTTTCTCAAGTATCGATCTCACAAGGAACACAGTAAGGTGGAGTTAATTTAGAGGAGGACTTGAGATTGAAGTCCTTAGGTCGGAGGTAACGATGGGGGCTTTGATATTTGCGGATAAAGAAAATAAAATACTAACAACTACTCCTACGCAACGCCGCTTTGCGATGCTTCGCCAGGCGGGATGGAAGACTAGTCGGGCTGCTATGCACCGAATCGCTAGGCGGATTGAAGAGTAGGCTCGCAGATGAGGTGGTGAGAATGACGGAATGAGGGTCGTAAGCACCTCTTTGCTACGCACGCCACTAGCAATTGCTAGTGCGGCAAGGGTGGATGGATGGTGGATGGACTATGGCACACCTCAAGTAAATAACGAAATACACAAAATCACATAGACATGATTGAATATAAACGTTTTACAAACTAAGCATTCTTCATCAAATACAAGAGTTCAACTATACATTCAACAACCAAACAAGAAAAGAGTGTGCGAAATCGACCGAATACGAAGCCTTGCTGAGGATTCACGGTTGGAGTCGTCGGGTTGTCAATCCACGTCCAAGCTCGGTCTGCAACTGCGTCCGGGGTAGAGAAGGGCTGTCACCACCTTCCAATGGCCCGTCTTCTTCGTCTCACGATCCGGTGGAGGATGGCACAACTTCTCCTAGCTTGGTGAAGAAAGCTAGGTCAAGCTCTTCTTGAAGCTCAAAGATGAAGGAGGAGGCCAAGTGGAAGCTCCGGCTTGGATTTGGCGGTGAACGCTTGCCCGAAGCACCTCCCTAGGGTGGAAGATGAAGGAGGATGGCGAAAACGGCGGAGGAAATGGGCGATCTGCGGATCTTTGTGCGGATCTCCGGATTAGGGCGAGACCTGCACTATTTATACAAAAGCAGAATTGAACAATGCGCACGATCACAGGCGCACGACCAGTGGTCGTGCGCGCTATGTCCTGTGCTCGTGCGCACTGGCATGGAATATCAGGAAAAAGAACTGGGATAATGCGCACGAGAAGTGGCGCACGACCAGTGGTCGTGCGAACTAAGTCCAATGATCGTGCGATTACCCAGACAGGACTCCAGAAAATAGGAATCAATGCACACGATTAGTGGCGCACGACCGATGTTCGTGCGCAGTATGTCCAGTGGTCGTGCGCTTACCCCAGGCTGATTCTAGAAAACGTAGAGTAGTGCGCACGATCAGGGGCGCACGACCAGTGGTCGTGCGCATTATATCCCATGATCATGCGCAGTATTCCTGTTTCACAACCATCCCGGAACACGCACATGACCCATGTACCGAAAGGAAAAACCAATCACTAATCTGTGCAGACATTCCAGACAATAACAAAAAGGAGTACAGACTAAAAGAATAACACAAAACACAACCACGGGCTAAAATGTGCACTTCCTATGGAAATAAAGACAGGATGAAATATATATGATAATGAACTAAAAGTGAAGTGCAAATGCGTAAAAACTAGCCCAGATGAGTCCGAAAATAGGTATATAAAGTGGACTCATCACTTGCTAAAAACGTTTTACAATAGTTGTTGTATTCCTAGGTGAACAGGGAAGCAAATAACATAAAGTAAATCTAAACACAGAATAATCATAAAGCAATCACAAAGCACAGCCAGAAACAAAAAGAAAGACAAGCAACCAGATGACACAAGGAGCTATAGTGGTTCCCCAATCAACCTGGGTACATCCACTCTTCTACCACCCTAGGTAGGAATCCACTGCAGGATGGGTTGATCAGGTGTCCTGGGCACCAATGAGCTTTTGATAAGGTGCTCAAAAACCAAACTAGATTTTTTGATCAGGTGTCTTACCACCACTGAGTTTTGATAAGGTCTCAGAAACCAATCACAAACTTTTGAAGGGAGTTTGAAAAACCCTTTACAACAGAGAGAGAGAGAGAGAGGGGTGAGATGATCTTCTCTGTCAACAATCAGAGAGAAGATAGTGGATGTTGTCAAAGCACCCCCTGAGATCTTGAGTTCTTCAGGAAGTGAAGCTTTGCAGTAGGGTGATAGGCCTTCAGATGATTTGATCTCCAGCAAAAGCTGATTTCAGCAACAGCTGAAATGTGAGGTGTCTGGAGTCTTGAATGATGATGGTCTTTGAACACTTGAATCAAGAGAGATCTAAAAATTTCAGTTAGTTGATCTCTTTTTGTGATGTGTGTTCTTGTATGAATTTTTGAGACTAAGAATGTCTGCAACTCTCTTTCTTTCTCTTGTGTAATTATTGTTGTAAGAGCTGTAATTCTTGATGTTACAGAGAATTGTTGTTGCAGAAGTTGTTCTATGTTCTACAGCAGGAATGAAAAAGCTGATCTTTTTTTTTCCTTTTGTCTGAATAGAAATGATCCTCTGTGCAAGATAGCCGTTAGCCTGTCATAAATGACTTCCTTAACTGCATTTGTCTTCTAGAGGAAAGTCAAATAAAACATTCCTTGAAAATTCCTTGAAACTTGCTCCAGATTAATTAAAAATGGCTACAGGATCTTTGAATTAAATGCTGACAATAATTCCACAACTATCTGAATTTGAATCTTGACAAACATCTAACTCTTCAGAAAAACGTCGAACTGAGCTCCACTATCGTTGAACTGAGCTCAGAGACTGGACTTAGATAGAAACAGAGATCGTCGATCTGAGCTCAACTATCGTCGAAATGAGCTCAAAGATAGAGAATCAAAATGGAGTCAAGAACGTCGATCTGAGCTCGAAGATCGTCGAATGGAGTTCGACGACTCGTTGAAGTTGAGCTCAGATATCGTCGAATGGAGTTCGACGATTCGTCGAAGTGAGCTCAACGATCGTTGAATGGAGTTCGACGATTCGTCGAAGTGAGCTCGAGGAAATGACTTAGTCTCCAAAACTGAAAAACTCTGGTCTTGAGGGCAGCTTCCAAATCTAACTACTAACCCTTAGACTCAATTCTAATTGACCTTTAGATCTATACAATGAGGTCAAGACAGATTTCCTAAGAGACATAGTGATCCTTGCCCAAATCAGTAATAGGGTGTTCCAACAATCTCCCCCTATTTGGGTTAGTATTACTATTTACAGACATTGAAAAAAAATAAAAACATACAAAGCAGAAATGCAACAAACAAAACATTGCAGAATCACATATATTATCTCAGATAGTTCAGAAAACAAAACATACTGTCACCTTACAGAATTATTCCTTTTTCTTACTCTTTATAAGTACTATTTCTCTGTTTGGATTGAGAGCTTCTTTCTTAGATCTCCTGTCATCAGCTGCACCTAGCGATGTTTGTTGCTTTGGCCTGGGCACTATAGCTTCTGGATGTAGCTTCATGTAGCTTTCTGAATCAAAGAATTTACTAGATGAGTATCTTTCAAGTTCCATCTTTCTTTGATCTGATAATGTAGTGATATTGGATGTGTCTTTTTCTTATTCTCTGGCTTTCTTGATCTGATCTAAAACAGCCAATTCTTTCATCCTAGCTGTCCATGAGGTTGGATTGTTTTCTGGATCCTCAAATGGAACTGGAGGCTCATATCTATTTGAGGGATTATCTGGAGGAGCTCTAGAGGAGACTAAATCTTTCAGCTTATAAGGAAAGGGACCTGAAGTAGTATCAGATGGATCTTGTCCTTCCCTTTGGTAAGGATGTTGCCTGGAGTACCCTTTAGAATAAACTTGAAATTCTCTTTGATTTCCTCTGTAATTTCCTCTTCTTGACTGGTAGCCTCTAGATTGACTTCCTCTGTATTGGGATCTTCCTTGAGGTTGATGAGAGGTTTTGCTTCTGGCAGAAGGTTGAGATGCAAAGCTTCCACATGCACCTGCATTGGGTGAAGGAGGAGGAGGAGGAGGATGATTGAATTGGGATGATCCTTTATCATATTTGCTCTTCTTATTCATAGCCTTCAGTTGATTTTTGGAGTATTGCATCCAATGTTCTGTGATAGGGCAATTATGCAGTATGTAGTATGGTATGTCATTTGTGTCTTTCACTTTTGCTATAGGAACTCTCTTCATTGCTTTGCTTCTGGCCTTTCTTTTCCTTGCAATTATAGCGGAGGAGTCATCTGAATCAGTCCTAAACTGATCACTGTCTGAGCTTGGAGGATTATCATACACTACATCAATCCTTTTGAGGTAATCTTTTTGTTGTTGTGACTGAGCAGGAGAGACAGCAGAAATAGCAATAGTAGCAGCAGCAATAGCAGGAAGAGGGGTGGAAGCAATACTGGCAGAAGAAGTTGTGACAGCAGATTCAGGTACTAAACTTTCAGAATCAACGCTTTCAGATCTAACAGAAGGTACAACAGCAGTAGTATCAGATGAAACTGGAAAATCAACTTCAGAAGGAGTAACAGTAGTAACATCAGGCTCAAAATCAAATGCCTCTGTCATATGTATATCCTTAATAACATAAATATCAGAATTACCAGAAACACCAATAACAGCAGTAGGAGCAGCATCAGTAAGAGCAACAGAAACAGAAGGAGCAGCAGTATTTAGGGAATTTATAAAAGAGCTTATTAAACTGGTGTCACAGCTTGAAATAGGCACAATGGCCTTAGAGAGATCTTCAGATTGCTGGACTGGTAGGCAGTTGAAATAAACACAATCAAAAATTGATAACAGTGATTTGAGGTCCACTGTGATAACTGCAACTGGAGGTATTGGAGCTTGAGCTTCGACTGAAGATACAGCAGCAGGAGCAGCAGCAGGCAATCTATTAGCTTCATGAGGCATCTCCCCCTGCCTAGATTCAGTCAGGACTGGATCAAGGCACCAAGATGAAGGGATTGTCTGAGGAGGAAGGAGAGAGGAGAGCCTGGCAGACAGGTCTTCAACTGATTTTATAAGTGGAGCCAAAGAGGTCTCCAGCAAGAGTGATAGCCTTGGAGCTATCAGCTCATAGAGCCTGTCTGCAAGAGCTGGAAGATCTACATGCTCAAGAGGGACTTGAGCAGAGGTAGGGATTGAAGGTGGATCAACAGGAGATGTTGGTGGAGAGCTTGTGAATGGTGGAAATGAAGGTTGAGAGATGAGAATTGTGGAAATGGAAGATAATGGAATGGAAATAGATGGTGTGAAGGATGGTTGTGCAATGATATCTTGAAGTAATTGTTGGTATAAGGTAGATGAAGATGGTAGCTCGGAAGGGGATGAGGGAGAATCATCCATATAGGAATCAACTATGAGGTTGAAAGAAGGAATGTGAGAGGATGAATAAATATTTAGGTGAGGGTATTGATGTAGAGGATGGAAGAGTTCTTCTGTGAGTGGTGGAGGTGGAGAAGGAATTAAAGTGGGAGATGGGGTGGAAATTATGATGGTGGATGTGACTGTGGTAGATGAAACAAGAAGTGGAGGAGGAGGAGAAGATGAAGCAGACAAGTCTTCTGCAGGGGAAGAAACTTGAGGGGAAGTGACTGGAGCAGTCCTTGTGCCTGAAGTACTAGTTGCAGAGGGCCTGCTGAGCTTCACAATTTGCCTGTCCCATTTTCCAAACAGGGCACAGGTGAGCCTCTTGGAGGCATTGATGTGCATTCCATTTGAAACAAGCAGGGCAGGGCATCTGTTCTGAAGAAACAGCCCTAAGATTCTCCCAAAATTAACAAAGTTTTTGTTGATTTTCTTCTTGATTAGATCAAAGAAGACTTCTCCCTAGTTCAATTATTTCTTGTCCACAAGAGCACCCATCAAGCAGAGCTGATACTTGGAGATGGTATCATGAGCTGAGTGTTTGGCCAACAACACCTTTCCAACAAGATCAGCCAGAAATCTGTACTCAACAGACAGATTTTTCTTCAGCAGTTTGCTAGGGTTTGCATCTGAATGTCCCATTCTATTAAGCAAATCAGAAAACTCCTCTCTAGAAATCTCAGCAGAATCCTCTCCAGAATTTAATTGAAAAATCTCTGTCAAGGCAGCAGGTGCGAGAGATACATGGGTTCCTGAGATTGTTCCAATCACTGTATTCTGATCCTGATTATGGGCAGTATATACCCATTCCTTGATCTCATCTGCAGCTAATTTGATCCTGGTGGACATTATGGTAACTAGCTTTTGTTCCTTGAAAAGTTCTAGAATATCTTTGAAATTTGATCGCTATTACTGAAAGAGTCCATGTCGATATCAAAACTTGCATCAAATTTCATTGCGGCCAGGATTGCAACTGAGACGGCCATTGATTCCTGCAAAAATCAACAAACAAACGACCAAGTGTAGATAAGTTTGGAGGGAAAGAGAAGGTTTACAGAAAGTATGAAAGCGCAAAGGGAGAACGACGGCCGAAAAATGAGTTTTATATTAGGGTTCGACGTAGAAAAGGAAAGATCGTTGAACTCTGTTCGACGATCTGGGCTTCTAAAGGAAACTGAAAGGTCATCAATATTGTCGATCTCCGTTTGACGATATTGGAGAGCGTCGAGCTCCGTTCGACGATAGTTGAGAAAATAAAATCGTCGAGCTCCGCACGACGATCGCTGACCTGAAGAAAGATAGTTTGGCACTATCTGAGAAGCGCTGAACTCTGATCGATGATTTAGGAAATCGTCGATCTCCGTTCGACGATCTGGGGGAAAATCGCCGAGCGTAGTTCAAAGATCAGAAACACTCTATACACTAGAAAAATCATTTTATTTGCCTAGTCTTGGTCAATTTTAGAGTTTTAGAATCTTGGATATTATTTTAGACTTCCTCCATCTAACATTCCTAAATGATTCGGGTAGAAAGTGTGTTTCTTTTCATCCAAAGGTTTGGTAAAAATATATCCCCTTTGCAAATTAGTTGGGATATATTGAATTTCAATTTTATTTTTCTCAACATTATCCCTTAGAAAGTGATGCCTAATTTCTATGTGTTTTGTCCTACTATGGAGGACTGGATTTTGTGCTTTGGAAATAGCACTAGTATTATCACAAAATATTTTTAACTTCTCTAAGTTGTAGCCATAGTCTAGGAGTTGATTTTGAATCCACAAGATTTGTGAACAACAACTACCTGCAGCCATATACTCAGCTTTAGCAGTTGAAGTTGACAAAGATGTTTGTTTCTTCCAAAACCAGAAGATAAGTCTGTCACCAAGAAACTGACAAGTTCCACTGGTGCTTTTCCTGTCTATTCTACATCCAGCATATTCAGCATCAGAAAATCCATTTAAGTCAAATGCTGAGTCTTTTGGATACCAGAGACCTATATTTGGATAACTTTTTACATACCTGAGAATCCTTTTTACTAAGGTTAGGTGTGACTCTCTAGGGCTCACTTGGAATCTAGCACATATGCATGTAGCAAACATTATGTCAGGTCTACTAGCTGTAAGGTACAATAAAGAGCCAATCATTGCTCTATATGTTGTCTGATCAACAGGTTTCCCATGTTCATCAGCATCTAATACAACATTAGTAGGCATAGGTGTTTTCATACATGATGCTTCAGACATACCAAATTTCTTAACCAATTCTTTTGCATACTTGGTTTGAGAAATGAATATGCCTTCAGCATGTTGTTTGATTTGCAATCCTAGAAAGAAGGATAGCTCACCCATGCTACTCATTTCAAATTTAGAATTCATTAGGATGGAGAACCTTCTGCACAAATTTGAATCAGTAGAACCAAATATAATATAATCTACATAGATTTGTACTAGTAGGGTATGGGACTTATGGGTACTAATAAAAAGTGTTTGGTCTACTCTACCCCTTATAAACTCATTTTTTAGAAGAAAGCATGTTAGGGTCTCATACCATGCTCTAGGAGCTTGCTTTAGACCATATAATGCTTTATGCAATTTGAAAACATAATCAGGATGAGTTGAAGAGATAAAACATAGGGGTTGTCTAACATAGACTTCTTCTTTGATATATCCATTGATAAAAGCACTATTTACATCCATCTGGTATACTTTGAAACCTTTGTGTGCTGCATATGCTAAGAAGATTCTTATGGCCTCTAACCTTGCAACTGGTGCAAAAGTCTGGTCATAATCTATCCCTTCTTCTTGAGAATACCCTTGAGCAACTAGCCTTGCCTTGTTACTTACAATGACTCCTTGATCATCCAATTTGTTTCTGAATACCCACTTTGTTCCAATAATGGAGTGATCCTTAGGCCTTGGTACTAGTTCTCAAACTTTGTTCCTTTCAAATTTATGCAACTCTTCTTGCATTGCAATGATCCAGTGTGGATCTTGCTCTGCATCTTGAATGGATTGAGGTTCAATTTGAGAAAGGAAGCAAGTGTGCATCAGGTTTTGGTTGACCTGATTTCTAGTTTGCACACTAGCTGAGATGTCTCCAATCACTTGGGAAATTGGATGGTCTCTTAATGTTACTAAATCAACAGGGGGTGTTGATTGTTCAACAACCTGTGTTGTTGTTTCCTCTTGTGGTACAACAACTAGCTCTTCAAGAAGTTTCTCTTCAGGATGTTGAATGTCTTTTTCATCTTCACTGCTTTCCTCTTTTTTAATATTTTATAATCTGTCCAAGTCTTCTGCAAGAGAGTGTACCTGCAAAGGTTCTATGGTAGAAGTATTCTTCTCCTTGAAAGACATATTAGATTCATCAAAAGATATATGAACAGATTCTTCAATTTTGAGAGTTGATTTATTATATACCCTATAAGCTTTACTGATCATGGAGTATCCTAGAAACACTCCTTCATCAGCTTTAGCTTGAAATTTTGCTAAGTATTTCTTGTCATTATTGTGAATGTAACATATACAACCAAAAATTCTAAAATAGTCTACTTTAGGTTTCTTCCATTTGAGTAATTCATAGGGAGTCTTGCCCTTCAGTTTATATATTAAACTTCTATTCAACACATAGTTGGAGGTGTTCACTGCCTCTTCCCAAAAAGATAGAGGAAGGTGAGCATCTGACAACAATGTAGTGGCAGATTCAATAAGGGTTCTATTTTTCCTTTCAGCTATCCATTTTGTTGAGGAGTTATAGGAGCTGAGAAAGTGTGCCTGATCCCTTCACTCTAACAGAACTCTTGCATAAGAAGAGAATCAAACTCTGTCCCATGATCACTTCTAATCAGAGCAATGTGAGTCTTGAACTCACTCTGTATGTATTTGAGAAACTCTGTCAAACACTTAAAGTTATCTGACTTCTTCCTCAGAAAGAACACCCATGTGAATCTAGAGAAGTCATCTACAACCACTAAAGTGTAAGATTTCCCTCCTAATATTTGTACTGTAATGGGTCCAAAAAGATCCATGTGTAACAGATACAAAATCCTAGGTGAATCACTCTTATTAAGTGACTTGAAACTATTTTTGCTTTGCTTGCCTAATTGACAAGCCCTGCAGAGTCCTTCCTTCTTGTAGGGGCCAGAAGGTAGTCCTCTAACAAGGTTGTCCTTGGATAGCCTATCAATGGTTCTAAGGTTTATAGGTACTAGTCTCTTATGTCATAGCTCATTAGGTCTACAAATAGAATTAAACAGGCAAATATCTACTTCTGTTGAAGGAAAGTCTACTAAATAGATGTTACCTTTCCTTTTACCTATCAACACAGTTGTGTTGTCCTCTGATTTGATCTTGCATAAGGATTTGCTGAAAGTCACTTGGTAGCCTTCATCACATAGTTGACTGATGCTGATCAAGTTATGCTTCAGTCCTTCCACATAGGCTACTTTCTTGAATGTGACTGTGCCAATTTGAACTGCACCATATCCTTTTGTTAGTCCAATGTTTGAATCACCAAATATGACTTTGGGTCCAAGCTTGGCTTTGAAGGATGTGAAATTATCCTTGTTTCCTGTCATGTGCTTGGAGCACCCACTATCCAAATACCATTGCTAGTTTGATGTTGGATAGGTCTTCACCTGCACATAAAGCAATTTATTTGTTTTTGACCCAGTTTACCTTGGGCCTAGGTTGATAACCTTTAAATTCAGAAATAAATGACATCCCTGGTTGACTCTTATAACCTTCAGGATGATATCTCCTTGGAGGTATTATCCATTCAGTATAAGGGTTGAATCTTTGGGATGAAGGACCCCTAGGATTGGATTTTGGTTTACCCTTGAAAAAGTTTTCAAAACTCTGATCTCTGTTCGATGATCGCTGAGCTGAGTTCGACGATCTTGGGTCAGATCGTCGAGCTCCATTCGAAGATCGACCATGCCAGAGTTCAGGGTTTAGAGATCGTCGACCTAAGTTCGACAATTTTGGCTGAGATTGTTGATCTCCGTTCGGCAATCGTCTAGCTCCGTTCGACGATTTCTGTTGAACTCTTATTTTCTTGGGTAAGTCAGAATTTTTCCTAGCTGTCTCTACAACTCCTTTACCTTTATCAGAGATAAATTTAATTGGGGATGTTAGTACTATAGGTTGGCTGGATGAAGCACCCAAGCCCAGTGTACTGTTGAATCTTGAGTTCACTGTGCTTGTGATGTACATTAGCTTGATACTTCTCCCATTAAGGGATTCTTCAAGCTTTTTGTCCTCTGATAGCTCACTTTTCAGTAAAGCTATCTGCTCGCTACAGCACTCCAACTCCTCAGAGAGTTTGAGGTTTTCTGATTTTAAGTTACTGTGTTCAGATAATTGATTTCTGAGAGAAATGATTTCATTCTCAGATTTTAATAAGTCTAAACATAGTGCTTTAAACTTATACTTGAAGTCCTCAGAGTTAAAAATAAAGGAACTTATTACCTAGTCCTCTTCAAATTGAGTCTCTGAGTCTGACTCTGACTCTTCTACATCAGAATTGTGTTGTGAGGCATTGATAGCCATCATGCAGAATTCCTTTTCATCAGCATCATCTTCATCATCACTTGAGCTGGATGAAGCTTCTGATTCTTCTTCTGTTTCACTCCAAGTTTCAGCAACAAATCCCTTCCTTGTGTGTTTGTTCTTGCTGGAGGAGGTTTTGCCATTGCCATTCTTCTTGAAGTCCTTGTCTTTTCTTCTTTCTTTCTTGTCCTTTTTGTCCTTGTTTTTATTTTCTGGACAGTCAGACACAATGTGGCCTGGTTTCCTGCAACCAAAGCAAATAATTTCTTTGTTATTTGATTTATCATACCTTGGCTTGTCATGCTCTTTGTATGATCTTTTCCTGAAGTCCTTTCAAGCCATTTTGTAAAATCTTTTGGCAAGTAGACTTAGCAATTCCTCATTGCCTGTGACCTTCTCTTCAGGCTGATCTTTAGTGGCTTTGAAAGCTATTGACTTTTCCTTTCTTGTGGCTGGTGAGGCAGCCTTCTGCTCTTCTTCTCTGTTCTTAATGAGCAGCTCATAAGACTTGAGCTTGCCCAGGAGAGCTTCAGTGGTGATCTCATTTAGACTTCTGGCATCCTTGATTGGCCAGATCCTTGAGTACCAAGTGCTTGGGAAGCACATTAGGATTTTATCATTTAGCTCAGTCAATGAGATCTCTTTGTCTAAAGTTTTCAGCTCATTGACTATGAGACTGAGTCTGTTATACATGTCTGCTACTGACTCAACTTCTCCTTTCTTGAAATTCTCATATTGGGTTATGAGGTGATATCTTCTGTCTTTTCTCTCATCAGCTAATCCTGAGACTATTTCAGATAGCTTGTCCCAAATGTCCTTTGCTGAGTTGTATTCAGCTACCTTTTGGAAAATCTCATCAGACATAGTCTGGGCTAGAATGTTCATAGCTTTTGCATCTACAACTTTCCATTTCTTGATCTCTGCATCTGTTCCTGATGGAGGTGGAACAGCACTTGTACTTGTATTCTCTGGAGGTCTTGGGCACACTATCAAAACAGAATTGAAAATATCCTCATCAATAGAGTTCATGTACAGTCTAATTCTTGCCTTTCAAAGTGTAAACTTGGAGAGATTGCACACTGGAGGTCTAGTGCTAGCATAATCTTTGTTTTGGGCCATGTTTTGTGATGAAATAATCCTAATAACAAACTCAAAACAAGCAGATCTAACTAGAGGGATCTTTGAGTTCAGGTGTTAGCCTGTGCAACCACTGAGATGTGGTATTTTTAACCAACCTCCCTCTGATACTAATTGAAAGTGCAAGTTAGATCTGATATACTCTAGAGGGGGGGGGGGGGTGAATAGAGTATGGTGCTCGCTAAAAACGTTTTACAATAATTGTTGTATTCCTAGGTGAACAGTGAAGCAAATAACATAAAGTAAATCTAAACACAGAACAATCACAAAGCAATCACAAAGCACAGCCAGAAACAAAAAGAAAGACAAGCTACCAGATGACACAAGGAGCTATAGTAGTTCCCCAATCAACCTGGGTACATCCACTCTTCTACCACCCTAGTTAGGAATCCACTGCAGGATGAGTTGATCAGGTGTCTTGGGCACCAATGAGCTTTTGATAAGGTGCTCAAAAACCAAATCAGATTTTTTGATCAGGTGTCTTGCCACCACTGAGTTTTTATAAGGTCTCAAAAACCAATCACAAACTTTTGAAGGGAGTTTGAAAAACCCTTTACAGCAGAGAGAGAGAGAGAGAGGGGTTAGATGATCTTCTCTGTCAACAATATGAGAGAAGATAGTTGATGTTGTCAAAGCTCCCCCTGAGATCTTGAGTTGTTCAGGAAGTGAAGCTTTGTAGTAGGGTGATAGGCCTTCAGATGATTTGATCTCCAGCAAAAGCTGATTTCAGTAACAGCTGAAATGTGAGGTGTCTGGAGTCTTGAATGATGATGGCCTTTGAACACTTGAATCAAGAGAGGTCTGAAAATTTCAGTTAGTTGATCTCCTTCTGTGATGTGTGTTCTTGTATGAATTTTTGAGACTGAGAATGTCTGCAACTCTCTTTCTTTCTCTTGTGTAATTGTTGTTGTAAGAGCTGTAATTCTTGTTGTTGCAGAAGTTGTTCTATGTTCTACAGCAGGAATGAAAAAGCTGATCTTTTTTTTCCTTTTGTCTGAATAGAAATGATCCTCTGTCCAAGATAGTCGTTAGTCTGTCATAAATGACTTCCTTAACTGCATTTGTCTTCTGGAGGAAAGTCCAATAAAACATTCCTTGAAAATTCCTTGAAACTTGCTCCAGATTAATTAAAAACGGCTACAGGATCTCTGAATTAAATGCTGACAATAATTCCACAACTGTCTGAATTTGAATCTTGACAAACGTCTAACTCTTCAGAAAAACGTCAAACTGAGCTCCACTATCGTTGAACTGAGCTCAGAGATTGGACTTAGATAGAAATAGAGATCGTCGAACTGAGCTCAACTATCGTCGAACTGAGCTCAGAGATAGAGAATCAAACTAGAGTCAAGAACGTCGATCTGAGCTCGAAGATCGTCGAATGGAGTTCGACGACTCGTTGAAGTTGAGCTCAGAGATCGTCGAATGGAGTTTGACGATTCGTCGAAGTGAGCTCAACGATCGTCGAATGGAGTTCGATGATTCGTCGAAGTGAGCTCGACGAAATAACTTAGTCTCCAAAACTGAAAAACTCTGGTCTTGAGGGCAGCTTACAAATCTAACTACTAACTCTTAGACTTAATTCTAATTGACCTTTAGATCTATACAATGAGGTCAAGACAGGTTTCCTAAGAGACATAGTGATCCTTGCCCAAATCAGTAATAAGGTGTTCCAACACCTTGGCTTGTCATCTTGTCTAGATGACTTCCTTCTTAAATCCTTCTTAGCCATCTTGTAGAATCTCTTGGCTACGAGACTCAGAAGTTCTTTACTACCTGATGGAGGTTCTGTTTCTTCTGAAGTTTTGTATGATATGTTTTTCTCTTTTCTAGCTGATGAGGGAGTCTTCTGCTCAGCAGCTTCTCTGGTCTTCATTAACTGTTCATAGGACTTGAGATTTCCTAGTAGAGATTCAGTGGAGATCTCATTCAGACTTCCGGCCTCCTTGATTGGTCAGATTCTGGAATCCCATGAGCTGGGGAAGCACATAAGGATTTTATCATTGACCTTAGTCAGTGTTATGTCCTTATCCAGGGTTTTCAGCTCATTGATGATTGACCTGAGTCTATTGTACATGTCACTCACTGACTCTGACTCGTCTTTCTTGAAGTTATCATATTGAGAGATGAGATTTGATCTTATATCTTTCCTCTCATTTGCAGATCCAGTAACCATCTAGTTTAGAGAATCTCAGATAGCCTTAACTGAGGTGCACTCTGCCACTTTCTAGAAAATGTCATCTGACATTGTCTGAGCAAGAATGTTCATGGTCTTGGCATCAGCTATCTTGGCCTTCTTTTGTGCATCCGTCCACTCAAGTGGTGGAATAGCATGAGTACTAGAAGTTGCAGTAGATGTAGCCTCTGGAATTGGTGGTCCTGTCAAAATTGAATTAAAAATATCTTAATCAATAGAGTTCATATATAATTTAATTCTTGCCTTCCAGATAACAAACTTGTTCAGATTACAAACTGGAGGTCTGGTGCTTGCATAATTCTTGTTCTGTGCCATGATATGAAATAACCAAAATAACTAAGGAAAAAGAAATCAGATCTATCAAGGATCTATTGGTTCAAGTGTTACCTCGTACAACAAAGGAGACCAACCCTCTAATACCAATTGAAAGACAACTTTGGCAATTGATAATCTACTGATAGCAATTGAAAGTTAGGGGATAGACCTGATTACTCCAGAGGGGGGCGGGGTGAATAGAGTATCTTAAAACTTTTTGTCTAAAAAAATTTATCAGAGAAATAAGTGATAATATATGTAGTATAAAATGAAATGGAAACTAAGCTAAACTACACTATCACAGCACAACAAAACAAATAGAAAATGAATAACCAGACAACACAAGAATTTTATAGTGGTTTCCCAAACTGGGTACATCCACTCTTCGACCACCCTGGTGGGAATCCACTATGAGGTTTTTGATCAGGTGACTGCCACCACAAGATCTATTTACAGGGATATCTCACAACCCTTTAGGCTTTTGATCAGGTGTCCAAAAACCAACAATAAACTTTTGAAGGGAGTTAATAAACCCTTTGTACATGAGGTTGAGAGAGTTAATTGTGTCTTCTCTTTTCTCTATTCAATAGAGAAGACTCAGTGGATTGTTATTGTCAAAGCTCCTTCTGAAATGTTGAGAAGTTCAGAAAGCCTGGAGCTTTGCTCAGGGTGTAGGTCTTCAGCCTTGTCCTGTTGAAATCCAAGAACATGTAGACAGATCTACAGTTTATGTCCTTGAGGATTCCTGAAGTAGAAGTTAAAGAAGACTTTTAATATAAGATTGATGTTCTTCTTCAGTTTTCTGAAAGATCAAGGGGAAAACAGAAAGTTTTCAGCACAGAGAAGAAGTAGATATTCTTCAGTATATTTCTGTATCTCTTCTCTGTATCACTTCTTGTGTTGTGTATTCTGTGTATATCACTGTATATCTTTTTTCTTGCTTGCTTGTATCAATATCTCCTATTGTCTGAAAAAAAATTCTCTTATATATTATGCTGTCAAATTCTCCTCTTGAATTTTGAATTCCAAGCATTAATTACTGAATAATTCTGGAGAATGAAACAGCTGGAATATATTCTTGAATGAGTTTTCCCAACTGTCCCATTTAAATAATCAAGCAATTAACTCTGATTTAATCCATAATTAATGCTGCCAAGAACTGCTATATTCTTGAGAATTGTTGAAGTTGGTGACCGGGCGGTCTGGCGGTCTGTCTTGGCGGGTTGAAGACAGCGCGGTCTGGCGGTTTGTCTCAGCGGGCTTGGAGACCGGGCGGTCTGGCGGTCTACCCTGGCAATCTCTCTTTCTCTCTGGTGGTAGCCGTACAGTTAGCCCTTCTGTCTAACCGCACGGCTTGTGCGGTTTGTTTTGTATAGTCCGCTTAGTCCTGTAAATTTTTAGTCCCACATCTCTTATTTGTATTCTCTCATCTCTCCTCCATTCTATATAAGGGAGGGCATACCTTTGTAATAGATACCTTTTTCAGATAATAAAGTTTAAGTTAAAACCATTTCGGTTTGTTTTCTGTTCGGTTTTTAACATGGTATCAGAGCACTCGATCTATTCCTCCTGATTGTGTGCTCTCTCTCTACTTTCGCGGCTTGATTCCCCATCTGTCCGCACGACCTGTCCGCGCAGCTTGCCCCTTCCTTTTCGCGACCTGTTTTCTCGATCTCCTCTATTCGCCATACTCTACTTCTTGTTGCCTTCTACCCGCTCCTGCTTGCTAGTCGCCCCGGCCTCATCTTTCGTCGTGCGACTTGTTCTCCTCTGTTCGCCCGAATTTTTCAAGTCGGGCGCCTTCTTTCCCTCTGCTTTGCTCTGCTTCTTGGTAGAGGCCTTCCTAGCCGCACAACCTGTTTTCTGTTCGCCCGGCTTGGTGCTCTTTTCTCATCTTCGCTTTACCGTTCGGCTTCTTTCTCTTCTCGCGGCTTGTTCTTATCGTTGCGGTTTGCTCCTCTCTTGCTTCCATGGCTTTCCCCTTCTCCAGCCTGTCCACCTCCTTGGTCACCTCTTCTGGTAGTGCTCACGTTGTTACTCACGGAAGATGGCTAATCGACTCTGGTGCAACAAATCATATGACAGACAATCCTCAATGTTTCTCTCTTCTTGAAACACATGCTCAATTGCCCCCGGTCATTGTTGCTGATGGATCTCCCTCCCTGGTCCATGGGACGGGCATGGTTCAAGTCCCTCCATCTCTCTGCCTGGCTGATACCCTCTATGTTCCCAAGTTTCCATGCAATTTATTATCGGTTACTTCTTTATGCAAGCAACTACGGTGTTCTGTCATATTCACCCCTACCTCTTGTGCTTTTCAGGATCCGGACTCCCAATGGACGATTGCTACCGGGACTGAGAGTGGTGGCCTCTACTTCCTCGACAATGTTTCTGCTCTATCTGCCTTATCCTCCTCCTCTACAGATCTTCTCCAATGGCATCTTCGCCTTGGACATGCTCCTCCCTGAATTCTACGTCAGCTCCTGCCGCACCTCCCTCCTCATCATCCTCCTCTACACTGTGATGCATGTCAACTTGGCAAACATCACCGCTCATCCTTCCCACCAACGCAAATTCGGGGCTCTTCCCGTCCGTTCGACCTCATTCACTCTGACATATGGGGTCCCGCTCCTAACCTCACCATCGGTCGGGGTAGTTCATATTTTGTCACCTTCATTGATGATTTCTCTCGATGTACGTGGGTGTATCTTCTCAAAGATCGCTCCGAGCTGTTCTCTGTTTGGACCTCATTTTATTCTATGGTTAAGACTCAGTTTGATACGTCTATTAAAATCCTTCGTTCTGACAATGCTAAGGAGTATCTTAGCCAAGACTTCTCCTCTTTTTGTATTCACCATGGTGTTATTCGTCAAACAAGCTGTGTCTACACCTCACAACAAAATGGGGTGGCGGAACGCAAAAACCGTCACCTCCTTGTATTCGCTCGCACTATGATGACTCAAATGCATGTTCCTCGCTCCTATTGGGGCTATGCTGTCCTCCTCTCCTGCTATCTCATCAATCGCCTTCCCTCCACAGTTCTCCACGATGCTACCCCCTTCTCCATTCTTTATCCGGACAAGGATCCCTTTCCTCTTCCTCTGCACATCTTTGGGTGCACCACCTTTGTGCACTCTCTCGCTGCCAGCCGTGATAAACTCTCACCACGTGCCACTAAATGTGTCTTTCTGGGGTACTCTCCCACTCAGAAAGGTTATTGTTGCTTTGACCCCGTTACCCGCAAGCAATTTGTCTCTGCGGATGTCACCTTCTTTGCCAATGCATCTTACTTCTGTCCCGCTTCCTCCTCTCCTCCTCCTGATCCTACTTCTCATACCAATCCATACATTCCCTCTGCTCCCACTGATGTTCCGCCATCTCCACTCACTCCACCATCTTCCCCATCCCCATCATCTCCACCCTCTACTCCGCTTTCTCCCTCCACTCCGCTGCCATCTCTCTACTCCCGGGCCAGCTCTCTCCACCACGGATACTCCGGATACTGAGGCACCTGCTGACCTGGATCTCCCGATTGCTCTTCGCAAAGGTGTTCGGGCATGTACCCAACACCCGCTTGCAATTGTTTCCTACGATCGTCTTACCCCTTCTCGCAGAGCTTTTGCACTGGCTATCTCGGCCACTGTCACCCCCCGTTCCTACCAGGAGGCCCTTACTATTCCTCATTGGAAAGTTGCCATGGATAAGGAGATTGCTACTCTCACTGAACGGGGTACCTGGACCCTTATTCCTCCTCCTTTCGGCAAAGATGTTGTTGGTTGTCACTGGGTCTTCGTGGTGAAGTTTCTCCCGGATGGCAGTGTGGATCGTTATAAGGATCGCCTGGTTGCCAAGGGTTTTACCCAAACTTATGGCATTGATTACTTTGACACTTTCTCTCCAGTGGCTCATCTCAGCACTATTAGGGTTCTTCTCTCTGTGGCTGTCAACAGGGATTGGCCCGTCTCGCAGCTAGATGTTAAGAATGTCTTCCTCTATGGTGATCTGCAGGAAGATGTTTACATGGAGCAACCTCCTGGGTATGTTGCTCAGGGGGAGACACGGGTATGCAGGCTAAAGAAGGCTATCTATGGCCTCAAGCAGAGTCCTCGTGCCTGGTTTAACAAGTTCAGTGGCATTGATGCGGCCATTGGTTTTACAAGAAGCTCAGCAGATCACTCCTTGTTTGTTCGGAAAACCGCCTCTGGTCTAGTTGTTCTTGCGGTTTATGTTGATGATATTCTTCTTACTGGCGATGACCAGGATGGGGTATTGATGACCAAGAAACACCTTCGTCAACATCTGGTCACAAATCATATGGGCTCCCCGAAATACTTTCTGGGGATTGAAATCTCTAGAAATCCCAACTCCATGGTCCTTTCCCAACGGAAGTATGCTCTTGATCTTTTAAAGGAGGCAGGACTGACTGGTGCTAAACCTGCACGTTGTCCTATGGATGCTGGAGAAGACAAAACTTGGACAGATGACTTGCCTCTTCTCTCCGATCTTACAAGATACCAGTGTCTGGTGGGCAAGCTCATATATCTCACGGTAACCAGACCCGACATCTCTTATGTTGTGGGCAAGGTGAGCCAGTTCATGCAAGCTCCGAGGGAGTGTCATCTACAATCTGCTCTGAGGATATTAGAGTATATTAATGTTGGGTATTGTATCCACAATGCACCTGATTTGAAGAAGCCCCTGGACAAGCTAAGGTCAATAGACTATGTATTTGATAAAGTCTTTCTAGTTGTGCTTGCAGTTTTTCCACGCTAAGTGCACACCAATGTCAGGGTGCAGTAGGTCAATATACACGGGTCTGCACGACGTAATCCCTCGTTGAGCAGATCAGTGTGTTGGCCTACGTGTATTCTCTCTATTGGAGTGCACTTATTTTCAAGCACAGGGCTGTAAATATGCAGGAGCAGACAAGGAGCAAGGATGGGTCAAGAAGCACCTCATAGGTGGAAAGACGAAAATTCGTCTAAGTTTAAATTGACGAGAATCACCAAGTGATTCTCGCCGATTCGGCGAGAATCACTTGTGATTCTCGCCGATTCGTCGAGAATCAGAAGTTGATTCTCGCCAAACTCGATCCAGCCACTTCTAAGCAAGCACCTCTGCTTCTAAGTAAGAATCGACGAGAATCACCAAGTGATTCTCGCCGATTCGGCGAGAATCACTAGTGATTCTTGTCGAATCGTCGAGAATCACTGGTTGATTCTCGCCGTCTCGACCTGGCCTAAAGCAGTGCGTGCAACCAAGGCAAATTCGACAAAAATCATCTTTGATTCTCGCCGAATCGTCGAGAATCACCTTTGATTCTCGGCGACTCGGCGAGAATCACTTTTGATTCTCACCGATTTTGACTTGGGCGTTTTTCTGGAATTTCCTGAACCGGATTCTGCCGCTGTTAAGATTCTGGACCGTGACTTAGGGATTCAGCTTGTGGGTCCCACAACGTTCATTTTGGAAAGAATCTACAGTATTTATATACGGGTATTTTGAACGGAATACCTAGACAGAAAGAAGCCGAGCAGAGCAAACCCTAAAATCGCGAAATACCTCCGCCGCATCCGTCGCCGCTCGCGCTAGTCCGTCGCCGCTGCTGATCGTCTTTCTTCCCGATCTCCGGCGATAGAAGCTTAGCAAAGCTCTGAGTCTCACGTGTCTATCCGGAGATCTCTTGTCTCTTGATTTGTTGACCGGGAAAAACTCCCCCATCCGAATCGATCGATACGACTGATCCTAGAGTGACCGTTGGAAGACCAAGCTAGCTTCGCTACGAAGTTTGGATCTTAAAGTTCAGCAGCCGCTCATCATCATAGCCGCCGATCCCGAAGCTAGCCGCCGCTCGTGTTGCTGCCGCCGGTTCCGGGGAGATCCTCTCCAAGAGAGACCAAGGTTGTAGACTCTTCGTTGACTTCACGAACACGTCGTTGAACGAAGAGGAACACCGTAGTCTCCAAACGAAGTTTGTATCTCGTGTACATTCTATATTTACTTTTGTTGTAAAGGAACTTTTATTCCGTGTTGTAAGGGTTGGGTGCAACCCGATTTGTGGGAGTGTTGACTCTCACGTGTGGAAGGGTTCCTTCCGATAGTGCAGGGATTGGATTTCAATCATGTTGGAGAAGTGACTGAGTCGTCCCTTGTTGGGAGATGGGTCGAAGGGGGAAAGTGGATGTACCCAAGTTGGGGAACCACTATAAATTGCATGTGTATTCTGTGTGCTGTGCCTTTTATTTTTATTGTGCAGGTACATTCGTAAATTCCGCAAAAGCGCTACACGTCACCTATTCCCCCCCCCCCATAGGTGCACTTTGCCGACACTAGGTGAACTTTCAAGTGGTATCAGAGCTAGGTTCCTCATCAAAAAGGTTAACAACTTGAGTTGAATCCTGCCACTAGTGTCAACAAGGAGGCATACATCTACCATGGATGGGCTCAAGTACTCCGGCAAGATCCCAGTGTGCAACAGGCTCAACTTTCCTATCTGGAAGGAAAGGATCAGGTTCTACATGGAAGCAGTGGATCCTCGACTGTTCATGATCGTGCTGGAGGGACCTTATGTCCCCACTAAGGCCTCCACCATTGATCCCACCAAGAAAGTGCCGAAGACACTCTCTGAAATGGACAAGGACGAGATGGTGCTAGTGGGCCTTGACATGAAGGCAAGAAACATCCTGGTCAGCGCAGTTGATGACTCTATGATGCAAAACTTCAGCAACTGCAGGACAGCACAGGAGATCTGGCAGTGCCTGATCATCCTAATGGAGGGCACAGATGAAGTGAGGGATGATCGGAGATCCCTCCTGAACCAGAAGTATGAGGCCTTCAGACAAGGGCCTAAGGAAGAGATCGGAGTCACCTACGAGAACTTCCTAAAGATTGTCAACGCCCTCAAGGGCTACGGAAGAGTGTTCACCAATGGTGAACTCAATGACAAATTCCTTAGGTCCCTTACTAAGGAATGGGATACAAAGATCTGCGCCATCAGAGAATTTGGCAGACTAGCAGAAACTGATCCACAAATCCTGCTTGGGAAGCTGATGTCCTATGAGCTACAGCTGAACACCAGGAAAGCAGAGGAAGAAGCAGAGAAGGCTGCTGCAAAAGAAAAGACTATGGCCCTAAAAGCCAGTTACTCCAGAAAGGGCAAGGGTGCGATGTCATACCGTGCGAGGAATAAGGAAGAGGAGGAGGACTCTGAACCATGCTCCTCCGGCTCAGAGCTGTCGGAGGAGGATTTCTCCCTCATCACCCGAGAGTTCAAGAAGTTCCTCAAGATGAGGAATCAAAGAAAGAAAGACAGCTCCTCCTCCAGGCATCAGAAGAAAAATTATTCTTCTGACAGGTATGCATCTAAACCTAACAAACATCGTTCTTCTGATATTATTTGCTTTGGATGCAATAAGCCAGGACACGTCGTGGCCTACTGCTATCAAAGCAAAAGAGACAAAGGGAAAGGAGAGGAGCTCAAATCCTCCAGAGATAAGAAGAAGGAGCGGAGCTACATCGCCAGAAGGCCAAAGACACTAAGTGAGTCTGATTCCTCAGACTCCAGTGATGATGAGGAAGCCTACTTCGGGCTGGTGGGTCGCTCCGACTCAGAAGGAGAATGTCCCCCATTTACTGGGAAGGTAAAAGCTCACACCCCTCTCTCCGACTCCGAATCTGATCCTGAGTCACAGGATGATGAACCTGAGGATGGCCCTTCAGCCCGTGAAGCTGAGCTCCTCAAGAAGTATGAGCTTCTGCTCAACACTTTCGATGAGTGCCGAAAGAGACAGAAGGCTGAGAAGAAGGAAGTAAAATTCCTTAAGGGTGAGTGTGTATCCCTAAGGGAAGAGGTCACTAGCTTGATTTCTCTCCGACAGGAACACCTTGACCTGACTTCAAAGCATTCAGAGTCTTTGAAGCTCCTTGATCTAAAGCAGGAGGAAGTCGACAAGTTGGAAGAACTACTTGCGGCAGAAAGGAAGATCGTCAAGAGCTTCTCCATGCCAAAAACAGTTCTTCCAGTCGTTGATACCTTCTCTGCTCAGGCCAAAGGAGCTGGCTTGGGGCATAAAGTGGTATCTGGTTCTTCATCTAGGAGAAACAAGAACCAGAGGAAGAATAAGGCCGCCAAGAAGGCCTCTGCTGATGAAAATGGTAAGGCTCCTCTTAGTCCTGTTGTGTTCAGAAAGCCTGGCTTTCCTTGCAACCAACATGACTTTGAGTCAACATTTGGGCATCATTTCCGGCCCTCGGTTGCAAAGACAAAGAGCCGGTATGACGGTTGGAACTTTCCCCGGAACTTCGGTGAGAGTGCCTTCAAGGCACCTTATGAGGAAATCCACATAGGAAATTATGGTCCGTTCTCTAGCGGCCATAATGGAAAGCAGGCACCAAAAGCAAAGCCTGTTATACAGAAGGTGACAAAGTCATGTGACTGTTGTCACCATGAGGCCTCCACCTCCAGATCCAAGGCCCCAGCAGTACCCACCGTTCCCAGGGTAAGGCAGGAGCCTAGGAAGAGGTACAACAAATTTGACTATTGGTGTTGTGGCAAAGTCGGTCACTTTGCCGTGGATTATTGGTTTAATCCAAGGAATTACGAGACTCCCCATGTTAGCAATGCGAGACCGACCACTCGTAGGGTTAACCAACCGAGGGGGAGTGTGCTAACCAGGAATCTAGGACCCAAGTTCGATTGGGTTCCTAAGGCAAATTAATTTTGTTTTGCAGGAATGTCCAAAGGCAACCAAAACGCCGATCTGGTATTTGGACAGTGGATGCTCCCGGCATATGACCGGGACAAGAAGCCTGCTGCGTGATTACACTCCAGTCGAGAGTGGACCCAAAGTCATCTTTGGAGGGTCAGATCGAGGAGTCACCAGAGGTTATGGTATGATTTCCAACGGTATAATCTCTATCACCGACGTGGCTTATGTTGAAGGGTTAAACCATAACCTGATCAGTGTAAGTCAGTTATGTGATAAAGGTTATGACGTTAAGTTCTGCAAGGATAAATGTCTGATAATTTCACGTACCTCTTCTGAAACGGTATTATCAGGCATTAGGAGCAGAAATATCTTCTGTTTAGATTTTCTCAGTTTAGATTCATCTACCCCCGTATGCCTTGTGGCAACAGGCAGTGCATCTCTTTGTGAACAATGGCACAAGAGATTGACACATATTAATTTCAAGACAATTAGTATGCTGTTTTCTAAGGACTTGGTAAGGGATGCTCCCAGTATCAAGTGCATCAAAGATAGCCCCTGTCCTGCATGCCAGATGGGCAAACAGACTCGGGCTACCTTTAAGAGCATCGCAGACAAAGACTCTTCCCGATGTCTTTACCTTTTACATATTGACTTGTTTGGTCCAATGGAAGTTCATAGTTTGGGAGGCAAGTCCTATACGCTAGTGATAGTTGATGATCATTCTCGGTTTACATGGGTGTTCTTTTTGAAACGAAAGTCAGATACGTTTGACATCTTCACTGATTTTGTCAAGCAGGTTCAGAACGAATTTAACTGCTCCGTGGTCAAAATCAGAAGTGACCATGGAACAGAATTCGAATCTGGTGCAATGACAGAATTTTGTGAAGAACAAGGTATCTTTCATGAGTTTTCCTCCCCGCGCACTCCTCAGCAAAATGGAGTTGCGGAGAGGAGAAATAGAACTCTCATTGAAGCCTGCACGACAATGTTGAAAGACGCTTCTCTCCCGGAATACTTCTGGGCAGAGGGTGTCAATACAGCTTGTCATGTACAAAACCGAGCATTGATCAACAAGCATCATCGTAAGACGCCCTACGAGCTACTGAAAGGCAGGAAACCAACCATGTCGTACTTGAGGATTTTTGGTTGCAGATGCTATGTACTGAATAATGGGAAGTACCCGCGTACTAAATTCGGTGAAAAATGCTTCGAAGGCATATTCATGGGCTATAGTTCCCATAGTCGGGCATATAGGGTCTTCAATAAGAAAACCCTAGTGGTAGAAGAATCAATAAATGTTGTATTTGATGAAGGAAGTTTGCTTAACAACAATTCTTCCAGTAGTATTCTTGAAGATGCAGGTGCTCGACTTGAACAGCTAAGTCTGGATGAGACCGCTAAAGATGACGCTCCCAAGTACGTCAAAGTTTCCACCTCCACATCATCTGAAAATGTTGAAGATCAAAATGGAACAAATATCTTAGAAGAAGGAGAAGCACAAGAAGTAGTCGAAGCTCCAGACGCCAGACTTCTTGAGCTCCGGCACGTGAGGGATCATCCTAGAGATCAGATCATCGGAGATCCTCGTGTCGGTGTCAGAACTCGAAGAGGTACTATTAACGAAGTATTGCATCTTAGCTTCCTGTCACAGGTAGAGCCAAAGAAGTTTGACGAGGCGAACAAGGATGCGGCATGGATTCTGGCCATGCAAGAGGAACTACATCAATTCGATCGTTGCAATGATTGGACGCTGGTTCTCAGACCATACAAGCAGAATGTGATTGGCACGAATTGGATCTTCAGAAACAAGCTGGATGAACATGGTGTCATCATAAAGAACAAGGCCAGGCTGGTGGCTCAAGGTTACAGACAGGAGGAAGGGATTGACTTTGACCAGACCTTCGCACCAGTAGCAAGGCTCGAGGCTATCAGGTTGTTCCTGGCGTATGCTTCACACAAATGATTCACAGTCTATCAAATGGATGTGAAATCGGCATTCCTGAACGGAGACCTGAAAGAGGAAGTATACGTCGCTCAACCCCCAGGTTTTGTCGATCCTACTTATCCCAATCATGTTTATTTTCTTAATAAGGCCTTATATGGGTTGAAACAAGCTTCACGAGCTTGGTATGAGACTTTATCTAGTTTTCTTCTTGAGAACAAGTTCTCCAGAGGTAAAATAGATAAAACATTGTTTCTCAGGGAAGTCAAAGGCAAGATTTTGCTGGTGCAAATCTATGTCGATGACATAATATTCGGCTCAACGGACAACAATCTTTGCAAAAAGTTTTCTAAACTTATGCAAGGAAAGTTTGAAATGAGCAGTATGGGAGAGCTCAAGTATTTCTTAGGACTTCAAGTGAAACAGTTTGAGGATGGAATCTTCATCTCTCAGACGAAGTTCACAAATGAACTCCTTAAGAAATTCGGTATGGAGAGTGCAACCTCTATGAGGACTCCAATGGGATCCACCATGTCTCTGGATAAGGATGAGAAAGGTAAACCTTTCGATGAAACCAAATACAGAAGCATCATTGGATCCCTGCTCTACCTTACTGCCAGTAGACCGGATATTATGTTCTCCACATGTGTCTGTGCCCGATATCAGGTGAACACTAAGGAATCTCACTATGTCGCTGCAAAGCGAATTCTAAGATACCTTAAAGGTACTCCTAATCTTGGCTTGTGGTACCCGAGAAACAATGATTTCGAGCTAATAGGCTTTTCAGATGCTGATTTTGCAGGGAGCAGGGATGACAGGAAAAGCACCTCCGGGACGTGTCAATTCCTCGGCAGGAGGCTTATCTCATGGAACAACAAGAAACAGAATTGTGTTGCAACCTCCACAGCAGAGTCCGAGTACATCTCAGCAGGAAGCTGTTGCGCACAACTTCTATGGATCAGAAACCAGTTAGCCGACTACGACCTTCAGTTCAAGGAAGTACCCATGTACTGCGACTCCTCCAGTGCAATTGCCATTGCCAACAATCCTGTATCGCACAGCAGAACGAAGCATATTGAAGTGCGCTACCACTTCATTCGGGAGCACGTGGAAAACAAGGACATCTCTCTCTGTTATGTCCCCACGGACAAGCAGATTGCTGATATATTCACAAAACCCTTAGACGAGGCCAAGTTCAATCTTTTCAAGACCGAATTGGGGATGCTCAATTATGAGGAATGAAGACTACAGAAGATTCAGGCTCGTGCATGATCTGAGGGGGAGCAAGGAACTCCAGTGTGAGTACAGATGCAAGAACTGAGGGGGAGCAAAGAGCCAAACGCTACAGACCCTGATTTGCAGAAGCCGAAAAGGGGGAGATTACCCTCTCGGCTAAGGCTAAGGTGGCTCCAAGCTTGCTCCCTCCCAAGAAATTGGTATTGGTAAGGGATAACTCACTCAACTCAATTTTAAGTTTATGGTTTTCATTCCCATTTGCTCTATTCACCTTAGCTTGTAGGGTTTAGGCTTCTTCAAATAGGGGGAGATTGTTGGGTATTGTATCCACAATGCACCTGATTTGAAGAAGCCCCTGGACAAGCTAAGGTCAATAGACTATGTATTTGATAAAGTCTTTCTAGTTGTGCTTGCAGTTTTTCCACGCTAAGTGCACACCAATGTCAGGGTGCAGTAGGTCAATATACACGGGTCTGCACGACGTAATCCCTCGTTGAGCAGATCAGTGTGTTGGCCTACGTGTATTCTCTCTATTGGAGTGCACTTATTTTCAAGCACAGGGCTGTAAATATGTAGGAGCAGACAAGGAGCAAGGATGGGTCAAGAAGCACCTCATAGGTGGAAAGACGAAAATTCGTTTAAGTTTAAATCGACGAGAATCACCAAGTGATTCTCGCCGATTCGGCGAGAATCACTTGTGATTCTCGCCGATTCGTCGAGAATCAGAAGTTGATTCTCGCCAAACTCGATCCAGCCACTTCTAAGCAAGCACCTCTGCTTCTAAGTAAGAATCGACGAGAATCACCAAGTGATTCTCGCCGATTCGGCGAGAATCACTAGTGATTCTCGTCGAATCGTCGAGAATCACTGGTTGATTCTCGCCGTCTCGACCTGGCCTAAAGCAGTGCGTGCAACCAAGGCAAATTCGACGAGAATCATCTTTGATTCTCGCCGAATCGTTGAGAATCACCTTTGATTCTCGGCGACTCGGCGAGAATCACTTTCGATTCTCACCGATTTTGACTTGGGCGTTTTTCTGGAATTTCCTGAACCGGATTCTGCCGCTGTTAAGATTCTGGACCATGACTTAGGGATTCAGCTTGTGGGTCCCACAACGGTCATTTTGGAAAGCATCTACAATATTTATATACGGGTATTTTGAACGGAATACCTAGACAGAAAGTAGCCGAGCAGAGCAAACCCTAAAATCGCGAAATACCTCTGCCGCATCCGTCGCCGCTCGCGCTAGTCTGTCGCCACTGCTGATCGTCTTTCTTCCCGATCTCCGGCGACAGAAGCTTAGCAAAGCTCTGAGTCTCACGTGTCTATCCGGAGATCTCTTATCTCTCGATTTGTTGACCGGGAAAAACTCCCCCATCCGAATCGATCGAGACGACTGATCCTAGAGTGACCGTTGGAAGACCAAGCTAGCTTCGCTACGAAGTTTGGATCTTCAAGTTCAGCAGCCGCTCATCATCATAGCCGCCGATCCGGAAGCTAGCCGCCGCTCGTGTTGCCGCCGCCGGTTCCGGGGAGATCCTCTCCAAGAGAGACCAAGGTTGTAGACTCTTCGTTGACTTCACGAACACGTCGTTGAACGAAGAGGAACACTGTAGTCTCCAAACGAAGTTTGTATCTCGTGTACATTCTATATTTACTTTTGTTGTAAAGGAACTTTTGTTCCGTGTTGTAAGGGTTGGGTGCAACCCGATTTGTGGGAGTGTTGACTCTCACGTGTGAAAGGGTTCCTTCTGATAGTGCAGGGATTGGATTTCAATCCTGTTGGAGAAGTGACCGAGTCGTCCCTTGTTGGGAGATAGGTCGAAGGGGGAAAGTGGATGTACCCAAGTTGGGGAACCACTATAAATTGCCTGTGTATTCTGTGTGCTGTGCCTTTTATTTTTATTGTGCAGGTACATTCGTAAATTCCGCAAAAGCGCTACACGTCACCTATTCCCCCCCCCCCCCCATAGGTGCACTTTGCCGACACTAGGTGGACTTTCAATTAAAGCTGCTCCAGGGAAAGGACTCCCATTTCAAAAGAATGGTCACCTAAGGGTTGAAGCTTACTCTGATTCAAGCTATGCGGATGATAAAGGGGACCGCAAATCGACATCAGGTTTCTGCACGTTTGTTGGAGGCAATCTTGTGAGTTGGAAGAGCAAGAAACAGTCTGTAGTTTCCAGATCTAGTGCATAGGCGGAATATCGCAGCATGGCATCGACTACATGTGAGTTGAAGTGGTTGCGGCTCTCATGCTTGACTTAGGAGAGGTTTACAACTATCCTCTTCCTATGTTCTATGACAATAAGGCCGCGATATACATTTCCAAAAATCCGGTATTTCATGAGAGAACAAAACACATAGAAGTCGACTGTCATTTTATTCGGGAAGAAATATTGAAGAAACAGATTTGCACTCCATTTGTCACTTTCGACAACGAGTTGGCGGATGTCTTCACCAAGCCAGTGTCCGCTTCCTTTTTCCATATCTGCGACAAGCTGGGCATGATCGATATATATGCTCCAGCTTGAGGGGGAGTGTTGAAGTTGGTGACCGGGCGGTCTGGCGGTCTGTCTTGGCGGGTTGAAGACCGCACGGCCTGGCGGTTTGTCTCAGCGGGCTTGGAGACCGGGCGGTCTGGCGGTCTACCCTGGCAATCTCTCTTTCTCTCTGGTGGTAGCCGTGCGATTAGCCATTCTGTCTAACCGCGCGGCTTGTGCGGTTTGTTTTGTATAGTCCGCTTAGTCCTGTAAATTTTTAGTCCCACATCTCTTATTTGTATTCTCTCATCTCTCCTCCATTCTATATAAGGGAGGGCATACCTTTGTAATAGATACCTTTTCAGATAATAAAGTTTCAGTTAAAACCATTTCGGTTTGTTTTCTGTTCGTTTTTTAACAAGAATATAAGCATTAATTACTCAGAGAATTACTGCTAAATAATATAATAAATTGGGGACAGAAACAAGGAAAACTCATCAATCTGACCCGGGACAGAAATCGTCGACCTCTAGGTAGAATTCGTCGACTAGAGTTCCAAGTTCGTCGAGCTGAGAAATCCTGTTCGTCGACCTTAACTCAGCGAACTACAAATTTGAAATAACTTGATAATTCTGCGCTCCAAGTTCGTCGATTAGAGAATCTATCTTGAGGAAGTGATCGTCGACCTGAGCTCAAATATTGTCGAGCTCAATCCAAAGAAAGATTTCTGAGTTCGTCGATCTGCGATCGACGACCGTCGAGCTGAGTTCGAAGAACTTCGAACTAATAATCTGAACTCTGAATTCTTCTAAGTCTTGAGTCTGCTGAATTCCTCTATAGGCTGGTCCATGAAGATTGATACTAATGACTAGCCTAAACTCTTGGACTAACAGACTTGACCCTAGCTATACATAGTGGGTCAAACATCCTAATTAGTGAATCTAACACAAATTCAAACTAGGGATCCAACATAGGGCTCGACTGGGTAGGCGAGATGTCTCTCGCAGTGCGGGCTAGTGATGCGGCTTAAAACTCCAAAAATTATTACGAGCTCGCGGCGCCCCGGGCGGTTTATTTAAGAAAAGCGGATTTTGTTTTTATTTAGAAAATGGGGCGTGCGGATTTATTAGTTGGATATAAAATAGGTGAGATCGAGTTTTAACGAAAGGAGCCAAGTGCACCTATCATGTGTAGTACATGATATTCCGGTGTGGAATATCGAGGTCGTATTGTTCTCGGGGTAGGGTCGATTATTTCTACTCTTCCCTGGATGGGACTATTATTTTACCGATAATTACTTGTCGGGTATTTTTTATATATAATAAAAAGGGAATAAAAATAAAAGCAATTAAAAGATGGAGTCGATGAAGAACTTATCGCAACCGCACCGAATAAAATTTGAACTAAAATAAACTTTTCATAAAAAGAGAACCTAAGTTTCAAATTAATTAAGGCGGAGACTTGGACGTGGAGGTTCCACTAGAATGAGCTCACTTATCTCTAGTACTATCGCTCACCTGAATGATAAGATTATTCGACCGAACATTAGTCCGACGAAGGATTCCTCTTAACGCCTGCATTACGTTAAGAACCCCGCTATTGGGTGGGGAACCCAATCCGGTAGAGTTGGAGAGCCTCCTCTCTCGAGGGTTAGTGCAGAACTCTCTTTACCAAGGGATGATCGGTCCATTCGCACGGCCTCTCGGCTAGCTACCGTATGGACTATAGAAATAGAGCCCACACATCGATATGTGGTTCTACGCTTCGCAAACCCTAGGCAAACCTTAAGTAATTTTAATTAATTGGAAAAACAGGACCTTTAATTATTTAAAGCTATTTTATTTGTCCCAATGCTCTTCGATAATGAGGCCTAAGAATGGTTAGCCACTCATCGGAATGGGGACGGCAGGCGGTGAAGACAAAAAAGAAAGCAGTAAATTAGAGCAGGAAAAAAAGCAATAAAGGAAAGTAGTAAATAAAGCAGTAAATTGCAAGTCCTACTCAAATGAGTATGACTGAAATGAAAGCAGTAAAGTGCGAGTCCCGGCGCAAATACGTGGGCGAGAGAAATGAAAGTGAGTCCTACTCAAACGAGTAGGAGAAAATAAATGCAACGCACGCACACACTCGACAGAAATTAAAAACTCAACTCACTCTACTGAATTGAAAACGCAAACACACTACAGGAAGTAAAACTCACGCACACAACAGAATGTAAAAACTCACACACTCTACTGGAAAGGAAAACTCACACACTCTACTGTAAAGGAAATAAAACATTGCGTCATTTAACTCTTAACGAGTAGGCGGAAATAAATGCGCACACATAAAAATGGCAAAAAAAACTAAGTTACCGAAAAATTAAAATAACAACATTTCTACCGCTACAATGCGGTAGAAATGCATAAAAAGCTAAAACAAAAATTAAACGAGCAAAAAGGTTTGCAAATAAACGGAAAATGAAAGTGCTCCAAAAATTAAAATGAATACATTTTTATTGCTAAAATGCAGTAGAAATGCGTAAAAAGAAGACAAAAAATTTAAAGGAGCAAACGTTTAAAAGAAAAATCGAAATGCTCAAAAAATTAAAACGATTACATTTTCATTCTTATAACTTGATAAAAATGCTTAAAAAGTGGAAAAAAGATAAAAGAACAAAAAGTTTTACAATTTAAAAAGACTAAGTAAAAAAAATAAAAACAAAACCACTTTAAAAATATTTTTATAAATTTATAAGGATGAATATGAAGAGCACGGAAAACCTAAGTTATGAAAACTATAAAAGATATCAAAGCATAAAACTACACTCATACACACACACACCCGTATGAAAAAGAACGAAAACAAAACAAAAGAAAAATAAGTAAAAATAAGCTTGCTAAAGGGAGGGTTGCTTAGATCCATTCCAAAGACATATAACGGAGAAAAACTACAATTTTTATTAATACTAAAAGATTATTACAAAGCTGAAATGAAAATAAAAGAGAGAGGGGGGGGGGGGGGAGAAAATCACTTACATTGCATTTGGAATCCATCTGGGCACCATAACACCTTATCAAAATGATTCAAAAAACTGGAACAGGAATGTATACAGAAGCTCTGAATTTATAGGCAAAAATTTCATGGGACACGCCCTCTGACACGGGCATGTCAGGGGGCGTGTCAGCACTATTCATCGATTCGATCCGGTGATCTGACAGCTTAGTTGACTTCGGGCTGGACACGTGTCGGTCACGTGGCGGTCATGCTCTAGGTCACGGGCGTGACTCTGGGCGTGTCGGGTAGGTAGATCTGGGCACGGGTCGCGTCGAAAAGTCGCCTGCGCGGTCTTGTCGGCCAGGCGGAGTACATGCCCAAGTGGCATCATGACACAGGCATGTCGGGTCAGGTCGATGAATGTTGAACGCGGTTTCATCGAGCTGGAAGCTTTGATCGTCGATCAGAAATGACACGGGCATGTCGGATCATTGGACATGGGCGTGTTGGATAGGTCGATAATCGTCGAGCGCAAAACGTCGAGCGCGGTGATACGAGGCTCGGTCACGAGGCATGTCGGGTTGACACGAGCGTGTGGCCGAGCGTGTTCTTCAATTTCTTCACTTTGCGACCGATTTCACGGAATTTGAAATGTCACGCCCTGGACACGGGCGTGACCAGTAAGTACACGGGGGTGTACTTCCAATTTTTGACAATTTTTCGAAATTTTCTGAAAGTCAAAATAAAAGTAAGTTAGTATAATATTTACACAATAGGAGCACTTTATTAAGGAAATATAAGTAAAAATGACGAAAATAAACTAAAATAACTTATTTATTGTACATAAATATAGGTATATTTACAATTCATCAAATACCCCCATACTTAAGCTTCCGTTATTTCAGAGCAAAAGTTGGAGATGAACTTATAAGGAATTAAATAAATCCTAAGTTTAGCTACAACTTGAATTAATTAAAAGTAAGATCAAAATAAACATCTGGGGTACTATAGTTAAATCCTAAATTATGAAAATGTTATAAATAGAGGAAGAGTTTCAAAAAGATTTCTAGATAAAACAAATAGAAAGCAAAAATTTATTTTTGTTAGTTTAACAAAGATGGATTGAAATTATATAAAAAAATTTAGATTAAAAGAAGTTAAAGGAAATAATACAATTTAAAAATTACGCTCTCAAAAATAATTTAAATTAATTCTAGAATCATTGAAATAGGATAAATGATTTGGTGGGTTATGAAGAGGGCTTGGGTTTAGAGGCGAGGTAATTTTTTCTCAAACCTCTATATATTTTTTTCTTTTTAATAATTAGGAAAATAAAATCTTATTTTCCTAACATATAAATTTTTTCTTTCTTCATAAATAATAAATAACCCAATGTATATGTATAGGAGTAATGAATTTTATCCTCTTACTCCGTAACATATAATCTTTTTAAATATTGGGTGCCTATGTTTACGGAACGAAATCTTATTCTCATTGACATTCTTTTTAAGGGATAAAATAGGGGTAAGCATGCCAAGTAAGACATGAAAAAAAGGAGATGGGTTTATTTTTTTCAAAAAAAAACTAGATTTTAATAAAAAAGTTTTGAGAGCAACCTTTTTTAAAATTAACGTTCCGATGTTTCTAATAGCATGAAGTAGAAATAGTTGAAATCCATGGTTATTAGTTTCTAACAAAAAATACGATCTTCTATTTATAAAAATTAGAAGTGGTGGTGAAAAATAAGTTCTCTATTATAAGGAAAAGACATAAAAAATTCTTTAAAACATAACCACAGACACTTAAATCTATCGAACTTTAATTAATAAACGAATAGTAAACAAAGAATAAGTAAAATTTGTATATAAATTAACTCGAAACTTGATTTTTGGAAAGTAAAAAAGGTTAAGATATGGTATATTCGATTTATTCGTTACATAATTAACAAAATATTTTTTTTTTATTTTTGGGGTTTTTACCTTTTTTGATTTTTTTGATTATTATCTTTTTTGTGAATTTTTAAAGGTGTTTTTATCTTTTTTTTGTATTTTGAATTTTCTAAAAAATTTTTGATGTTTGTTTTTTTTTGTAGTTTCAAGTTTTGATTTTTTTTTAAAAAGTTTTTAAATTTTTAACTAGAAGGCCCGCGAACAGACTCTTATTTGGGTGGTTGGTTCGATGACTAGAACGCCGCGGGCTTGCTAAAAAGTGAGTTGTTAATAAGTTATTTACAAGAAAGGGAAAAGAAAGCAGTGTTTATTTACGAAAAAGAGGTGGGAAAGACAGAATTTTTTACAAAGAAGAGAAGGGGGGAAGAGAATTTTTTTTATAAAAAATGGACAAAGTAAAAAAACAACAATTTTTTGGAATTTTTTGTGCTTTTATGAATTTTTTTTTGAGTTTTTGATTTTTGTTTGTTATGTTTTTGTATTTTTGATCATTTTTTTGTTATGGCAGAATATAAAAGTGTATAAATGAAAAAATAAGAAAACACCCTCATACTTAAACCCAACATTGTCCCCAATGTTGCTATCTAAGTATGCAGAACAAATAATTTACAAAATAAAATATGCACAAAATTAAAAGAGAAGGTAGAAGCTTCCCTTAGACGAGTTCGGGGAGGCCCATATGGAACCCTGCATTATTTAGAAAAACAAGCAAGAAGCAAAAAGATAACAAAAAGGGGAAAAGGAGAAATTCGGCCAAAAGGTTATGGGTGGTAGGGGGCAAGTGTTTGTGTGACTCGAAGGTAACGTCTTAGCTGTTGAGTGTAATAAAAATGCGATCCCCTAGCGCGCACAAAAGTGTGAAGCGCACCGCATTAAAATAGAACAAGTTAAAACAAAATAAGTTAAACAAAATATATACATTTTTAAAATCAAATTATTATATATTTTTGGTGTTTTTAGGTAGATTTTTTTATTTTTTAGTTGTTTTTAGATTTTTTGTTTTGTTTTTAGATTTTTTGTGGGTTTTTAGTTTATTTTAGGTTTTTTTAAGATTTTTTTTACTGTTAGTTTCTTTATATATTTTTTAGAGTTTTTTAGTTTTTAGATTTTTAGGTTTTTATTATTATTATTAGTATTATTATTACTAGTATTTTTTTGTTGGCCATTTTAAATTTTTATTATATATATAGATATAGGTAAAATTAATAGATTTCTAGGGTTCAAAATAACGTCTCGAAAACTCCCCGGCAACGGCGCCAAAAACTTGATGCGGGTTAAAACTCTAAAAATTATTACGAGGTCACGGTGTCCCGGGCGGTTTATTTAAGAAAAGCGGATTTGGTTTTTATTTAGAAAACGGGGTACGCGGATTTATTAGTTGGATATAAAACAGGTAAGATCGAGTTTTAACGAAAGGAGGCATGTGCACCTATCGTGTGTAGTATAGGATATTCCGGTGTGGAATATCAAGGTTGTATTGTTCTCGGGGTCGGGTCGATTATTTCTACTCTTTCCTGGAGGGGACTATTATTTTACCGATAATTACTTATCGGGTATTTTTTTATATATAATAAAAAGGCAATAAAAATAAAAGCAATTAAAAGATGGAGCCGATGAAGAGCCTAGTGCAACCGCACTGAATAAAATTTGAACTAAAATAAACTTTTAATAAAAAGAGATCCTAAGTTTCAAATTAATTAAGGCGGAGACTTGGCCATGGAGGTTCCACTAGAATGAGCTCACTTATCTCTAGGACTATCGCTCACCTGAACGCTAAGACTATTCGACCGAACGTTAGTCTGACAAAGGATTCCTCTTAACGCCCACATTATGCTAAGAACCCCGCTATTAGGTGGGGAACCCAATCCGGTAGAGTTGGCGCGCCTCCTCTCTCGAGGGTTAGTGCAGAACTCTCTTTACCAAGGCGTGATCGGTACATATGCACGGTCTCTCGGCTAGCTAGCGTATGGACTACGGAAATAGATCTCACACATCGATATGTGGTTCTACGCTTCGTAAACCCGAGGCAAACCTTAAGTAATTTCAATTAATTGGAAAAACAGGACCTTTAATTATTTAAAGCTCTTTTATTTGTCCCAATGGTCTTCGATACTGGGGGCTAAGAACGGTTAGACACTCATCGGAATGGGGATGGCAGGCGGTGAAAGCAATAAAGAAAGTAGTAAATGAAAGCAGGAAAAGAAAGCAGTAAAGGAAAGTTGTAAATAAAGAAGTAAATTGCAAGTCCTACTCAAACGAGTAGGACTGAAATGAAAGCAGTAAAGTGCGAGTCCGAGCGCAAATGCGTGGGCGGGAGAAATGAAAGCGAGTCCTACTCAAATGAGTAGGAGGAAATAAATGCAACGCACGCACACGCTCGACAGAAATTAAAAACTCAACTCACTCTACTGAATTAAAAACGCACACACACTATAGGAAGTAAAACTCACGCACACAACAAAATGTAAAAACTCACACACTCTACTAGAAAGGAAAACTTACACACTCTACTGGAAAGGAAATAAAACACTGCGCCATTTAACTCTTAACGAGTATGCGGAAATAAATGCGCACACATAAAAAATTGCAAAAAAGCTAAGTTACCGAAAAATTAAAATAACTACATTTCTACCGCTAGAATGCGGTAGAAATGCATAAAAAGCTAAAATAAAAATTAAACGAGCAAAAAGATTTAAAAATAAACGCAAAATGAAAGTGCTCGAAAAATTAAAACGAATACATTTCTACGGCTAAAATGCGGTAGAAATGCGTAAAAAGAAGACGAAAAATTTAAAGGAGCAAAAGTTTAAAACAAAAATCAAAATGCTCGAAAAATTAAAATGATTACGTTTTCATTCTTATAACTTGATAAAAATGCTTAAAAGTGGAAGAAAAGATAAAAGAACAAAAAGTTTTACGATTTAAAAAGACAAAGTAAAAAAAGAAAAACAAAACCACTTTAAAAACATTTTTATAAATTTATAAGGATGAATATGAAGAGTACGGAAAACCTAAGTTATGAAAACTATAAAAGATATGAAAGCATAAAACTACACTCATACACACACACACACCCGTATGAAAAAGAACGAAAACAAAAGAAAAGAAAAACAAGTAAAAATAAGATTGCTAAAGGGAGAGTTGCTTAGATCCATTCCAAAGACATATAACAGAGAAAAACTACAATTTTTATTAATGCTATAAGATTATTACAAAGCTAAAATGAAAATAAAAGAGAGAGAGGGGGAGAAAATCCCTCACACAACATTTGGAATCCATCTAGGCAGCATAACACCTTAGCAAAATGGTTCAAAAAACTGGAACAGGAATGCATACAGAAGCTCTGAATTTATAGGCAAAAAATTCATGGGACACGCCCTCTGACACGGGCGTGTCAGGGGGCGTGTCAGCACTATTCATTGATTCGATCCGGTGATCTGACAGCTTAGTTGACTTCGGGCTGGACACGTGTCGGTCACGTGGCAGTCACGCCCCAGGTCACGGCCGTGACTCTGGGCGTGTCGGGTAGGTGGATCTGGGCGCGGGTTGCGTTGAAAAGTCACCGACATGGTCTTGTCGGCTAGGTGAAGGAGTACATGCCCGTGTGGCATCTTGACACGGGCGTGTCGAGTCGGGTCGACGAACGTTGAATGCAGTTTCATCGAGATGGAAGCTTTGATCGTCGATCGGGAATGACACGGGCATGTCAGATCATTGGACACGGGCGTGTTGGATCGGTTGAAAATCATCGAGCGCAAAACGTCGAGCGCGGTGACACGGGGCTCGGTCACGGGCGTGTCGGGTTGACACGAGCGTATGGCCTGGCGTGTTCTTCAATTTCTTCACTTTGCGACCGATTTCACGGAATTTGAAATGTCACACCTGGACACGGGCGTGACCAGTAAGTACATGTGCGTGTGTACTTCCAATTTTTGATAATTTTCTAAAATTTTCTGAAAATCAAAATAAAAGTAAGTTAGTATAATATTCACATAATAGGAGCAATTTATTAAGGAAATATAAGTAAAAATGACAAAAATAAACTAAAACAACTTATTTATTGTACATAAATATAGGTATATTTATAATTCATCAGCTGGCCCTTGAGGGCGAGATGGCTCTCGTAAGGCGGGAGACCTACGAGACGAGCAGATGAGCTCGTCTCGCCAGCTGGTCATTTCCTCACTCGCCATATGTGGAAAAAAGGTGTTTTTACCTTCTTACCCCCAAGGGGGATTTTACTCTTCTGCCCCATGTAATTATACCCTTCTACCCTCGATGGTCTACATATAACCCTTCAGAACAGCGGAGTTTGGCTTTTGGCAGACCCAACCAAGGGTATTTTGGTAATTTAAGGTCGGTTCAGTATTGTTATTAGCAGATAAAACTCAGAGGCCTATAAATAGACCGATAAGGTGCCTTGAAGAGGTTGTGGAACCTTTCTATCTTCTTCCTCAGAGGCACCTAGCTCAACATTGGCTAGGGAGGGGGAGAACATCTGATTCTTTTGGGTAAGAGGTTGGACCTCCGAGCTGAGACCCTCGGTCTATTTCTGGTCCTGTAACTCACGTCGAGAGGGCGGTTCAAGAAGAGTAGGGTTGTGATTCAACTTCAGGTCCGAACTTTAGGTGGAGTCGGGTTACTGGTTCCAATAGTAAAGCATGTAACAGTGGATCTGTTCTATCATGGTTATAGAAGAACAAGAATATTTCTACTTTAGCAGTTCTATATAGTACAAGTAGTGGAGTAAAAACAGTACTGAACAAAAGTGCGATAAGTAGTGTAAAGTATTGAGCAAAAAAGTAAACTAGCTACTACTACACTAACATCACAGAAGTACCTTACTTATATGAATGCTCATACAAACTTAAAAATTAAGGTTTCACAAATGTAACTTATCATATAAATGAGCTCATACTAATTTATATGATGAGGATCTATGTTGTGTATGTCCCTAGTGTAACGACCCTAGCTGATACAACGTGACAGTGTCACGGCTCCGCTCTAGGCGTCGCTACCGGGCTGCAGCCCAAGCACCCCAACCCCTCTCCCTCCACAGGCGGGTTGTTGGTGGCCACAGCCTCCATTTGATGAGTGAAATTCTCCCGTTAAGCGGACAGTACGGGGACTTCCCAGGAGGTCACTGTAATGCCCCGAAAATTGTGCGCGAGTCGGTCGCGAAAAAAAAGGGTTTTTGGTGCCTGTATAGGGGTACACGGCCTAGGACACGGGCGTGTCCAAGGCCGTGTCTGGCTGGTGATTTTTGGCCGTTTTCAACCCGAGAAGGACACGTCCAGGAACACGGCCGGATGACACGGGCGTGTCCTCCGACACGGGCGTGTTCCCACCCGTATCCCTACCCATGTGCAGTAGCGTCGTGTCTGTTGCCATGGCGGTTATGCGTGACACGCCCCCGAACACGGGCGTGTCGAGGAACCCGACACGGGCATGTCAGGTGAGAAACGGGAGTGTCTTGGCCCGTGTGTCATTTCTCAGTTCGACGATCATGCCTGGATCGAGGCACACGGCCTGTGACACGGTCGTGTGCCAAGCCGTGTTCGGCCCAGGTCTGGAGAATTTTATGCAGATCTGAGCCGTCCGTTTTCTTTAATTAAGATCTGACGGCCCAGATGAGATCCTGCTCTGTTAAGGCCGGGAATAGGGGGTTAATTCCTCATTTTCTCTCCAAAGCTTTCTCCTTCCAAAGTGAGAGAGAAGACGAAGAAGAAGGAGGTTTCCGGCCGCCGGCGGAGCGTCGGAGCACCGTTTCGAAATCAGAGAGCGGATCCGTGGAGGGAAGGTCGTTGCGAAGAGTTCTGTCCGTGTATTTTTCCCATGGCCCCAAAACGGACTACAAGGGTAACGATTCTCAACTTGATCACGTGAAGCTCTTTCTTTTGCATAGGGAACCCCGCTCCCGCGAGTGTGCGGTGAGTGCGTGGTGTTCCTTGGGGTTGATGTGAATAGTCCCCCTTGTGTTGCATATAGAGCCCGGAATCGTAAGTACGGGCATAAGCATTGTGTGTGAAGCCTACCCGGATGTGTTTTGTTTGGATCGGTGATGTTGCATTTGATATGATTTGCCGGAGAAGACTCTGTGCTTTGGGTTTTTCGGGTTTCTACGGGGTAGATTGTAGCAGGGATCCTTGGAGGTTAGCTTCAAGGCGCACCCGGAAAATTGAGCGGAAACGTGTTCTGCTAAATTGATGGTCTGGGAACCGGACTTGATCATAACTGGGTTATGAGATTGTTTTGGAAAAATTTGGGATCCGAGAGAAGCTTGGCCCGTGCGTAGGACTTAAATTGTATATGCGGCGTGAGCAACGGGCAAGTGGAATTGGACCTAGGCTATGTGGTACGGTGCGAGAAATCTGAAGACGGGCACTGGCCGTAGGCATAGTCGGAGCCTTAGACGGTGGTCAGATAGGCTAAATGCTCGCATGTTGTTGTCATCCTGGGGGTGGTGGTGAATGCACTGATTGGTCAGGGTTCACCATGAATGTGCCCTGAGTGCACGGGGTGTTTGGCCATGCAAGCCTACACCTGTGGCGAAATATAATTGTGCTATATTATTTTATTGGATTAATGCTATGCAGGGAAAGAGCACCTCCGTCCCGAGTAAGGGGCGGGGTCGTTATAATTTGGTCGGCTTTTAGCTGACCGTTGTCTTGTTTGCCACTGTGCGGTGGTATGTGCTTGCAGTTGCTGCGGAGCCGAGCGCCAAATAGCGGGCTGGAGCCCATGTTGCTGTGCTGGCCCTAGAAGGCCGTAAAATAGTTATTTTTTTACATTTATCATGTGTGGCCGGCCTGCGAGCCGATGTATGTAAGACATATTATATTAAGTGAACATTTGTAAGGGCATAAGGTCATGTACCTGTTTCAGTGTATTTGGGGTTTCATTCATGTTGTTGTAGCTGTGGACATTCATATTTGATGGATTTAAGTTTGGGTTCTTTCAACTTTAAAAACTTCCGCTAGAATGCTCTGTGTAGGACGAGTAGTATTAATTGGATGGTTTGATTATTCATTTGGTAATCCTTCCGACTGTCTGTGTTATATGGCGTCGGGTTCCAGCTGGACCTTCTGTTATATACCATGCGACAGATGGGGGTGTTACAGTCACCCATCCCAGGACTTCTCCAGCCCGAGCATGCTTAACTATGGAGTTCTTTCAACTCTCATCACCAATTGATCTGCAACTCAATTGGTGATGAGAGTTGAAAGAACTCCATAGTTAAGCATGCTCGGGCTGGAGAAGTCCTGGGATGGGTGACCTCCTGGGAAGTCCCCGTGTTGTCCGCTTAACGGGAGAATTTCACTCATTAAAGGGAGGCTGTGTCCACCAACAACCCGGCTGTGGAGGGAGAGGGGTTTCGGTGCTTGGGCTACATCCCGGTAGCGACTCCTAGAGCGGAGCCGTGATACTGTCACGTTGTATCGGCTAGGTTCGTAACAATAAAAGTGCACTTTTATGTAACGTCCCGGTTTAGAGCTCAGAGGCTACCACACCCAAATGGGCCGCATAGCATGTCTCGCCCCGGTGCCCCGTCACAGGACTGCAGTCCGTGCCACCCAAAACCATCTCCGCACCTGTTTCTCAATTCTGCGGGTTTTTACAAACGCGGGGATTCGAACCCACGCCGCCTTGATAAGGCACCTTCCACAGTCCTCATCACCAACTGAGCTATGTAACAACCCCATCCATCCATATAATATATACTAGAAGGTCCGGCCGGGGCCCCACAGCATATACCACAAAATAGAGGAAGAAGCTACGGAGTGATACCAGAGTCGCGGAGCACCTAACACATTGCATTCTAACGGAAGCCTATAACACTGCATTTGAACTCCTCACTTGAATGTCCAATATATAAAACTCCACATTTTATACATCATAGGAATGTCTTACAATACACATAAAGAGTTGGCCTTATGGCCTTACAGAGCTTTCAAATAGTGGCCCAAACATTGGCACGCAGGTCAGCCACATCAAAAGAAAACATAATATTTATCAAAATGAGCCTTCGAGGGCTAACAGCAGCAGCAGCAGCTAAAGCAGTATGGACATTAACCCTTTTTCGTCCTGCTTGGCTCTCCAGCACCTGTACAGGGACAATCCACCCAACGGTGGCAAACAAAGGCAACGGTCAGCATTTAGCTGACCAAATTATAACGACCCTACCCCTTTCTCGGGGGAGCGGTAATATTCCCTGCATGAATAGCATATCACAAGCATGTACATATATCTCATATAATGTGCTTTCACGCACACATGCCATCACAAACGTCAGCCACCCGGCCCAACAGTCTGTGCACTCAGGGCACATTCTTTGTGTACTGGCAAATCAGTTTCCCACCACCGTATCAGGGTCATAGCCAAACGGCAACTCACTTGAGCATTTACTTCATAGCGTGTAGCCGGAGTTTTATAGTTTTAGTGAACCGGGACTGGATCGTAGCCCCCCATTGTATCACGGCGCGTAGGCCTAAGACTCTTGTTATGCGCTCCAATAGACCGCACTTTCTGGTCTTACGTCAGACGGACTTAGCGCAGGTCGGATCCTCCACCACCCTTTGCTCAAATCACATTGCCATCATCGAGTACGGTGTACTCGCAGCTAAAAAAAGGCGCGGGTAGGTCTCACCGATCCTGTTTTGGCATTTAAGCCTGGGCATAACTCTTACACCCATTCTCTCACAACATTAGCGGGTCTTTCCTGGGCACACCAGTACTTCCTGCTACTCTCTTCGCAGGTGGACACTGTAACTATCACAAATGTCAGGGGTCTTTCCTGGCTACCACGCCATTACTTCCTGTTACTCTCTTCACAGGTGGACTCCCCATGAACATTAAGCATTACAAAGGGTATTTCCTGGAATTTCAATCCAGTACTTCCTACTACATCCGTTCACAGGTCGAACCCAATAGTACAAGCAACACACGCATTATACGGGTATTTTCCTGGACTACCACTCCAGTACTTCTTGCTACTTCTTTTCACAGGTCTAACCCGTCGACTCCTAAACTACACGTTTATCACGAGTCTTCTCTGGTTCTTATATGCAACATCACAAATCCAGACCAACCTGTCCAGATGGGCTTCACACAGCATTCCTATTTTGTACTCCATTTTCGGATCTATATGCCAACAAAGGGGATTCCATGAATCAACCCAAAGACTCTCAAACTCAGCCACCTTTTGGTGGGGGAATGATGGTTAAAACTCCAAAGTTATTTACGGTCACGCGGCGACCCGGCGGTTTTATTTGAGAAAAAGGCGAAGTGATTTTATTTAAGAAAACGGGGCGCGCGTATTTATTTATTTGGATATAAAACGGTTTAGATTGAGTTTTAACGAAAGGAGGCAAGTGCACCTATCGTGAGTAGTACAGGATATTCCGGGTGGAATATCGAGGTCGTATTGTTCTCGGGTCCGGTTCGATTATTTCTACTCTTCCCTGGAGGGGACTATTATTTTACCGATAATTATCTTGTCGGGATATTTTATATATAATAAAAAGCAGAAAATGGCAGAAAGAAAAATGAAAGCATGAAGGTGGTGCCGATGAAGAGCTTAGCTCGATGGCACCGAAAAAACAATTGAACTAAAATAGACTTTAAATAAAAAGAGCTCCTAAATTTCTAATTAATTAAGGCGGAGACTTGGCCGTGGAGGTTCCACTAAAATGAGCTCACCTAGCTATAGGGCTATCGCTCACCTGAACGCTAAGACTATTCGACCGGGCTCTCGTCCGACGAAGGATTCCTCTTAACGCCCGCATTACGCTAAGAACCCCGTTATTGGGTGGGGAACCCAATCCGGTAGAGTTGGCGCGCCTCCTCTCTCGAGGGTTAGTGCGGAACTCTCTTTGCCAAGGGGTGATCTGTCCATACGCACGGCCTCTCGGCGAGCGTATGGAAAACGGAAATAGGGCCCACACGTCGATATGTGGTCCTACGCGTCGTTAACCCCGGGCAAACCTTAAGTACTTTTAATTAATTAGAAAGATATGACCTTTAATTATTTTAAGCTATTTTATATGTCCCAATGCTCTTCGATGCCGAGGGCTAAGAACGATTAGCCACTCATCGGAATGGAGACGGCTTGCGGAAAAAGCAGAAAAGAAAGCAGTAAAGGAAAGCAGTAAATGAAAGCGATAAAATAAAGCAGTAAAGGAAAGCTGAAAATTGCAAGTCCTACTCAAACGAGTAGGACTGAAGAAAGCTGCAAATTGCGAGTCCCGGCGCAAATGCGTGGGCGGGAGAAAGAAAGCGGGTCCTACTCAAACGAGTAGGACTAAATAAATGCAACACACGCACACACTCGACAGAAATTAAAACTCACGCACACGCTCTCTCGACATAAATGAAAACGCACACACTCTACAAGAAAGTAAACACACTCTACCAAAATAAAATCCAGCCATTAAACTCAAGTGAGTAGGCGAAAAAAAGGAAAATTACAAACTCACGCACTCTACAGAAAGTAAAATAAGCGAGCGTCATTTAACTCTTAACGAGTAGGCGGAAATAAATGCGCAAGTACAAAAAATGTAAAAAACTAAGTTATCTAAAAATTAAAAACAACTGCATTTCTACCGCTAGAATGCGGTAGAAATGCATAAAAAGTGAAAATAAAAATTAAACGGGAAGAAAGTTTTGCAAATAAAAGAAAAATGAAAGTGATCGAAAAATTAAAACGAATACATTTCTACCGCTAGAATGCGGTAGAAATGCATAAAAAGAGAGCGAAAAAATTAAAAGAGGAAAAAGTTTTTGAAATAAAATCAGAAACGAAAATGCTTGAAAAATTAAAACGATTATGTTATCATTCCTATAACTCCGTAAAAATGCTAAAAAAGTGCGAATAAAGGGAAAAGAACGAAAACGTTTTACGAAATAAAAAGCTAAGTAAAAAAAGGAAAAACACTTTGAAAACATTTTACGGATCTATAGGGATGAAAGTAAAGCTATAACAATCACAATCTAAACAAGTCTAAGTAACGAAATTATGAAAACATAAAAGTAACATTTACACTCATACACACACACACCCATTACAAAGAGAACAAAAACTAAGTTAAAACAAAAATAAATAAGATTGTATAAGGAAAGGGGTGCATAAATCCATTCCAAAGCCATAAGAAGAGAAAAAAATATTTTATTAAGTAAAAACACCGGTTACAAAGGAACGAAAATAAAACTAAGTAGAGGGGGAGAAATATCCCTTACATAGACCTTGGAAGCAATCCAGCAGCACAACACCTTATACAAAATGGTTCAAAAAAGGAACAGAAATCCTAAGCAGAACCTCTGAATTTATAGAAAAAATTTGCATGGGTCACGCCCTTGGTCAGGGGCGTGACAGGGGGCGTGACAGTACTATTTGAGAAGGCGGCCGACGATTTGACGGGAAAGTGGACTTCGGGCTGGACACGTGTCGGTCTCGCAGTGGTCACGCCCCAGGTCACGGGCATGACTCTGGGCGTGTCAAGCAGGTGGATCTGGGCGCGGTGCGCGCCGAAAGTCTTCGGGCAGGTCTTGTCGGCCAGGCGTAGTGGTCACGCCCCAGGTCACGGGCGTGACTCTGGGCGTGTTGGCTGGTGTCGACACTCGACGAATGTCAAGCTGAATGTGTCGAGTTGAAAATCGTCGAGCGGAAAGAGGTGTCACGCCCTAGATCACGGGCGTGACTCTAGGCGTGTCGGCTAGTGTCGACACTCGACGATCGTCGAGATGAATTCGTCGAGTGGAGTGACACGGGCTTGGGTCACGCCCCGTGTCGGGTGACACGGGCGTGACTGGGGGCGTGTCAAGCTTTGCACTTCAAAATTTTGCTGATTGACTGAAATTTGACGTGTCACGCCCTGGTCACGGGCGTGACCAATATGTCACGGGCGTGACATGTCAATTTTTGGCAGATTTTTCATATTTTCTGAAAAATAAAATAAAACAAGTTAGTATAATATTTACAAAAATAGGAGCATTTTATTGAATAAAAATAAGTAAAAACGACAAAAATAAATGAAAACAACTAAATTAATGTACACAAAAATAGGTATATTTACAATTCATCAAATACTCCCATACTTAAGCTTTTGCTATTCCAGAGCAAAAGTTGGAGATGAACTTATAAGGAATAAAAGAAATCCTAAGTTTAGCTACCGCTTGACTTAATTAAAAGGAAGATCAAAATAAACATCCGGGGTTAAAGAATTAAATCCTAATTTATGAAATGTTATGAATAGAGGAAGAGTTTCAAAAAGACTTCTACATAAAATAAAATAGAAAGCAAAAATTCATTTTTGTTAGTTTAACAAAGATGGATTGGATTTATATAAAAAACTTTAGCTTAAAAGAAGTTAAAGGAAATAATGCAATTTAAAAATTATGCTCTCAAAAAATTTTAAATTAATTCTAGAATTATTGAAATATGCTAAGTGGTTTGGTGCTTTATGAAGAAGGCTTGAATATTGAGGCGAGGTAATTTTTTCTCGAACCTCCAATTTTTTTTTTGAATAGTTAGGAAAATGAAATCTTATTTTCCTAACACATAATAATTTTTTTTCTTCATAAATAATAAATAAATAACTCAATGTATATGTGTAGGAGTAATGAATTTTATCCTCTTACTCCCTAACATATAATCTTTTTTTTTAAATATTGGGTGCCTATGTTTACGGAATGAAATCTTATTCTCATTGACATAAGATCTTTTAAAGGGATAGGGGTAAACATGCCAAGTAAGACATGAAAAAAAGGAAGTGGGTTTATTTTTTTCAAAAAGAAAACTAGATTTTAATAAAAAAGTTTTGAGAGCAACCTTTTTAAAATGAACGTTCCAATGTTTCTAAAAGCATGAAGTAGAAATAATTGAAATCCATGGATGTTATTTTCTAACATAAAAAACGAGCTTCTATTTATAAAATTAGAAGTGGTGGTGAAAAACAAGTTCCCTATTATAAGGAAAAGACATAAAAAATTCTTTAAATCTTAACCCCAGAAACTTAAATCTATCGAACTTTAATTAATAAACGAATAGTAAGCAAAGAATAACTAAAATTCGCATATAAATTAACTCGGAACTAGATTGTTGGAAAGCAAAAAAAGGTTAAGAAATGGTATATTCGATTTATTTTGTTACATAATTAACAAAACATTTTTTTTATTTTTTTAGGGATTTTATCATTTTTTTGTGTTTTAATTATTATCTTTTTAAGATTTTTAGAGTTATTATCTTTTTTTGGTATTTTTGGTTTTTCTAATTTTTTTTTTGATTTTTAGTGTATTTTGATAAGTTATTTACAAGAATGAGGAGAGAAAGAAGTGTTATTTAAAAAAGATAGGGGGGAAAGAGAGATTTTTACAAAAAAATGTACAAAGTAAAAACTCGAATGCAGCCCCCGCGAACAGACTCTTATTTGAATGGTTGGTTCGATGAGTCGAACGTCGCGGGCAGGCAGAATGCAAGCTTTTACAAATAAGAAGATGGGGGGGGAAGAGAATTATTTTTTGAAGTTTTATGAAAATAAAAACAAGGGAAATTTTTTTTAGGTTTTATGTTTTGCAAATTTTTTTTGTATTTTTGATGAGTACAGAATAAAAAATGCAGTATAGGAAAACACCCGCATACTTAAACTCAACATTGTCCCCAATGTTGCAATCTAAGTATGCGGAACAGATAATATACAAATTAAAAGATGTACAAAAAAGAAAAAGGGAGGGTAGGAGCTTCCTTAAGACGAGCGCGGGAGGCCCAGGTCGAAACCCTGCATTATTATTAGAAGAGTAAAGAATAGCAAAACAATAATAGAAAAAACAAAAAAAACGAAAAATTCGGCTAAAGGGTTGCAGGCGGTGGGGGGGGGGGGGGGGCAAGTGCGTGGGGGAGTCGAAGGTAGCTAAGGACTTAGCGACTACTGCGTGATAAATATGTGATCCCCTAGTGCGCACAATAATGGAAGCGCGCCGAAGCAAAATGAAATAAAAGAAAATAAATGAAAACTAAAAGAAGTTAAATAAAACATAGATACATTTATTAATAGCAAATTATATATATAATTTTTTTGTGTTGTTAAGTAGATTTTTTTTTATTTTTTAGTTGGTTTTTAGTTTTTAGTTTTTTTTGAGTTTTTTAAGTGTGAAGTTTTTCTCCCTTTTTTTATTATGTTTGTTTTTTTTTCATTTTTGAAGTTTTTAGATTTTTTAGGTTTTTGGTTTTAGTTTTTTTTTTTGTGTTTGTTTGTTTTTAGATTTTTTAGATTTTTGGTTTTTAGGATTTGTAGGTTTTTTAGAGTTTTTAGATTTTTTTTAAGTTTTAAACTTTTTCAAGTTTTTAGAGTTTTTTGGTTTTTAAGTTAGTTTTTTTTGTGTTGTTTTGTTTTGGTAGTAAAAAATGACGTCATTTCAAAAAAATATTTTATAAATAATAATAATAATAATAATAAATATATATATTTTTTAAGTTAGTTTTTTTTTGTTTTGTTTTTAAGTAGTTTATTATTATTATTATATATAGTTTTTTTATAATAAGGTAAAATTAATAGATTTCCAGGGTTCAAAATAACGAAACGACAATTTCCCCGGCAACGGCGCCAAAAACTTGATGGTTAAAACTCCAAAGTTATTTACGGTCACGCGGCGACCCGGCGGTTTTATTTGAGAAAAAGGCGAAGTGATTTTATTTAAGAAAACGGGGCGCGCGTATTTATTTATTTGGATATAAAACAGTTTAGATCGAGTTTTAACGAAAGGAGGCAAGTGCACCTATCGTGAGTAGTACAGGATATTCCGGGTGGAATATCGAGGTCGTATTGTTCTCGGGGCCGGTTCGATTATTTCTACTCTTCCCTGGAGGGGACTATTATTTTACCGATAATTATCTTGTCGGGATATTTTATATATAATAAAAAGCAGAAAATGGCAGAAAGAAAAATGAAAGCATGAAGGTGGTGCCAATGAAGAGCTTAGCTCGATGGCACCGAAAAAACAATTGAACTAAAATAGACTTTAAATAAAAAGAGCTCCTAAATTTCTAATTAATTAAGGCGGAGACTTGGCTGTGGAGGTTCCACTAAAATGAGCTCACCTAGCTATAGGGCTATCGCTCACCTGAATGCTAAGACTATTCGACCGGGCTCTCGTCCGACGAAGGATTCCTCTTAACGCCCGCATTACGCTAAGAACCCCGCTATTGGGTGGGGAACCCAATCCGGTAGAGTTGGCGCGCCTCCTCTCTCGAGGGTTAGTGCGGAACTCTCTTTGCCAAGGGGTGATCTGTCCATACGCACGGCCTCTCGGCGAGCGTATGAAAAACGGAAATAGGGCCCACACATCGATATGTGGTCCTGCGCGTCGTTAACCCCGGGCAAACCTTAAGTACTTTTAATTAATTAGAAAGATATGACCTTTAATTATTTTAAGCTATTTTATCTGTCCCAATGCTCTTCGATGCCGAGGGCTAAGAACGATTAGCCACTCATCGGAATGGGGACGGCTTGCGGAAAAAGCAGAAAAGAAAGCAGTAAAGGAAAGCAGTAAATGAAAGCGATAAAATAAAGCAGTAAAGGAAAGCTGAAAATTGCAAGTCATACTCAAACGAGTAGGACTGAAGAAAGCTATAAATTGCGAGTCCCGGCGCAAATGCGTGGGCGGGAGAAAGAAAGCGGGTCCTACTCAAACGAGTAGGACTAAATAAATGCAACACACGCACACACTCGACAGAAATTAAAACTCACGCACACGCTCTCTCGACATAAATGAAAACGCACACACTCTACAAGAAAGTAAACACACTCTACCGAAATAAAATCCAGCCATTAAACTCAAGTGAGTAGGCGGAAAAAAGGAAAATTACAAACTCACGCACTCTACAGAAAGTAAAATAAGCGAGCGCCATTTAACTCTTAACGAGTAGGCGGAAATAAATGCGCAAGTACAAAAAATGTAAAAAACTAAGTTATCTAAAAATTGAAAACAACTGCATTTCTACCGCTAGAATGCGGTAGAAATGCATAAAAAGTGAAAATAAAAATTAAACGGGAAGAAATTTTCGCAAATAAAAGAAAAATGAAAGTGATCGAAAAATTAAAACGAATACATTTCTACCGCTAGAATGCGGTAGAAATGCATAAAAAGAGAGCGAAAAAATTAAAAGAGGAAAAAGTTTTTGAAATAAAATCAGAAACGAAAATGCTTGAAAAATTAAAACGATTATGTTATCATTCCTATAACTCCGTAAAAATGCTAAAAAAGTGTGAATAAAGGGAAAAGAACGAAAACATTTTACGAAATAAAAAGCTAAGTAAAAAAAGGAAAAACACTTTGAAAACATTTTACGGATCTATAGGGATGAAAGTAAAGCTATAACAATCACAATCTAAACAAGTCTAAGTAACGAAATTATGAAAACATAAAAGTAACATTTACACTCATACACACACACACCCATTACAAAGAGAACAAAAACTAAGTTAAAACAAAAATAAATAAGATTGTATAAGGGAAGGGGTGCATAAATCCATTCCAAAGCCATAAGAAGAGAAAAAAATATTTTATTAAGTAAAAACACCGGTTACAAAGGAACAAAAATAAAACTAAGTAGAGGGGGAGAAATATCCCTTACATAGACCTTGGAAGCAATCCAGCAGCACAACACCTTATACAAAATGGTTCAAAAAAGGAACAGAAATCCTAAGCAGAACCTCTGAATTTATAGAAAAAATTTACATGGGTCACGCCCTTGGTCACGGGCGTGACAGGGGGCGTGACAGTACTATTTGACAAGGCGGCCGGCGATTTGACGGGAAAGTGGACTTCGGGCTGGACACGTGTCGGTCTCGCAGTGGTCACGCCCCAGGTCACGGGCGTGACTCTGGGCGTGTCAAGCAGGTGGATCTGGGCGCGGTGCGCGCCGAAAGTCTTCGGGCAGGTCTTGTCGGCCAGGCGCAGTGGTCACGCCCCAGGTCACGGGCGTGACTCTGGGCGTGTTGGCTGGTGTCGACACTCGACGAATGTCGAGCTGAAAGTGTCGAGTTGAAAATCGTCGAGCGGAAAGAGGTGTCACACCCTAGGTCACGGGCGTGACTCTAGGCGTGTCGGCTAGTGTCGACACTCGACGATCGTCGAGATGAATTCGTCGAGTGGAGTGACACGGGCTTGGGTCACGCCCCGTGTCGGGTGACACGGGCGTGACTGGGGGCGTGTCAAGCTTTGCACTTCAAAATTCTGCTGATTGACTGAAATTTGACGTGTCACGCCCTGGTCACGGGCGTGACCAATATGTCACGGGCGTGACATGTCAATTTTTGGCAGATTTTTCATATTTTCTGAAAAATAAAATAAAACAAGTTAGTATAATATTTACAAAAATAGGAGCATTTTATTGAATAAAAATAAGTAAAAACGACAAAAATAAATGAAAACAACTAAATTAATGTACACAAAAATAGGTATATTTACAATTCATCAGGGAATCACATACATATGTCAAAAAGGAAGCCTTCACATGGCTCGGGAGAAAAGTCGTTACCCTTGAAGACCGTTTCGGTGCCATGAACTCCTAGCTGGCTCGAAAGAATCACAAAAGCTTTTCCTCCGCAATGATGGCCTCGAATCTCAGCTTGACACTCTCAAGCTCCACCAGAGATCAACCCCTCTTCTTCTTCCTCCAACTTCCTTTCCCTTTCTCTCTCTAGAAGTTTAGAAAGATGAAGGCAAAATAAAAATGAGACTTCTTTCTCAACTCTCAGCCTTAAGGAAGTAGGGAGGGATCTCAATTGTTAGATCCCAGCTGAAGAAGAATGGACGGCCACGAGAACCCGTAAAATCTTATTTTGGGTCCGACACGCCCTGTGACATGCCCGTGTCACAGGCCGTGTCATACTAAGTGGTGCACAAACCGACTTATGAAACCTTATCTCGAAACAGGTCACGCCCAGGGTACACGCCCATGACGACCAGGTCATGCCCGTGACATAGGGCGTGTCACCCACTCGAGACCTACTCGAGAGAAAACCAACTACTCGAGTACTCGGATAGGACACGTCCGTGTCACAGGGATGACATTCCCGTGTCATTACCCCCCCCCCCCCCCCCCCCCGTACTCGAGTACTTTTCCACCTAGTCGAGAGAAAAGTATCGACCACTCGACACAGCAGAACACGCCCTGTGACACGCCCATTTCACAGGGCGTGTACCCTATGCTCGATGAACATCGAGTGCAGTTCATCGACCAAAGAACTCAAGTGTCGACAGGGGAGGTTAGGCCCTAAGTCACGCTCGTGACATGGGGCGTGTTCCTCCTGAACACTCATCGAACGCAGGATACGCCCTGGGACACGCCCGTATCGTAGGCTGTGTCACCACAAAAACTTGCCTGCTGAAAAATGGGTTGTTACAACCCTCCCCTCCTACAAGAAATTTTGTCCTCGAAATTCGTATACAGGAAGGCAACCAGCAACCAAAAAGTTATCACAGGAAACGTTTTTGTTACAACAAACTTTTCACTATGCAATCTCTACAAAAATAGCTCGGGAAACTCTGCTCGCATAGTTTGTGTAACACCCCCTATCCGTCGCATAACATATAGCAGTAGGTCCGGCCGGGGCCCGACGCCATATACCACAGACAGACCGGGTGGTTACTCATGGAAACCATCCAACCAATCTCAACGTCCTACACAGAGCATTCTAGCGGAAGCAGTTTATAAAGTTGTAACAAAGAACCCAGCATTAGAGCATGAATGTCCGCTAGTACAGAATAGGAATGTTATACAAAATACTCAAAATAAGCCTTAAGGCCTTACAAAAAGTTCCACTTTAAATTACATGTTTTACAAACCACGGCACGCAGGCCGGTCACACATGAATAAAGCAGTAAACACTTCCACTTGGGCCTTCGAGGGCCAGCTTCGCAAAAAGGGCTTTAGCCCGCTATTGACCGCTTGGTCTAGCTGCACCTGCGAGCAACAAACCACCGCACGGTGGCAAAACAAGGCAACGGTCAGCAATGCTGACCAAATTATAACGATCCCGCCCCCAACTCGGGGCGGCGATGCTCCTTCCCTGCATTTCATTAGCATAAGCGAGCAATTAAAACAATAGTCATTTCATCACAGACGTTGGCTCGCTCGGCCACACGCCCCGTGCACTCAGGGCACATTCTCGGTGAACCGGTCGATGTCACGTCAATTAAAGCCATTAACATTCCGGACTCACCACCGCCACTTAGGCGGCCAAACCTATGAGCAATTTGTCTTCCTGGCATGGGTCACGTCAATTTAAGCCATTGACAGCCGAAGACCCTAATCTATGCCAACGGTAAGTGCCACGTAACCTTAGGTCTCTTTAACCGAACGACATAGAACGGGTACGGTTGCATCTAACCCGTGCTCACATCGCAACGACAATTTAAGCCATTTGCGCGGGTCAAACTTCCACCGAGTCCCATTTCCATAACAAGTCACATAACCCCATTATGTTCAAGTTGGCTTTCAAGCCACCAAGTTGGCAAGATCTCGTATCCGCCCAGTTTTCCGGGTGCACCTTTGGGTTAGTCCCCAAGGCTCCCTGCTGCAATCTACCGCGTAGAAAACCCGAAAAACAACCAATATCACGGAGTCTTCTCCGGCATTATGCAATGCAACATCACCGATCCAGACCAACATGTCCGGGTAGGCTTCACACATCATGCCTATGTCCGTTCTCGCATACGGACTCTAAACAATGGGGACTTCACATATCTACCCGAAGGAACGCCTCCAACTCTTCGCTAACTCGCGAGAGCGGGCTTCCTATGCTAAGAAAGAGAGCTATTCATGCTCAAGATGAGGATCGTTACCCTTGCGTTCCTCTTTGGCTCCATTGAAAAGTAATCGGATGAAAACAACTGCACTAGCGTTGCCTCCGTGGATCCGGAGTCGGCTCGCGATTCGGAGCTCCGAAGCTCCTCCAATGGCGGATCTAGCTCCTTCTTCTTCCCTTAGCTCTCCTCTCTCTCCAAGGATTTAGAAAGAGAACACTTAAGAAAAGTGAGGGTTTTCTAAGTACATCCACGGGTATATCCCTTCAGGAACATCCCCAAGCCGTTGGATCTCAAAACAAGGAAACGAACGGCTTTGATTCGGGGCTGAAATGCCCAATCTGGACCGAACACGGCCTGGCACACGCCCGTGTCCAGGGCCGTGTGCCTCATTCGCCGTCAAAATCGAATCACCTGGAACCTCACACGGGTATCAAACACGCCCGTGTTCGAGCTGACACGCCCGTGTACCCCATGATTTTTCCCCAAAATCAACCCGAGCACTGCACGGGTTCTAGGACACGCCCGTGTCCCTACCCGTGTCACCTTTACACGCCTGGGCTCCAAGCCGTGTACACGGTCTCGACACTTCGCGGCTAAGTGTCGACACGGGTCGACACGCCCTGCGACACGCCCGTGTCGCAGGCCGTGTGCCCAGTCTCGACACAATGTCGAGATCAAAGTGTCGACTTCGCGGGACGAGTGTCGACACGGGCTGACACGCCCTGCGACACGCCCGTGTCGCAGGCCGTGTGCCATGTCTCGACACATTGTCAAAGCACAGTGTCGACTTCGTGGCTAAGTGTCGACACGGGTCGACACGCCCTGCGACACGCCCGTGTCGCAGGCCGTGTGCCCAGTCTCGACACAATGCCGAGATCAAAGTATCGACTTCCCGCCTTAGTGTCGACTCAGGCTTGACACGCCTTGGGACACACCCGTGTCCCAGGCCGTGTGCCTGCAGCCAGAACTCAAACTGGCCCAAAACATCCCCCTTTTCACCTTTGATTTTTGGGGCGTTACAACTCTACCCCTCTTAAAAGAATTTCGTCCACGAAATTACATAAAGGAAAGACATATACAAAACCAAAATTTTGTACCTGAGCGGAACAACTCCGGATACTCGTCAAGCATAGTCTGCTCTCGCTCCCAAGAGAGCTCCTCACGACTGCAATTGTCCCACCGGACCTTGACCATCCTGATCTCTTTATTGCGTAGCCGCTTGACCTCCGAGTCCTCAATCCACACGGGCTTGACCTTTGTCGTTAGCCCACTATCCACCGACACTTGATCAACCGTGATCACTTGCGTAGGCTCTTGCACCGCCTTCCGAAGCACCGAAATATGGAATACATCATGTAAACCACTTAGCTCCACTGAAAGCTTCAACCTATAGGCCGCTTCACCAACTCGCTCCAGAACCTCAAACGGTCCAAGGTACCTCGGGCTTAGCTTTTTCAATCGTCGCACCAGCGAGACACCCTTGAACGGCTTGATCTTTAAGTATACATAATCGCCCACAGCGAACTCCACGTTCCTGTGCTTGGCATTATAGTACTTTGCTTGCCGGTCCTGAGCGATAAGCAACCTCTCCCGAATGGTTCTCACCAAAGAAGTAGCATCCTCCACTTCCGATCTCTTATACAACTTTGACTCACCCGTTTCTAACCAAGACAACGGCATGCGACATCTTCTAACATATAGGGCCTCGAAGGGCGCCATCTGAATACTCGCTTGGTAGCTGTTGTTGTATGCGAACTCCACCAAATAAAGGTGGTCTTCCCATTGCTTTCCAAAATCCAAGACACACATGCGAAGCATGTCTTCCATGGTTCTATTGACCCTCTCGGTCTGCCCATCCGTTTGTGGATGGAAGGTTGTGCTGAATTTCAGCTTTGTTCCCAACATTTGTTGCACCAGCCTCAAATCATTGGACGTGAACCGCCCATCTCGGTCACTCACGATGCTGCGGGGCACACCATGAAGCCGTACTATGTTATCCACATAAAGGTTTGTCAGCTTCTCCACCGGATCATCCTTCCTATGCAGAATAAAATGTGACACCTTCGTTAATCGATCAACAACCACCCAAATGGCGTCGTTTCCCTTTTGCGACCTTGGCAAACCGTGCACAAAGACCATAGAGATGTCGTCGAATTTCCACTCCGGAATAGGCAAGGACTTAAGAAATCCTCCCGGCTTTTGGCACTCCGCCTTTACCAAGGCGCAAGTTTGGCACTTCGCTACGTATAGCGCCACATCCTTCTTTAAACCCGGCCACCAAAACAGTTTCTTCACATCACGGTACATCTTCGCGCTCCCTGGGTGAATCGAGTACTTGGTATGGTGCGCCTCGTACAACAACTCCACCCATAAATTGCCCACACTTGGGACGCACAAACGACCGTCTTTCCATAGCAACCCGTCCTCCACGACGAATTGGGAATTTGACCCATCCAGAGCCTCTACCATGAACTGCTTCATATGAGCATCCATATCCAAAGCCTGCCGAATACGATCAGCCAGGTCATATTGGACTTCAGTCCAATTCAGAACTACTTCAGCACTTGATTGCCTGTCCACACAAACAATCTCCAACGCCTCCAACTCCCGCACCAACCGCTCATCGTGCACCGATAGCCAATTGGCTTGAGCTAGGGCTCGACGACTCAACGCGTCCGCAACCGCATTCCCTTTGCCAGGCACGTAGTGGATCTTGAATGTATAGTCCCCCAGGAACTCCATCCATCTACGCTGCCGCATATTCAGATCCTTCTGATCTATCAAATATTTCAGGCTCTTATGATCGGTGTAGATATCAATCTTCACACCGTACAAATAGTGTCTCCACAGCTTCAAGGCAAAAATCACGGCCGCTAACTCCAAGTCATGGACCGGATAATTCCTCTCGTGCACTTTTAGCTGTCTCGAGCCATAAGCTATCACGCTTCCGTGCTTCAGTAGCACGCAACCCAAACCGCTGCCCGAAGCATCGCTATATATCTCATAGCCTTCGGTCCCAACCGGCGAACTCAGCACAGGCGCCGTGGTCAACCGACACTTCAATTCCTCAAAAGCTCGCGCGCACTCCGGCATCCAAATGAACTTATGCTCCTTCCTTGTCAAAGTAGTGAGAGGTAGCGCTATCCGCGAGAAGTTCTCTACGAAGCGCCTATAATAGCCGGCAAACCCCAAAAATCTCCGGACTTCTGCTACCGTAGCAAGCTCAGGCCACTCCCGTATCGCAACAATCTTCGCCGGATCCACAGCAATACCCTCTCCACTCACTATATGCCCGAGGAACGCAACTGAGGATAGCCAGAACTCGCACTTCGAGAACTTGGCATACAACTGATTTCTCCTGAGTGTCTCCAACACCAAATGAAGATGCTTGAAGTGATCTTCCTCACTTTGCGAGTACACCAAAATATCATCGATGAAGACGATCACGAAATGGTCCAAGTACTCCCTAAAAGTCATGTTCATCAAATCCATGAACACTGACGGCGTGTTAGTCAGCCCAAACGGCATGACCGTAAACTCATAATGCCCGTACCTCGTACTAAATGCTGTCTTCAGGATATCACTCTCCCTTATCCGCAGCTGATAGTACCCAGCCTTGAGATCCAACTTCGAGTACACCGTCGACCCGACTAACTGATCGAAGAGATCATCAATCCGAGGGATCGGGTACTTGTTCTTCTCAGTTAGCTTGTTTAGCTCCCGATAATCAATACATACATCAAGCTTCCGTCCTTCTTCTTAACAAAGAGGACCGGTGCGCTCCAAGGAGAAGAACTCGGGCGCACATACCCTTGTTCCAATAACTCTTGCAGTTGAACTTTCAGCTCCGCCATTTCCTTAGGCGCTAGCCGATACGGAGATCGTGACACAGGCTTTGCACCTAGCACTAGCTCGATCGTAAAATCTATCTCCCGTTGAGGCGGGGCTCCAGGAAGATCTGCGAGGAACACATCAGGGTATTCCGATACCACTGAAATACAATCCAACGTGGGCTTCGGCTTTGCAACCTCCACTAGTGTAAAGAACAGTTCTGCTCCGGCACGAACCGCCTTCACCACCTGAAGAGCAGACATCAATGTCTTGCTCGACCCCTTTAAGCCCGTAAAAGTCGTCTCACGACTTGCTCCCAGCTTGACTTCCTTGATACCGCAATCTATATGGGCCTGCTGCTCCGAGAGCCAGTCCATGCCAAATATGACGTCGAACTCCACCAACGGAAGTAAGGACGCCCGCAGGTCAAACTCCTGCTCCCCAACACGAATCTTAACATCACAGATCCTATCCGCTCGCATCGAACACCCATTGGGTAATAACACATCCAACTTATCCTTCGCCATCGAAGAAGGGACTCCGATGCGTGATATAAATCCTTCGGACAAGAAGGAGTGTGAAGCTCCCGTATCGAAGAGTGCTCGTGCCGGATTTTCACAAATCAATACAAATCCTAAACAAGCAGTGGTAAGGTAACATGTGCATAATAAGTATTTTAATAAATTGACTTGCTATAAATTAAACCATACCTGTCACCACATCAGCTTGTTTGATGGCCTCCTGTTGGCCAAGATTATAGACCCTTGGTTGGGCCAGAGCATAATGGGATGCGGTCGACTCCACCGCCTTTCCCTTCTCTTCATAAGTAGCTCCCGGCTTCCTCTCGGACTTAGGACGTCCGCTCCAACAGTCACGGGCAAAATACCCCGTCTTGCCACAAGTAAAACACGTGCCCGGGGTCCGACTCGTAGTCGCCCCAGAAGCACCAGAAGGAGCTGGACCCGAAGTCCTATGCTTCTTGAAAGCCCTCCGATAGCCGGACTTTGAAGTACTCGGCACTTTAAACTCAGATTTCTTCTCACCAAAGATTTTCTTTGCTTGTACGTTCTTCATGTCCTTTTCTAAGGACCGGGCAGTATTGACCAAGGTTAAGAAATCCTGCGTCATTGGCCCCGAAAGTAGTAGTCTCAACTCATCCCTCAAGCCTTCATAGAAGCGATTAATCTTGCGCTCCTCATCCACTATGGTGGAGCTAGCATAACGACTCAGACGAGTAAACTCGTGGAGATATTCATCCACGCTCCTCTCACCCTGTACCAACTTCAGGAACTCATTCTCCAATGCTATCTTCTGCATCGAAGGGAGGTATCTAGCCAAAAATAATCTCGAGAACTCCTCTATCGAGACATCACCAAGTTGCCTATCTCTCAGTTAGTGCAGCTCCAATCCTTCCCACCACATCCTCGCTTCACCGTCCAAAAGGAATGGTGGTCATTTGCCACTCCTCCGTCTCCGTCGCTGTCATGACTCTCTTCACCCTGGAGAGCCAGTCTTCAGCCTGAGATGGGGTTCCCAACCCCGAGAATACCGGAGGGTTAAAGCTCATTACATGCTTAAGCTGCCTCTCAGTTGCCCTCCTCGGCACTACCGGTTCCACAACCACTTGCTCCACCCTCCTCGGCTCAGCCTCTTGAAGAGGTACTTGCTCCAACACAGGAGCAGGCTGCTGCGTCTGCCTTCCAGGCTGCGCATTAATCACGGCCAACACCGCTTCACCCAACAATCGAATATTCTCAGCCGACAGAGGTGTTGCAGGAGCAACATCCGGTGCACTACTAGCCTCAGAAACTCGGCGTTCTGACGGCCCAACACCACTTCTGGTCACCTATAGTGGTACAAAACACCGTTAAGCGACCAAATAAATTGCAAACAGCAATTATAGGAACACGCAGGTTCCTCAAACACGAGTATTTTCATTCCTAAGTGGACATTCATGGGTTCTTTTTACTGTTATTACGATGACGCACACAATGTGCTCACCACCCCTTAAAGAGAATTCGCCTACGAATTCACTTTAAGCCCGACCAAAACCTGGCTTTGATACCAAATTGTAACACCCCCTATCCGTCGCATAACATATAGAAGTAGGTCCGGCCGGGGCCCGACGCCATATACCATAGACAGACCGGGTGGTTACTCATGGAAACCATCCAACCAATCTCAACGTCCTACACAGAGCATTCTAGCGGAAGCAGTTTGTAAAGTTGTAACAAAGAACCCAGCATTAGAGCATGAATGTCCACTAGTACAGAATAGGAATGTTATACAAAATATTCAAAATAAGCCTTAAGGCCTTACAAAAAGTTCCACTTTAAATTACATGTTTTACAAACCACGGCACGCAGGCCGGTCACACATGAATAAAGCAGTAAACACTTCCACTTGGGCCTTCGAGGGCCGGCTTCGCAAAAAGGGCTTTAGCCCGCTATTGACCGCTTGGTCCAGCTGCACCTGCGAGCAACAAACCACCGCACGGTGGCAAAACAAGGCAACGGTCAGCAATGCTGACCAAATTATAACGATCCCGCCCCCAACTCGGGGCGGCGATGCTCCTTCCCTGCATTTCATTAGCATAAGCGAGCAATTAAAACAATATCCATTTCATCACAGACGTTGGCTCGCTCGGCCACACGCCCCGTGCACTCAGGGCACATTCTCGGTAAACCGGTCGATGTCACGTCAATTAAAGCCATTAACATTCCGGACTCACCACCGCCACTTAGGCGGCCAAACCTATGAGCAATTTGTCTTCCTAGCATGGGTCACGTCAATTTAAGCCATTGACCGCCGAAGACCCTAATCTATGCCAACGGTAAGTGCCACGTAACCTTAGGTCTCTTTAACCGAACGACATAGAACGGGTACGGTTCCATCTAACCCGTGCTCACATCGCAACGGCAATTTAAGCCATTTGCGCGGGTCAAACTTCCACCGAGTCTCATTTCCATCACAAGTCACATAACCCCGTTATGTTCAAGTTGGCTCTCAAGCCACCAAGTTGGAAAGATCTCGTATCCGCCCAGTTTTCCGGGTGCACCTTTGGGTTAGTCCCCAAGGCTCCCTGCTGCAATCTACCGCGTAGAAAACCCGAAAAAACAAACAATAGCACGAAGCCTTCTCCAGCATTATGCAATGCAACATCACTGATCCAGACCAACATGTCCGGGTAGGCTTCACACATCATGCCTATGACCGTTCTCGCATACAGACTCTAAACAACGGGGACTTCATATATCTACCCAAAGGAACGCCTCCAACTCTCCGCTAACTCGCGAGAGCGGGCTTCCTATGCTAAGAAAGAGAGCTATTCATGCTCAAGATGAGGATCGTTACCCTTGTGTTCCTCTTTGGCGCCATTGAAAAGTAATCGGATGAAAATAACCGCACTAGCGTTGCCTCCGTGGATCCGGAGTCGGCTCGAGATTCAGAGCTCCGAAGCTCCTCCAATGGCGGATCTAGCTCCTTCTTCTTCCCTTAGCTCTCCTCTCTCTCCAAGGATTTAGAAAGAGAACACTTAAGAAAAGTGAGGGTTTTCTAAGTCCATCCACGGGTATATCCCTTTAGGAACATCCCCCAGCCGTTGGATCTCAAAACAAGGAAACAAATGGCTTTGATTCGGGGCTGAAATGCCCAATCTGGACCGAACACGGCCTGGCACACGCCCGTGTCCAGGGCCGTGTGCCTCATTCGCCGTCAAAATCGAATCACCTGGAACCTCACACGGGTATCGAACACGCCCGTGTTCGAGCTGACACGCCCGTGTTCCACCTGACACGGCCGTGTGACCGGCCGTGTACCCCATGATTTTTCCCCAAAATCAACCCGAGCACTGCACGGGTTCTAGGACATGCCCGTGTACCTACCCGTGTCACCTTGACACGCCTGGGCTCCAAGCCGTGTACACGGTCTCGACACTTCGCGGCTAAGTGTCGACACGGGTCGACACGCCCTGCGACACGCCCGTGTCGCAGGCCGTGTGCCCAGTCTCGACACAATGTCGAGATCAAAGTGTCGACTTCGCGGGACGAGTGTCGACACGGGCTGACACGCCCTGCGACACGCTCGTATCGCAGGCCGTGTGCCATGTCTCGACACATTGTCAAAGCACAGTGTCGACTTCGCGGCTAAGTGTCGATACGGGTCGACACGCCCAGCGATACGCCCGTGTCGCAGGCCGTGTGCCCAGTCTCGACATAATGTCGAGATCAAAGTGTCGACTTCCCGCCTTAGTGTCGACACAGGCTTGACACACCCTGGGACACGCCCGTGTCCCAGGCCGTGTGCCTGCAGCCAGAACTCAAACTGGCCCAAAACATCCCCCTTTTCACCTTTGAGTTTCGGGGCGTTACAGTCTGCTCTCGCTCCCATATAAGCTCCTCACGGCCGCAATTGTCCCATCAGACTTTAACCATCCAGATCGTCATGTTCTGCAACTGTTTCTCGGCTCGATCCACGATCTGAATGGGTCTAACTCTCGTTGTTAGCCCATACTCCACCAGCACACGATCATCCGTGATCACTTGAGCTGGATCTTTAACGGCCTTCCGAAGCACTAAGATGTGAAACACATCATGTAGGCCACCCAAGCCTACCGATAGAGCTAGCCGATACGCAGCTTCTCTGATTCGCTCAACCACTTCAAATGGACCCAAATATCTTGGACTCAACTTTTTCAAACATCAAATCCTGGATACACCTTTGAAGGGCTTGATCCTCAAGTAGACCCAATCGCCTACCGCGAACTCCACGTTCCGGTGCTTGGCATTGTAGTACTTCGCTTGATGATCTTGGGCTATGAGTAGCTTCGCTCGAATAGCACAAATGGTTGAGTTTGCTTCATCAACGTCATTATGTTTATAAACTCTAGCTTTGCCCACTTCTACCCAAGCCAAGGGAGTACGACACTTCCTTCCTTATAGAGCTTCATACGGTGCCATCTCGATGCTCGCCTGGTAGCTGTGATTATAAGAAAACTCCACCATATAGAGATGATCTTCCCATCTCTTTCCAAAATCTAGGGCGCACATTCGGAGCATGTCCTCTATCGTTCTGTTGGGTCGTTCTGTTTGACCATCCGTTTGGGGATGAAAGGTCGTACTGAAATTCAACTTCGTGCCCAACAGCTGGTGAACTAGCCTCCAATCCTTTGATGTGAATTGCCCATCTCGATCACTCACGATGCTCCGAGGAACACCGTGGAGCCGTACAATCTGTTCCACATACAGCTTTGCCAAACTTTCTACCGAATCATCTCGCTTATTCGGGAGAAAGTGCGCCACTTTTGTCAGCCGATCGACAATCACCCAGATGGAATCGTTTCCGCGCTGAGATCTGGGCAACCCATGCACAAAATCCATGGAAATATCGTCAAACTTCCATTCTGGAATTGGTTATGACTTCAAACAACCGCCCGATTTATGGCATTCCGCCTTCACCATAGCACAGGTTTGGCATTTGGCCACATAAAGAGCAACATCTTTCTTTAGCCCTGGCCACCAAAATAGCCTTTTCATATCCTTGAACATCTTTGTGCTCCCTGGGTGGATTGAGTACTTCGTATAATGTGCTTCATACATCAGTTCTTCCCTCAATTTACCCACATTTGGGACGCACAAACGGCCCTCTTCCGCAAAAGACCGTCATTCAGGAGAATTTTCCTTCTGGCCCAGCTTTCGCATAACGTAGGAGATCTTCATCCCACTCCGTTGCCCGTCGAACTCGGTCCGCAAGGTCACATTGCACCTCTGTCTAGTTCAAACATGCATTGGCAGTCAACACAAGAAATCTCTAACGCTTCTAGCTCCTGGATGAGACATTCATCATGCCTTTGCAACCAAGCTGCTCTTGCCGGAGTCCGCCGCTAAAGGCATCCGCGACAACATTCCCCTTTCCGGGAGTATAGTGAATCTCAAAGGTGTAATCCCCGAGGAACTCCAACCACCTTCGTTGTCGCATATTCAAGTCCTTCTGCTCCAATATATACTTCAGGCTCTTGTGATCTGTATAGATCTCCACCTTCCCACCATAAAGATAGTGTCGCCACAGCTTTAGTGCAAAAATCACCGACGCCAACTCAAGATCATGGACGGGATAGTTCCGCTCGTGCTCTTTCAGCTGGCGTGAGACATAAACAATCACCATTCCATTTTGCAGAAGCACGCAGCCTAAGCTGCTCCATGAGGCATCACTGTAGATTACAAAGCCATCGGTACCACGTGGCGATGACAACACATGCGCCGTGGTCAACCGAATCTTCAGCTCCTCAAAAGCTCGCACGCACTCTGGCGACCAAACGAACTTCTGTTCTTTTCGCGTCAGTGTGGTTTGAGGCAAAGCAATTCGCGAGAAATTTTCAACAAATCTTCGGTAGTAGCCTGCTAGTCCAAGGAAGCTCCTGACCTCGGCCACTGAAGACAACTCTGGCCACTCCTCTATGGCCCTTATCTTTGCTGGATCCACATCTATGCCCGCTCCACTCACCACATGGCCCAAAAAAGCCACCGACGATAGCCAAAACTCACACTTTGAGAACTTGGCATAGAGCTGATTCTGTCTCAATGTATTCAACACCAACCGCAAATGTTTCTCATGGTCGGCTTCCGATCTTGAGTACACCAGGATATCATCAATGAACACTATCACGAACAGATCCAGGTACTCGCGGAATATTCGGTGCATCAAGTCCATAAATATTGAGGGCGCATTGCACAGCCCAAACGACATGACCGTGAATTCGTAGTGCTCGTACCTTGTTCCAAACGCGGTTTTGGTAATATCTTCTTCTCGGATCCTCAATCGGTAATAACCAGATTTCAAGTCCAACTTCGAGTAGACGGACGATCCCACTAGCTGATCAAACAGCTCATCAATCTGCGGAATCAGATATTTATTCTTCTCGGTCAGCTTATTTAATTTGCAGTAATCAATACATAACCGCAAGCCACCATCTTTCTTCTTCACAAAACAAAACACAGGGGCGCTCCAACTCCGCCATTTCCTTAGGCGCGACACGATATGGCGAGCAACAGGTTTCGCACCTAGCACCAACTCGATTGTGAAGTCAATCTCATGCTGGGGTGGTAGCCCAGGGAGATCCTTGGGAAACACATCTGCAAATTCCGATACAATCGGAACATCACGCACACTGGCCTTTGGCTCAACAGCCTTCAAGACTTGGAATGCAGACAACAACATCAATCAAGACATGCTGCTCCGCAAGCCAATCCATATCAAATATCAAGTCAAATTCCGATATTGGCAATACAGATGCAGTCAAACTGAAATCCCGACTTCCTAGTTGCACCGCCACATTGCAAGCTTGATCTGATTTCACGGCTATCGTACAAATACGTTGATCCCACGCATCCATGTATTGTAGTTATATAACATAAACGCCATCATAGAACTGTCATCCAAAACGGCTTACTGTACATATAACACATGCATAATCCACCATACATGAGGAGCCCAATTATTTATGTACATCATTATGTCGACATTTCTTTCTCCTTTATTCCGCTACGAGCCAACGCGGCAATCTCGGGCTTTATGTCCTGCTTTACCACACGAATAGCACTTGTATTGCTTCTTTGGCTGCTGAACACCATCCCAACAGTCACGAGCGATGTGTCCTACCTGACCACAAGCATAACAAGTACGCTTCTCGAGTCTTTGCCTCTTACGATAAGCAGACTTCCCAACCCTTGTAGTGCGCACTTTCCTGGTCGCAGGCATCTGCTGGGCTCTCAGCAAGTCCATTTCCAACAGTCTAGCTGCCTCCACCAGTGGTTGGAATCCCAAGAACTTAGGACCCATCAACAAGAAACGGAGTTCCTGACGTAGCCCATCATAAAACTGATTGATCTTCATCCCTTAGGTTTCAAACATAAACTCGGGTTGTTGTCTCATTGCAACAAATGCATGAAAATAGTCCTCAACCGTGTCCTCTCATTGGCTCAAACACACGTTCACCGACGAAGCTGAGGCACTTCCCCTTGTTGTCTGCTCAAGTTCACTACCCGGCATGGGACACATTATCGGATCAGAGGGTTGAACCTATCCCTCATGGTAAGCCTTGAGCGTTGCAAAAACTACATCGGCAAGCAGTCGAGCTGTTTCTATCGATGGAGGGGACGTTGGTACCACAGTTGATGTCATGCTTCCCATCGAGTGTTGGGGTTCCTGCTGCCATGTCATCGCACTCGTCGCCTTCATTCGGAAAATTATACAAGTAAGCAACAAGATAGGAACGCAGGTTCCTCAAACACAAAAATTTGCATTCCTATCTTGGACATTCAGGAGTTCAAATGTGTTAACGTGGTTTGCACAGACACGAGCTCGCCACCCCACAAAAGAAGTCGACCACGACTTCGAGAGGGAAAGACCAAGACCTCTGATACCAAAAATGTAACAACCCCATCCGTTCATATAATATATACAAGAAGGTCAGGCTGGGGCCCCCACAGCATATACCACAAAACAGACGATGAAGCTATGGAGTGATTCCAGAGTAGCGTAGAGCACCTAACACATTGCATTCTAATGGAAACCTATAACACTACATTTGAACTCCTCACTTGAATGTCCAATATATAAAACTCCACATTTTATACATCATAGGAATGTCTTACAATACACATAAAGAGTTGGCCTTATGGCCTTACAGAGCTTTCAAACAGTGGACCAAACATTGGCAAGCAGGCCGTCCACATCAAAAGAAAACATAACATTTATCAAAATGAGCCTTCGAGGGCTAACAGCAGCTGCAGCAGCTAAAGCAGTATGGACATTAACCCTTTTTCGTCCTGCTTGGCTCTCCAGTACCTGTACAGGGACAATCCACCCAACGGTGGCAAACAAAGGCAACGGTCAACATTTAGCTGACCAAATTATAACGACCCTACCCCTTTCTCGGGGTAGCGGTAATCTTCCCTATAGGCATAGCATATCACAAGCATGTACACATATCTCATACATTGTGCTTTCACACACACATGCCATCACAACCGTCAGCCAGCTGGCCCAACAGTCCGTGCACTGAGGGCACATTCTTGGTGTACTGGCAAATCAGTTGCCCACCACTGTATCAGGGTCACAGCCCAACAACAACTCACTTGAGCATTTACTCCATAGCGTGCAGCCGGAGTTTTATAGTCTTAGTGAATCGGGACTGGCCCGTAGCCCCACATTGTATAACGGCGCGTAGGCCTAAGACTCTTGCTATGCGCTCCAACAGGCCGCACTTTCTGGTATCACGTCGGACGGACATAGTGTGGGTCGGATCCGTCACCACCCGTTGCTCAAATCGCCTTGCCATAATCAAGTACGGTGTACTCGCGGCTAAAAAAAGGCACGGGTAGGTCTCACCGATCTAGTTCTGGCATTTAAGCCTGGGCATAACTCTTACAACCATTCTCTCACAACATTAGCGGGTCTTTCCTGGGCACACCAGTACTTCCTGTTACTTTCTTCGCAGGTGGACACCACAAATATCACAAATGTCAGGGATCTTTCCTGGCTACCACGCCAGTACTTCCTGTTACTCTCTTCACAGGTGGACTCCCCATGAACAATAAGCATTACAAAGGGTATTTCCTGGAATTTCAATCCAGTACTTCCTGCTACTTCTGTTCACAGGTCGAACCCAATAGCACAAGCAGCACAAGCATTATATGGGTATTTTCCTGGACTACCACTCTAGTACTTCCTACTACTTCCTTTCACAGGTCTAACCCGTCGACTCCTAAACTACACGTTTATCACGGAGTCTTCTCCGGTTCCTATATGCAATATCATCAATCCAGATCAACCTATCCAGATGGGCTTCATACAGTATGCCTATTTCGTACTCCATTTCTGGATCTATATGTCAACAAAGGGGATTCCATGAATCAACCTAAAGACTCCCAAACTCAGCCACCTTTTGGTGGGGGAATCACATACATATGCCAAAAAGGAAGCCTTCACATGGCTAGGAAGAAAGGTCGTTACCCTTGAAGACCGTTTTGGTGCCATGAACTCCTAGCTGGCTCGAAAGAATCGCAAAAGCTTTTCCTCCTCAACGATGGCCTCGAATCTCAGCTTGACATTCTCAAGCTCCACCAGAGATATGCCCCTCTTCTTCTTCCTCCTTCTTCCTTTCCCTTTCTCTATCTAGAAGTTTAGAAAGATGAAGGCAAAATAAAAAAGAGACTTCTTTCTCAACTCTCAGCCTTAAGGAAGTAGGGAGGGATCTCAGCTGTTAGATCCCAACTGAAGAAGAATGGAAGGCCACGAAAACCCATAAAATCTTATTTCGGGTCCGACACGCACTGTGACATGCCCGTGTCACAGGTCGTGTCACACTAAGCGGTGCACAAACCGACTTATAAAGCCTTATCCCGAAACAGGTCACGCCCGGGGTACACACCCATGACGGCCAGGTCACGCCCGTGACATATGGCGTGTCACCCACTCGAGACCTACTCGAGAGGACTTACTCGAGAGAAAACCAACTACTCGAGTACTCGGATCAGACACGCCCGTATTGCAGGGATGACACGCCCGTGTCACCCCCCCCCCCACCGTACTCGAGTACTTTTCCACCTACTTGAGAGAAAAGTGTCGACCACTCGACACAGAGTAACACGCCCTATGACACGCCCGTGTCACAGGCCGTGTACCCCATGCTCGACGAACGTCGAGCGCAGTTCATCGACCAAAGAACTCGAGTGTCGATAGGGGAGGTCATGCCCTAGGTCACGCCCGTGACAAGGGGCCTGTTCCTCCCAAACACTCGTCGAATGCAGGACACCCCCTGGGACATGCCCGTGTCCCAGGCCGTGTCACCCCAAAAACTTGCCTGCTGAAAAATGGGTTGTTACAACCTATTATGGATGAATGGTATGTGATGAGTCTGATTTATATAGTGTTTTTCGGACTCATCTGGGCTTATTATCATTCTGGTGAACTACTATTTTAGTAGGAAATGTCATATATTTGATTAGGGCCCCACTTAGACATTGTGCACTGGTTCAGCCCATTGTGGTTTGCGATTTGCACCGGGACGTCGGGGGTATGTACCGGGGTACTCCCCGTGCATCTTTGGATATTCTTTGCTGTATATTTGGTGCTGGGAGCTTTTGCTCCAGCTTTGGTTTTGATGTGCAGGTGGTCATTTTTCCCCAATTCCGGAATTCTGACTTGAGGAAAATGCACGATCGTGCGATTCCTTAGCGCACGATTTCCACAAAATCCTGCGATTTCTATAGCTTTTCTGTGGATGTACTGAACAACCCGTGTGATTTCTTCACATACGGTTTCTTCGGAACCATGCACGAAGGAGACACATGGTTTTCCTATTGTATTCTAGTTTTATACCGCTTTGTGGTTAATCGTGTGATTTGTTCGTGCACGGGCAGAAGTGTACGTGCGAGAATAAAATGCACGGTTCCACCTGCTTGCTATGAATTTCAGCGCTCTATGGTTACCCATGCATTTTCCTTCTCGCACGGGTGGAATCTCCCGTGTGAGAGTAAAACGCACGGGTCAACGCATCTTCTTCCGCATTCTTGGATTGGAAGTTAATATCGCACGGTTAATGTACGGTCGTGATCCAAACCGTGCGTGACCATTTTTCTGTCATTTTTCTATTTAAGTTCAGGAGTTGACTGGAGACTGGATCAGCCCGCCATTTCTGTTCCTCTGAGCGTGAAATCCTTACCCCAGCCACTTTTTCCTCTCTCCTCCTTGAAGTGCTCATCCGACCACCATTCTTCCTCAAAACCTCACCGCAAGCGAATATCCTCCGTTGTTTTTTGCTTCTCTATCTCATGGGGAGAATTTGGAGCTCTTTCTTGCCACCATTGAAGAGTTTTCCGGCAACTTCCAGCCTTCACAAAACGTGAATGAAAGTGTGAGTTAGATCTGATATACTCTAGAGGGGGGTGAATATGTATGTTGCTTGCTAAAAACTTTTACAACAGTTGTTGTATTCTTATGTGAACAGGGAAGCAAATAATAAAGAGTAAATCTAATCACATAAACTATCTAATCACAGAGCAACCTAGTCACAAACCACAGCCAGAAACAAAAGAAACACAAGAAACTAGAAGACACAAGGAGCTATAGTGGTTCCCCAATCAACCTGGGTACACCCACTCTTCTACCACCCTAGGTAGGAATCCACTGCAGGATGAGTTGATCAGGTGTCCTGGGCACCAATGAGCTTTTGATAAGGTGCTCAAAAACCAAACCAGATTTTTTGATCAGGTGTCTTGCCACCAATGAGCTTTTGATATGGTGCTCAAAAACCACACACAAACTTTTGAAGGGAGTTTGAAAACCTCTTTACAGCAGAGAGAGAGAGAGGGATAAGAAGATCTTCTCTGTCAACAGTCAGAGAGAAGATTGTGGATGTTGTCAAAGCTCCCCCTGAGATCTGTAGTTGTTCAGGAAGTGAAGCTTTGCAGTAAGGTGATAGGCCTTCAGAAAATTGATCTCCAGCAAATGATGATTTCAGCAACAGCTGAAATATGAGGTTTCTGGAGTCTTGAATGATGATGGCCTTGAACACTTGAATCAAAAGAGATCTGAAGATTTCAGTTTGTTGATCTCCTTTTGGTGTTGGTGTTCTTGTGTGAATCTTTGAGACTAAGGATGTATGCAACTCTTTCTCTTTCTCTTGTGTGTTTGTTGTTGTAAGAGTTGTTGCAGAAGAAGTTTTGCAGAGAATGAATATTGCAGAATATGTGTATCTCCTTGTTCTTCTTTTTCAGTTCTGAAAAATCTAATCTTTTATTCTCTTGATGTCTGAATAGAAATGATCCACTATCAAGATATCTGTTGGCCTATCATAAATGACTTCCTTAAATGTAATTGTCTTCTGGAGGAAAGTCCAATAAAATATTCCTTGATAATTCCTTGAAACTTGCTCCAGATTAAATGAAAAATGGTTACAAGATCTTTGAATTTTGAAAAACATTGAACTCTTCAAAAAAAACGTGGAACTGAGCTCCACTATCGTCGAACTAAGCTCAGAGATTTGGACTTGGACAGAAACAGAGATCGTCGATCTGAGCTCAACTATCGTCGAACTGAGCTCAGAGATTGAGAACCAAACTGGAGTCAAGATCGTTGATCTGAGCTCGAAGATCATCAAATGGAGTTCGACGACTTGTTGAAGTTGAGCTCAGCGATCGTCGAATGGAGTTCGACGATCCGTCGAAGTGAGCTCAACGATCGTTGATTGGAGTTCGACGATTCGTCTTACTGAGCTCGACGAAATGACTTAGTTTCCAAACTGAAAAACCTTGGTCTTGAGGGTAGCTTCCAAACCTAAGTACTAACCCTTAGACTCAATTCTACCTGACCTTTAGATCTATACAATGAGGTCAAAACAAGTTTCCTAAGAGACATAGTGATCCTGACCCAAATTAGTAATAGGGTGTTCCAACAATCTCCCCCTATTTGGGTTAGGATTACTATTTACACATATTGAAAAATTAAGAATATACACAGCAACAATATAACAACAAAACAATGCAGAAACACAGACATAATCTCAGATAGATCAGAAAACAGAATATATTGTCACCTTACAGAATTACTCCTTTTCTTTGCTCTTTATAAGTTTTATTTCCCTGTTTGGATTAAGAGCCTCCTTCTTTGATCTTCTGTCATCAGCTGCACCTAGAGATGTTTGTTGTTTTGGCCTTGGTACTATAGCTTTAGGGTGCAGCTTCATGTAGCTTTCAGAATCAAAAAACTTGTTGGAGGAGTATCTTTCCAGTTCCTTTTTCCTTTGATCAGATAAAGTAGTAATGCTGGAGGTGTCTTTGCCTTGCTCTCTGGCTTTCTTGATCTCGTCCAGAGCAGCTAACTCTTTCATCCTGGCTGTCCAAGAAGTTGGATTGTTCTCTGGATCCTCAAAAGGCATTGGAGGCTTATATCTGTTAGAGGGATTGTTTGGAGGAGCTCTGGAGGAGACTAATTCTATCAGTTTGTAGGGAAATGGACCTGAAGTAGTATCAGATGGACCTGGTCCTTCCCTTGAGTATGGGTGCTGTCTGGAATAACCTTTTGAATAAACTTGAAGTTCTCTTTGGTTTCCTCTGTAGTTTCCTCTGCTTGACTGATAGCCTCTAGATTGGCTTCCCCTATGTTGAGATCTTCCTTGAGGTTGATAGGGGGTTTGACTTCTGGCAGAGGGTTGAACAGCAGAGCTACCACTTGCACCTGCACCAGGTGAAGGAGGAGGAGGAGGAGGATGATGGAACTGAGAGGAACCTTTGTCATACTTTCTCTTCTTTTTCATAGCCTTTAATTGATTTTTGGATTATTGCATCCAATGTTCTGTTATAGGGCAGCCATGCAGAATATAGTAGGGAATGTCATTTGTATCTTTTACTTTTGCTGGAGGAACTCTTTTCATTGCCTTGCTTCTTGATTTTCTTTTCCTTGCTATAGTAGCTGAGGAATCATCAGAATCAGTTCTGAACTGATCACTTTCAGAGCTTTGTTCATCATATAAAGCATCAATCCTTTTAAGGTAGTCTTTTTGAAGTTGTGATTGAGCAGATGAAACAGTAGTGACAGCAGTTGTGGCAGCAACAGAAGAAGGAGGAATGGAAGCAACACTAGCAGAAGAAGTTATAGCTGCAACAGTAGATACAGCAGCAACTGGGGCAGCAGTAGATACAGATAAAACAAGAACATCAGCAGGGGCAACATCAGAAAGGGACTTTATAAAATAATTAATGAGACTGATGTCACAGCTAGAAAAGGGCACAATGACCTTGGAGAGATCCTCAGATTGCTTGACTGCAGTGCTCTCTGGAAGACAGCTGAAATATATATAATCAAACTCTGATAAAAGTGACCTGAGGTCCACTGAGAGAATTGCAACCTGTGGTGTTGAGGCTGGAGCTTGAGTTGAAGTAACAGCAGCAGCAGCAGCAGGCAATCTAACACCTTCATGAGGCATCTCCCCCTGCCTAGATTTAGAGATAGCTGGATCAAGGCACCCAAAGGAAGGGATTGCCTAAGGAGGAATGATGGAGGAGAGCCTGGCAGATAGGTATGCAACTGACTTTAAAAGTGGATCCAAGGAGGTATCTAACAAGAGGGACAGCCTGGGAGCTATCAGCTCATAAAGTCTGTCTGCTAAGGCTGGAATATCTACATGCTCAGTAGGGACTTAAGCAGAGGTAGAGAATGAAGGTGGAGCAGCTGGAGATGTTGGTGGAGAGCTGGTGTATGGGGGAAAGGAAGGTTGAGGTGTGGGGATTGTTGAAATGGAAGATAGTGGAATGGAAATAGAAGGTGTGAAGGAGGGTTGAGCAAATATGTCTTGGAGTAACTGTTGGTAAGATATGGATGAAGAGGGTAGATCAGGAGGGGATGAAGGGGAATCATCCATAAAGGAATCATCTATCAGATTGAAGGATGGAATGTGAGATGATGTGTCAAGATCTGGTTGAGGGTATTGATGTAGAGGATAGAATAGTTCTTCTATTTGTAGAAGAGTTGGAGAAATTGAAGTTGGAGATGGGGTTGAAATAATGATGGTGGAGGAAACTGTAATGGTGGATGAAATTTGAATGGTGGAGGTGACTGGTGGAGATGAAATAAGAGGTGGAGGAGGAGGAGAAGCAGCAGGCAAGTCTTCTGCAGGGGCAGAGACTTGAGGGGAAGAGACTGTAATAGTCCTTGTGCCTGAAGTTGCAGCTGCAGAGGGCCTGCTGGGCTTCATAATTTGTCTGTCCCACTGCAGAGAGCCTCTTGGAGGCATTGATGTGCATCACATTTGATACTAGCAGTGCAAGGCATCTGTTTTGAAGAAACAGCCCTAGTATCCTTCCATAATTCACAAAGTTCTTATTTAGCTTCTTCTTAATCAGATCAAAGAAAATCTCTCCCCAGTTTAATTGTTTCTTATCTACAAGAGCACCCATCAAGCATAGCTGATACCTGGAGATGGTATCATGGGCTGAATGCTTGGCCAAAAGCACTTTTCCCACAACATCAGCTAAGAACCTTTACTCAACAGCCAAATTCTTTTTCAGCAGCTTGCTAGGGTTTGCATCAGAATGACCCATTCTATCAAGCATAGTAGAAAATTCTTCTCCAGACATTTCAACAGAATCCTCTCCAGAATTCAATCCAAAAATCTCTGTCAGGGTAGCAGGTGTAAGAGGTACCTGGGTTCCCGAAATTGATCCAATCACTGTATTTTGATCCTGGTTGTGGGCAGTATATACCCACTCCTTGATTTCATCAGCAGCCAATTTGATTCTGGTGGACATGATGACAACAAGCTTTTGTTCCTTGAACAGTTCTAGAATATCTTGTAAAATCTGATCACTAGTGCTGAAAGAATCCATATCAATATCGAATCCTGCATCAAATTTCATGGCGGCCAGAACGGCGACGGAGACGGCCATGGTTTCCTGCAAAAAAATAAACAACCAAACGACCAAGTGTAGAGAGGTTTGGAGGGAAAGTGAAAATTTGCAGAGAGATTGAAAGCGCAAAAGGAGAACGACGGCCGAAAAATGAATTTTATATTAGGGTTCGAGGCAGAAAAGGAAAGATCGTTGAACGCAGTTCGACGATCGGGGCTTCTAAAGGAATCTGAAAGGTCTTCAATATCGTCGATCTCTGTTCAACGATATTGGAGAGCGTCGAGATTCGTTCGACGATAGTTCAGAAAACAAAATCGTCGAGCGTCGTTCGACGATCGTTGACCTGGAGAGATAGTTGAGCAATATCTTAGAAGCGCTAAACTTTGGTCGACGATTTCGGAAAGCATCGATCTCCGTTCGACGATCGGGGGGAAAATCGTCGAGTGCAGTTCAGAGACCAGAAAATACTCTAGACACTAGAAAAATTGAGAAGTTTTCCTAGTCTTGGTCATTTTTAGAGTTTTAAAATCTTGGACATTATTTTAAACTTCCTCCATCTAACATTCCTAACTGATTTAGGAAGAAGGTGTGTTTCTTTTCATCCAAGGGTTTGGTTAAAATATCTCCTCTTTGCAAATCAGTTGGGATATATTGAAGTTCAATTTTATTTTTCTCAACATTATCCCTTAAAAAGTGATGCCTAATTTCTATGTGTTTTGTCCTACTATAGAGGACTGGATTTTGAGCTATAGAAATAGCACTGGTATTATCACAAAAAATTTTAGACTTCTCTAAGTTGTAGCCATAGTCTAGGAGTTGGTTTTGAATCCACAATATTTGTGAACAACAACTACCTGCAACCATATATTCAGCTTCAGCAGTTGAAGTTGACATAGATATTTGTTTCTTGCAAAACCAAGAGACAAGTCTGTCACCAAGAAACTGACAAGTTCCACTGGTGCTTTTCCTATCAATTCTGCATCCAGCATAATCAGCATCAGAAAATCCAGTTAAGTCAAATGCTGAATCTTTTGGATACCAGAGACCTAGATTTGGACAACTTTTAACATACCTGAAAATCCTTTTAACTAATGTTAGGTGTGACTCTCTAGTTATCACTTGGAATCAAGCACATTTGCATGTAGCAAACATTATGTCAGGTCTACTAGCTATAAGGTACAGTAAAGAGCCAATCATTGCTCTATATGTTGTCTGATCAACAGGTTTCCCATGTTCATCAGCATCCAATACAGTATTAGTAGGCATAGGTGTTTTCATACAAGATGAATCAGACATACCAAATTTCTTAACCAATTCTTTTGCATACTTGGTTTGAGAAATGAATATGCCTTAAGCATGTTGTTTGACTTGCAATCCTAGAAAGAAGGATAGCTCACCCATGCTACTCATTTCAAATTTAGAATGCATTAGATTGGAGAACCTTCTGCACAAATTTGAATCAGTAGAATCAAAGATAATATCATCTACATAGATTTGTACTAGTAGGGTATGGGACTTATGGGTTCTAATAAAAAGAGTTTGCTCTACTCTACCCCTTATAAATTCATTTTTCAGGAGAAAGCATGCTAGGGTCTCATACTATGCTCTAGGAGCTTGCTTGAGACCATATAATGCTTTGTTCAGCTTAAAAACATAATCAGGATGAGTTGGAGAGATAAAACCTGGAGGTTGTCTGACATAGACTTCTTTTTGATGTCTCCATTGAGAAAAGCACTCTTTACGTCCATCTGGTACACTTTGAAACCTTTGTGTGCTACATATGCTAAGAAGATTCTAATAGCCTCCAACCTTGCAACTGGTGCAAAAGTCTGGTCATAGTCTATGCCTTCTTCTTGAGAGTACCCTTGAGCAACTAGCCTTGCCTTGTTCCTTACAATTACTCCTTGATCATCCAATTTGTTTCTGAACACCCACTTTGTTCCAACAATGGAGTGATCCTTAGGCCTTGGTACTAGTTCCCAAACTTTGTTCCTTTCAAATTGATGCAACTCTTCTTGCATTGCCATGATCCAGTGTGGATCTTGCTCTGCATCTTGAATGGATTGAGGTTAAATTTGAGATAGGAAGCAAGTGTGCAACAGGTTTTGGTTGACCTGATTTCTGGTTTGCACACCAACTGAGATGTCTCCAATTACTTGGGAAGTTGGATGGTCTCTTGATGTTACTAAATCAACAGGGGGTGTTGATTGTTCACCAACCTGTGTTGTTGTTTCCTCTTGTGGTACAACAACTGGCTCTTCAAGAAGTTTCTCTTCAAGGTGTTGATTGTCTTCTTCATCTTCACTGCTTTCCTCTTTTTGAATGATTTGTAATCTGTCCAAGTCTTCAGCAAGAGAATGTACCTGCAAAGGTTCTATGGTAGAAGTGTTCTTCTCCTTAAAAGACATGTTAGTTTCATCAAAAGATATGTGAACAGATTCTTCAATTTTAATAGTTGATTTATTATATACCCTATAAGCCTTACTTATCATGGAGTATCCCAGAAAGACTCATTCATCAGCTTTAGCTTGAAATTTTGCTAAATACTTCTTGTCATTATTGTGTATATAGCAGATACAACCAAAAATTCTAAAATAATCTATTTTAGGTTTCTTCCCTTTGATTAATTCATAGGGAGTCTTGCCCTTCAGTTTATGTATTAAACTTCTATTCAGCACATAGTTGGAGGTGTTCACTGCCTCTGCCCAAAAAGATAGAGGAAGGTGAGCATCTGACAACAATGTAGTGGCAGATTTAATAAGGGTTCTATTTTTCCTTTCAGCTACCCCATTTTGTTGAGGAGTTCTAGGAGCTGATAAAGTGTACCTGATCCCTTCACTCTGACAGAACTCTTGCATAAGAAGAGAATCAAACTCTGTCCCATGATCACTTCTGATCAGGGCAATGTGAGTATTGAACTCAGTCTGTATGCATTTGAGAAACTCTGTCAAACACTTAAAGTTATCAGACTTCTTCCTCAGAAAGAACACCCATGTGAATCTAGAGTAGTCATCTACAACTAGTAAAGTGTAAGATTTCCCTCCTAAGCTTTGTACTGTAATGGGTCCAAAAAGATCCATGTGTAACAGATACAAAATCCTAGGTGAATCACTCTTATTAAGTGACTTGAAACTATTTTTAGTTTGCTTGCCTAATTGACAAGCCTTGTTGAGTCCTTCCTTCTTGTAGGGGCCAGAAGGTAGTCCTCTAACAAGATTGTCCTTGGATAGCCTAGCAATGGTTCTAAGGTTTATATGTCCTAGTCTCTTATACCATAATACATTAGGTCTACTAACAGAGTTAAACAGGCAAATATCTATTTTAGTTGAAAGAAAGTCTACTAAATAGATGTTACCTTTCCTTTTACCTGTCAACACAGTTGTGTTTTCCTCTGACTTGATCTTGCATAAGGCTTTACTGAAAGTCATCTGTTAGCCTTCATCACATAGCTGACTGATACTGATCAAATTGTGCTTCAGTCCTTCCACATAGGCTACCTTCTTGAATGTGACTGTGCCAATTTGAACTGCACCATATCCTTTTGTCAGTCCAAAGTTTGAATCACCAAATATGACTTTGGGTCCAAGCTTGGCTTTAAAGGATGTGAGATTGTCCTTGCTTCCTGTCATGTGCTTTGAGCACCCACTATCCAAATACCATTGCTGGTTTGATGTTGGATAGGTCTTCACCTGCACATAAAATAATTCACTTGTTTCTGACCCAGTTTACCTTGGGCCTAGGTTGATAACCTTTAAATTCAGAAATAAATGACATCCCTGGTTGACTCTTATAACCTTCAGGATGATATCTCCTTGGAGGTATTATCCATTCAGTATAAGGGTTTAATCTTTGGGATGAAGGACCCCTAGGATTGGATTTTGATTTACCCTTGAAAGAATTTCCAAAGCTCTGATCTCTGTTCGACGATCGTTGAGATGCGTTCGACGATCTTGGGTCAGATCATCGAGCTCCGTTCGACGGTCGATTGTGGCAGAGTTTAGGAATTAGAGATCGTCGACCTGAGTTTGACGATTTTGCCTGAGATCGTCGATCTGCGTTCGGCGATCGTCGAGCTCCGTTCGACGATTTCTGCTGGAACTTGGTTTTCTTAGGCAGATCAGATTTTTCCTAGCTACCTCTACAACTCCCTTCCCTTTATCAGAGATAAATTTAATTGGGGTTGTTAGTACTATAGGTTGGCTGGATGAAGCACCCAAGCCAAGTGTGCTATTGAATCTGGAGTTCACTGTGCTTGTGATGTCCATTAGCTTGATGCTTCTCCCATTAAGGGATTCTTCAAGATTTTTGGCCTCTGATAGCTCACTTTTCAGTGAAGCTATCTGCTCCCTACAACACTCCAACTCCTCAGAGAGTTTGAGGTTTTCTGATTTTAAGGAACTGTGTTCAGACAATTGATTTCTAAGAGAGATAATTTCCTTCTCAGATTTTAATAAGTCTAAGCACAGTGTTTTAAATTCATACTTAAAGTCCTCAGAATTGAAATCAAATGAGTCTATTACCTGGTCTTCTTTAGGTTGAGTCTCTGAGTCTGACTCTGACTCTTCTGCATCTGAATTGTGTTGAGAGGCATTGATTGCCATCATGCAGAACTCCTTCTCTTTAGCATCATCTTCATCATCACTTGAGCAGGATGAAACTTCTGATTCCTCTTCAGTCTCACTCCAAGATTCAGCAACAAATCCCTTCCTTGTGTGTTTATTCTTGCTTGAGGAGGGTTTGTCATTGTTATTCTTCTTGAAGTCCTTATTTTTTCTTCTTTCTCTCTTATCCTTTCTGTCCTTGTTTTTGTTCTCTGGACAGTCAGGCACAATGTGGCCTGGTTTCCTGTAACCAAAGCAAATAATTTATTTATTATTTGATTTATCATACCTTGGCTTGTCATGCTCTTTGTATGATCTCTTCCTGAAGTCCTTTCTGGTCATCTTGTAAAATTTTTTGGATAGCAGACTAAGCAGCTCATCATTGCCTGTGACCTTGTCTTCAGGCTGATCTTCAGTGGCTTTGAAAGCTATTGTCTTTTCCTTTCTTGTGGCTGGTGAGGCAGCCTTCTGCTCTTCTTCTCTGTTCTTAATGAGCAGCTCATAAGACTTGAGCTTGCCCAAGAGAGCTTCTGTTGTAATCTCATTCAGACTTCTGGCATCCTTGATTGGCCAGATTCTTGAGTCCTAAGTGCTTGGGAAGCACATTAGGATTTTTTCATTTAGCTCAGTCAATGAGATCTCTTTATCCAGAGTCTTCAGTTCATTGACTATCAGACTTAGTCTGTTATACATTTCAGCTACTGACTCAGCTTCTCCTTTCTTGAAATTCTCATATTGGGATATGAGGTGGGATCTCCTGTCATTTCTTTCATCAGCTGATCCTGAGACTATTTCAGATAGCTTGTCTCAGATCTCCTTTGCTGAGTTGTATTCAGCTACCTTTTGGAAAATGTCATCAGACATAGTCTGGGCTAAGATGTTCATAGCCTTTGCATCTGCTACCTTCCACTTCTTGATCTCTGCATCTGTTCCTGAGGGAGGTGGAACAGCATTTGTGCTTGTGTTCTTTGGAGGTCTTGGACACACTGTCAAAACAGAATTAAAAATGTCCTCATCAATAGAATTCATATAGAGTCTAATCCTTGCCTTCCAAAGTGCAAACTTGGATAGATTGTATACTGGAGGTCTGGTGCTAGCATAATCTTTGTTTTGGGCCATGATTTGTGAAGAAATAATTCTAATAACAAAATCTACAACAAGCAGATCTAACTATAGGAATCTTTGGTTTCAGGTGTTAGCCTGTGCAACCACCAAAGTGTGGTATGTTTAACCAACCTGCCTCTGATACCAATTGAAAGTGTGAATTAGATCTGATATACTCTAGTGGGGGGGTGAATAGATTATGTTGCTTGCTAAAAACTTTTACAACAGTTGTTGTATTCTTATGTGAACAGGAAAGCAAATAATAAAGAGTAAATCTAATCACAGAAACTATCTAATCACAGAGCAACCTAGTCACAAACCACGGCCAGAAACAAAAGAAACACAAGCAACCAGAAGACACAAGGAGCTATAGTGGTTTCCCAATCAACCTGGGTACATCCACTCTTCTACCACCCTAGGTAGGAATCCACTGCAGGATGAGTTAATCAGGTGTCCTGGGCACCAATGAGCTTTTGATAAGGTGCTCAAAAACCAAACCAGATTTTTTGATCAGGTGTCTTGCCACCAATGAGCTTTTTATAAGGTGCTCAAAAACCACACACAAACTTTTGAAGTGAGTTTGAAAAACCCTTTACAGGAGAGAGAGAGAGAGAGGGATAAGAAGATCTTCTTTGTCAACAGTCAAAGAGAAGATTGTGGATGTTGTCAAAGCTCCCCCTGAGATCTGTAGTTTTTCAGGAAGTGAAGCTTTGCAGTAGGGTGATAGGCCTTCAGAAATTGATCTCCAGCAAATGATGATTTCAGCAACAGCTGAAATGTGAGGTGTCTGGAGTCTTGAATGATGATGGCCTTGAACACTTGAATCAAAAGAGATCTGAAGATTTCAGTTTGTTGATCTCCTTTTGGTGTTGGTGTTCTTGTGTGAATCTTTGAGACTATGGATGTCAGCAACTCTTTCTCTTTCTCTTGTGTGTTTGTTGTTGTAAGAGTTGTTGCAGAAGAAGTTTTGCAGAGAATGAATATTGCAGAATATGTGTCTCTCCTTGTTCTTCTTTTTCAGTTCTGAAAAATCTAATATTTTATTCTCTTGATGTCTGAATAGAAATGATCCACTGTCAAGATAGTCGTTGGCCTGTCATAAATGACTTCCTTAACTGTAATTGTCTTCTGGAGGAAAGTCCAAAAAAATATTCCTTGATAATTCCTTGAAACTTGCTCCAGATTAAGTGAAAAACGGCTACAAGATCTCTGAATTAAATGCTGACAATAATTCCACAGCTGTCCAAATTTGAATTTTGAAAAACATTGAACTCTTCAAAAAAAACGTCGAACTGAGCTAAACTATCGTCGAACTGAGCTCAGAGATTTGGACTTGGACAGAAACAGAGATCGTCGATCTGAGCTCAACTATTGTCGAACTGAGCTCAGAGATTGAGAACCAAACAGGAGTCAAGATCGTCGATCTGAGCTCGAAGATCGTCGAATGGAGTTCGACGACTTGTTGAAGTTGAGCTCAGCGATCGTCGAATGGAGTTTGACGATCCGTCGAAGTGAGCTCAACGATCGTCGATTGGAGTTCGACAATTCGTCGTATTGAGCTCGACAAAATGACTTAGTTTCCAGACTGAAAAACCTTGGTCTTGAGGGCAGCTTCCAAACCTAAGTACTAACCCTTAGACTCAATTCTACTTGACCTTTAGATCTATACAATGAGGTCAAAACAAGTTTCCTAAGAGAAATAGTGATCCTGACCCAAATTAGTAATAGGGTGTTCCAACAGTGAAGAAGAAGGGGAAAAGGCCTTTGAAGTAGGGGACAACACTTCAAGAATCCTCGGACGTCAACAGTCGACCAAGCCCTGACGAAGACCGACAACCTTCGACTCCGGCTGAGAATCATGGCTAGCCTTCATGCGTTGGGTTGTAAATCTCCTTCTTACTATGATTTGAACTCTGTTTCTAAGCTTGGGATGTTAGCTAAACTTGCTAAGACTATTAACAATGTTCATCTTATGTTATTATGTTAAATGTTGTTGTGGTTCATAGCTTAGCTTTCCCTCCTTTGCTCGCTTTGATTTGTTGCTTGGTGAAATGCCGCTCTAACGTGTGTTAGGGGCTGGCTTGGCGAAGAGGTGTTTTCGACCCTCAACGGTAACAACCACACGCCTAATACTCATCAGAGTATTCCACCCTTGCGAAGCGATAAAGGCGACCCCCATAGTTACTTTTAGTTATTCGAAAACACCCCCAACCTTTGTTGTGTTTGCAATCTCTTTCTGACGAGAAAGATCACACTCCCAATCTGCACTCCTCGAGAGATTCGATACTCGGAGGATAACTCCGCCAGTTTATTACTTGATGAAGATCGGTGCACTTGCCGAGATTGCATCAAGTTTTTGGCGCCGTTGTCAGAGAGTGCAACCGTTGTGAGTATTTTTCCTATTTGTAAAGTTGTTGCAAATGTTTTTGGTATTTTGATCGGTTTTTGGTGCGCTCGCCAGCGTGTGTTGCTGCTGAAGGAAGAGAAAGAATGGAAGAATTAGGTCAAGAATGAAATGGTGTCGGTGAACGGGTTGGTGAGGACCAGGAGGTGGTTCGACCCCGCATTAGGACATTGCGAGACTTCACAACCCCTACCGTTGGTAGTGTTTACCCTGTCTTCGGCCCAGCCATCGTAAACAACCACTTCGAGATAAAGCATGCCATCCTCAACATGATCCGAAATAATACGCAGTTTTTGGGCTTGCCAAGTGAGGATCTGCAGCAACATCTGGCGGAATTCTCGGAGATTTGTGGCACCTTCCGTTACGCATGTATTACTAATGACGTGGTGAAGCTAAGGCTGTTCTCATTTTCGCTGAGGGACAAGGCGAAATCCTGGCTCCACACTCTTGTACCCGGGACTACAACTACATGGGAGGCTCTTTCCACGAAGTTCTTAGCTAAATTCCACCTGGTGGACAAAATAGTGAACGCACGAAGGGAGATAGCGACCTTCCGGCAGCTGGACCAATAAACATTATCTGAGGCCTGAGAGAGATTTGCTGATATGTAGCGTTGATGCCCCCAGCGCGGCTGTGAGCCGTGGAATTTAGTTCAAATCTTTTATTTTACTGTTGAACCAAATTACAGGGCTATAATCGACGCGGTGGCTGGAGGAACTATCATGAACCTGACTCCCGACGAGGCATTGCGGCTCCTTCATGACACTGCTTCCCATAGCACATATTGGGCCGCTGGAAGAAACGCTCCTAGGGGTGCGAGAAATTTGTTTGAGGTAGATGCGGTGCATCCGCAAGCTGAGGCGAGCCATTCTACTATGTATGGAATGATGTTGCTGACTAGATCGAACCATCCTCCAGCTCAGGTGATGGCAATTTCATGCCAGGTTGTGGAAACCCCGGCCATCATATATATGAGTGCCCAGCTGGAGAAGCTTTTGTTGATCCCTCAAGTATATCTGCTGACGAGAATTTGAATTTTATACGTAATCAAAACGACACTGCTCCTTATAAGAATGCCTATAACCCGAATGCGAGAAATTATCTGAATTTCTCTTAGAACCAATATGCACCCGGTCAAAGGTGGCAGGCAGGCCAGCGAAAGAGTGTGTTAGAAGAAATGATGGAAAAGTTTGTGGAGATGGCCCAATCCAACATGGACACTCAGACCGCCTTCACGAGAAACTTGGAGACGTAGTTGAGTCACTTGGCCCAAGTGTTCTCTTAGCGCACTCGCGGCTCCCTCCTGAGCGACACGAAAACAAATCCCCGTGAGCAAGGGGAGTGTGTTGGGGAGACGAATGAGTGAACTAAAAATTAAGTGGCTGTGAAATGTGAAATAAATGAGGTTGACACTGTGGCCTTATGTGATTCCAGATCTTCTTGCAACATTCTTGGTTTGCCAAATGTTGAAAAATTTAATTTGAATATTGAGTCTAATGTCCGGAAATCACTCGTTCTTGCAGACGGGTCGGTAGTGAAGACCGACCGTGAGATAAAGGAGGTGGAAGTGATATTGAACGAGGCTACGGTGATTACTAATTTTCAGGTTTTGGGACCAATGGGGAATGCTTCAAAACCTATCTTAGTACCATTCCTGAAAGCTAGTGGGGCGACGACGCAATTTAACGTGAGTGGCATCACCTTGGCAACCAAGGTTGATTCGCCTTTACCACCATCCCTTCCCTCTATGATTCCGAATGAATTCGGAAAACAACAGGATTTAAATGTTGTGTTATCTGACGGTTTGCCTAGTGTTGCTGAGACAGGTATGCTGCAGAAAGGTGAAGAGACGACAGTGGATTTCGCGGAAATGCTAAAGAAAGCTGAAGGAGAAACAACATTGGAGTTGCTTGGAGTGCAACTAGCTGCGGATGAAAAAGATAATGAGCATAGTTAAAGGCAAGGTGTTGAGGCAAAGTAGTGGAGCACAGCTGATGAAAGCATGCTTAATTTTGAATCAAAGACTTATACTTATTTGAATGAATTGTGTAAAACTATGAAACACGTTACTTGTGCTGATCAATCACCTGTCGCGAGTGAGGAAAGGATGCCTCCGGACAGAAAAGCTAGAAATACCTATGGATTGGATGGAGTAGTTGTACCACCATGGCGATCTCCATCCGTAGATTTCCGAAGGAATTAACATCGAAAGCGCAAGGCACTGGATTTTGCACGTCGGCGCGAGAAGGAAGTGGCTAGGGGCAGGGGAGATTTGTCTTCCATGGGCCCTAAAGAATTTGCTTCTCCCTTATCTCACGTGTCTCGGGGGATCTATCACAAGTCAGCATTTAGCTGAGATGTGAAGGATCTCCGGGGCCGCCCCTCTTTTGTAGTATAATTTATGTTTAGTGTTTAGTGAGAAGTTTTAGACTTTATTGTTGCGTGCTGGTCTTATGCACCTGACCTCTATATAAAACTGCTAATACAGGTATTTGGTACACCTTAAGGACGGTAAAGAAAAGTGGCTTCTGGGAGACTACCCATTATTTTCTTTTTGTTGTTTTTGAATATTCTATAATATGAATGTGGTGCTTGGAGGTATTTGCTTTGCAGGTGAATTTCATTTGGGTCGTGGACTTTTTCTACAGAAATTAACGCCAATTTTTGGTATGCTCATTTCTGAGCATTGGGTAACCCCTTCTCCTTACTTGCTTTTTAATTTCACAATCACATTGTGGTGTTAGGATGTTTAGGCTAAGTCTAGTGGGGAGAGTTATGCGGGTTACTCATGCACGTGCATTAAATCATTGTCATGCTAGAAGAATATTTACATTTGTTGTTTTTGATTATTGGCATTGCATACCACTTCCCCACATTTGAGCGAGAGCTTGAACTGGAGCATGTCGTGAGTTTTATCGTCACTAGTGTGTGAATTGCAAAATTTTAGCGCTGGGCTAGGATTGCGAGGCAGAGTAAAAAGTTGACTCATGTAGTGCTCCTAATCGAGTGCTCACTTCTCATTTAGGATTACGTGTATAATTAGATTCTTTTTATGTGCATAGTGTATATTATTTCTATTGGCGTAAATCTTGTTTATTCTACTTGTCTACTTCCAATCCGGTGTGAATCAAACGGTAACGTAGGGATGTGTGTCGACATTTCTTGCCTTGTATTGCTAGAGTCGGGAGGAGGGATTGTCTTTATCAGTGGCTAAGAACTTTCCCCTACCTACTCTCGAAGCATAGGTACATGGTTAGTCAAGTGCGCTTGTGATGTAGGCCGTCACTTTGTCTAGTTTGAGCCTTGTACCATTCCCGACGTCTATCCGTTGCTATCCCCGTTGAGCCTGTCCCTTCCTTTGGTTTCCCTACGCCTCGCTACCAAAGACATATAGACTTTCCTACTTGCACACCTGAATATGGTCGCTCGATTGGTTTATTTTATTGTCGTGTGTATCTGATATGTGTGACAGTTATGTGGGTGTTTGTGCAGCTTGTGGTGTTACCGTGTTTTCGGCTAGTTTTTGTCATTTGGTTAAAAGAAAAGAAAAAATAGTAAAAGAAAAAAAAGAAAAAGAAAACAAAAGAAGAAATTTTTTATAGTAGAATTGTGATTTTATGTTTGTGAAAGTTGTTTGTATTGTGATGGTTTAGGTTGTGCACGCACCGTTAAAAAAATCCAAGTCTGGTGGTGCGCTGCACGTGCTTGTCGTTGAGTATAGTTATTGTTTTTGAGCGGTTTCATTTTGGGTGCACGTGTCAGTCTTGTTTAATTTTGTATACCCCACCTTCGCCTAAGCCTCCATTATATTCCAAGTCATACGGATTCGCGCTTGGGTCAAACTAGTGTCGTGCAGAGAGTGTGAATAGGCAACCATATGGTCTGAAAGTCTTGTTTTCAAGGCTAGCTTTACACCTAGAGGGGGGTGAATAGGTTTCTGTCTCTGTTTAAGCTTTCTAATCTGTTTATTAGATTACTATGTCTGTTGATTAGATATATCAGCTTTCACGAACATTCACAGATGACACATCAAATTTATAGTGGTTCCCCAATCTTGGGTACATCCACTGTCCCTCTACGCCTATCTAATAGTGTGTTAGATTCGGCTCTCCCTCCAGAACTCAGCTTCTTAACAACTTACAACACCGATTCCGCAGGGCCACACACGGGTCACACAGACCAACAACTTAGGCACTAAGCCAACCCAGGTCACAAAGACCTATCACCTGGCACAAAGCCAAATATATAATTCACTAAGACCTCATCCTTTATAAAACAGGCTTACAACTCCTGATTCACTAAGAATCTTTACAGAAAATTGAAATAAATAATGAGTTGTTAAGACACCAGGACAAGCTCTGTGTCTCCTTCTTCTTGAACTAAGCAGATATCAGATCCAAGATATTGTCATTGAAGACAATATGTAGGCATTTCAATCTCTCTTCAAACAGCTTCCTTTTTCCTTGCAGAACTTGTAGATCTACTAGCTTCAGAACAGCTTCTGATCCTGCTGATGCAGATGGGGATTGCTTCAGCTATCACTTTTCGAGAAAAATTCTCTGTGTAGAACAACTTCTTCAGGCTCGATGAAAATGGTGAGGAAGAATATGACATTGAGCCGCACTTTTTGTTTTCAAAAAACCTAGACAAGGAAGACAACCTTGATTCGATGATCTGATTCTTTATATCTCTAGCCGATTGAGCAGTTAGTCCCACCATCAGGATTGATGGCCGAGATTTAGCCAATCAGCCCACGATTTACATTCATTCCCGATTCAACGTCTCTTTGCTATGAGTGGGCCCCAGCACTTAATGATGAAATAATCCTTAGTAATTGCAGAAGATAGCAAAAGCTGGCCCGCCAATGTCTCTGGCAGCATTTACACAATATTTGAATTTTGGTTGACTTTTGCCTTTGCTGACATCAGCGTGACTCAGCATCTATGGACTTGTCCAAAATTCAATCATTACTACCAAAGGCATTGAGTCAGCAGGCTCGAGGAACTCTGAGATCCGTTCGATGAACGTCAAGCTTATCTCGACAAGAGCATAAAAATCAGTTTGTCGAACTGCGGGCTCAGTTTGACGAAGGCTGGGTTCAGTTCCATGAAGCTGAGCTCGACGAAATCATAAAGTCAGTTTGATGAACTGTAGGCTTAGCTCAAAATTTTGTTAAACTCAATTCGACGAACACTAGGCCCAGTTCGATGAACGTTGAACTCAGGTCGATGAATCTGAGCTCGACCAAAGCCAAGCTAACCACGCGTTTGGACTTAGCCAAAATTCTACTTCAAGGTGTTCAGACCGTCGAGAGCGTTGAGAGCTTGCCTCACTCAATTTTTTTTGCCTTATCAAATATTTCTACCTTGGCATTGAGAGAGTATGCTCCACTCAATGCCAAACTACTTAACATAATTTCTGTTATCTGGTGTTGAGAGAGTAAGCTATACTTAATTCCTTTTGCCTTGGCGTTGAGAGAGTAAGTTCCACTCAATGCCAAACTACTTAACAATTTTTTTTTGTTATCTGGCGTTGAGTGAGTCATCCACACTGAATGCCTGTGTACTTAGTCAAATGTTTTGCTCAACATTTTGTGGAGTTGACCGACACAACAACACTCAATGAATTGAGCTGTATGGCATTGAGTGAGTGGACCACACTCAATGCTTGTTGACTTGGCCACATTTTTAGACAATTTTTCTAGTCTTAGACTGACTCAGCCTGACTCATATCCTTTTGTTGTATGGCGTTGAGTGAGTAGACTACACTCAACGCTTTTGTACTTAGCCATCTTTTTTTGCTATCTATCAGTTAGGCTGAGATAGTATCAACGCTATATGTTATATGGCATTGAGTGAGTAGACTACATACAAAGCTTTTATACTTAAGCAAATTTCTACTAGACAATATTGAATCCATACCTCAGGTGTTGAGTGAGCTTGCTTCACTCAACTCCGGTGGACTTAGTCGATTTTTGTGTTATGTCCAACAACCACTTCTTTTGTCCACATGACCAATCAATATGATATGGACTAACCTGCACTCAATAACTCAAATGCACATCAAATATATTTGATGTGTGTGACATTGACCTGTTTGACTTCTCATAAATCAGGGACATTGGGAAAATGGACCCAACAATCTCCCCCTATTTGAAAAAGTCAAAACCTCATTTCTGTCCTTAGTCACTGGCACACACAACCTATACAACAAACAAAATATGGAAATTTTGATAAGCTATGAGTAAGTTTACATCATTTACTTATTCCCCCTATTTTGTTGCAAGGTGTTTGTCCTTCCTTGAGTGCCACATTACATTCTTTCCCTTTGCCATCTCTCCCACTTGATATGACTCCCCCTTTCTTGGACCTTCTCTCTTCTCTTCTCTCCCCCTTTTTGACTTCTGTAGAATAGGCAGATAGGGGCTGTCCTTCGCATTGGCGGACCTTCTTTCTTCTATCCAGAGTAGCTTACTCCCCCTCAATAGAAGCATCAGTGAACTGATACTACTGGGGAGTCTATATGTCCAGCAAGAGGAATAATACCTGCACAAAAAATAATACCAAAAGGGAGTGCCTGAAGCTATTCCAAGTTCAACATACCCAACTCAAACATGAGGGTGTTGAACTTTGCTTCATCTAATGGCTTAGTCAAGATATTTGCCACTTGCTTGTCTATTGGGATAAACTCAAGACCGATGTCTTCCTTCTCCACATGCTCCCTAATAAAATGATATCTCATTTTTATATGCTTAGTCCTGCTATGTGAGACAAGATTCCTAGCAATAGAAATTGCACTTGTAGAATCACAGTAAAGAGGAGTTCTACTTACCTACAGGTTGTAATCATGGAGCTGATGTTGGATCTACAGTAGCTAAGCACAGAAGCTACCTGCTGATATATATTCTAACTCAACAATGGATATAGCCATATTATTTTGCTTCTTACTGCTCCAAGAAACTAGTCATCTTCCTAAGAACTGATAGGTTCTAGTAGTGCTTTTCTTGTCTTCTTTGCAACCTGCAAAATCTACATCTAAAATTCTTATTAGATCAAAATCCCTATTTATAGGGTACCATAGGCCAAGATCTGTTGTGTCCTTAAGATATCTCAAGATTCTCTTTGCAGCAGAGTAATGAGATTCTTTAGGGCAAGTCTGATACCTAGCACAGACACATGTAGCATACATGATGTCAAGCCTACTAGCAATCTGGTATAGAAGGGAGCCAATTATACCTCTATACAAAGACTCATCAATAGGTTTCCCTACCTCATCTTTGCTTATAGACATACTTGATACCATGGGAGTTTTCATGAAGGAGGCATTTTCCATACCATACTTTTTGATTAGCTCCCTGGTGAACTTGGACTGGGATATGGACAAACCATCATCAGTCTATCTTACCTGGAGTCCCAAGAAGAACTTGAGATCACCCATACTACTCATTTCAAACTTACCTTGCATAAGTTTAGCAAACTTCCTACAAAGGTTATCATCATTCGATCCAAAGATAATGTCATTGAGATATATCTGGACTAGGATAAGCTTGCCCTTTGATTTCCTTAGAAATAGGGTCTTGTCTATCTTCCCCCTTGAGACTTTATTCTCAATGAGGAAGCTGGACAAGGTTTCATACCGAGCCCTAGGGGCTTGCTTTAGCCCATATAGAGCTTTCCTAAGCTTATACACAAAATTAGGTGAGCTAGGATCTACAAAACCTGGTTGCTGAGCCACATATACTTCCTCTTTGAGTTCTCCATTCGGGAATGCTAATTTGATATCCATCTGGTAGACTCTGAATCCCTGATGGGCAGAAAATGCAAGGAAGATCCTTATGACTTCTAGTCTGGCTACTAGGGCAATAGTCTGGTCAAAGTCTATGTCCTCTTCTTGTTTGTAGCCTTTAGCCACCAGTCTAGCTTTATTCTTGACAATAATGCCATCTTGATCCAACTTGTTCCTATAGATCCACTTAGTCCCTATGTCATTTTGTCCTTGAGGTCTGGGGACCAACTTCCAAACCTTACATCCCTTGAATTGGTCCAGTTCTTCTTGCATTGGTCCATCCAGAACTAGTCCTTGATTACTTCTTCAAACTTCTTTGGCTCTTCTTGAGACAGGAAGCTTGAGTAGAGAGCTGTATTCATACTCCTTCTTCTAGTTTGGACCACATGATGTACATCCCTAACGATTTGGTGAACTGGATGGTCCCTTAGTGCCTGGTAGCTGGAGGCAATCTAGCTGCAGCTTGCTGATCTTCAGGGTTTTTAGCTAGATGGTCTTCATTTTCTTCAGGTATGTCTTCCTCTTCTCTTGGAATAGGCAGTCCAGCATCATTTTACTGGACTGTGGGGGTTGCTTCCTTGATGGTCAGATTGTCCATCATCTGCTCTGTACCTGCAATACTATAAGAGGAGGAGCTTGGCAGCTCACAAGTTAACCATGTTGGATTCATCAAAAACATCATGCATTGACTCTTCTACAACGTAAGTTGTTAAGTTGTAGAATCTATATGTCTTACTATGAGTGTTGTACCCAACAAAGATCCATCATGGGACTTAACAGCAAACTTAGTTAAATGGACTTTTTTTATTGTTGAGCACATAGCACTTGCAATCAAAGATCCTGAAATAGCTCAGGATTGATTTTCTACCCTTCAAGATCTCATAGGGAGTCTTCTTGTGGCTCTTGGTGAAAGAAGCCCTATTAAGACATAGATTGCAGTGTTAACTGCCTCAGCCCATAATTATTTTGGGAGGGATGAGTCACTTAATAAGGTTCTACTAGCCTCTATGAGAGTCCTATTTTTCCTCTCAGCAATTCCATTTTGCTGCTGTGTTCTAGGAGAGGAAAATTCTTGATGAATCTCTTGCTCTTCACAGAACCTTGTCATGCACTCAGACTGAAACTCAGTCTCATGGTCACTTATGATTTTGACCATAGTTCTATTGAATTCATTCTGAATTTGTTTGACAAATGTCTGAAAGACATCAGGGGTTTCAGATTTCTTCCTTAAGAAGAACACCCAGGCAAATCTGGAATAGTCATCAACAACCACAAGGGTGTAGACTTTCCTACCTAGACTTTAAATTGGCATGGGACCAAACAGATCCATATGCAAGAGGTATAAGGAACTCACTGAATCTTTGGAGCCAATGCTCTTGAAGGATGTCTTAGTCTTTTGCCCTTTTGACATGCAGAGCAGATACCCTCCTTAGTGCATATAGACTTAGGCACATTCCTTACCAGCTCTTTGCTGAATAGCTTGCCTATGGTCCTATAATTTAGATGGGCTAGCATCTTGTGCCACTAAACATAGGAAGAGGCTTTCTCATTTGCAACTAGGCATATAGGTGAGTCGTTGATAGAGCATAGAAAATCTAAATAGTACACATTTTCACTCCTAATGTCTGTTAAGATGACATCTTGGTCACTTAACCTCCTAATTTGGCACTCATCCTTGTGGGATACTATGTCATAGCCAAGATCACAGAGTTGGCTAATGCTTATCAGGTTATATTGCAACCCTTCCACATAGGCTACTCTAGTGATAGTGACTATGCCATTAGAGATCTTACCATAATCTCTAGTCACCCATTTTTCTGACCCACCAAAGATGACCTTTGGCCCATTCTTTATAGGAACATAATCCTTCAGCATGCTCCTTGTTCCATTCATGTACCTGGAACTTCCACTGTCCAAGTACCATATAGGGGTATGGGCACTTGGACTATCCTACAAAACACAAATCAGTTAACCTTAGGAGCCTAATTTTTATTGGGTCCTTGGTGCATGTTAGGCTGAAAATAATTATGCCTGCCTGCAGCTTGATGAGTCCGATTTATATAGTGTTTTTTGGACTCATCTGGTCTTATTTTCCTGCATGTGCACTACCTTTTCAATTGGAAAAGTTATATTTTTGTTTAGGCTCCACTTCACAAATAGTGCATTGTTTTGGGCCAAGGGTGTGCAATTGTGCATTCTTTTGTTGGGGGTAAGCACGTGGTGCTCCCCATGTCCCTTTCCGGCTATTTTCATTGCATTTCTGTGATGCTGGAGGGATCTCTTTAGTTATATTGGTTTGTTTGCAGGTGGTGCATTTTCCCCAAGGCAGGAATTCTGTTTTGAGGAAAACGCACGGTCTTGCGTTTTCTTAGCACACGGTCCTTTGTGATCGTGCATTTTGTTTGTGTAGGAGAAACGTCGAGCTGAGCTCGACGATCTTAACGCACGGTTAACGCACGGTTTATTCGGAACCGTGCACGAAGGAAACGCACGGTTTTCTTGTAGCTTCTTGTTTTCGCATTCTGTGGTTAATCGTGCGATTTGTTCACTCACTGGCGGAAGCGCCCGTGCGCGAGTAAAACACACGATTCCACTGTTTTCGCCTGCATTCCTGCGCTATGTGTTTACCCGTGTGATTTCCTTCATGCACGGGCGGAATCGCACATGCGCGAGTAAAACGCAAGGGTCAATGCTTCTTCTTCCTCGATCATTATATGCGTGCGAATATCGCACGGTTCACGCACGGTCGTACGAAAGACCATGCGTGACAAATTTTCTGATCTTTTCCTATTTAAGCGCAGATTTTCAGCCATTGAAGGATCTGTATTCTGGACATTCCAGCTGTCTTTTAGGGCAAAGTTCCGCCCTTCCACCTCCGCCCTTCATCTTCCACCAAGGGGAGAAGCTCCTGCCATGCTCGCGAAGCCTATACCTTGCTGGTGCTTGCTCTCGGCCTTCTCCTTCATCTTCTAAGCTCCATTTCATGGTTTGATATCATAGCCAACAAGCAAGGGAAAGCTTGCAACTTTCTTCTGGATCGTGACACGAAGAAGACGGGTTCTTTGGGAGTTAGTGACAGCCTCCTCTACTCTAGACGTACTTGAGGACCGAGCTTGGACGCGGATTGACAACCCGGCGATTCCTTCAACGACCACTCGACGAGCCTTTGAATTCGGTTGATCTCTTGCCTTGTTCTTGTTTTACCCTAGACGTACTTGAGGACCGAGCTTGGACGCGGATTGACAACCCGACGATTCCTTCAACGACCCCTCGACGAGCCTTTGAATTCGGTTGAACTCTTGCCTTGTTCTAGTTTTCTTGTTGAATATTGGTGTTTAAACTATTTATATTGATGATTGCACTTTAGATGTAAACTTTATGTGATTCATGCCTATGTTAACTTATTTTGTTTATGACTAAGTTGCTTGAGTTGCGCCTTCCTTCCATCTGTCATCCATCCGTTCTTATCGTTATAGCAATTGCTAGAAGTGTGCGCAGCAAAGAGGTGCTTATGACCCTCAAATCCTGGTTCTTACGCTTGCCTACTCCTCCATCCGCACAGCGATTTGGTGCATAGCGGCCTGTGTAGTATTCCATCCCGCCTGGCGAAGCTTCGCATAGTGGCGTTGCATAGGAGTAGTTGATAGTATTTTATTTTCCTTTTCTGCAACATACCAAAACTCCCCTTAGTTAACTCCGTCTAAAGGACTTCAATCTCAAGTCCTACTCTTTATTAACTCCCCCCTTACTGTGTTCCTTGAAGAGATCGATACTTGGGGACATCCCATTTTATATTACTTGTGCGACCGGTACACTTGTCGTTCAATGCATCAAGTTTTTGGTGTCATTGCCAGGGAAGTGTACCGGTCGCACAAGTAATATAAAATGGGTGGCTTTCCCAAGTATCAATCTCTTCAAGGAACACAATAAGGGGGGAGTTAATATAGAGGAGGACTTGAGATTGAAGTCCTTTAGTCAGAGTTAACTAAGGGCGTTTTGATGGTTGCGGAAAAGGAAAATAAAATACTAAGAACTACTCCTATACAATGCCGCTATATGAAGCTTCGCCAGGCGGGACAGAAGACTACTCGGGCCTGTTGGGTATTGTATCCACAATTACCTGGATTTGAGGAAGCCACCTGTCAAGCTAAGATGAATTCACAATGTATTTGATGAAACATCTTAAGTTGTGCTTGCAGCTCTTCCACGCTAAGTGCACACCAATGTCAGGGTGCAGTAGGTCAATATACACGGGTCTACACGACGTAATCCCTCATTGAGCAGATCAGTGTGTTGGCCTACATGTACTCTCTCTATTGGAGTGCACTTACTTTCAAGTACAGGGCCATGTTTATGCAAGAGAAGACAAAGAGCAAGGATGGGTCAAGGAGCAGCTCTTGAGTGGAATGACGGAAATCCGTCTAAGTAAAAGTCGACGAGAATCACCAAGTGATTCTCGCCGATTCGGCGAGAATCACTAGTGATTCTCGCCGAATCGTCGAGAATCATTAGTGATTCTCGCCGACTCCTTCCGGCTACCTTAAAATGGTGTCAAGTGAGATTCGGCGAGAATCACTAATGATTCTCGCCGAACCCGTCGCTGAGCAGGTCATGAATACCAAGTGAAAATCGTTGAGAATCAACAAGGGAATCGTCGAGAATCACTAGTGATTCTCGACGAATCGTCGAGAATAGTTAACTGATTCTCGCCGATTCGTCTAGAATCACCAACGATTCTCGACGAATTTTACTTGTCGTTTCCTCTGGATGCTGCTGGACCGGATTCTGTCGCTGGACTAGTTTGAACCGGATTTCGGGTTTCTACTTGTGGGACCCACAACGGTCATATTGTATGGGTCTTCAATGTATAAATACATGGGTATTTTTGAACAGTGATTGAGCGAAGAAAACCAAACATACGCGAGCACGGACAAACCCTAGATCCCCGCTTCCGCTCCGTCGCCGCCGCCACCGCTCGCGATAAGTTGGTCGCCGCTGTTGATCGCTTCTCTTCCCGATCTCCGGCGACAGAAGCTTAGCAAAGCTTGAGTCTCACGCGTCTATCCAGAGATCCCTTGTCTCTCGATTTGTTGACCGGGAAAAACTCCCCCGTCCGAATCGATCGAGACGACCGATCCTAGAGTGACCGTTGGTAGACCTAGTTTGCTTCGCTACGAAGTTTGGATCTCAAAGAACTGCTGCCGCGCACCTTCGTTGTCGCCGATCCCGAACCAAGCCGCCGCTCGGATTGCCGCCGCCGGTTCCGGGGAGATCCTCTCCAAGGGAGACCAAGGTTGTAGACTCTTCGTTGACTTCACGAACACGTCGTCGAACGAAGAGGAACATCGTAGTCTCCAAACGAAGTTTGTATCTCGTGTATATTCTATATTTACTTTTGTTGTAAAGGAACGTTTGTTCCATGTTGTAAGGGTTGGGTGCAACCCGTCTTGTCGGAGTGTTGACTCTCACGTGTGGAAGGGTTCCTTCCGATAGTGCAGGGATTGGATTTCAATCCTGTTGGAGAAGAGACCGAGTCGTCCCTTGTTGGGAGATAGGTCAAAGGGGGAAAGTGGATGTACCCAAGTCGGGGAACCACTATAAATTGTCTGTGTATTCTGTGTGCTGTGCTTTTTATTTTTATTGTGCAGGTACATTCGTAAATTCCGCAAAAGCGCTACTCGTCACCTATTCCCCCCCCCCCATAGGTGCACATAGCTGACACTAGGTGGACTTTCAAGTGGTATCAGAGGGAGGTTACTCATCAAAAAGGTTAACACCTTGAGTAGAATCCTGCCACCAGTGTCAGAAGCATGGATCTGGATTATGAGATACCGCCACTCAAACTCCCCGCATGCACAAAGGATTATTATCCCATCTGGAGAATGAGAGTGTCATTTCACCTTGATGCTATCGATCCTCGAGCATCCTTCATCCTGGAAGAGGGTCCGTTTATTCCCATGAAGACCTCCGACTCTGGGATCCAAGTGTCCATGGGCATTGCTGAGATGTCAGAGACGGAACTATCACTATTTCACTTGGACGAGAGGATTCGTCAAATTATCATGGATATCTGGTCTGGAGCCTCTCGCTCTAGATTGGAAAAATGTTGAATGGCTAAATCTCTGTGGATGATGATCTCAGAGCTGATGGGGGGGTCAGAGAAAGCTGGAATATGCTGTCAATCAGAGGATGAAGCGTATGTGGGGGTCCTCACTTCTGAAGATGAAGGCAAGGATCCCTCGGATTGCATCAGAGCTCCAGTGTCCGTGTCAGAGACTGAAGAGGACAGTGAGGAAAGCAGCTCTGATGTGGATGAAACAATGGTCACTGGATCTAATGACAATAACACAGAAGAGCAGGTAACTTCTTCATCCTGCCCCGTATCTCTTGAAATTTCTGAAGACAGGAACTGCCCTCCTTCAGAAAATGCTAATTCCCTGAAGAGAGCCCTTCAGGAAAGCAACCTACTTGCTGAGGAGCAAGCTCGAGAGATTGCTCGACTGAAGATCTTGTTGGTTCTCCAATTGGCGTCCAACAAGGTCAAGGACTCTAAGATCTCAGCTCTAGAGAGTAGTCTAGATAATGAGAAACGTATAGTATCAAACTTTTCCAAAGTTGATGCTATAAAGAGAAAGCAAGAAACCGGGTGGATCTCCCGGATTATCAAGGCATGGAGAAATGGGGAAACGATATTCCGACCCCCCACTCCAAGCAGGAAGGCAACTCATCATGCCTCAGGTATGACCACAGGAATAGTCGTGGTCACTGCAAGGGTGATCTGTCCCCATGTGGAAACGTCCATAGTGCAAGGGCCGTCATGGCCACCCATGAGGAAATACCTAAGGCTCATTATGAGCCCTTTGTATTCACTGCCACTGCCTCAACACAGTGTGGATCTGCATGTCCCAGCTCACAGAAGACTTCTCACCACTCGAGGACACGGGATAGAGAGGATAGAAGTCATGATGTCAGGTTCCATGGGGCCTCTGTAAGGGAGATGCCTGAAAGAATGGCACCACCTTCCCGGCCTCATAACGCTCACAACATGCATTCTTTTCACCCTTCCACGTGTCACGATGGAAGAGGAATTTTTGTGACAAGATCATGCCCTATCCCGTTTAGACCTAGGACCGTGACTACATCAGTCACGAGATCAGGTCGGAAACGGCGATACAACATTCACCCATGTTGGTGCTATGGCAAAGTGGGGCACTTTGCCATCGACTGTTGGCACAACCCCTCTGTGCCCACGGCAAGGGCTTATCCACATTCTCGGGACAGAGGTAGTCTTCCAGACAGGTTTTCTGAAGGAAGGCAGTTGCGTGCTTATGCTAACAGGAACCTAGGACTCAATATGATTTGGGTTCCTAAGGTAAAGTAATTCTTTCTTGCAGGGTAGTCTAGGTTCCCGTGAATATGATGGGAACTAGACAGTAGGTGGCTCAAGACTAAATTGGAACATGCGTCTGCAATAATAGATGTGATATCTACTTGAGCATACTCACATTGAGCGTCTAATATGTTCTACCTGTGGGACTTAAACGATGACTCTCAAAATCCCAGGTAATTTTGATCAGTTCAAGGACTTGCGTCATATTGCATCCTCATTTAAAATATATATATATATATATATATTTCTATCCATGTGTATATTTATACTTATGCTTATACATGTATGTGGGCACCTCTAAGGATAGGTTAACTCGATGCATGCAAACCTTTATACATCAATAAAGAGTTAACGAAGATATGTCATCGTGAATCTCGACAACTCACAATTGACATCAAAAAGTTTTTGGAAAAGCCTCGTTCAAATCCAAATAGATTGACTTTAAAATATACATGTATTTATCATTTTTATATTGACTTGACATCAGAAGAATTCAAAAATGTTGCAATGCTTCTCAACGTGAAAATTCCTAGTCAAGAAACCTCTCAATTTCGAATTAGACAAATCCCGCCGACACATTATATACTTGAAATCTCGCCGAATTAGACAAATCACGCCGACCCTTCGCCTTCTTCACGAATCCCGCATCACGTCGCAGCAGATATCCCGCAAGAGCTCATCCGCCGACTCGCCGAAACCCGCAGACTTGCCGAAACCCACAAGAGCTCTCCCGCCGACTCGCAGAAACCCACAGGAAGCTCGTCGATCATCTTCTCGCTGCAAGATTCTTCGCCACCGTTTGTCTCGCAAGGTTCTCGTCAGATCCCCCACCGCCTTCGCAAAATCCCGCAAGTTCTCCATCGTCTTCCCCTAGGTTCCCGCAAGGTTCTCGCAAAGCTCCCGACGAATCCCGCCGAACCCTGAAAGAATCTCTCCAACTCACTTCCGTATACGCCTTAGGTAACCTCTTCCTCACCCGTACTTGGACGTCCTCACTAGTGACGCTTTCCTTTTTGAATGTTCATTAAAGTTTAGAGTAGGGCTTCTCTCTCCAGATCTGCAATGGCTCCAAGGACAACTGCTGGGTTGGTCACCGGTTGTGAGCTTGTTCGAACTGGGTTCTCTCACGCGTCGGACGAATTCCGCAACATCATTCTGATGCTGGAAGAGGCTGGGCTAACATTCGTCCTGGAGCACCCTTGCAAAATCCTGGACAAAGAAGTACTGGAGTTCTTCGCCACCGCAAGACTCCGAAATGGCGACTCACTAATCAAAAGCAAGGTGGCTGGGGCAAAGGTCAAGCTGTCTACCAGCAAGCTGACTCGCTTCCTACAGCTTTCTAGCTCGGAGCATGAGGACTATCTGGAGGACGATGATAAAACCAGAACTCTCTTATTCTGCGGTCTCCCACGGGGAACTCGGTCAATAAAGAGAAAAGAGATGAATGAAGAAGGGAAGCTCCTGTCTGACATTATTGGAAAGGTGCTCATCTGCAAGCCAGGCTCTCATGACCATATCTCAGGGGATATGTTCAAGATCCTGATAGCTGTCGTCTGTCGTAAGAGGTTTAACTGGGGGGAGTTGCTGTTCGAGAAGATCAAGGACACCTTGGGCACTCCGAGTTTTGGCCGTATCATAAGTCTATATCTAAACCAGCTAAATGGAGACAAGTTTGACATGAGCAAAGGTGTCCCTCTCCACTACTTGAAGAAGATGGACACAAGTGTGTTTGATCGATGGGAGAGGCGTATTGGGCAGACTGCAGTGGAAGAGCAACAGGGAGTATCTCCAGCAGTCACCCCCGGTGAAATTCCTGATACCTTGACTGCAGGAATCGAGGGGGAGCCTCTACCCCCTCATACTGATGTAGTATCTGCAATCTCCCAGGTGGCCAGGGATGCTGTGGCCGAAATTCAAGCAGAAAGTGACACTGTACTGGAGACTGCTGACAAAGAATTGGATGAGGCTGCTGATGAAGATGAGTTCATGGATGATGACGAAGAGGATGACGGGCATGAGGGACATGAAGCGTTGGAGGCTCCGGATCTCATTGAACCTCCATCTGACAAGCATGCACCTGAAATCGTTCCTGAAAACATTGCTGCACCAGTGGAGGTGGAGTCAGATAAATCTACAGAGGCCGCCAACATTCCTCCATTAGAGACTGTGCTTGTATCCAGCTCTACAGATGCGTCTACTGAAGGGCAAGGTCCACAAGTGCCTCCGGCTCTTCCATTACGAGATGAGCTAGCCACTCACACAGTAAATGTCATTCAGGGAATTGTGAATGAACTCAAAGACTCCTTTGCTAACGCTCAGAATAAACTGCTGAAAAGGATTAAGACTTCTGAAAATCTGATGCTCAAGAATATGGTGGAGCTCAATCATAAACTTGACGTGATGGACAAGAAATTTGAAGAAAAGTATACCGCGGCCGGCGAAGCTGTCACACTCCTTATGGCCGGGTTGAAAAAGAACACTGATACTCTTGCTGTCGTAAATCAGAATGCACATGTTGTCGCCAACAACATTCAAAAGTTTGACGGTAATATGGTCACTCTCAACGCCAATCAGCAGGCCTTGGTCTCTGAATTCTCCAAGACCACGAAGCATATTGATGACTCCCTACATTCCTATGCCAACTTCACAGTTGTAGAAGCCAAAAAGGGGGAGAAAGAGTATCTAGCTAAGATGGCTGAGCTTCAAGAAGTCACGATCAAAAACTTCGAACAGTCAAACAAGTACGTCTATGACAGCTGCCGGTGGATGCTCCACTAGGCGTTAGGCATCCCCTTGGCTGAAAATCCTGCAGATATTCATCCTCCTGAGACATCTATGGCCGCTGAGGGAGTAAGTGCTGCTGAGGGAATAAGTGCAAGTGCTGCAGATGTTCCCATAAGTGAAGCTGATGCTAGGGCTCTCTCCAAAGCTAAACTGAGGAGCATGTTTGATCAAGATGCCCTAGCAAAAGCCAAGGCCAAGAGAAAAGCTCAGGAAGGGACCTCCAAGGAGACACTAGCTGAAAAGAGGATCAGAATGAGTGAGGAGGACGTACGAAACGAAAAATGGAGTCCAGTCTCAAGGAACATCATCTTAGACACCTTCTGGCTGCAAGAAAGAGGAGAGATCAATCGAAATGAAGTATATAGCCAGTATGAGTGGGAAATGCACAAAACGTTTGAAGCGAAACGCAACATCTTTTTCAGAAACAACACGGATGCAGATAAAGTTCCTCCTCCTAGGTATTACCCGAAGCCCAAAGAATACATGGAGAGGCAAAGCAAGAAGTACTTGGCTCAAATTCTCAAATATGACTTAGCTAAGGAAAGATAGTCAACAACTTGTTGCTTGTCATTCTCTCTTAAAAACATTTAATGATTATTGTTATGATATGAACAATTCTGAGATTATATATATATACATTCGTATTTGAATTTGTGAATGACTCAAGTCCTGATCTGGTTGCATATATTATCTTGTGCTGCATGTTTAATTTCTGAATGCTATGTTTATTATTTGATAGGTGTTATTCATCTTAGCTAGTAGGGTTTTGGCTTCGTCAAATAGGGGGAGATTGTTGGGTATTGTATCCACAATTACCTGGATTTGAGGAAGCCACCTGTCAAGCTAAGATGAATTCACAATGTATTTGATGAAACATCTTAAGTTGTGCTTGCAGCTCTTCCACGCTAAGTTCACACCAATGTCAGGGTGCAGTAGGTCAATATACACGGGTCTGCACGACGTAATCCCTCGTTGAGCAGATCAGTGTGTTGGCCTACGTGTACTCTCTCTATTGGAGTGCACTTACTTTCAAGTACAGGGCCATGTTTATGCAAGAGAAGACAAGGAGCAAGGATGGGTCAAGGAGCAGCTCTTGAGTGGAATGACGGAAATCCGTCTACGTAAAAGTCGACGAGAATCACTAGTGATTCTCGCCGAATCGTCGAGAATAATTAGTGATTCTCGCCGACTCCTTCCGGCTACCTTAAAATGGTGCCAAGTGAGATTCGGCGAGAATCACTAATGATTCTCGCCGAACCCGTCGCTGAGCAGGTCATGAATACCAAGTGAAAATCGTTGAGAATCAACAAGGGAATCGTCGAGAATCACTAGTGATTCTTGACGAATCGTCGAGAATCGTTAACTGATTCTCGCCGATTCATCTAGAATCACCAACGATTCTCGACGAATTTTACTTGTCGTTTCCTCTGGATGCTGCTGGACTGGATTCTGCCGCTGGACTAGTTTGAACCGGATTTCGGGTTTCTACTTGTGGGACCCACAACGGTCATATTGTATGGGTCTTCAATGTATAAATACATGGGTATTTTTGAACAGTGATTGAGCGAAGAAAACCAAACATACGCAAGCACGGACAAACCCTAGATCCCCGCTTCCGCTCCGTCGCCGCCGCCACCGCTCGCGATAAGTTGGTCGCCGCTGTTGATCGCTTCTCTTCCCGATCTCCGGCGACAGAAGCTTAGCAAAGCTTGAGTCTCACGCGTCTATCCAGAGATCCCTTGTCTCTCGATTTGTTGACCGGGAAAACTCCCCCGTCCGAATCGATCGAGACGACCGATCCTAGAGTGACTGTTGGTAGACCTAGTTTGCTTCGCTGCGAAGTTTGGATCTCAAAGAACTGCTGCCGCGCACCTTCGTTGTCGCCGATCCCGAACCAAGCCGCCGCTCGAATTGCCGTCGCCGGTTCCGGGGAGATCCTCTCCAAGGGAGACCAAGGTTGTAGACTCTTCGTTGACTTCACGAACACGTCGTCGAACGAAGAGGAACAACGTAGTCTCCAAACGAAGTTTGTATCTCGTGTACATTCTATATTTACTTTTGTTGTAAAGGAACGTTTGTTCCGTGTTGTAAGGGTTGGGTGCAACCCGTCTTGTGGGAGTGTTGACTCTCACGTGTGGAAGGGTTCCTTCCGATAGTGCAGGGATTGGATTTCAATCCTGTTGGAGAAGAGACCGAGTCGTCCCTTGTTGGGAGATAGGTCGAAGGGGGAAAGTGGATGTACCCAAGTCGGGGAACCACTATAAATTGCCTGTGTATTCTGTGTGCTGTGCTTTTTATTTTTATTGTGCAGGTACATTCGTAAATTCCGCAAAAGCACTAGTCGTCACCTATTCCCCTCCCCATAGGTGCACATAGCTGACACTAGGTGGACTTTCAGGGCCGCTATGCACCGAATTGCTGGGTGAATGGACGAGTAGGCAAGCGTCAGCTCAGTTGGTGATGAGCACTGTTGGAAGAGTATGTTATCAAGGGTTGCGGGTTCGATACCTAGCGCCAACAACGCGCCTTGCTGAGAAATAGGCGGGAGAGGCGTTGGGGTATATTGGGCTGCAACCCTGTAACGTGCCCGGTGGGCCGGTAGATAGTCCGGTGGGCCGGAACGTTACATAAAAAGTGCACTTTTTATGTAACGTTCCGGCCCACCGGACTATCTACCGTCCCACCGGGCGCATTATAGGGATGCAGCCCAATACACCCCAACGCCTCTCCCGCCTGTTTCTCAGCAAGGCGCGTTGTTGGCGCTAGGTATCGAACCTGCAACCCTTGATAACATGTAACACCCCAGTTTTGCAAGAGGGTCAGTCTGCAGTTCTAGAAATTTTTGGGTTTCTGGCAGTAGGCACACGGCCTGCGACACGGGCGTGTCGCAGGGCGTGTCGGAGCCGTGTCGACACTCGGCCCAAGTGTCGACACTTTCGCTCGACAATGTGTCGAGAGTAGGGCACACGGCCTGCGACACGGGCGTGTCGCAGGGCGTGTCGGGGCCGTGTCGACACTCGGCCCAAGTGTTGACACTTTCGCTCGACAGTGTGTCGAGAGTAGAGCACACGGCCTGCGACACGGGTGTGTCGCAGGGCGTGTCGAGGCCGTGTCGACACTCGGCCCAAGTGTCGACACTTTCGCTCGACGAGTGTCGACACTTTCGCTCGACGAGTGTCGAGACTGGGGTATACGGCCTGTGACACGGGCGTGTCACAGGGCGTGTCCCGCGTGGTCGACGATCTTCGCTCGACGTTTTTCCGCGGTGTCGACACAAAGCATGTCGACGGGTGTCGAGAATTGGCACATGGCTTGGGACACGGGCGTGTCCCAGGCCGTGTCACCTCTCGGGTTGGTTTCGGGGCCGTGTCGATGGAGGCACACGGCTGGCCACACGGCCGTGTCACTGGGGACACGGGCGTGTCAGATTGAACACGGGCGTGTCGGATGCCCGTGTGCTGTTCTAGGCGTGTCGATTTGAGACGGCGAATGAGGCACACGGCCCTGGACACGGGCGTGTGCCAGGTCGTGTTCGGCCCAGGTCTTTTATTTTCCAAGCGAATCGTGGCCATTCTTTTTCTGGTTTTGGGATCTGATGGTTCAGGCCATCTCTTGGGAAGATAAGTCCGATTTTAGGGTTGGAAACTCTCATTGTTTTCCAAGTCTTCTCTTACTAAGTTCTAGAGAGAAGCTAGAGCAACGAGGAAGGAGAAGAAAGTCTTGGGCTGTAGGAAGAGTTTCGGTGCTCCAAATCGCGAGCCGAGTCCGGATCCGTGAAGCTTAGATCGTTGCGAAGATTTCCATCCGGCTATTTTTGCCATGGCAAGGAAGAGGAGTCGGAAGGTAACGACACCTCTCCTCTCGGTCTTAGGATGCATGTCTTAGCATCATTTGTTTTCTTTCTTTCTAGTTTTTGGGCACCAAACTCTCCAAAGAGAGGGGTTTTGGTTTGCCAAGGTTCAAGAGAAACCTCCGGGTTGATTGAGTCCGTCCCCGGCATATTTTGCATTAGAGATCCGCTTCGTTAGTGGATTAGGCATGGTGGGTGAAGCCGTAGTAGCGACCGTTAGTCCGACTCGGTGATGTTGCATACGAACTTAGGGATTCGTAGAGATTCTGTTGCGGCAAGAAGCCGTTTGTGATGTGGTGGTGATTCCCTTTTGTTTGTAAGAGTACGTGTAGTCGGAACCGGACAAGGTTAGCTCCTCGTGGTGGTAGATGGTTTCCTTGAGGGACAAGGTTAGCTCCGTATGAGTTGGAGATGGTTTCCTTGGTGGACAAGGTTAGCTCCGCACGAGTTGGAGATGGTTTCCTTGGTGCGTGGGAACGCTGCAGTACAAATGAGGGATTATGGTGATTTTAGTCTTGGATTGTAATGTGCCAAGGCGTGGCTATATCTCCGTGGTCGTCTGGCTATCCCGTGACATGTGCGTCATGTGTGGAGAGTGTCCCGGCGAGACTAGTCCCCTTTTGTGAGACTGATGAGAATGTCAAGCTTGGGGCAAGCACGGGCAATGAGGGCATGAGCGGGTGGGGTCCAGCAAGGCTTCTTAGAATCGGTCAGTCTGTGTTTGTTGGAATCCTGACATGAGACGTCAGAGCTTGCAGGCAAGCCCGAGGCTAAGCCCTCGAGCGGGTGGGGCCTTGGCAAGAATTCCATGTGGCGGCCTGTCTGCCATTTGAGGGAGTTGTGTCTCCCTTAGTGTTTGCGGCTTTATGCCAATGGGGAAATGTGAGTACCCAAATGTTGTGATGTTGTGCTAGATGCATACGCAGTAGGGTGCCTTGGGCGAAGCCCGAGTGTTGCATACATGTTGCATAGTAGGCCCTTTTATTACATGCTCAACCAGTAGAGAACGTGTTTGATGATTGAGAAATCCAAGTCTGTTTTAAGGCTTTTCTATTTATAGATGTTTATATTGCATACGAAGTGCTGACTTGCAGGTTGGAGGGTTCCCTGGGGTCCGTTAGGGGCGGCCGAGAGGAGATGTGTTGTTACACAGTTTGAGGTCAGCCTTTGCTGACCCACGTTACTAATAATTTTTACAGGGCAAGGATCGCATGCAGGAGCTAGCACGCCGGCCAGAAAGGCCTAAGCCCCATGAAGTGTTTTTCCCTCTTTTGTAGCACTACATTTATGATGATGTTTGTTTGAGACTCTTTTGTCCGGCTTGCATGCCGAGGTAGACTAGGAGTGTTATGCACATTCATGTTTGTAATTTTACTTGAGTATGGACTTTTGTGGTAGGCCTTAAGGCCTTGGTTGTAACTCTTTTGGTTAGTGAATAACTTCTAGTTGTGCTCTGTTTCCGCTGTATTGTGCAAGTGTTTTGAGTTTGGGTAGCTATATCAACTTATAATACTAGAGCTGTGGCGTTCGTATGTTTTACAGGGGAGGTGTTACAATTTGGTATCAAAGCCAGGTTAGATTCGAGGTCGGTTTGTAGAGAAGTAATCCACATAAGAGTAACGCGGGACCATGAGTGTCCTTATGTTTTAGTCTTGAGATTGGAGACTAATCCCATATTTCTTGTCTTCCTGAAGAGTGCAAGCAACGAGGAGGGCACTTTAAGAGCAAGGGATGATCTCTCGGCGAGCAGTGCTACTGCTCCAGGTCTTTTGGGCACGGTTGTAAACCCGGCCGACTTCTGCCGCATGCTTGCAGAAGCGATGGTGGCAGCTCAAGCTGCAGCAGCGGCTGAGGTGGCAACCCCTGCCACACCAGATATGGCAACGGCCGTGCTAGGAGGAGAAGCCAGGCGAGTGGAGCCTTTGGCAGAGAGGGTAGTTGTCGGACATGGAGATCGGCACCTGAAGTATTTCCTGAGCTTCCATCCCCTGTCATTCAAGGGAGTTGGTACTCCAACGGATGCGGAGGACTGGTGGGTTCGCATTCAAGAACTGCTAAGGGCGGCAGAGACGCCAGAGGAAAAGAAAGCTGAGTATGCGGCGTTCATGTTGGAAGGGGACGCCAAGTTGTGGTGGGTGAGCCTTAGCGGCCGCCAGTTCCCGGGACGCACCCCGTCAGCGAAAGAGTTTGGGGACGCTTTTCTTAAGAGGTATATTCCAGTTTCAACACGGTTGGCCCTGCAGAGGCAGTTTCTGCATCTAATGCAGCGAGACAAGACAGTAGATGAGTACGTGCAGGAGTTCACCCGGTTGGGTCGTTACGCGGGAACGACTATGGCAGATGATGTAGAGAGGGATAACCTCTTCTACCAGGGGCTGAGGGAGAATTTGAGACAACCCCTCATCTCCATGAAGAGAGCCGGATTCAATGAACTAGTTGAGGCTGCCAGGATTTTAGAAAGTGATTTGGAGCGAACCCAACGCCGTAAGGGTTTTACTCCCAAGCAAGGGGAAGGGAAGCCTTCCCAATCTCATGGAAAGTCTGAATTGAGTAGGTGGAGGAAGAAGCCTCACACTTCCAGATCTGGTGACAGGAGCAACTGGACGCCTGGGGGTTCTCACTCTAGGGTACCGCCGACGTGCTACAACTGCGGTAAGGTGGGGCACATAGCTCGTGTTTGTCCCCAAGGAGGAGCGGGGCAAGAGGCAAAGCAGGAGCAGACTGTGCGCTCCGGCCCCAGTACTGCAGAGAAAGGAAAGATGGCGGAGTCGAGCGCTTCTCGGTTCCAACCGGTGCAACCAAGGGCCTACAACCTTGGGCAGCAAGAAGCGATCCGCCAAACTGATGTGGTGATAGGTATGAAGAAAATTTAAGTTTAAATTTTGTGCTTCATCCTTTTAGACTTTTTTGTGATGTCTATGTTGTAGGCTTCGTGTTAGTTTTCGGATACCCCGCTATGGTATTGTTTGATACGGGAGCATCACACTCCTTTCTTGCGGAGAGCTTCATCCGGAGAATAGGAGTTGAGTCTTTCTCGGCAGATGCAGAGTTGAGAGTGTGCATGCTTAATGGGTCATCCATGACCACAGGGGTCAAAGGGCGCATCTGTTGGGAGCTAGACGGAGTTGGCTTTGTTTTGGTAGCGGCGATTTTGCCATTGGTGGAGTTCGATGTCATCTTGGGCATGGACTGGCTCGCAGAGCAGCGCGCCAGTATTGATTGCCTTTCTAAGGTGGTGACCTTAAGGAGGAAAGGGCAAACAGAAGTCAAATTTGAGGGCCTTGGTGGAGTGGCCTGTTCCCCGATTTCGGCCATGCAGTTGGTGCGGGCGGTTAACCAGGGTGGTGTAGCGCTTGTAGCGTTATTGGAGGTTCGTCTCTCCCAACTGTCTATTGATGAAGTGCCCGTAGTGGCAGAGTTCAAGGATGTGTTTCCGGAAGAACTTCCTGGAGCGCCTCCTCGGAGGGAGATCGATTTCTCGATCGAGTTAGTGCCGGAGGCTAGGCCGGTGTCACGTCCTCCGTTTAGGATGGCACCAAAGGAGTTGGCTGAACTTAAAGTACAGTTGCAGGAATTGCTGGAGCAAGGGTATATCAGACCCAGTTCTTCACCGTGGAGTGTGCCGGTGTTGTTTTTAAAGAAGAAAGACGGTAGCATGCGTCTATGAATTTACTACCGAGAGCTGAATAAATTGACCATCAAGAATAAGTATCTGATTCCTCGGATAGATGACTTGTTCGACCAATTGGTAGGGTCAGTGGTGTATTCAAAATTGGACTTGAAGTCAGGCTATTATCAGTTGCGAATTCGGGATGAGGACATACCCAAGACTTCCTTTGGTACAAGGTATGGACACTTTGAGTTTACGGTGATGCCGTTCGGGCTGACGAACGCACCATCTGTGTTCATGGACCTTATGAATCAGGTATTTCGGGAATACTTGGATTCTTTTGTGGTTGTCTTCATTGATGACATTTTGGTGTATTCCAAATCGCAAGTGGAGCATGAGACCCACTTGAGAATGGTTCTGCAAGTGTTGAGGGAGAATGAGTTGTATGCAAAATTCTCCAAATGCGAGTTCTGGTTGGAGACGGTGGCATTTTTGGGTCACGTGATTAGTGGGGAAGGGGTGGCAGTGGACCCAACAAAAGTTGAAGCCATTAGAGATTGGCCAGTTTTGAGGACCGTGGCGGAGGTCCGAAGTTTTCTTGGATTAGCCGGGTATTACAGAAGGTTCGTGGAGAATTTTTCGCGGATAGCCCTACCCCTCACCTCACTCACACGTAAAGATCATAAGTTTGTGTGGACTCAAGAGTGTAGCCAAGCATTTGAGGCACTGAAGGAGAGACTAATGGCGGCTCCAATCCTAGGTCTATCGCAAGGGACCGAGGGATTTCAGATCTTCAGTGACGCATCGGGATGCGGCTTGGGTTGCGTTTTGGTGCAACATGGGAAGGTGATAGCTTTTGGGTCTAGACAGTTGAAGCCTCATGAGAGGAATTACCCCATCCACGACTTGGAGTTGGCGGCGGTAATCTTTGTGTTGAAAATATGGCGGCATTATGTTTATGGTGCAAAAGTGGAGATCTTCACGGATCACAAAAGCTTGAAGTATCTCTTGGATCAAAAGGAATTGAACATGCGGCAACGCAGGTGGGTTGAGTTTCTTGGAGACTACAAGGTGGCGATTCAGTATATGCCAGGTAAAGCCAATGTGGTGGCGGATGCCTTGAGTAGGAAGTATTCGGGGCAAGGGAATTGGATCCAAGCCCATGATGAGCAGTTGGTACGGGAATGGGAGTCCCTTGGTTTGGAATGTGTTGCGAAAGGCGAGTCCAGCGTGGCTCGGTTGAATTGGATTGAGGTGCAAAATGACTTATCCGATCGTATTCGGGAAGCGACTCGGTTGGATGTGGAGTTTCAACCTTTTGTGCTGGAGGCTCAAAAGGGCGAGGGCAGCGCCTGGGAGATGATTGATGGAATCTTGAGAAAGAACAGAAGGGTATGTGTACCGCAGTTCGGCAAACTCCGTGAGGAGTTGATGTTTGAGGCTCACTTCACAAAGTACTCCATTCACCCGGGCAGTACAAAGATGTACTTGGATATGAAGAAATCCTTTTGGTGGCCGGGGTTGAAGCGGGACGTAGCTTTGTATGTGAATCGTTGCCAGACTTGCGCCTTGGTGAAGGCCGAATGTCAGAAGCCGGGCGGGTTCCTGAAGCCCCTTCCAATCCCTGAATGGAAGTTTGATGACATCTCCATGGATTTTGTGCATGGTCTGCCTAGATCGCAGTAGGGTAATGATGCTATTTGGGTGATCGTGGATCGCCTAACCAAGGTGGCTCACTTCATCCCAAATCGGAAAGAGGACACTGTGGAGAAGCTGGTGGAGTTGTATGTTCGCAACATTGTGCGACTGCACGGAATTCCTAAGAGCATAGTCAGTGATCGAGATGGACGGTTTACGTCTAAGGACTGGAGATTGGTTCAGAAGAGCTTGGGCACGAAGCTAAAGTTCAGTACGGCGTTCCATCCTCAAATTGATGGGCAAATGGAGAGAATGAACCGTACTATGTAGGATATGTTGAGAATGTGCGTTCTTGATTTCGGCAAGAAGTGGGAGGATCACCTCTTCATGGTAGAATTCGCGTACAATAACAGTTTTCAAGCTAGTATAAAGATGGCGCCATACGAAGCTTTGTATGGGAGGCGGTTTCGAACACCAATGTCTTGGGCAGAGGCGGGAGACACCAAACTTTTGGGAAAGGATGTGGTGGTTGACGCTTGTGAGTTGGTACGGACCATCCAAGAACGTATGAAGGTGGCGCAGGACCGTCAAGCTAAATACTTTAATGCTCGTCACCGGAAGGTGGAGTTCGCGGTAGGAGATTAGGTCTATTTGAAGATCAAACCATTCAAAGGCGTCTCACGTATTCGTCGGCTCAAGAAGTTGAGTTCAAGGTTTTTGGGGCCTTTTGAAGTTGTTGAGTGGGTAGTAGAAGCAGCTTATCAGTTGGCGTTGTCCGCGGATTTGAGTGGATTGCATGACGTCTTCCACGTCTCCGTGGTGAGGAAAGCCTTGATGGAGGCTAGCGTGGTGATTGAACCAGCATCGGTGCCGATTGAGAAAGACTTGAGGACGCGAGTCCTTCCAAATGCTATAGAGGATTCGGAGACTCAGCAGTTGCGGAATAAAGAAGTTAAACTTGTGAAAGTTCGTTGGGACAACTGCGGTCGTGAGCAGTTCTCTTGGGAGCGAGAACAGGCCATGCTAGAAGATTATCCGGAACTCTTCTTGTCAGGTACAATTTAAGTTTTGTACCCTTTTGATTTGAAATTTCGGGACGAAATTCTGTTAAGTGGGGGAGAGTTGTAACACCCCAGTTTTGCAAGAGGGTCAGTCTGCAGTTCTGGAAATTTTTGGGTTTCTGGCAGGAGGCACACGGCCCGCGACACAGGCGTGTCGCAGGGCGTGTCGGAGCCGTGTCGACACTCGGCCCAAGTGTCGACACTTTCGCTCGACAATGTGTCGAGAGTAGGGCACACGGCCTACGACACGGGCGTGTCGCAGGGCGTGTCGGGGCTGTGTCGACACTCGGCCCAAGTGTCGACACTTTCGCTCGACAGTGTGTCGAGAGTAGAGCACACAGCCTGCGACACAGGCGTGTCGCAGGGCGTGTCGAGGCCGTGTCGACACTCGACCCAAGTGTCGACACTTTCGCTCGACGAGTGTCGAGACTGGGGTACACGGCCTGTGACACGGGCGTGTCACAGGGCGTGTCCCGCATGGTCGACGATCTTCGCTCGACGTTTTTCCGCGGTGTCGACACAAAGCCTGTCGACGGGTGTCGAGACTTGGCACACGGCTTGGGACACGGGCGTGTCCCAGGCCGTGTCACCTCTCGGGTTGGTTTCGGGGCCGTGTCAATGGAGGCACACGGCTGGCCACACGGCCGTGTCACTGGGGACACGGGCATATCGGATTGAACACGGGCGTGTCGGATGCCCGTGTGCTATTCCAGGCGCGTCGATTTGAGACGGCGAATGAGGCACACGGCCCTGGACACGGGCGTGTGCCAGGTCGTGTTCGGCCCAGGTCTTTTATTTTCCAGGCGAATCGTGGCCATTCATTTTCTGGTTTTGGGATCTGACGGTTCAGGCCATCTCTTGTGAAGATAAGTCCGATTTTAGGGTTGGAAACCCTCATTGTTTTCCAAGTCTTCTCTTACTAAGTTCTAGAGAGAAGATAGAGCAACGAGGAAGGAGAAGAAAGTCTTGGGCTGTAGGAAGAGTTTCAGTGCTCCAAATCGCGAGCCGAGTCCGGATCCGTGAAGCTTAGATCGTTGCGAAGATTTCCATCCAGCTATTTTTGCCATGGCAAGGAAGAGGAGTCGGAAGGTAACGACACCTCTCCTCTCGGTCTTAGGATGCATGTCTTAGCATCATTTGTTTTCTTTCTTTCTAGTTTTTGGGCACCAAACTCTCCAAAGAGAGGGGTTTTGGTTTGCCAAGGTTCAAGAGAAACCTCCGGGTTGATTGAGTCCGTCTCCGACATATTTTGCATTAGAGATCCGCTTCGCTAGTGGATTAGGCATGGTGGGTGAAGCCGTAGTCGCGACCGTTAGTCCGACTCGGTGATGTTGCATACGAACTTAGGGATTCGTAGAGATTCCGTTGCGGCAAGAAGCCGTTTGTGATGTGGTGGTGATTCCCTTTTGTTTGTAAGAGTACGTGTAGTCGGAACCGACAAGGTTAGCTCCTCGTGGCGGTAGATGGTTTCCTTGAGGGACAAGGTTAGCTCCGTATGAGTTGGAGATGGTTTCCTTGGTGGACAAGGTTAGCTCCGCACGAGTTGGAGATGGTTTCCTTGGTGCGCGGGAACGCTGCAGTACAAATGAGGGATTATGGTGATTTTAGTCTTGGATTGTGATCTGCCAAGGTGTGGCTATGTCTCCGTGGTCGTCTGGCTATCCCGTGACATGTGCGTCATGTGTGGAGAGTGTCCCGGCGAGACTAGTCCCCTTCTGTGAGACTGACGAGAATGCCAAGCTTGGGGCAAGCCCGGGCAATGAGTCCATGAGCGGGTGGGGTCCAGCAAGGCTTCTTAGAATCGGTCAGTCTGTGTTTGTTGGAATCCTGACATGAGACGTCAGAGCTTGCAGGCAAGCCCGAGGCTAAGCCCTCGAGCGGGTGGGGCCTTGGCAAGAATTCCATGTGGCGGCCTGTGTGCCGTTTGAGGGAGTTGTGTCTCCCTTAGTGTTTGCGGCTTTATGCCAATGGGGAAATGTGAGTACCCAAATGTTGTGATGTTCTGCTAGATGCATACGCAGTAGGGTGCCTTGGGCGAAGCCCGAGTGTTGCATACATGTTGCATAGTAGGCCCTTTTATTACATGCTCAACCAGTAGAGAACGTGTTTGATGATTGAGACATCCAAGCCTGTTTTAATGCTTTTCTATTTATAGATGTTTATATTGCATACGAAGTGCTGACTTGCAGGTTGGAGGGTTCCCCGGGGTCCGTTAGGGGCGGCCGGGAGGAGATGTGTTGTTACACAGTTTGAGGTCAGCCTTTGCTGACCCACGTTACTAATAATTTTTACAGGGCAAGGATCGCATGCAGGAGCTAGCACGCCGGCCAGAAAGGCCTAAGCCCTATGAAGTGTTTTTCCCTCTTTTGTAGCACTACATTTATGATGATGTTTGTTTGAGACTCTTTTGTTCGGCTTGCATGCCGAGGTAGACTAGGAGTGCTATGCACATTCATGTTTGTAATTTTACTTGAGTATGGACTTTTGTGGTAGGCCTTAAGGCCTTGGTTGTAACTTTTTTGGTTAGTGGATAACTTCTAGTTGTGCTCTGTTTCCGCTGTGTTGTGCAAGTATTTTGAGTTTGGGTAGCTATATCAACTTATAATACTAAAGCTGTGGCGTTCGTATGTTGTGGGGCCCCGGCCGGACCCATATTATACAGTCATTACAGGGGAGGTGTTACATAACACACTCTTCCAACAGTGCTCATCACCAACTGAGCTGCAAGAATCAGAATTTGAGGGTTGTAAGCACCTCTTCGCTACGAACTCTTCTAGCAATGGCTAGAATGACAAGTGTTGGGTCCGGTGTTCCTTCACTTGACCTGTGGCGCTCTTCTACTTATTTAAGAAATTAAGTATCACCCTTTCCAATAGTCCGGGCTTTTGGTGCAGTTGGGTATGCGCTTGATCATTCAAATGGTATCAGAGCAGGTCACGAGTTCAAGACCGAGGGAGCGCTATTAAATCCTGATTTTTCCCTTCTACCTGTGTGGGTCCGGCGGGTCAGGCAACCGTGGACATGTGGTAACCCCACCTCTGAGCCGTGCAACCGTGGACATGTGGTAACCCCACCTCTGAGTCGTGTGGGCCATGTGGTAACCCCACCTCTAAGCCATGTGGGTCATATGGTAACTCCACCTCTGAGCCGACGGGTTGTGCTGGGCGCCAGGGGGGATTGTTGGGTCCGAAGTTCCTTCACTTGACCCGTGGCGCTCTTCTACTTATTTAAGAAATTAAGTAGCACCCTTTCCAACAGTCTGGGCTTTTGGTGCATTTGGTATGCGCTTGATCCTTCAGCAAGAACGGATGGATGGTGGATGGAAAATAAGCGCAACTCAAGCAACTCAAGCAGTAAAATGAAATAGGAATCACATAGACATGAAACACATAACATATATAACCAAAGTTCAAATCATCTACATAGAAGCATTTAACAGCACATATACACCAATAAAGGAACAACAAGGCAAGAGATCGACCGAATCCGAAGTCTTGCTGAGGTGTCGCAGAAGGAATCGCCGTGTTGTTCTTCCTTTATTGGTGTATATGTGTTGTTAAATATTTCTATGTAGATGATTTGCACTTTGGTTGTATATGTTATGTGTTTCATGTCTATGTGATTCCTATTTCATTTTACTGCTTGAGTTGCGCATATTTTCCATCCACCATTCATTCGTTCTTGTTGTTTTAGCCATTGCTAGAAGTGTGAATAGTGAAGAGGTGCTTACGACCCTCAAATTCTGATTCTTACGCTTGCCTACTCGTCCATTCGCCCATCGATTCGGTGCATAGTGGCCCGAGTAGTCTTCCATCCCGCCTGGCGAAGCTTCGCATAGCAGCATTGCATATGAGTAGTTCTTAGTATTTTATTTTCCTTTTCCGCAACCATCAAAACCCCCTTAGTTAACTCTAACTAAAGGACCTTAATCTCAAGTCCTCGTCAATATTAACTCCCCCCTTACTATGTTCCTTGAAGAGATCGATACTTGGGAAAACCATCCATCTTATATTACTTATGCGATCGATACACTTGTCGTTCAACGCATCAAGTTTTTGGCGTCGTTGTCGAGGAACACAGTCGTGTGAGTTTTTGGAGAGGGAGATAGTAGATCGAAGCCCTTTTCCATTTGTACATTGCATGTTTAATTTTTGCTTTAGTTGTTAGAAATTTTATTTTGCTTATTTCTTTTTGCCCTTTTCTGGTTTTTCTTTTAGATAGCAGATCCGTGCTATTCTTTATTTTGGTTGTGTAGCAGTCTTTGGTAAATTTTCTTGTTCGTGATGCATTCTGTAGCCAAGTAACATCTTTATGACGCTTTGCGCTGATGCATCGATGTCATGGATGATTTGAAAGGCGAGCATTGTATTAGATGTTTGCTATGTCAAGGTGTAGGCCACATAGTGAAGAATTGCCCTCGCTTGTGCGAACCTTCTACCTTTGAGGGCGTGTGTGCAATAGCCTCCCGTTCGCAGGAGACTGGGGTGTACATGCCTACCAGGGTGTTGTCTGGCCCATACACTGACATCGCACACCTTGCTCGCTCTTTACCCGTTCAGATTACGGAAGAATATATCGCTGCATACAAATCCTTCATGGGTCCCTCGCTCCCTTTTTACGAGCTTCCCTTGAGTGATGATGAACACTCTTGTGGTAGCTAGCAAAAAGAGGATCAGGAATACATGAGCGCTCCTGTATGAGACGCAGAGATTGTTCCGGTCCACGGGATGGCGTCTGCGACTGAGTTTGCGATGAAGCCCGCCACTTCGCAATTTTTACCTGAGTTTGCAACTCCTTTTTCTTGTGAGTCGGCTGATGATGTCGTAGTTTTGGATGATTCGGTGTCTGAGGTTGCGCCGAAGTGGGATAAGGATTCTTCTATCTCCGATGGAGAAGGTGGATCTTCAGAGCACTTTTACGCACCCCGGTGGGATGAGGAATATCCTCTTCCCGATGCGGAGGTTTGCACTTCCTTATTGGATGAGACTGTTCAACTTACCACCGTGGACCTCGAGCTCTCAGATTCTCCACGATACGACTTGTACGATACCGACGATGATCGCTGCACGGATCTCGCTGAGAGTGATACCGGGATCACTCTCCCATTTCCTGATTATTTTAGTTCTTCCTCTCTTTTATTACGGGACCCCCCTTTTTTATATGAGCCTGTGCAGGGTGAGTCTCCATGGGTACGATGGGATGATGATGAGCCTGGTGTTCTTGCTGTTGACATCGCTCCCTACAAATCTGTGGTTAACGACGCCTTACTATGAGAGGATATGTTTTGTGATAAGATGAGCGAGGACCAGCGCTCCTCCTCTTCTTATTTTCTATTTCCTCTACCTGTGTTGGGCAGGTATTATTATATAGGTAGAGGGGTAACTGCTCCATCTCCGTATCGGTACCTGTTACCGCAACGGATAATGGAACAGTTGCATGTGCATTTTTCTTTTTATAGGCCTATTAGATAGAAATGTATAGAATTTAACAAGTCGTGCTGGAATGACAGTAACCGCGGTACTTATCTTTCATTTACTGCATTTTTATTTTTCATGTCTATTTTAGTGTTAGTATTTCTTTGTATTTTGTATATTTTTCTTTTGTTTTAGCAGAGCTCACCCCTGCAGTATTCATGACAAACTCATTTTGGCGGGGTTGTGATTCTTCGTATGGAGGAGCTGCTTCTGTTTTTCACGCATCTTCTGGTATGCTCACTGGCTGAGCATTGGGTAACCTCTTCCCTTGTCTCTATTTGAATTAAATTTCTATATCATTTGATGTATAGCTTAGTTTAAGTCTGGGGAAAAGTCAGTATGTGTTACCTTTTGCACGCGCACATTTCATACGCATACGAGAAGCTTTTATTATTTATATTTTGATTAGTTCATCGCATTGCACATCACTGCAACCACATGAGCGCGTGCTTAGCTGTTAGAGTGCTGCGAGTTAAACTCGTTTCTTTTGTATGATTTTGGAAAAATTTTGTGATGGCATAGGATTGTGAGATGGAGTAAAATGTTGACCTTGCTGTGCTCCTAGTCGAGTGCTCTCGCCTCGTGTAGAAATTTGAGTAGATTTAATTTTTTTGTATGCTTATAGTTTTATATGTTTTCTAATTGTGTTAATACTTTTTATCTCAAAAATTGGTGAATCCGGTGCGGATCCGACGGTAGCTTAGGGATGTGTGTAGACGGCCGTTAGGTTCATATTGCTCGAGTCAGGAGGACGGATAGTCTTTCTCATTGGCTAAGATCTTGCCCCAAGCTATTCTTCAAGCATAGGTATAGGTTAGTCATGCATGAGTGTGATGTAGGCCATCATTTTGGCCAGGTTGATCTTTGTACCGTTCCTAACATCTTATCCTCGCTAAGCCCCGTTGTGCCTACCCTTCTTTTGATTCAGCTCCACCAGTATTTCACCAAAGCCTCATAGCTGATCCTAGTCGCACACCCAAGTCGAGCTTTAGTGTTTTACATTTTTCATGTTGGGTTGTGGATGTGGTGATTTTACTTATGAATATGTGGATGTGCTCCAACGCTTCTAATTGCTGAAACTGTTTAAAGAAAAGAAAATGATTTTTAAAAAAACATAAATGTCAAAATGAAAAGAAAAAAAAAAGAAAAAGTATAATTGAAAATCCTATTTTAGATGTGATTATTTTGTGAGTAGGCGGTGCACACACCCATTTGTAAAATTAAGTCTAGGGGTGTGATGTACCCGCTTGTATTTTGGTTAGTGGATAGATTCTTTTTATGCTAGCTCATTTGGGTTTGGTGTGTAGCCATTATTATTTATCTTTATTTACCTCACCGAAACCCAAGCCCCATCTCTTTACCTACAGTCCTACTGATTCGTGTGTGAACCAAACCAGTGTCATGGAGAGTGTGCGAACGGGCAAGCATATGGTCACAGACATTGGTGGATTCCTTTGGAGGTTATCCTGAGCCCCAATCTTTGGCAATGCTCACTTAGCGATTAATTTACTTTCTCCCTACGTGTGACCGGAAGATTCACTGTGAAGCCATTTTTGAGTAATAATAAAATGTTGATACGCATTGTGAAAAGTGTAAATTATTTTGCATACTTAGAAATTTCCTATATTTTCTTTTTACGCGCGCTAGCATGGGACTTCGCATGATACTTCGTATCTCAATTTCTGTGTTAGCTATTTTATTTTCTTTATCTGCATAGATTTTGTTTGCTCGAGACATGCAAACAGGTAAGTCTGGGGGTGTGATGAGTCCGATTTATATAGGATTTTTAGGACTCATCTGGGCTTATTTTCTTGCATGTGTACTATTTTTTCAATTGGAAAAGTTATATTTTTGTTTAGTACTTCACTTCACAAATAGTGCATTGTTTTGGCCCAAGGGTGTGCAATTGCGCATTCTTTTGTTGGGGGTAAGCACGTGGTGCTCCCCATGTCCCTTTCTGGCTATTTTCATTGCATTTTTGTGATGCTGGAGGGCTCTCTTTAATTGTATTGGTTTGTTTGCAAGTGGTGCGTTTTTCCCAAGGCAGGAATTCTGTTTTGAGGAAAATGCACGGTCGTGCGTTTTCTTAGCACACGGTCCTTTGTGATCGTGCATTTTGTTTGTGCAGGAGAAACGTCGAGCTGAGCTCGACGAACTAAGCTCGACGTTCTTAATGCACGGTTTCTTCAGAACTGCGCGCGAAGGAAACACACGGTTTTCCTGTAGCTTCTTGTTTTTGCATTCTGTGGTTAATCATACGATTTGTTCACGCACTGGCAGAAGCGCCCGTGCGTGAGTAAAACACACGTTTCCACTATTTTCTCCTGCATTCTTGTGCTATGTGTTTACCCGTTCGATTTCATTCACGCACGGGCGGAATCGCCGTGCGTGAGTAAAACACACGGGTCAACGCTTCTTCTTCCTCGATCATTATCTGCGCACGAATATCACACAATTCACGCACGATTCTGTGACAGACTGTGCATGACCAATTTTCTGATCTTTTTCTTTTTAAGCGCAGATTTTCAGCCATTGAAGGATCTGTATTCTGGACATTCCAGCCGTCTTTTAGGGTAAAGTTCCGCCCTTCTACCTCCTCCCTTCATCTTCCAATAAGGGGAGAAGCTCCGACCATGCTCGCAAAGCCTATACCTTGTCGGTGCTTGCTCTCGGCCTTCTCCTTCATCTTCTAAGCTCCATTTCATGGTTTGATGCCATAGCCAACAATCAAGGGAAAGCTTGCAAATTTCTTTTGGATCGTGACACGAAAAAGACGAGTTCATTGGGAGTTAGTGACAGCCTCCTCTACCCCAGACGTACTTGAGGACCGAGCTTGGACGCGGATTGACAACCCAGCCTTTCCTTCCACGACCCCTCGACGGGCCTTCAGATTCGGTTGATCTCTTGCCTTGTTCTTGTTTTCTTGTTGAAATTGTGTTTAAACTATTTATATTGATGATTTGTACTTTAGATGTAAACTTTATGTGATTTATGCATATGTGAACTTATTTTGTTTATGCTTAAGTTGCTTTAGTTGCGCCATCCTTCCATCCATCATCCATCCGTTCTTGTCATTCTAGCCATTGCTAGAAGCGTGTGCAGCGAAGAGGTGCTTACGACCCTCAAATCCTGGTTCTTATACTTGCCTACTCATCCATCGGCCCAGCAATTCGGTGCATAGCGGCCCGTATAGCCTTCCATCCCACCTTGCGAAGCTTCGCATAGTGGCGTTGCATAAGAATAGTTGATATTGTTTTATTTTCCATTTTCGCAACATACCAAAAGCCCCCTTAGTTAACTCCGTCCAAAGGACTTCAATCTCAAGTCCTCCTCTATATTAACTCCCCTTTACTGTGTTCCTTGAAGAGATCGATACTTGGGGACATCCCATTTTATATTACTTGTGCGACCAGTACACTTGCCGTTCAACGCATCACAGCTTTTCTTGCAGGAAAGCTGACATTTGCTCTCTGCACACTATGATTGTGCCAGTAATCAACAACAAAGTGACCTAACTTGCCACAACACCAACACTCATAGATGTTGTACCTTATTTTTCGAGCAGGTCTAGTGGTTGTGTCAATAGCAACTCTGGGTCTAGAAGGATTAGCAGCAGTCCTATTCCATGGTTTCCCAGCCCCAGTCTGACAAGTAGTGGGTCTGGCAGTAGAAGTGCTTGGGATATCTTGAGCCCTTCTAGCAGCATCTTTATTTTTAGACAGCATACTCTTGATGGCCTCAGAGATGCCAAGGTCTGGTCTACTGATAGCCTTGGCCTTTGTCTTAGAGTGGGCTGGAGGAATTTGAGAACTAGCTGCAGCTTTACCCTTGACTGAAGGGGATATAGCACCAAACACAAATGGTCTAGGATGAGCCATTTGTATTTTCTCATGGGCACTAGCACCTTTGCTATAAAAGCCGCCATTTTTGTGGAACATCTTTGATCTTACAAGATGGTTTAGCATGATTCCAGTGACCATAAACTCTTATGGTCATGGCTGTTTGAAGGAAACTGAACTTTATGAAACTTGGCAGGAGCCTTAGAGGCTAGTGGCTCCACTTGAGTTTTGCCCTTTCCCTTAGGATTAGCAGCTCTTATCTTTACCTTAAATCCCAACCCATTCTTTCCCTTTTGGGATGAGAATGAGTCTATGAAGGGAAACACTGTGCTAGGCTTGGAGTAGCTAGCACTAGTTCCCTCTCCTTTTGGATCCTTCCCTCAAGATTGCTGATATGGTTGTTATTGAAGGTTATGGTGCTCATCTGAAGGATTGTAACATTCTTCAGTTTGCTGACTTCTTGAGTCTTCAGATCCAGCAATTTTGCTGAATCTAAAGCAGCAAGCTTTAAAGATGCAATTTCCTGAGGCTGTTGTTTGTGAAAGTGCAACTAGATCTGATATACTCTAGAGGGGGGTGAATAGAGTATATGGTGCTTTAGAAACTTTTACAATCTTTTACAACAATTGTTGTAATATGTGTGAGCAGGGAAGCAAAAATAAATCTAATCACAGCACTAAGCAAAGCAAAAACTAAGCACAGAAAAATCAAGGCCAGAAACAAACATAAACACAAGCAAAACCAGAAGACACAAGGAAATATAGTGGTTCCTCAAACTTGGGTACATCCACTCTTCTACCACCCTAGGTAGGAATCCACTGCAGGATGAGTTAATCAGGTGTCCTGGGCACCAATGAGCTTTTGATAAGGTGCTCAAAAACCAAACTAGATTTTTTGATCAGGTGTCTTGCCACCAATGAGATTTTGACAAGGTGCTCAAAAACCAAGCTCAAACTTTTGAAGGGAGTTTGAAAAACTCTTTACAGAGTGAGGGTGAGAGAGTGATGGAAGTCTTCTCTTTCTCAGACAACTGAGAAGACTATGTGGATTGATGTCAAAGCTCCCCCTGAATCCTTGAAATCTTCAGGAAGAAAAGCTTTGTTGAGGGTGATAGGCCTTCAAAGATTGAACTCCAGCAATGGATGATTTCAGCAATAGCTGAAATGTTGAGTGTCTGGAGTCTTGAAAATATGTTGGCCTTGGACACTTTGAAAACTAAAGAGATCTGAAGATTTGAAAACTTGCTCTCCTTGGATGAGTGTTCTTCAGAATTCTTTGAGACAGAAGATTTTTGAGAGTATCCGTGTAGTCTGTATCTTCTCTCTCTGTATTGTGTGTTCTCTATTGAGAGATTCAAAAATCCTGTCACTTATTCTCTGGTACAAAATGGAATATCATTCTATGTCAAGAATAGCCGTTGGCCTGCATTAATTGCATCCTTAACTGCATAATCTCTTCTAGAGGAAAGTCCACAGAAACATTCCATGAAAAATCCCTTGAAACTTGGTCTAGAATTAAATGAAAATGGCTAGCAAATCTCTGAATTAATTGCAGAATAACTCCTAACTGATTTGAATTTGAATTCTGGAAGTTATCTGAAATCGTCGAACTGAGCTCTGCTATCGTCGAGCTGAGCTCAGCGACCTGGAAACACACAGCAGCAAAATATCGTCGATTTGAGCTCAAAGATCGTCGAACTGAGCTCAGAGATAAAGATCCAATGCAGAGTCAAAATCGTCGACCTGAGCTCACCGATCGTCGAATGGAGTTCGATGATATTATGAAGTTGAGCTCAGCGATCGTCGAATGGAGTTCGACGATATGTCGAAGTTGAGCTAGACGATCGTCGACCGGAGTTCGACGAATCGTCGTGCTGAGCTCGACGATATGACTTAGTCTTCAGACAGAGAATCCTGGTCTTTAGGGCAGCTTCCAAACCTAGACTTCTAACCCTTAGACTAAATTCTAATTGACCAATTAAGCTATACAGAAGGTCAAGCAAATGTTCCTAGAGACATAGTGATCCTGGCCCAAATTAGTAATAGGGTGTTCCAACAATCTCCCCTATTTGGGTTAGGATTACTATTTACAGACTTTGGAAAAGCTTTAAATAACAACATACAATCAGAAAAACATAAAAGCAACAGCTAGACATGCAAAAACATCACAGAGATATATATATAGCATCCAGATAATCAGAAGTTCCAGAAATTGTCACCTCACAATGTCATTTCTTCTCTTTGCCTTTAACCATTTTAATTTCTCTGTTAGGATTTAGGGCTTCCTTGTTGGACCTGGTGTCATCTGCTGCACCCAAATAAGTTTGCTTTGTAGGCCTGGGAACCACAGCTGCAGGATGTAATTCCATGTATCTCTCAGCATCAAAGAATTTACTGGAAGCATATCTCTCTAATTCTTTCTGTCTTTGCTCAGACATTGTTGAAATGACGGAAGAATCTATTCCTTGTTCTCTGGCCTTCTTAATCTGATCCAGTGCAGCCAATTCCTTTATCCTGGCAGTCCAAGCAGATGGATTATTTTCAGGGTCCTCAAAAGGTACAGGTGGCTCATACCTATTGGAAGGATTGTCTTGAGGAGGCCTGGCAGATACAGTCTCTTTCAGCTTGTAAGGGAAAGGACCTGATGATGTATCAGATGAAATATGTCCTCCCCTAGAATATGGGTGCTGCCTGGAGTACCCTTTAGAATATACTTGCATATCTCTCTGATTGCCTCTATATCCTCCTCTCCTAGAATATGAACCCCTGGATTGGCTTTCCCTTTGATAGGATCTGGCATGAGGTTGATAGGGAGCCTGGCTTCTGGCTGGGGGTTGACTTGCAGAGCTTCCACCTGCACCTGCATTAGGAGGAGGTGGTGGAGGAGGATGAGAGTGCTGGAATGGGGATGAACCCTTCTCATATTTCCTCTTTTTCTTCATGGCTTTCAGCTGGTTCTTGGAATACTGCATCCAGTGTTCAGAGATTGGGCAATTATGAAGGATATAATAAGGGATATCATTGTTATCCTTAACTTTAGCAGGAGGAACCCTTTTCATTGCTTTGCTCCTTGCCTTCCTTTTCCTGGCAATGGTAGCAGATGAGTCATCAGAGTCTGTTTTGAATTCATCAGATTCAGAACTCTGATCATCATATAGAGCATCTATTTTCTTCATAAGATCTTTCTTCAGTTGTACAGCAGCAGATGAGGCAGAAGGTGAAGCAGTAACAGTAACAGCAGCAGTAGATTCTGGACAGGTGACAACAGCAGCAACTGTCTCACTAACATCAGCAGAAACAGCAGATACACTATCGGCAACAGAAACTGAAGAGTTGATAGCAGCAACAACTTCACTGGCAATAGCAGAAACAGCAGAAACAACATCAAAATCTGCAGCAGGCTCAATTTCAGTGGCCTCTGACATCAGAATGTTCTTGGATATTGGCTCATCAGAAGCAGTGTCAACAGTCCTTTCTTCAGAAGCAGCAGCAGTGACTGAATGTACAAAGGAAGAGAGGATGCTAGGGTCACAGCCAGAAAAATGCACAAGTGCCTTGGATAAGTCTTCTGGGGGCTGGACAGCATTACCCTCTGGCAGACAGCTGAAAAAGGCAGAATCAAACACAGATAGCAAAGACCTGAGGTCAATTGCAAAGACTGCAGTAGGAGGCATAGCAGCAGCAGCAAGAGGAGCAGCAAACACAGAAACAGCAGCAGCAAATAAAGAGCTTGCAGAAACAGCAGCAGCAGCATAAAGATTCTCTTCATATGGCATCTCCCCCTGCCTAGATGCAGATACATCTGGATCAAGGCACACTGCTGTAGGTGCTGCCTGAGGAAGGAGGGAAGAGAGCCTGGCAGAAAGGGCTGCCACAGACAGGTGTAGAGGAGCCAAGGAAGTCTCCAATAGTAGAGAGAGCCTGGGGGCAATCAGTGAAAGGGGAAACTAGATCTGATATACTCTAGAGGGGGGGTGAATAGAGTATATGGTGCTTTTTAAAACATAAGGAAAAACTTTTGCAAAGCTTTACAACAATTGTTGTAATGAGTGTAAGCAGGGAAGCAGAAATAAAATAAACCACAAAACTAAGCTATGCAGAAACTAAGCACAAGAAAATCTAGGCCAGAAACAAAAAGAAAACATGCAGAACCAGATGACACAAGGAAATATAGTGGTTCCCCAACTTGGGTACATCCACTCTTCTACCACCCTAGGTAGGAATCCACTGCAGGATGAGTTGATCAGGTGTCCTGGGCACCAATGAGCTTTTGATAAGGTGCTCAAAAACCAACACAGATTTTTTGATCAGGTGTCTTGCCACCAATGAGCTTTTGACAAGGTGCTCAAAAACCAGATTCAAACTTCTGAAGGGAGTTTGAAAAACCCTTTACAGAATGGGGTTGAGAGAGTGATGGCAGTCTTCTCTTTCTCAAGCAACTGAGAAGACTATGTGGATTCAGTGATGTTGTCAAAGCTCCCCCTGAGTCCTTGAAATCTTCTGGAAGATGAGCTTTGCTGAGGGTGATAGGCCTTCAAAGATAGATCTCCAGCAGAAGATGATTTCAGCAAGCTGAAATGTTGAGTGTCTGGAGTCTTGAGATGATGTTGGCCTTGAACACTTGAGAGCTGAAGAGATCTGAAGAATGTTTGAAAACTTGATCTCCTTTTGATGAGTGTTCTTCAAAATTCTTGTTGACAGAATATTTTTTTCAGAGTCTTGTATGTTGAGAGGTGTCCTTATTCTTGTCTGTTCTATTCTCTTTTTTTCTTGTCTGTGTTATATCTGATTCAAAAACATTCTCTCTTTTATTATCTGAGTCTGAATAGGAAATTGCTCTGTCAAAGATAGCCGTTGGTCTGCATTGATTACAGCCTTAATTGCATAATATGTTCTGAAGGAAAGTCCACTGAATTGTTCCTTGAAAAATCCCTTGAAACTTGCTCCAGAAGTAAACGAAAACGGTTGGCAGATCTTCTGAATTAAATGTAGAATAACTTCTATCTGATTTGAATTTGAATTCTGAAAGATAACTGAAATCGTCGAACTGAGCTCTGCTATCGTCGAGCTGAGCTCAGCGAACTGGAAAATGCAAGCAGCAAAGAAATCGTCGATCTGAGCTCAAAGATCGTCGAACTGAGCTCAGAGATAAGGATCCAGTGCAGAGTCAAAATCGTCGACCTGAGCTCAGCGATCGTCGAATGGAGTTCGACGATATTATGAGGTTTGAGTTCAGCGATCGTCGAATGGAGCTCGACGATCTGCAGAAGTTGAGCTAGACGATCGTCGACCGGAGTTCGACGAAACGTCGTGCTGAGCTCGACGATTTGGACTTAGTCTCCAGAAAAACTTGGGTCTTCAGAGCAGCTTCCAATCCTAACCTTCTAACCCTTAGACTCAATTCTAATTGACCTATTAAGCTATACAGAAGGTCAAAACATAGATTCCTAGAGACATAGTGATCCTGACCCAAATTAGTAATAGGGTGTTCCAACAATCTCCCCCTATTTGGGTTAGGATTACTATTTACAGACATAGGAAAAACAAACAACATCATACAGAAAAATACAGAAACAACAGAAGCTAGACATTACAGAACCATCACAGAGATATATATAAATATGATATCCAGAGGGCAGTCAGAAAAACAAGGAGTTATCACCTTACAGAGTTATTCCTTTTCTTTGCCTTTTACCATTTTAATTTCTCTGTTAGGATCTAAAGCTTGTTGTTTTGATCTGGTATCATCAGCTGCACCCAAATAAATTTGCTTTGATGCCCTGGGAACCACTGCAGCTGGATGCAACTCCATGTACCTGTCTGCATCAAAAAATTTGCTTGAAGCATATCTCTCTAATTCCTTCTGTCTTTGTTCTGACATTGTAGAGATATTTGAAGTGTCTAGCCCTTGTTCTTTTGCTTTCTTTATCTGATCCAAAGCAGCCAGCTCTTTCATTCTTGCAGTCCAAGCCATAGGATTTTTCTCAGGATCCTCAAATGGAACAGGTGGCTCATACCTATTGGAAGTAGTATCTTGAGGAGTCCTGGCAGTCACAGTATCTTTGAGCTTGTAGGGAAAAGGACCAGAAAATGTGTCAGATGGAACATGTCCTCCCCTAGAGTAAGGTGCTGCCTGGAGTGTCCTTTAGAGTAAACCTGAGTTTCTCTTTGGTTTCCCCTATATCCTCCCCTTCTAGAGTAAGACCCCCTAGACTGGCTTTCCCTTTGATATGTTCTTGCATGAGGTTGGTAGGGAGCCTGGCTTCTAGCAGGGCCTGAACTTGCAGAGCTGCCACCTGCACCTGCATCAGGTGGAGGTGGTGGAGGAGGATGAGGGTGCTTGAACTGAGTGGGACCTTTTTCATACTTCCTCTTCTTTTTCATAGCCTTTAACTGGTTCTTAGAGAATTGCATCCAATGCTCAGAGATTGGGCAGTTGTGCAGAATATAGTAGGGAACATCATTATCATCTCTAACCTTGGCAGGAGGAACTCTTTTCAAAGCCTTGTTTCTTGCTTTCCTTTTCTTTGCAATTGTGGCAGATGAGTCATCAGAAGCAGTGTTGTAATCCTCAGATTCAGAACTTTGTGCATCATACAAGGCATCAATCTTCTTCATCAAATCCTCTTTTAGTTTAACAACAGCTGATGGGGTAGAAAATACAGAAGCAGGAGGAGCAACAGAAGCAGCAGAAGTAACAGCAGATACTGGAGTAGCAGTAGAAGCAACAGAGATGATTTCAGGAATTTTGGCAGCAGCAGGTTCAGAAACAATAACATCTACATCAGGCTCAAAATCAACAGCCTCTGTCATCAAAAGTTCCTGGGATGAGGGTATATCAGAAACATTCTCTTCAGCAGCAGATATAACTCCAGAGGCAGATACAGCCTTGTCTTCAGCAGCAGCAGCAGCAACATCATCAGAAGCAGTAGTTACTGACAGAATAAAATCAGAAATGATTTTGGGGTCACAGCAAGAGAAGGGCACTAGAGCCTTGGACAGATCTTCAGAGAGCTGGCCAGCATTGGGCTCTGGGAGGCAGCAGAAGTAAGCAGTATCAAAAGTAGATAGCAAAGACCTTAGGTCTATTGCTAGTACTGGTGTAGCAGCAGCAGCTGGAGCATAGGAGGCAGCAGGTTCAGGAGCATCAGTAGTAACAGCAGAAACAACAGCAGGGGCAGCAGCAGCAACAGCTTCATAGGGCATCTCCCCCTGCCTGGATGCAGATACCTGTGCATCAAGGCACACTGCTGGGGGTGCTGCTAGAGGAGTAAGGAAAGAGGAAAGCCTGGCAGAGAGAGCTGCCACTGATTGTTGTAGAGGAGTTAAAGAGGCCTCCATGAGAAGAGAGAGCCTAGGTGCAAGGAGCTCATACAACTGATCAGCAAGGGCTGGGAGATCTACATGCTCAATGAGAGGAGCAGAGGTAGAGGGTATTGGGATGGCTGAGGAAGCTGGAGGTGGAGGGCTGGATGGTGAAGGAATAGAGGGCTGAGGAGTGGGAATTGTGGAGATGGAGGACAAGGGTATAGAGATGGATGGAGTGAAGGATGGTTGGTCAAGGATATGGTGGAGGAGATCTTGGAAGGATGTTGAGGTGGAGGGGAAGTCTGAAGGAGAAGAGGGGGAATCATCCATGTAGGATTCATCCAGAAGTGTGAAGGATGGTATGGATGGGGATGAGGTGACATCTGGAGGTGGATATGAGAGTAAGGGATGGAAGTGGACTGCTGGTGGAGATGAGATGGTGGCTGGAGATGGAATAGAAGTTGGAGAGGGGCTGGAGATGGTAATGGTGGAGGTTGCTGGAGTGGTGGATGGAGCTGGAGGTAGGGTTGAGCTTGGAGGAGGAGAAGCAGCAGCACTAGCAGCAGGCAGGTCCTCTGCAGGGGCAGAGGCCTGGGGTGGAGTGACTCTTAGAGTCCTGGTGCCTGAAGGGGCAGAAGAAGAGGGCCTGCTGGGCTTGGAGATTTGCCTGTCCCATTTCCCAAAAAGGGCACAGGTGAGTCTCTTGGAGGCATTGATGTGCACTCCAGAGGAGACTAGCAGAGAAGGGCACTTGGCCTGAAGGAAGACTCCCAGTATTCTTCCATAGTTCACAAATGTTTTGTTTATCTTTTTCTTCAGCAGATCAAAAAATACTTCTCCCCAGTTCAAGCTTTTTCTATCCACCAGAGCTCCCATGAGGCAGAGCTGATATCTGGAGATGGTGTCATGAGCAGAATGCTTGGCCAAGAGAACCTTGCCTACTACATCAGCCAGAAACCTGTATTCCACTGACAGGTTCCTCTTAAACAACTTGCTAGGGTTTCCCTCAGGATGACCCATCCTGGCAAGTACATCTGAGAATTCATCTCCAGAGAGTTCAGCAGAATCTTCACCATTCCTTAAACCAAAAACCTCTGTCAATACTGTTGGGGTCAGAGGTACCTGGGTGCCACCAATAGAACCAACTATGGTATTATTGTCAAGGTTGTGGGCAGTGTAAACCCATTCTTTAATTTCATCAGATGCAAGTTTGATTCTGGTTGTCATCAGGGCAGATAGTTGCTGATCTTTGAATAAATTGAGAATATCCTGGAAGATTTGATCGGTTGTGTTGAAGGAGTCGAGATCGATGTCAAAGCCTGCATCAAATTTCATTGCAGCGAGCACAGCAACTGAAACGGCCATGGTACCTGCAAAAAATCAACAGACACAACGACCAAGTGTAGAACTGCTTGGAGGGAAGAAAAGTTTGCAGAGAAATTGAAAGCGCAAGAGAGAACGACGACGAAAAAAGAGTTTTATATTAGGGTTCGACGCAGAAAAGGAAAGATCGTTGAACTCAGTTCGACGATCGAGGCTTCTAAAGGAATCTGAAGAGACTCCAAAATCGTCGATCTCCGTTCGACGATCTGGAAAGGCGTCGAGCTCCGTTCGACGATCGTTCAGTGAACAACATCGTCGAGCGCCGTTCGACGATCGTTGACCAGAGGAGATAGTCCATACTATCAAAGGAGCGCTGAACTCAGTTCGACGATCCTGGAAATCGTCGACCTCCGTTCGACGATCTTTGGGGAAATCGTCGAGCGCAGTTCAGAGATCAGAGAAATTTTAGATACTAAGGAAAATCAGAAATTTTGCCTAGTCTTGGTCAATTTTTAGCTTTCAAAATCTTGAGTATTATTTAAGACTTCCTCCATCTAACATTCCTAACTGATTTAGGAAGAAAGTATGTTTCTTTTCATCCAAAGGCTTGGTGAAAATATCTCCCCTTTGTAAATCAGTTGGGATATATTGCAGTTCAATTTTGTTCTTTTCAACATTATCCCTTAAGAAATGATGCCTAATCTCTATATGTTTTGTCCTACTATGGAGGACTGGATTTTGAGCTATGGAGATAGCACTTGTATTGTCACAAAAGATTTTTGACTTTTCTAAGTTGTAACCATAGTCTAGGAGTTGATTTTGAATCCACAGTATTTGTGAACAACAACTGCCTGCAGCCATATATTCAGCTTCAGCAGTTGAAGTTGACACAGATGTTTGTTTCTTGCAAAACCAAGAGACAAGTCTATCACCAAGGAACTGACAAGTTCCACTGGTGCTTTTCCTGTCAATTCTGCATCCAGCATAATCAGCATCAGAGAATCCAGTTAACTCAAATGCTGAATCTTTTGGATACCAGAGACCTAGATTTGGACAACTTTTAACATACCTAAGAATCCTCTTTACTAATGTGAGGTGTGACTCTCTAGGGCTAACTTGGAATCTAGCACATATACATGTAGCAAATATTATATCTGGTCTACTAGCTGTAAGGTACAGTAAAGAGCCAATCATTGCTCTATATGTTGTCTGATCAACAGGTTTCCCATGTTCATCAGCATCCAATACAGCATTGGTAGGCATGGGTGTTTTCATGCAAGATGCCTCAGACATGCCAAATTTCTTAACCAGCTCATTAGCATATTTGGTTTGAGAAATAAAGATGCCTTCAGCATGTTGTTTGACTTGCAATCCTAGGAAAAAGGATAGCTCACCCATGCTACTCATCTCAAATTTAGAATGCATTAGGTTAGAAAACCTTCTGCATAGTTTTGAGTCAGTAGAACCAAAAATGATATCGTCTACATAAATTTGTACTATTAGGGTATGGGACTTATGGGTTCTAATGAAAAGAGTTTGGTCTACTCTACCCCTTATAAAACTATTTTCCAAAAGAAAGCATGCTAGGGTCTCAAACCATGCTCTAGGAGCTTGCTTGAGACCATATAATGCTTTATTTAATCTAAAAACAAAATCAGGATGAGTTGGAGAGATAAAACCTGGAGGTTGTCTGACATAGACTTCCTCTTTGATGTCTCCATTCAAGAAGGCACTCTTGACATCCATCTGATAAACCTTGAAGCCTTTGTGAGCTGCATAAGCTAGAAAGATTCTGATGGCTTCCAATCTTGCAACAGGTGCAAAAGTCTGGTCGTAGTCAATTCCTTCTTCTTGAGAATATCCTTGGGCAACTAGCCTTGCCTTGTTCCTTATTATTACTCCTTGATCATCCAGTTTGTTTCTGAATACCCATTTTGTTCCAACAATGGAATGATCCTTAGGCTTGGGCACTAGTTCCCATACTTTGTTCCTCTCAAATTGATGCAACTCCTCTTGCATGGCAATGATCCAGTGTGGATCTTGCTCTGCATCTTGAATGGACTGAGGTTCAATTTGAGAAAGGAAGCAGGTGTGCAACAGGTTTTGGTTGACCTGATTTCTGGTTTGCACACCGGCTGAGATTTCTCCAATTATTTGGGTAATTGGATGGTCTCTTGATGTTACTAAATCAACAGGGGGTGTTGATTGTTCACCAACCTGTGTTGTTGTTTCCTCTTGTGGTACAACAACTGGCTCTTCAAATGGGGCTTCAATGTGTTGAGCATTGCTTTCATCTTCACTGCTTTCTTCTTCTTGAGCAACCTGTAGCTTGTTCATATCTTCAACTAGAGAGTGTTCCTGCAAAGGTTCTATGGTAGAAGAAATCTTCTCCTTGAAAGACATGTTAGTTTCATCAAAAGAAACATGAACAGATTCCTCAATTTTCAGTGATGATTTATTATAAACCCTATAGGCCTTGCTGATCATGGAGTATCCCAGAAACACTCCTTCAGCAGCTTTGGCTTGAAATTTTGCTAGATGTTTCTTATCATTATTGTGAATATAGCAAATGCAACCAAAAATTTTGAAATAGTCAACTTTAGGTTTCTTCCCTTTGAGTAATTCATAGGGAGTCTTTCCCTTCAGTTTATGTATCAGGCTTCTGTTCAGTACATAGTTGGAGGTGTTCACTGCCTCTGCCCAAAAGGATAGAGGTAGATGAGCATCTGACAACAATGTAGTGGCAGATTCAATAAGGGTTCTATTTTTCCTTTCAGCTACCCCATTTTGTTGAGGAGTTCTAGGAGCTGAGAAAGTATGCCTGATCCCTTCACTCTGGCAGAACTCTTGCATAAGAAGAGAATCAAACTCTGTCCCATGATCACTTCTGATCAGGGCAATGTGAGTATTGAACTCAATCTTTACACATTTGAGAAACTCTGTCAGACACTTAAAGTTATCAGACTTCTTCCTTAGAAAGAACACCCAAGTGAATCTAGAGAAGTCATCTACAATCACTAAAGTGTAGGATTTCCCTCCTAGGTTTTGTACTGTGATGGGTCCAAATAGATCCATGTGTAACAGATACAATATCCTAGGTGAATCACTCTTATTAAGTGACTTAAAACTATTTTTAGTTTGCTTGCCTAATTGACAAGCCTTGCAGAGTCCTTCCTTCTTGTAGGGGCCAGAAGGTAGTCCTCTAACAAGGTTGTCCTTGGAGAGCCTAGCAATAGTTCTAAGGTTTAGGTGTCCTAATCTCTTATGCCATAAAACATTTGGTCTATAGACTGAGTTGAATAAACAGATATCTATAGTAGTTGAAAGAAAATCTACTAGGTAGATGTTACCTTTCCTTTTACCTGTCAACACAGTTGTGTTGTCCTCTGACTTGATTTTGCATAAGGTTTTGCTGAAGGTCACCTGGTAGCCTTCATCACATAGCTGACTGATGCTGATTAGGTTGTGCTTCAGTCCTTCCACATATGCTACCTTCTTGAAGGTTACAGAACCAATCTGGACTTCTCCATATCCTTTAGTTTGTCTAAAGTTGGAGTCACCAAAGATAACTTTGGGTCCAAGCTTGGCTCTAAAGGAATTTAGGTTGTCCTTGTTCCCTGTCATGTGCTTAGAGCACCCACTATCCAAATACCATTGCTGGTTAGATGTTGGATAGGTCTTCACCTGCACATAAAACAATTTACTTGTTTTTGACCCAGTTTACCTTGGGCCTAGGTTGATAACCTTTAAATTCAGAAATGAAAGACATCCCTGGCTGACTCTTATATCCTTCAGGATGATATCTCCTTGGAGGTAAAATCCATTCAGTATAAGGGTTAAATGTTTGGGATGAAGAACCCTCAGGATTCAATTTTGACTTGCCATTGAAAAAATTTCCAGAGCTCTGACCTCTGTTCGACGATCTTGGAGGTGAGTTCGACGATCTTGGGTCAGATCGTCGAGCTACGTTCGACGGTCGATTATGGCTGAGGTCAGGTATATGGGATCGTCGAGCAGCGTTCGACGATCTTGGCTGAGATCGTCGATCAGCGTTCGACGATTTGTCCTGAGATCGTCGAGCTGCGTTCGGCAATCGTCGATCTCCATTCGGCGATCGTCGATCTCCGTTCGACGATTTGTACTGGACTTTGGTTTTCTGAGGCAGATCAGAATTTTTCCTGGCAACCTCTACAACTCCCTTTCCCTTGTCAGAAATGAACTTGATAGGGGTTGTTAGAACAATAGGTTGGCTGGATGAGGCACCCAAGCCCAGTGTACTGTTGAATCTTGAGTTCACTGTGCTTGTGATGTCCATCAGCTTGATGCTTCTCCCATTTAGAGATTCTTCAAGCTTCTTGGCCTCAGAGAGTTCACCCTTCAGTGAAGCTATCTGTTCCCTATAGTTCTCCAACTCCTGAGAGAGTTTGAGGTTTTCTGATTTTACAGCATTTTGTTCAGATAATTGACTTCTGAGAGAGATGATCTCTTTCTCAGACTTTAGCAGGTCTAAATATAGTGCTTTAAATTCAAGTTTGAAATCTTCCGAAGTGAAATCAAAATAACTGATTACCTGATCTTCTTCAGGTTGAGTCTCTGAGTCTGACTCTGACTCCTCTTCCTCTGAGTTGTATTGTGAGGCATTGATTGCCATCATGCAGAATTCTTTTTCCTCTGCATCATCCTCATCATCACATGAGCTGGAAGAGGCCTCTGACTCCTCTTCAGTCTCACTCCAGGATTCAGCAACAAAACCTTTCCTTGTGTGCTTATTTTTGCTGGAGGAGGGTTTGCTATTTCCATTCCTTTTGGAGTCCTTCTCCTTTCTTCTTTCTTTTCTGTCCCTTCTGTCTTTGTTCTTATTTTCTGGACAGTCAGGAACCATATGCCCTGGTTTCCTGCAACCAAAGCAAATAATGTCTTTGCTGTTGCCAATGGACTTGTCATACCTTGGCTTGTCTTGCTCCTTGTATGATCTTCTTCTGAAGTCCTTTCTGGCCATCTTGTAAAATCTTTTGGCCAGCAAGCTGAGAAGTTCATCATTGGATGTTCCTTTTTCTTCAGGCAAATCCTCAGTTGCCTTGAATGCTATAGTCTTCTCCTTTCTTGTGGCTGGAGAAGCAGCCTTCTGTTCTTCTTCTCTGTTCTTGATGAGTAGCTCATAAGATTTGAGCTTACCCAACAAGGCTTCAGTGGTGATCTCATTCAGGCTTCTGGCATCTTTAATTGGCCAGATTCTTGAATCCCAAGTGCTGGGGAAGCACATTAGGATCTTGTCATTAAGTTCTGTTAGTGAGATCTCTTTGTCTAATGTTCTCAGTTCACTGACAATTAGACTCAGTCTGTTGTACATGTCTCCCACTGATTCAATTTCTCCCTTCTTGAAGTTCTCATATTGGGAGATGAGATGAGATCTTCTGTCCTTTCTCTCATCAGCTGAGCCAGAGACAATTTCTGAAAGCCTGTCCCAAATCTCCTTGGCTGAATTGCATTCAGCTACCTTTTGAAAGATGTCATCTGACATTGTCTGAGCTAGAATGTTCATTGCCTTGGCATCAGCTACCTTCCACCTTTTGATGTCAGCATCTATTCCTGATGGAGGTGGAACAGCATTTGTGCTTGTGCTCTCTGGAGGTCTTGGACACACTGTCAAAACAGAATTAAAAATATCTTCGTCAATAAAGTTCATGTATAGTCTAATCCTTGCTTTCCAAAGTGCAAACTTTGACAGATTGCACACTGGAGGTCTGGTGCTAGCATAATCTTTGTTCTGGGCCATGATTTGTGCAAGCTAAATCTAATACTAGAAAACAAAAGAAGGATCTAGTTTGGGATCTTTGGGGTTCAGGTGTTAGCCTGTACAACCAAACAGATATGGTATGTTTAACCAACCTGGCTCTGATACCAATTGAAAGGGGAAATTAGATCTGATATACTCTAGAGGGGGGGTGAATAGAGTATATGGTGCTTTTTAAAACATAAGGAAAAACTTTTGCAAAGTTTTACAACAATTGTTGTAATGAGTGTAAGCAGGGAAGCAGAAATAAAATAAACCACAAAACTAAGCTATGCAGAAACTAAGCACAAGAAAATCTAGGCCAGAAACAAAAAAAAACATGCAGAACCAGATGACACAAGGAAATATAGTGGTTCCCCAACTTGGGTACATCCACTCTTCTACCACCCTAGGTAGGAATCCACTGCAGGATGAGTTGATCAGGTGTCCTGGGCACCAATGAGCTTTTGATAAGGTGCTCAAAAACCAACACAGATTTTTTGATCAGGTGTCTTGCCACCAATGAGCTTTTGACAAGGTGCTCAAAAACCAGATTCAAACTTTTGAAGGGAGTTTGAAAAACCCTTTACAGAATGGGGTTGAGAGAGTGATGGCAGTCTTCTCTTTCTCAAGCAACTGAGAAGACTATGTGGATTCAGTGATGTTGTCAAAGCTCCCCCTGAGTCCTTGAAATCTTCTGGAAGATGAGCTTTGTTGAGGGTGATAGGCCTTCAAAGATAGATCTCTAGCAGAAGATGATTTCAGCAAGCTGAAATGTTGAGTGTCTGGAGTCTTGAGATGATGTTGGCCTTGAACACTTGAGAGCTGAAGAGATCTGAAGAATGTTTGAAAACTTGATCTCCTTTTGATGAGTGTTCTTCAAAATTCTTGTTGACAGAATATTTTTTTCAGAGTCTTGTATGTTGAGAGGTGTCCTTATTCTTGTCTGTTCTATTCTCTTTTTGTTCCTGTCTGTGTTATATCTGATTCAAAAACATTCTCTCTTTTATTCTCTGAGTCTGAATAGGAAATTGCTCTGTCAAAGATAGCCATTGGTCTGCATTGATTACAGTCTTAATTACATAATATGTTCTGAAGGAAAGTCCACTGAATTGTTCCTTGAAAAATCCCTTGAAACTTGCTCCAGAAGTAAACGAAAACGGCTGGCAGATCTTCTGAATTAAATGTAGAATAACTTCTATCTGATTTGAATTTTGAATTCTGAAAGATAACTGAAATCGTCGAACTGAGCTCTGCTATCGTCGAGCTGAGCTCAGCGAACTGGAAAATGCAAGCAGCAAAGAAATCGTCGATCTGAGCTCAAAGATCGTCGAACTGAGCTCAGAGATAAGGATCCAGTGCAGAGTCAAAATCGTCGACCTGAGCTCAGCGATCGTCGAATGGAGTTCGACGATATTATGAGGTTTGAGTTCAGCGATCGTCGAATGGAGCTCGACGATCTGCAGAAGTTGAGCTAGACGATCGTCGACCAGAGTTCGACGAAACGTCGTGCTGAGCTCGACGATTTGGACTTAGTCTCTAGAAAAACTTGGGTCTTCAGAGCAGCTTCCAATCCTAACCTTCTAACCCTTAGACTCAATTCTAATTGACCTATTAAGCTATACAGAAGGTCAAAACATAGATTCCTAGAGACATAGTGATCCTGACCCAAATTAGTAATAGGGTGTTCCAACAATCAGCTCATACAGCCTGTCAGCTAGGGCTGAGAGGTCTACTTGCTCAAGAGCTGGAGCAGAGGTAGATGGAATGGGAGCAGCTGAAGTTTCTGGAAGGGGAGAGATGGGGAGTGATGTAATGGATGGCTGAGGTGTAGGTAGGGTGGAGATGGAGGACAGGGGAATTGATATGGATGGAGTGAATGTGGGCTGGTCTATGATGTGGTGTAGGAGGTCTTGGAATGAAGTGGAGGAGGAGGATAACTCAGGAGGAGATGATGGGGAATCATCCATAAATGAGTCATCCAGTAGGGTGAAGGATGGAAGAGAGGGTGAGGAGGTGACACCTGGTGGAGGATAGGAGAACAGTGGGTGGAATTGGTCTTCTGGTGGAGGTGGAATGGGTTCTGGGGATGGTGTTGATGTTGGAGATGGGCTAGAGATGGTGATGGTGGAGGGAGCTGGAATGGTGGATGGTAGGGGCAGGGATGGAATGGGAGGAGGAGTAGGAGCAACAGCAGCAGCCAGTTCATCTGCAGGAGCAGAGACCTGTGGGGTAGTGACTCTTTGAGTCCTGGTGCCTGAAGGAGCACTGGAGGAGGGCCTGCTAGGCTTGCTTATTTGCCTGTCCCACTTTCCAAAGAGGGCATAGGTTAGTCTCTTGGAGGCATTGATGTGAACTCCAGAGGAGACCAGCAAGGCAGGGCACCTGGTCTGCATAAAAACTCCGATAATTCTACCAAAATTAACAAAACTCTTGTTTATTTTCTTTTTGATTAGGTCAAAGAAGACCTCTCCCCAGTTCAGAGTTTTCTTATCCACAAGAGCTCCCATGAGACAGAGCTGATATCTGGATATTGTATCATGGGCTGAGTGCTTTGCCAGTAGCACTTTCCCTACCACATCTGCCAGGAACCTATATTCAACAGACAGATTCCTCTTGAAGAGCTTGCTAGGGTTTCCCTCTGGATGACCCATCCTGGCAAGTAGGTCAGAATACTCTTCTCCAGATAACTCAGCAGATTCGTCTCCATTTCTCAACTCAAAAACCTCTGAAAGAATGGTTGGGGTCAAGGGTACCTGATTTCCAGTTATTCACCCAACTATAGTGCTGTTGTCTTGATTATGAGCAGTAAAAACTCATTCCTTGATTTCATCAGAAGCCAACTTGATCCGAGTGGTCATGATAGCAGTTAGATTCTGATCCTTGAACAAACCCAGTATATCTTGGAAAACCTGGTCAGTGGTGCTGAAAGATTCTATATCAATGTCAAAACCGGCATTGAACTTCATGGCAGCAAGAACAGCAACTGACACAGCCATTGTACCTACAAAGACTCAACAAACAAAACGACCAAGCGTAGAACTGTTTGGAGGGAAAGGAAAAATCTTGCAGAGAAATCGAAAGCGCAAATGAGAACGACGCGAAAAAAGAGTTTTATATTAGGGTTCGACACAGAATTGGAAAGATCGTTGAACTCAGTTCGACGATCGAGGCTTCTAAGGAATTTGAAGAGACTTCAACATCGTCGATCTCCGTTCGACGATATTGGAGAGCGTCGAGCTCCGTTCGACGATCGTTCAGAGAACAAAATCGTCGAGCGCCGTTCGACGATCGTTGACCAGAAGAGATAGTTCATACAATCTAAGAGGAGCTGAACTCAGTTCGACGATTTTTGGAAATCGTCGATCTCCGTTCGGCGATCTTAGGGCAAATCGTCGAGCGCAGTTTAGAGATCAGAAAAATTCTAGACACTAAGAAAAATCAGAATGTTTGCCTAGTCTTGGTCAAATTTTGAGCTTTCAAAATCTTGGATATTATATAAGACTTCCTCCATCTAACATTCCTAACTGATTTAGAAAGAAGGTGTGTTTCTTTTCATCCAAAGGCTTGGTGAAAATATCTCCCCTTTGTAAATCAGTTGGGATATATTGTAATTCAATTTTATTCTTTTCAACATTATCCCTTAAGAAGTGATGCCTAATCTCTATGTGTTTTGTCCTACTATGGAGGACTGGATTTTGAGCTATGGAAATAGCACTTGTATTGTCACAAAAGATTTTAGACTTCTCTAAGTTGTAGCCATAGTCTAGGAGTTGGTTTTGAATCCATAAGATTTGTGAACAACAACTTCCAGCAGCCATATATTCAGCTTCAGCAGTTGAAGTTGACACAGATGTTTGTTTCTTACAAAACCAAGAGACAAGTCTGTCACCAAGGAACTGACAAGTTCCACTGGTGCTCTTCCTGTCAATTCTGCATCCAGCATAATCAGTATCAGAGAATCCTGTTAACTCAAATGCTGAATCTTTTGGATACCAGAGACCTAGATTTGGACAACTTTTAACATACCTGAGAATCCTCTTTACTAATGTTAGGTGTGACTCTCTAGGGCTCACTTAGAACCTAGCACATATACATGTAGCAAACATTATATCTGGTCTACTAGCTGTAAGATATAATAAAGAGTCAATCATTACTCTATATGTTGTCTGATCAACAGGTTTCCCATGTTCATCAGCATCCAATACAGCATTAGTAGGCATGGGTGTTTTCATACAAGATGCCTCAGACATACCAAATTTCTTAACTAATTCATGTGCATACTTGGTTTGAGAAATGAAGATGCCTTCAGCATGTTGCTTGACTTGCAATCCTAGGAATAAGGATAGCTCACTCATGCTACTCATCTCAAATTTAGAATGCATTAGGTTAGAAAACCTTCTGCACAATTTTGAGTCAGTAGAACCAAAAATGATATCGTCTACATAAATTTGTACTAGTAGGGTATGGGACTTATGGGTTCTAATAAAAAGAGTTTGGTCTACTCTACCCCTTATAAAATCATTTTCTAAGAGAAAGCATGCTAAGGTCTCATACCATGCTCTAGGAGCTTGCTTGAGACCATATAATGCTTTATTTAATCTAAAAACATAATCAGGATAAGTTGGAGAGATAAAACCTGGAGGTTGTCTGACATAAACTTCCTCTTTGATGTCTCCATTTAAGAAAGCACTTTTGACATCCATTTGATATACTTTGAAGCCTTTGTGAGCTGCATAAGCTAGAAATATTCTGATGGCTTCTAATCTTGCAACAGGTGCAAAAGTCTGGTCGTAGTCGATTCCTTCTTCTTGAGAGTATCCCTGAGCAACTAGCCTTGCCTTGTTCCTTATAATTACTCCTTGATCATCCAGTTTGTTTCTGAATACCCATTTTGTTCCAACAATGGAATGATTCTTAGGCTTTGGCACTAGTTCACATACTTTGTTCCTCTCAAATTGATGCAACTCCTCTTGCATTGCAATGATCCAGTGTGGATCTTGCTCTGCATCTTGAATGGACTGAGGTTCAATTTGAGATAGGAAGCAGGTGTGCAACAGGTTTTGGTTGACCTGATTTCTGGTTTGCACACCAGCTGAGATTTCTCCAATTATTTGGGAAATTGGATGGTCTCTTGATGTTACTAAATCAACAGGGGGTGTTGATTGTTCACCAACCTGTGTTGTTGTTTCCTCTTGTGGTACAACAACTGGCTCTTCAGGTTGTGCTTCAATGTGTTGAGCATTCCATTCATCTTCACTGCTTTCATCCTCTTGAGTAACCTGTAATCTGTTCAAGTCTTCAACTAGAGAATGTTCCTGCAAAAGTTCTATGGTAGAAGAAATCTTCTCCTTGAAAGACATGTTAGATTCATCAAAAGAAATGTGAACAGATTCCTCAATTTTCAAGGATGATTTATTATAGACCGTATAGGCCTTGCTGATCATGGAGTATCCCAGAAACACTCCTTCATCAGCTTTGGCTTGAAATTTTGCAAAATATCTCTTGTCATTATTGTGAATGTAGCAAATACAACCAAAGACTCTAAAATAGTCAACTTTAGGTTTCTTCCCTTTGAGTAATTTATAGGGAGTCTTTCCCTTTAGTTTATGTATCAGACTTCTGTTCAGCACATAGTTGGAGGTGTTCATTGCCTCTGCCCAAAAGGATAGAGGTAGATGAGCATCTGACAACAATGTAGTGGCAGATTCAAAAAGGGTTCTATTTTTCCTTTCAGCTACCCCATTTTGCTGAGGAGTTCTAGGAGCTGAGAAAGTATACCTGATCCCTTCACTCTGACTAAACTCTTGCATAAGAAGAGAATCAAACTCTGTCCCATGATCACTTCTGATCAGGGCAATGTGAGTATTGAACTCAATCTGTATACATTTGAGAAACTCTGTCAGACACTTAAAGTTATCAGACTTCTTCCTTAGAAAGAACACCCAAGTGAATCTAGAGAAGTCATCTACAACTACTAAAGTGTAGGATTTCCCTCCTAGGCTTTGTACTGTGATGGGTCCAAAGAGATCCATGTGTAACAGATACAATATCCTAGGTGAATCACTCTTATTAAGTGACTTAAAACTATTTTTAGTTTGCTTGCCTAATTGACAAGCCCTGCAGAGTCCTTCTTTCTTGTAGGGGCCAGAAGGTAGTCCTCTAACAAGGTTGTCCTTGGATAGCCTAGCAATAGTTCTAAGATTTAGGTGTCCTAATCTCTTATGCCATAAAACATTTGGTTTACAGACAGAGTTAAACAAGCAAATATCTACATTAGTTGAAAGAAAGTCTACTAGATAGATGTTACCTTTCCTTTTACCTATCAACACTGTTGTGTTGTCCTCTGACTTGATTTTGCATAAGGCTTTGCTGAAGGTCACCTGGTAGCCTTCATCACACAGCTGACTGATGCTAATTAGGTTGTGCTTCAGTCCTTCTACATAAGCTACCTTCTTGAAAGTTACTGAACCAATCTGGACTGCACCATATCCTTTAGTCTGTCCAAAGTTTGAATCACCAAAGATAACTTTGGGTCCAAGCTTGGCTCTGAATGATGTGAGGCTGTCCTTGTTCCCTGTCATGTGCTTAGAGCACCCACTATCCAAGTACCATTGCTGGTTAGATGTTGGATAGGTCTTCACCTGCACATAAGACAATTTATTTGTTTTTGACCCAGTTTACCTTGGGCCTAGGTTGATAACCTTTAAATTCAGAAATGAAAGACATTCCAGGTTGACTCTTATATCCTTCAGGATGATATCTCCTTGGAGGTAAAATCCATTCAGTATAAGGGTTATAGATTTGTGATGAAGAACTCTTAGGATTCAATTTTGATTTGCCGTTGAAAAATTTTCCAGAGCTCTGACCTCTGTTTGACGATCTTGGAGCTGCGTTCGACGATCTTGGGTCAGATCGTCGAGCTCCATTCGACGGTCGACTATGGGTGAGATCAGGCACTTGAGATCGTCGACCTCCGTTCGATGACTTTGGCTGAGATCGTCGATCAGCGTTCGATGATTTTTCCTGAGATCGTCGAGCTGCTTTCGGCGATCATCGATCTTCATTCGGCGATCGTCGATCTCTGTTCGACGATTTCTGCTGGGACTTGGTTTTCTGAGGCAGATCAGAATTTTTCCTAGCAACCTCTACAACTCCCTTTCCTTTGTCAGAAATGAATTTGATGGGAGTTGTTAGGACTATAGGTTGGCTGGATGATGCACCCAAGCCCAGTGTACCATTAAATCTAGAGTTCACTGTGCTTGTGATGTCCATCAGCTTGATGCTTCTCCCATTAAGGGATTCTTCAAGCTTCTTGGCCTCAGAGAGCTCACTTTTCAGTGAAGCTATCTGTTCCCTACAGCACTCCAACTCCTGAGAGAGTTTGAGGTTTTCTGACTTTAGAGCATTGTGTTCAGATAATTGATTTCTGAGAGAGATAATCTCTTTCTCAAACTTTAGCAGGTCTAAAGACAGTGCTTTAAATTCAGATTTAAAATCTTCTGAACTAAAATCAAAAAAACCAATTACCTGATCTTCTTTAGGTTGAGTCTCTGAGTCTGACTCTGACTCCTCTTCTTCTGAGTTATGCTGTGAGGCATTGATTGCCATCATGTAGAACTCCTTTTCTTATGCATCATCCTCATCATCACTGGAGCTGGATGAGGCTTCTGACTCCTCTTCTGTCTCACTCCAGGATTCAGCAACAAACCCTTTTCTTGTATGCTTGTTTTTGCTTGAGGAAGGTTTGCCATTTCCATTCCTTTTGGAGTCTTTCTCCTTTCTTCTTTCTTTTATGTCCCTTCTGTCCTTGTTCTTGTTCTCTGGACAGTCAGGAACTATGTGCCCTGGTTTCCTGCAACCAAAGCAAATAATGTCTTTATTATTACCAATGGACTTGTCATACCTTGGCTTATCCTGCTCCTTGTATGATCTTCTTTTGAAGTCCTTTCTGGCCATTTTGTAGAATCTTTTGGCCAACAAGCTGAGTAGTTCATCATTGCCTGTGGCTTTATCTTCAGGAAGATCCTCAGTTGTCTTGAAGGCTATGGTCTTCTCTTTCTTGTGGCGGGTGAAGCAGCCTTCTGTTCTTCCTCTCTATTCTTGATGAGTAGCTCATAAGATTTGAGCTTACCCAACAAAGCTTCAGTGGTGATCTCATTCAGACTTCTGGCATCCTTAATTGGCCAGATTCTTGAATCCCAAGTGCTGGGGAAGCACATTAGGATCTTGTCATTGAGTTCAGTTAGAGAGATCTCTTTGTCCAATGTCCTTTGTTCACTGACAATTAGACTTAGTCTGTTGTACATGTCTCCCACTGACTCAGTCTCTCCCTTCTTCAAATTCTCATATTGGGAGATGAGATGGGATCTTCTGTCCTTTCTCTCATCAGCTGAGCCTGAGACTATTTCTGAGAGCTTGTCCCGAATTTCCTTGGCTGAATTGCATTCAACTACCTTTTGAAATATGTCATCTGACATTGTCTGGGCTAGGATGTTCATAGCCTTAGCATCAGCTACCTTCCATCTCTTGATGTCAGCATCTGTTCCTGATGGAGGTGGCACAACATTTGTTCTTATGCTCCCTGGGGGTCTTGGACACACTGTCAAAACAGAGTTGAAGATATCTTCATCAATAGAATTCATGTAAAGTCTAATCCTTGCCTTCCAAAGTGCAAACTTGGAAAGATTGCACACTGGAGGTCTGGTGCTAGCATAATCTTTGTTTTGGGCCATGATTTGTGCAAAAAAATCTAATAATACACCACAAAAGAAAAACAGATCTAGTTTGGGATCTTTGGGTTCAGGTGTTAGCCTGTACAATCAATCAGGTATGGTATGTTTAACCAACCTCCCTCTGATACCAATTGAAAGTGCGACTAGATCTGATATACTCTAGAGGGGGGTGAATAGAGTATATGGTGCTTTAGAAACTTTTACAAGCTTTTACAACAATTATTGTAATATGTGTGAGCAGGGAAGCAAAAATAAATCTAATCACAGCACTAAGCAAAGAAAAAACTAAGTACAGAAAAATCAAGGCCAGAAACAAACATAAACACAAGCAAAACCAGAAGACACAAGGAAATATAGTGGTTCCCCAAACTTGGGTACATCCACTCTTCTACCACCCTAGGTAGGAATCCACTGCAGGATGAGTTGATCAGGTGTCCTGGGCACCAATGAGCTTTTGATAAGGTGCTCAAAAACCAAACCAGATTTTTTGATCAGGTGTCTTGCCACCAATGAGCTTTTGACAAGGTGCTCAAAAACCAAGCTCAAACTTTTGAAGGGAGTTTGAAAAACCCTTTATAGAGTGGGGGTGAGAGAGTGATGGAAGTCTTCTCTTTCTCAAACAACTGAGAAGACTATGTGGATTGATGTCAAAGCTCCCCCTGAATCCTTGAAATCTTCAGGAAGAAAAGCTTTGCTGAGGGTGATAGGCCTTCAAAGATTGAACTCCAGCAATGGATGATTTCAGCAATAGCTGAAATGTTGAGTGTCTGGAGTCTTGCAAATATGTTGGCCTTGAACACTTTGAAAACTAAAGAGATCTGAAGATTTGAAAACTTGGTCTCCTTGGATGAGTGTTCTTCAGAATTCTTTGAGACAGAAGATTTTTGAGAGTATCTCTGTAGTCTGTATCTTCTCTCTCTGTATTGTGTGTTCTCTATTGAGAGATTCAAAAATCCTGTCACTTATTCTCTGGTACAAAATGGAATATCATTCTCTGTCAAGAATAGCTGTTGTCCTGCATTAATTGCATCCTTAACTGCATAATCTCTTCTGGAGGAAAGTCCACAGAAACATTCCTTGAAAAATCCCTTGAAACTTGGTCCATAATTAAATGAAAACGGCTAGAAAATCTCTGAATTAATTGCAGAATAACTCCTAACTGATTTGAATTTGAATTCTGGAAGTTATCTGAAATCGTCGAACTGAGCTCTGCTATCGTCGAGCTGAGCTCAGCGACCTGGAAACACACAGCAGCAAAATATCGTCGATCTGAGCTCAAAGATCGTCGAACTGAGCTCAGAGATAAAGATCCAATGCAGAGTCAAAATCGTCGACCTGAGCTCACCGATCATCGAATGGAGTTCTACGATATTATGAAGTTGACCTCAGCGATCGTCGAATGGAGTTCGACGATCTGTCGAAGTTGAGCTAGACGATCGTCGACCGGAGTTCGACGAATCGTCGTGCTGAGCTCGACGATATGACTTAGTATTCAGACAGAGAATCCTGGTCTTTATGGCAGCTTCCAAACCTAGACTTCTAACCCTTAGACTCAATTCTAATTGACCTATTAAGCTATACAGAAGGTCAAGCAAAGGTTCCTAGAGACATAGTGATCCTGACCCAAATTAGTAATAGGGTGTTCCAACAGTTTGGCAAGGAGCTTTCTCTTCTTAAAAGCCTGCAGAAGTGCATCATAATTATCATTCAATTGATTGATATCTCCCTCAGATCTTGAGCCATCAACATCACTTGATGCAAAGGCACAGGAATCTGGAACAGATTAATAATCTGAACATGTAGAGCTTGTAACCGAATTTACCTTGCTTGGACCAGCTGATCTTGGCTGATTTCTTTATCTGACCTGGCCATCAGCACAAGGCAGCAGCTGTCTTCTTCAGAATCCACCTCTGAATCACTAACTGATTGTGATAGAGGGGCCCTGTCTTCAATCCTGACAGTAGGATGCACCTCCTCAGCTTCTTCTTCTAAAGAAACCACCATTTTGATGCAGTCTGCTTCAACAGCTCCTTCTTTAGTAGAGTACAACCCAATGTAGGCTTCTTCTTCTTCTTCTGACTCTGATGAGGAGGACTGAGTCCAGATCTTTTGCTTTTTTGCAAAGAGGGATTTCTCCTTCTTGTCTTTTTTCTAGTGATCCTTTTTCTCACCATGTTCCTTCCTTTTGACTGGGCAGTCGGTTATCACAAGCCCAAGTTTTCTACAATGATAGCAAGTCTTGTTGGAGGAAACATGTTTACCAGATTTGGAAACATACATGTCCTCCTTAGAGGATTTTCTCATGCCCTTGTAGTAGTCATCCTTAGGATGAGAGGAGGAGGAAGGCTTGCCTCTCCAGTGCTTCTTCTTCAGGAACTTCTGGAATTGCCTGGTGAAGGCAGCAAAGTCTTCATCAGGCCATTGGCAGTCTGATGTGCTTTCCTCTGATTTTCCAGACTTAGATTCAGCATCTCTCCTTGGTGGAGAGGGAGACTTCCTTCTGCTTATGTTGAAGCCTTTAACTTTGAATGCCACAGACTTGTCCCTTGCCTGAGGCTTGTTGTTGTTCTCCTCATATTTCCTGGCAGGCAGCTGTATCTTATATGAAAGAAGCTTTCCAAAAAAGGGTGTGAGTTGTTTCACCCAGCTTTGCCACTTCTCTTATGTCACAAATTTTTGTGTCCCACTCTCTAGAGAGAGATCTAAGGAACTTGTCATTTAGTTCATAGTTACTGAAACTCTTCCATAAGTCTTCAGCTCATTCACAGTCCTGAAGAACTTCTCATAACAGATGGTTATGTTGTCCCCCTTGGATTGCCTGAAAGCCTTATACTCTTGGTTGAGCATGGACTTCCTGTCATCCCTGACCTCATCTGTCCCCTCCATGTAGATCACTAGTATTTCCCACATTTCCTTTGTTATTTTGCAGTGGATCAGATTCTATAGTGTAGAATCATCAACAACACTCATAATGATATTCTTTGCCCTCTTATCTATTGAGGCCTAGGCCAACTCATCCTTGGTCATCTCATCATATATTTTGGGGGTCTTGACATTGGCATCCAGTACTGAGACTTTCATAGGGATGAAAGGTCCTTCTTCAACTGAAATATACATCCTAGGCTCGGCAGCTTCCATGAACTGCCTCACCCTTGTTTTTTAGATGCCAAAATCTTCTTTCTTACAGATTGGAAGTCTCACAGCACTCAGCTCCATATTGGTCATTCCTAAACCCATGGAGACAGAATTCTAGCTAACCTTGGAGATCTACTCAAACTATTAAGCCTTTAAAGAACAACCTCCCTCTGATACCACTTGAAAGTCTTATTTTTCAAGGTTAGCATTACACCTAGAGGGGCGGGGGTGTTGAATTTTCTCAAAGTGGTCAGCAAGATAGCCTAACGCCAAATTAATATTCTCAGAACTATCCAGTTCACACCTTGATCATGCGGAAGCCCAAGAGCAAGCTTAACACCAAACACAAATGGAAGTATAAGCAGGTCTTATATTCATTCACACTTCTTTACAAGGCGAGGTATACGTAGCGAGACATGATTTCGCTACGTACACAAGCTACAAACAGAAAGTACAAAACAAGCCGGGCGGACAGCATTGGAGACCGCCGAGACCTCCTAGTCCGCCTAGTCCGCCAAAATCGCCGAAGCCGCCCGAGCTGCAACTGCTACAAGCCGAATAGCACATAGAGACCGCCGAGACCGCGAGGTCAAGCGGACACACCATTATTCGCTGCCTGCTGAGGAACTGAGGAATAGAATGCCTACCCGCCTGAGACCGGCGGACAGTTTATTGAAACTTGATCAAGCTGAAGCATAAAACTGACAAGCCGACGAAGCGACCAACTGAGACCGCAGAGACCGCAGACTCCAATGCCCAACTCCTAGCTCCTTGAAGCTAGTCGCGTGACCTGCACACAGCAAACCGCCAGCACTACTCAACCCGCGCGGACATAAGACCGCAGACCGCAACACTTTCCCAAGCCCAACTTAATGTTCACTCTGTTACTGTAGACGTGCCGGGGGGTTCTATTTATAGGCGAGGTGAGGAGTGTGGTCACCACCCTAATGAATAGAATCACCACCCCATCACGCGCACTAGCGAAACATCCGTCTGCTGAGACCGCAAAGACTTAGCCGATTTCCAAGAAAACCGCCAGGAGCAAGACAGATTATCATAACTAGGTGGACTTGCCTCACACTATGCAGACAAGGTACAGTCGGCACAGTCCGCAACATCATCGCATATGGACAGCCACAACCCCTTCAGCGATAGTCCGCACACAAAAGAGGCAGTCTGCATAGCACAAGACTAGAGCCTCCATCCGCCACAAGTCCACGACCAAAGGCAGTCCGCCCGATCAACAGCAGACTTTGCGGATACTGCGGACACACTGGACTTGTCACAGAATGTGACCAAGTCCAGTAAATCACCAAAGGCCTAGCGCGAGCTCGGCGAACAAGCTCCAGTCCGCCAACACCCAAAGCAGATCGCCAATTCCACCAAGGTAAGCAGATCGCCAATTCCACCAAGGTAAGTAGATTGCCAATACTACTCGAACAGCTACCCAAACAAACGGCCAACTGTCGGACTCCGACACCAGTCCGTGCAGTCCTCCACAACAGCTAACACATGTTGTATTACCAGAACTCGGAAAGGGCTACAGCCAAACTCCAATGCCAGTCCGCCACTGCGGATACCACGGACATGCCATTACGCAAGCCTCTTGCGGATAGGGCACCCAATCTACCGGTTAACACAAGCTTGCAACACACAAGGCCGCTAAACAAAACACTGCCTACAGCCCGCAAACCGCAGTCCGCTCAGTCTATTTCTCTATAAGCCTGACATCCTTGGCCATAGGCCAACCAGGCCGCCACACAACACACCGATCAAGCCGTATACCTGGCCGCGCAGGCCGCTCCACAACAGCCAAGCCACCAAGTCATCCAAAACCTAGGCCTCAACCCGCAGTCCGCCCAGGCCGCGGACTCAGTCCGCACAGGCCGCTCAAACCACCCGGCCTGCCCATCACCCACTTCCACTTCACAAATTTCAACACTCCCCCTTGAAGTGAGAAGTGGTGATCAAGCCCAGCAAGTTACGTAACCGCTGAAAAGGCCCCTTCGAGGGAGGCTTCGTGAAGATGTCAGCAAGATTATCTTCACTCCGAACATGCCTGACTAGAAGAGATCCCTACAACACCTTATCCTTTATGAAGTGGTGCTCAATCTCAATATGCTTGGTCCTTGCGTGACACATTGGATTGTTTAACAGTTTGAGAGCACTCTCATTGTCACACCGGAGTAAAGTAGGGCCTTGCACTTCTTCATGAACATCCTCTACAAGCCTCCGCAAATAGATGGATTCCTGAGCAGTGAAGGCCGAAGCCTTATACTCAGCTTCCCTAGTAGACACGGACACAGAATCCTGCTTCTTGCTACAACACGAAATACAAGCTGAACCACAAGTGAAAACATAACCCGAAGTTGATCTCCGATCATCCGAGTCACCACCATAGTCAGCATCCGTGTATCCAAGCAATGTAAAGTCCGCATCTCTATGATAGAGGAGTCCCATGTCAGAAGTTGACATGAAATACTTCAAAATGTTCTTTGCCGCTACCAGATGAGACTTCCTTGGTTCAGCCATAAACCGACTTACTCGGCCAACAGCATAAGCAATGTCTGGCCTTGTAATCGTCAGGTAGATCAAGCTCCCTACAAGAGCCCTGAACACCAAGGGATCAGGAAGAATCCTTCCTTCATATCGTCGAAGCTTCAACCCGTGTTCCAGTGGAGTAGAGCAACTCTTCCCTTCGCCCATGCCGAATCGACTTACAATGAGATCCGCATATCCCTTCTGGCAAATGAGAATCTCGCACTCCTTCCTCTCCACTTCAAGACCGAGAAAGTGATAAGCTCTCCCAAGTATTTTGTCTCGAAGCGTATAGCAAGCTTAGCCCCGAGCTTTGATACTTCCTCCTCCGAATTCCCTGTGATGATCATATCATCCACATACAGCTGGACCAAGACTTGAAGCTCCCTCTTCTTCTTGACGAACAAGATAGAATCCGAGTTGGAAGCAAGATAACCACAGAATTGCAAATACTTTGTTATCTTCCCATACCAAGCTCTAGGAGCTTGCTTCAACCCGTAGAGAGCCTTCCTGAGCTTGCAGACATTGTTCGGATGATCTTCAGAGACAAATCCAAGAGGCTGATCCATGAAGATGTCCTTGTCAATTTCTCCGTAAACAAAGGCGTTCTTTACACCCACTTGCAAGTCACTGGAGTAATGCCATCAACATTGGGCACAAGATCCCAGGTTTCATTCTTCTTGAGAGCAGCAATCTCTTCCTTCATGGCATCATCCCACTCCTTGACTCCATTGTCCTCATTGAAGTTTACAGGCTCTCGCTCATCCAGAGGACCTGCAATTAAGTAGGAGATAAAGCTCATTGCATTCCCATCACAGTACCGAGCAGGTGGCTTCACAACCCTATTTGATCTCCGAAGAGGTTGTTCCTTGCTCACTACCTATGTTGCTTCTTCAGGCTCAGCACCACCTTCAGGCAAGCTTTGAGCAATGCTCCCCCTGCTTCCTGAGCCAGAAGCCTCAGCACTATAATTTGAAGCAATAGGAGCTGCTGGTGAAACAACAAGCTCCTCTTCCAGACCTTCAGCAGCCACCTTCTGCTCTTCATCAACCTTGCTTTCTGTAAGCTCAACCGAGCCTCCCCCATACGATGTCAGTTCGTCAAAGACCATGTCTCTTGACACAACAAACTTCTTTGTCGCAGTATCAATGAATTTACATCCCTTCTTCCGCTCATCATAGCCAACAAAGACAAGCTTCCTTGCCTTTGCATCAAGCTTTGTCCGTGAAGCATCCGGCACATGCACATAGCAAGTTGATTCGAACACCCGAAGGTGTTCCACACTGGTCTTCTCCTTCAGCAACAGCTCAAAAGGAGTCTTCATGTTGATCGGGCTAAGCGACATCCGATTGATGACGTAATAAGCACAAGACATCCCTTCTGCCCAAAAGGACCTTGGAATATCTTTCGCATGAAGCCAGCATTTGCAAGTCTTCGTCAGATGACGGATCTTCCGCTCCGCTACTCCATTTTGTTGTGGAGTGTGAGTACATGTAAGCTCTCTGTGGATCCTGTGCTTCCTGCAGAAGTTAGAAAATTCGGAGGAGACAAACTCACCACCATTGTCTATTCTAAGCTTCTTAATCCGCAAGCCAAGCCGGCCATCCACCAACTCCTTGAACTCCACAAAGAAACAGAAGGCTTCAGAATTTTCCTTCAAGAAATATACCCACGTGTATCTTGAGTAGTCATCAATCAGCACAAGTATGTATCTGCTCCCACCAAGGCTTGCAGTGATGGTTGGTCCCATCAAGTCTCCATGGATGCACTATAATTGTTTCTTGCTCCTCGTTTGTGATTTATCAAACGGAAGGCGATGAGCCTTGCCGTATTGACATCCCACGCAAACGTGATCGTCGCCAAATGAAGATAGCTTAAGCAAGCCTCTTATAAGGCTTCTGTTAGCCATAACCCTTAGCTTATCCATTCCTACATGCCCCAGCTGTTCATGTCATAAAGCAGCGCTATCGTTTGCTCTCATCCGATCAACATAAGAGTTAGTAGCCAGAAAAAACAAGTTCTTAACTCCCCTCCGAACATGAGCAACATCAGCCTTCACCGCTGATACGTTGCAAAGGAACTTCACTTCTGTTGGCCCAAACAGAAAGTGATAACTCGCGTCTACCGCATTGGTCACCGAGAAGAGGTTCTTCTTCATGCTCGGTACGTGATACACACTCCTCAATGTGAGTCGCCCCTTATCACTACCCAAAGACACAACCCCCTCCTTCTCTACTACATAAATAGTATTATCAGCAGTTATAATAGCTTCATTACCTGAGTAGGCTTGCAGAGAAGAGAACTTTGACTGGTCTCCAGTGAGGTGGTGACCACACCCGGAGTCCATGATCCAATCATTTTTGAAGTCGACAGCGGACAAGGCACGGACACAAGTGCCCGTCATGAAAGCTCCGCCCCATTCAGCTTCCTCACTCTTAGAGCAAGCTTCCTCCTTACCAGCAACATGCCCATGCTGCAGTTTGACCTTGCAGTCACGCTTGAAGTGTCCCCGCTGATGACACCTGTAGCACTTCAGGTTCTTCTTCCAATCCTTCTTAGGAGCATTGCTCCTCTCTGGTTGATAAGAAGTTGAAGGCTCATTTTCAGCAGCAGTCTTCTTCTTCTTCCCTTCCCATCCTTCTTCTTCTTGCCCATGAAGAGTGCTTCACTGCTCTCCTCAGATACAGTGACTCCAGCCATCTTCCTTGCCAAGCTTTCCTGTGAAACAACCAGATTATCAAGCTCCAGTAAAGATGGTTGAGTAGCCCAACCTTGAACTGATGTCACAAAGGCAACATACTCCTTCTGAAGGCCACGAATTATGTGCCTTTTCAACTTGGCCTCAGAGATAGGCTCATCAGGATCAAGCACTGATATCTCTGCACACAGACTCTTCATCTTCAGAAAAAACTTTACGATGGTCAGGTCTCCTTGAGTTGCCCTTGCCAACTCATTCTCCAAAAACTTTGAGATGGGAGGTGAATAGGTTTTTGTCTTTGTTTAAGTTTTCTAATATGTTTATTAGATTACTATGTTTGTTGATTAGATTAGATCAGTTTTCAAGAACATTCACAAACGACACAACAAATTTATAGTGGTTACCCAATCTTGGGTACATCCACTATCCCTCTGCGCCTATCTAATAGGGTGTTAGATTCGGCTCTCCCTCCAGAACTCAGCTTCTTAACAACTTACAACACCGATCTCGCAGGACCACACACAGGTCACATAGACCAACAACTTAGGCACTAAGCCAAACCAAGTCAGAAAGACCTATCACCTGGCACAAAGCCAAACACACAGGTCACTAAGACCTCAGCCTTTATAGAATAGGCTTACAACTCCTAATTCACTAAGAATCTTTACAGAAAATAGAAATAAAGAATGATATGTTAAGACACCAGAGCAATCTCTGTGTCTCCTTCTTCTTGGACTGAGTAGATATCAAATCCAAGATATTGCTGTTGAAGACAATATATAGGCAGTTGAATCTCTCTTCAAATAGCTTCCTTTATCACTACAGAACTTGTAGGTCTGCTATCTTCAGAACAGCTTCTGAACCTGCTGATGCAGATGGGGATTGCTTCAGCTATCACTTTCCCAGCAAGGTTCTCTATGCAGAATAACTTCTTCAGGCTCGACGAAAATGGTGAGAAAGAAGATGACGTTCAGCCGCACTTTTTGATTTCAGAAAAACTAGACAAGGAAGACATCCTTGATTCGATGATCTGATTATTTATATCTCTGGCTGGTTGAGCTGTGGGTCCCACCACTAGGATTAATGGCCGAGATTTAGCCAATCAGCCCACACTTTCCATTCATTCACGATTCAACGGCACTTTGCTGTGAGTGGGCCCCAACCCTTAATACTGAAATAATCCTTTGTAATTGCAGAAGAGAGCAACAGCTGGCCCGCCCAACATCTCTGACAGCAGTTTCGCTACATTTGAATTTTGGTTGACTTTTGACTTTACTGACGTCAGCAAGACTCAACATCTGTGGACTTAGCCAAAATTCAATCATTAGTACCAAAGGCATTGAGTGAATAGGAATCACTCAACGCCACAACACTTAGACAAAATTCTGTCTGTCTAGGTTTTGAGCTCGACGAACTCTGAGTTCCATTCGACGAACGACAAGCTCAGCTCGACACGAACATAAAAATCAGTTCGATGAAATGCGGGATCTATTCGACGAACGCTGAGTTCAGTTCGACGAAGCTGAGCTCGATGAAATCGTAAAGTCAGTTCGATGAACTGTAGACTTATCTCGACTGTTAACGCCGAAATCGACGATCCTTCCCAAGGTGGCCAACTCTCCAATCGCGGCCTGCTCCAGTTTCGTCATGGAGGTCGCGATGCCTTTGTTTGGGCGGACAGGACTTTTTATCCGCTCAGGTCGTACAGCTTGGGCGGTCTCAGCGGTCTGACCGCCTAGGACGCGCCTTGTTCCCTTGGTTGGCAGGGGCCGCGTACTGCTTCTGCAGTCCGCCCCTACAGGTCGCGCTTCTTTTCAGCTTAACCGCAAGCTTCTCTCCACAGGCCTATCTTTGCTGGACTCGGTTGCCTATCTGCCCAGGCTGGCAATAGGTCGCGTCACTTGCAGGAATTGGACTCTCTTAGCCTGCTCCTGCAGGTCGCTCTTCAAGAAGATCAGACCGCACAAACAACCAAAAAAGGTGGCGACTTGCCCCCAGGCCGCCAGCCAGGTACCTCAGCTTCCACCTCGCCAACACGTGCATCCTACCTCATCAGTCTGGCCATTCGCTCAGCCCTTGACACCCAACAGCGTGGGCAGCCAGCTTCTTCAGTCCGCCTGTGGAGTGCAGACACTCAAGCTCTCCAACTACCCGCAAAGTGTAGCAGCAACGACCTGTGCATCGCGAGCTGGGTGAACTCCAAGTGCAGTTAGGCATTCCAGTCTGCCTATATTGATGAACCCCAGCTCCAGCTCATCAGCAACATCAAACCTCATCTTCGGCGGACTCAGCCTGGCAGCAGGAGCGGACTCTGCGGACTCGCTATGCAGTCCGCCTTTCCTTTGCATCCACCCGCTCTTATCCAGCGGCAGGGTCAACCTCCCTCAATCCACAGTCTTGGCACATGCTCAGTCAGTAGTGGTGGACTCCTTCCAGCACACCAGGCAGCAGATCCTCAAGGCAGTCCCAGACCGCATAGCCTCGTGCGGACTTTGCGGACTCAGCGGGCACTCACAAGATCGCACCCTTAGCGCATTCTTAGCTCAGCAGCGGCGAACTCCGCAGACTCGCTTCGTAGTCCGCCACATGGTCTCCCAGTTCGCCATCAGCAGCACCAGCTCCAGAAGCAAGCCCCAGTCCGCGCGGCCTGTTGCGGACTCCGCGGATTCCATCTTATTCTCGCTCAAGTTACCGTCTCACCGGGGGTAATGTCGTCGTAAGCCGTTACCTCCTCAGGCCTATAAATATACCCCCATGCCTCTCATTAGGGGAGGTCGGATCATCGTCAAGGTGCTCACGCTCGAAGACAGCCCACAACAAGCTCAAGTGATCACCTCTTGCGGACTCTGTTTCCCAGTCCGCCTTCCTTCTTTCTATAACCACGTGCGGCCTGCCACTTCAGTTGCCAGACCGCGAGGCCTCACCTCTTCCCTTAGTCGTGCGGCATGCCGACCTGGCTCTTCAGTCCGCGCGGTCTCTTCTGGCACTTCTTCCTTAGCCGCCAGCTTCCTCCTTGTACCCCTTTATTGCTTTCTTGTAAAGGTGTATTGCCAAGCTGTAACTCTCGCTATTAATCAAAGGAAATCCCGCCGCAAGAGTGGCATTTAAGCCACGGCGGGCAAAGTTTGCTGTTGCCGCTGCTAGCGGCCTCTCTCTTCTTCTTCTTAGCTCAGGTTAGCTCTCTCGGCGTCAACCTGCAAGCACAATCGTAATAGTAACCATCTGCTTGACAGCTCCTGATCAACCTCCTCTTCTCATCAGCCTTCCTGGCTTCTCTTAGCAACCCTCTCCTCTATCCCCGCAACCCCCGAACAAGCATTTGTCCACTCTCCAGCACTCAGAAGCTTTCTCTTCCCCCGCAACCTTCATCTTCTTCCACTCCTAGCCCGTGAGATCGAACACTCTCTTCATGTTAACTCAGCGGTGTTGTTTTCGCGCATCAACATCAATGTTTTGTTAAACTCAGTTCGACGAATACTAGGCTCAATTCGACGAACGTCGAGCTCAGGTCGATGAATCTGAGCTTGATTAAAGCCAAGCTAACCACCTGTTTGGACTCAGCCAAAATTCTGCTTCAAGCATTGAGACCGTCGAGAGCATTGACAGAGCTTGCCTCACTCAATGTTTTTTGCCTCACTCAATGTTTTCTGCCTTGGCATTGAGAGAGTAAGCTCCACTCAACGCCAAACTACTTAACATAATTTCTGTTATCTGGCATTGAGAGACTAAGCTACACTCAACTCCTTTTTCCTTGGCGTTGAGAGAGTAAGCTCCACTCAACGCCAAACTACTTAAGAGAATTTTTTTGTTATCTGGCGTTGAGTTAGTCAGCTACACTCAACGCCTGTGGACTTAGTCAATTTTTTTGCTCAACATTTCTATGGAGTTGATTGACACAGCAACACTCAACGCTTTGAGTTGTATGGTGCTGAGTGAGTAGACCACACTCAACACTTGTGGACTTTGCCACATTTTTAGCCAATTTTTCTAGGCTTAGACTGACTCAGCCTGACTCACAGCCTTTTGGTGTATGGCATTATGTGAGTAGACTGCACTCAATGCTTTTGTACTTAGCCATCTTTTTTGGCTATCTTTCAGTTAGGCTGAGATAGTCTCAACACTATATGTTATATGGCATTGAGTGAGTAGACTACAATCAACGCTTTTGTACTTAGGCAAATTTATATTAGACAATATTGAATCCATACCTCTGGCATTGAGTGAGCTTGCTTCACTCAATGCCTGTAGACTTAGTCTATTTTGTGTTATATCCAGCAACCACTTCTTGTATCCACATGACCAATCAATATGGTATGGACTAACCTGCACTCAAGAACTCAAATGCACATCAAATAAATTTGATGTGTGTAACAGTGACCTGTTTGACTTCTCACAAATCAGGGACATTGGGAACAATGGACCCAACATGGTTACCGACATTGGTGGATTCCTTTGTAGTTTATCCTGATCCCTTGCTTTGGCAATGCTCAACTTATTGATTATCTGCTTTCTCCTTGCGCGTGACCGAATTATTCCCCTCGATTCTATAGAAGAGTAGTAATAATATTTTGATACGCCTTTAGAAATATATAAGCTATTAGTGCATAATTAGAAATTCCTTCTACGGTATTCCTAATAGCGTGAGCATGAGATTTCGTATGGTACTCCACTACGCAGCTATAGGCCAGGTATGCTATTTTACTCGTCCGTGTTAGGGATGATTTGCTCGGGACGAGCAAATATTTAAGTCTGGTGGTGTGATGTGTCCGATTTATATAGCATTTTTTGGACTCATCTGGGGTTATTATCATGCTGGTGCACTACTATTTCAGTAGGAAATGTCATATATTTGATTAGGGCCTCACTTAGCCATTGTGTACTGATTCAGCCCATTTTGGTTTGTGATTTGCACCGGGATGTCGGTGGTATGTACCGCGGTACTCCCCGTGCAGCTTTGGATATTCTTTGTTGTATATTTGGTGTTGCGAGCTTTTGCTCCAGCTTTGGTTTTGATGTGTAGGTGGTCAGTCTTCCCTCAATTCTGGAATTCCGACTTGTGGAAAATGCACGGTCGTGCGATTCCTTAGCGCACGATTTCCACCAAAACGTGTGATTTATACAGGTTTACTCTATATGGACTGACCAACCAATGTGATTTCTTCAGGCATAGTTTCTTCAGAACCGTGCACGAAGGAGACGCACTGTTTTCCTGTTGCATTCTAGTTTTATAGCGCTCTGTGGTTAATCGTGCGATTTGATCACGCACGGGCAGAAATGTCCGTGCGTGAGTAAAACACACGGTTCCACCTGCTTGCTTTAAATTTCAGCGCTATGTGGTTTCCTGTATATTTTACTTCATGCATGAGCGGAAGCACCCGTGCGAGAGTAAAACGCACGAGTCAACGCATCTTCTTCCGTAATCTTGACCTGGAAGTTAATATCGCACAGTTAACGCACGGTCGTGCGCCAAACCATGTGTGACCATTTTTCTGACCTTTTTCTATTTAAGTTAAGGAGTTTACTGGAGACTAGATCAGTCCGCCATTTTCGCTCCTCTGAGCATGAAATACTTACCCCAGCTGCTTTTTCCTCTCTCCTCCTTAAAGATCTCACTGGTCACCATTCTTCCTCAAAACCTCACCACAAGCAAAGATCCTCCATTGTTTTCTGCTTCGCCATCTCAAGGGGAGCATTTGGAGCTCTTTCTCACCACCATTGAAGAGTTTTCCGGCGACTTCCATCCTTCACGGAACATGAAGAAGACGGTGAAAAGGCCTTTGAAGTAGGTGACAACACTGCAAGCATCCTCGGACGTCAACCATCGACCGAGCCCGGACGAAGACCGACAACCTTCGACTCTAGCCGAGAATCGTGGCTAGCCTTCACGCGTTGGGCAGTAAATCTCATTTTTACTCTGATTTGGACTCTGTTTCTACGCTTGGGATGTTAGCTAAACTTGCTAGGCCTATTAATAATGTTCATTTTATGTTATTATGTTAAATGTTGTTGTGGTTCATAGCTTTGCTTTCCCTCCTTTGCTCGCTTTGATTTGTTGCTTGGTGAAATGCCGCTCTAATATGTGTTAGGGGCTGTCTTGGCGAAGAGGTGTTTTCGACCCTCAACGGTTTCAACTGCATGCCATAATACTCATCGGAGTATTCCACCCTTGCGAAGCGGTGAAGGAGACCCGCATAGTTACTTTTAGTTGTTCTAAAACACCACCCAACCTTTGTTGCATTTCCAGTCAATTTCCGACGAGAAAGATCACACTCCCAATCTGCACTCCTCGAGAGATTCGATACTCGGAGGATAACTCCCCCAGTTTATTACTTGATGAAGATCAGTGCACTTGCCGAGATTGCATCAGTATGGTATGTAGGTTATGATTCATACAAGTGCAACTCACCCACACGACTCTATGCACACAGATCTTTAGTTCCTAATTTTTGGAGTTAGCTTAACTCTCAGGTACTACTGTTGTGGCTCTGACAGCAGTGGAGCGTGTAACGCCCCCACCTGTCACATGACATATAACGGTGGGTCCGGCCGGGGCCCCACGCCATATAGCACAGACAAGCGAAGGAATCACGTGTGGAAATCAAATCTCTGCGTGTCCTTAACTCATTCCATTCTAGCGCAGCATTTTTCTTGTTAACATGAACTCAAACCAGAATGTCCACCCATATATAAATACCACATTTATATAAAAACACCAGGAATGTATACAACTCACACACCCTGGCCTTATGGCCTTACAAGTTCCTCTTTCACATCAATGGTTTCGTACATCGGCACGCAGGCCGGCCACACATGAAATCCAACCATGATTCTTCATATAGCTTTCAAGGATTAAGAACACCAGGCTAGCCAATCCACTTATTCTTTCCAAACTACAGCACCTACAATTCATCATCCAAACCAACACAGAAAACAAAGTAACGGTCAGCATTGCTGACCCATTATAACGACCCTACCCCCTACCCGGGATAGTGGTTCCTTCCCTGTATACAGTGCTTCCTTTCTCATCAAGCATCAGCAAACATCACCAAATCACATCATAACTAGATTATTCTCTTTATTCCACTATCTAACAAACACATCACATCACAAACGCTGGAGTCCACCAACGCTCCGTGCACTCAGGGCACCTTCTTGGTGTACCGGAATCCACCGTCGTACACCGCTGTCTCTCGAGGTGTTAACTTGTTGGTTGACCGGCCCTAGTCCACCAGCTCGCAGGCCGGCGACATCCCGCCCAAGCCACTCAGAGGTCCATCCTCACAGCATCACAAACAGAGCAGATCGACCCACACTCCGTGGTGTAGCAAGCCGGGTTTATCTAAGCTCCCCAGGCATTGTCTACCCATCGATCCCCCTCCTAATCCGATCGACCCACACCATGTGGTGCAGCAACCCGGGTTTAACTCGGCTCCCCTATCATTGCCGCCCATCGATCCCTTCCTTAACTAGATCAACCCACCCTAGTGGTGTAATAGGCCGGGTTTATCACGAGCTCCCCAGGCGTGCTACCAATTGATCATCTCATATCCAGGAGCTTCACCAAAGCCTCCTCACAATCAGCACATCCATCCATTCATCACAACAGAAATCCGTTTTGCACATCATCAAAGCCACAGAGTCTTCTCCGGTTTACCCATGAACATCACCAATCCAGACTACCGGTCCAGATGGGCTTCACACAGCATGCCTACGTCATACTCTATATTTCCGGCTCTAAATGCAGACCCAACAAAGGAATCACTTCCGCGATCCACCTCTTGGTGGAGGATTCCAAGCACATGTATAGAGAAAGGACTTCGATGTCCAAGAAGGAGATCGTTACCCTTGAAGATCGCTTCGGCGCCATGAAGTAGCCGGATGGAAATCACCGCCTCGGCGCTGCCTTCACGAATCCGCTCTCGGATCTTCGCTCCGCACTCCGCAGCTCCTACAGCAGCTGGAAGACTCCTCCCTTCTCTCTCCCTTAGGCCTTTCCCCTTTCTTTCTTGGAATGAAGATGAAGAAGAAGAAGAAGATAATAAGAGACTTTATCTTCTAATTCTCGGCCTCCTAGACACCTGGACAAAGCCCAGCCATTGGATCCAGGAAGAGGGAAACAAATGGCTCAGATCTGGCCAGAAAAGCTAAGACACGGCCTGACACGCCCTGTGACACGCCCTTGTCACAGGTCGTGTCCCCCTAAGCGGCAGACAACCGACTCAATCCAACCAGTACACGCCCATGTGACACGCCCGTGTCACGAGCCGTGTACCCGACACGCCCTCAGACACGCCCGTGTCTGAGGCCGTGTACCTCAACAGAAATAATCCCAAAACAACCCGAGACTTCACACGGCCTGGCACACGGCTTGGCACACGCCCGTGTTCATGGCCGTGTGCACCAGGACACACCCGTGTCCCGCAAACACGCCCTAACCCGAGACGTCGAGCTGAATTTGATGCCCACTGACACGCCCTGTAACATGCCCGTGTCACAGGCCGTGTCCTCACTGGAACTCGATACTCAACGATCGTCGCGTAATACTCGTCGAGTATACGACACGGCATCCGACACGGCCGTGTCCTGGGCCGTGTGCCCCTCTCGACGATGTCGAGCGAAAATCGTCGACACCAAGCCCGATCGTCGACACAACCTCGACACGCCCTGCGACACGCCCGTGTCGCAGGCCGTGTCAACTAACACGCCCTGGGACACGCCCGTGTCCCAGGCCGTGTCACCCATGCCTGGACCCGATTTTGCTCAAAATGATCCTCTTGACTTCGGGGTGTTACAGAGCGGGTGTCTCCACTTCTAAGAGAGTATACACACTACCATGCATAAACCTTCTGCAAGCCTTCGAAGAACACACCAGAGTCACCAAATACTAAATCGGTGGCTAAACCACCAGACTTTTACGCTGATTGTGCATTTTTAGTGATTGTCCTCCAGACCACAGTATAAATAACCTACTGGCCCCTCAAACCCTCACACCTCACCTAAGTAACCGTACTGCCATCGGTGTGATGATTGGCCCAGTACCACATGACCCACCACTAATATGTTCTATGCACATGCAATTTATTTCCAACCCGAGCCTCCAGCTCACAGGACAAACCTGTCCTGTATCCAAACATCTGAGCCTCCAGCTTGCAGGACAAAACCCATTCTGTATCCAAACATCTGAGCCTGCAGCTCGCAGTACAAAACCAATCATGTATCCTCCAACCCTATACGAGTGAGATTGTCACATCGTTCCCTTAACCTATTAGACTACTCTTGTCTAAGGCTTATTAGACATAACAACTTATGGTTAGTCCATGGACTGCCAAGGGCATACCTGGTGAAGGGCTCTCGGGGGCACTAGGAACTATGATGGGCTGAAGCCAAAGCTACCTTTCTCAAGGACACTTACGTTAATTTGTGTTTACCCAATATTAATACTCAACTCTCAATGTTTCTCTTGAGTTAACCTAATGACTTAAGGTATTACTGGGAGAACGACGGTTTTCTGTCGGTCTCTATTTTAATTACTTTCCTTGTGCTTTGCACTCCAACACACATTACTATGTAGTGACCCACTTGACAACAACCAGGGTTTCAACTTCCTAATAAACTTCTCAATCCAACCACTTATCATATCCTATGTGGGTCCTAGTGTTGTGTTACTTTAGTCAAGCGCAACTCATGACCTAATGTTATCTCGTATGAGATGACTGTCAATTCCTTGGTCCAAATGCCCCTAACTATTTATAATGGATTTATCATGTATGTAATATTGATCATTCAGAATTTCATCATTTTTTCAATTATTTTGGACCATAATTAAAATTAATTAATTAGGTAACCTAGGTCACTTTGAACATGAATTACTCTAACTAGTGGTCCGTTATGTCTTAAATAAATTATCTAAGGTTCATGTAGGTTAAAAATGTCTGTTCATCAAAAAATCATGATTTTCCAATTTGAATTTTCGTATATTTTCTATTTATGATTAAATCCATAAATAGTCCATTTTCCAAATGAAGTAATTAAAATATACAAACATAAATTGCTAGAAAATTACTGGTGATAAAAATTGATATAATAATACTCAGGACAGAAATTCATGATCATAGTCAGTGACTTGACCTAACATAATTTCATATGGATATTATTACCAAAATGCCACTACTAGGGTTTTCAGCAATATGATCATCCAAAAATTCTCAAATAACTACATTGGATTTTAATCACAGAAATAGGATGCTATAAAGTTTTCGATAATTTTTTAACAGTATTTTCCCATACTTTTAAATTAATTTCAAAAAGGGTAAAAATGTAAATCAACTATATACACATGATATTATTCTCAAATAGACTTATAACTTTTTCTAGAGATGTAAAATGTCTCATTAGAGCATGTATCAAAATTTTAGAATTTTATAAGATAAGTAGATCTATATCTCATTTTTATTTCTAAAAGAACTTATTTTCCATTAAATCAAAATAATGAGATTTTTGTTCCCAAAAATCCCACTCTTTCTTTGGGAGGTGTAACTCATCCCTATAATCCTTTATCGAAAATCCCATGGACATTCATTGGCCCAAATGGGTTTACTTCCCATTTTTACTTTCGCAATAATATATTTACAAATCTACCCCCACCTTGCATGTTGGATTTCCCTAACATACAGAGGTCCAAATGTCCTGAAACTTTTATCATGATCATATAATGACCCAATGGCCATGCCACCCAAATTTGGTGGCATTTAGAAGAAGAAATCTTCCTATATTCCATTTATTTAATAAATGATATTTCTATAAAACTATAGAAAAATACATCCCAAAATTCTTATTTTTGGATAATGCCTAAGACTAGCGTTGTAACACCTCCCCTGTAATGACCGTATAATATGGGTCTGGCCGGGGCCCCACAACATACAGACGCCATAACTTTAGCATTAAAAGATGATATAACTACCCAATATCAAAACTCGGGAGCAAACAACAGCGGAAACATCAACCAAGACTAGAAGTTATCCACACATATAGGAGTATCGAAACGGCCTGTTGGATCCCTAGTTTGATATGTGCTAGGTTCACTAAGTTAAGATCATATGACCCAACATGTATAGCAAGGGTCATGGTTGTGTCCTAGAGTCTATGCCAAGTCTTTAGAATCAACATCACATGGACCAGCCTTCAACAGACTGCCAGAGACTCAAGCAATTGTGTCGACACTTCAGAAAGGCTGTGTCGACACCAGAAGCCACATTGTGTCGACACACAAAGAACTTGTGTCGACACACAAAACATCTGTTGACATCAACTGTGTCGACACCAGAAGCCAGATTGAGTCGACATATAGGACTTGTGTCGACAAACAGAACATTTGTCGACAGCAATTGTGTCGACACACAGGACTTGTGTCGACACACTCCAGATTTCTGTCAACACAACAACTATGTCAAGATAAGAAGCGATTGTGTCGACACACAGGACTTTTGTCGACACACTCCAGATTTCTGTCAACACAACAACTATGTCGAGACAAGAAGCAATTGTGTCGACACACAGGATTTGTGTCGACACACTCCAGATTTCTATCAACACAACAATTATGTCGAGACAAGAAGCAATTGTGTCGACACACTGGACTTGTGTCGACATACTCCAGATTTTTGTCAAAACAACAACTATGTTGAGACAAGAAGCAATTGTGTCGACACACAGGACTTGTCTCGACACATTCTACAGAAGCTGGGTCAAGAAGTTAAAGAAGAACTATGGACTCAGCTCGACGAACTTAGACCACATTCCTGGCAAGACTTGTCTAGCAGTTAAAGTTCTCAGGTCGACGAACCCAGTTCTCAGGTCGACGATTTCTGGATACTCTACTTTAGCATTTCATTCCAGAAGTATCTAAGTCCAAAAACACTTCACTGAACTCTGGTCGACGAACACAACTCCTCAGCTCGACTGTGGACTCGGCTTGATGATTTCTGTTCTCTGTTTGACGAATCCAGACTTGGTCATTTCCATCCTTCTGTCCCTTTCCTACTGTAATAATTCCTGAGTAATTAATGATAAAATATTCTCTGAATATTACCGTTAGACAGAGCATTAATTATGGTCTTCTCCAGGATTATTGCTTGTCATTTTTCCATGGGACAGTTGGGGAAACTCAATTAATGCAAAACATTCTCCAGGCCATCAACATTGAATGCAGAAGAATTTCAAATTTCAAAAAGAAGATAATATGGAATATATAAAAGGATTTTCCATCTCCTTCTTGAACAGACAGACACACATACAGTCAGTCAGTTTTTGTGAATCAGGAATCAAGAATCTTCTGCTGCTACTCTCTCTCTCTCTCGACAACACTCTGAGACAAAAAGAGATAGAAAGCTGATACAGAAATACAAGATCTAGACCAGAAGAATATCAGCAATCTGAAGAAGAACAACATCAAAACAAAATCATGAGTCTTCTTCCTTCTACACTCCAGGACACTTCAAAGGACAACAAACCCTCTATCTGTCAAGAAGTTCATGTACTTTGTCTGGTCAAAGCTGAAAGACTGAAGGCCTATCACCCTGAAGCAAAGCTCCATCTTTCCTGAACCATTCAATATCTCAGGGGAAGCCTTTGCTAACATCAAATCCACAAAAGTCTTCTCAGTTGTATATTGAGAAAGAGAAGACAAAATCAATCTCTCAGCCCCACTGTAAAAAGGGTTCTTAACTCCCTTCAAAAGTTATTCCTGGTTGCAAGTCACCTGACCAAAAGACTTGAGGTTTGGTTTTTGAGCACCTGATCAAAAGCTCATTGGTGTTAGACACCTGATCAAAAATCTAAGTGGATTCCTACCAGGGTGGTAGAAGAGTGGATGTACCCAGATTGGGAAACCACTATAAATTTCTTATGTTGTTTGGTTGCTCTTTTCTTTTGTTTCTTGTTGTGGCTGTGCTAGTTAGGATAACTGTGTTTGTGCTTTAATTTAATTACTGCAGCACTAGGACTAGATTAAAGTAGTTGAAAATTTTATAAAAAAAACCTGAATACTCTATTCACCCCCCCCCCCCTCTAGAGTATTCCAGATCTAACCCCTCACTTTCAATTAGTATCAGAGGAAGGTTCCTTTGGTTGTACAAGCTAACCCTTGAACTAAAGATCTTGAGTTAGATCTAATATTTATTTTACTAGGATTATAACACAGCATGGCACAGAACAAAGACTATGCAAGCACCAGACCTCCATTTTGCAACCTAAATAGGTTTGCCATCTAGAAGGCAAGAATTAAGTTATATATGAATTCTATTGATGAGGATATTTTTAATTTCATTGTGACAGGTCCCCCTCAACCATCTGCCTCCACCTCTACAGCAACATCCAGCAACAATACAGTTCCACCACCTGAGTGGACTGAGGCCCAGAAGAAGGCTAAAATTACTGATGCCAAGACCATGAATATGCTGGCCCAAACAATGTCAGATGACATCTTTCAAAAAGTGGCTGAATGCATATCTGCCAAAGCCATCTAGGATTCCCTCAATCAAATGGTGGCTGGGTCTGCTGATGAAAGAAAAGATAGACGGTCCAATCTCATATCCCAATATGAGAATTTTAAGGAGGAAGCTGAATCAGTAGCAGACATGTAGAATAGGTTGAGCTCAATCATCAATGAGCTAAAAACCTTGGACAAGGACATCACCCTCACAGAGGTGAATGATAAAATCCTTATGTGCTTCTCAAGCTCATGGGATTCAAGGATCTGGCCCATCAAGGAGGCCAGGAGCCGGAATGAGATTTCCACTGAATCTCTTTTGGGAAAGCTAAAGTCCTATGAGCAGCTTATCAAATCCAGAGAAGCAGTTGAGTAAAGAATACCTCCACCAGCAAGGAAGGAGCACAGCATTGCATTCAAGGCTGCTGAGGAGACATAAGCACCAACAATAAATGAAGAGCTGATGGGTCTACTTGCCAAAAGATTTTACAAGCTGGCAAGGAAAGACTTCAGAAGAAAGTCATCCAGGATGGATGACAAGCCAAGGTATGATAAAACCTCCACTAAAGAAGTGGTGTGCTTTGACTGCTGGAAACTTGAACACTTCATCTCAGAGTGTTCAGAAAATCAAAAGAAGGATAAGAGAAGAGATAAGGATACCAGAAGACAACATAGCTCAAGACCTTCCTCCGGCAGATACAAGAATAAGGAGAAAGGATTTGTAGCTGAATCGTGTAGTGAAACTGAAGATGAATCAACATCTTCTAGCTCCAGTGAAGAAAAATAAGAAGAAGCAAGGGACAAGGAAGTTTGCCTTATGGCCATCGATGCTTCCTGGAGCCAATCAGATGAAGAAGAGTCTAATAATGAAGAAGCTTCAGAATCTGAGGCTGACCAGGTATTTTCCTCTTTTGATTATAATTCTGAATCATTTAAATCTGAATTTAAAATCATGTGTATAGATCTAATAAATTCAGAAAAAGAAATTAAAACACTTAGGAAAAAAACTAGGAAATCAAGAGATACTGACATCTGAAAATACTAAGTTAAAGGAAGAATTAAATCTAGCAAATGAACTGATTAACTCTTTAAAAAGTGAACTATGTGAGGCTAAACAACCTTAGGAATCTCTCAATGGGAGAAGCCTCAAGCTGATGGACATTACAAGCACTGTAAATGCTAGATTGAATGCAAGCTGGGCTTGAGTGCTTCATCAAGTTTGACCCCTATTCTTAAGAAGAATATTTTGACAACTCCCATTAAATTTATTTCTGCTAAGGGAAAAGAAATAGCAACCAATAAACAAACCATAGAACAAATGTTTAACTCAAAAGGTCAAAATAACAGAAATCAGAAAACCTTAGATAAAAATAAAGTTCAGCAAATTTTGTCGAACTCAGATCGACGAAATATGACCAGTTCGTCGGACTCCAGTCGACAAACGCTGAATACAAACTTTAGCTATAATTATTCGTCTAACTGCGATTGACGAACTTTATATGGTTCATCGAGCAGAGATCGACAAATGTGGGGCACAAAAAATGACTATGTTCATTCTCTGGGCAGAGATCGACGATCTCATCCCAATTTGTCAAACTCTGGTCGACGAACTCACAATATTTTGTCGAACCCAGAAAGACTTAACAAAACTTGTAATCATAACACCAACCCTAAACAAACTAAGAAACCATTTAATACATTAGTTGACTAGATAATTCCACCAAGAAGATATCATCCTCTAGGATACAAATCACAACCAGAATTTTCTGTGATATCTAGCTTCTCTTACCAGCAATATAAAGGACCCAAGGTAACCTGGGTCAAGAACAACTAATTGTTGATTCTGCACGAAAAGGGTTGTCCAGTGAATAATCAAACATGGTACCTGGATAGTGGATGCTCCAAACACATGACTGGCAGCAAGGGCAACCTACTCAACTACAAGACCAAGCTGGGACCAAAGGTAATCTTTGGCGACTCAAAGTGTGGCCAGTCAGAAGGTTATGGAGAAGTGAAAATTGGAGTTGTCACCTTCAAGAAAGTGACACATATCAGAGGACTCAAACATAACATCATCTCCATAAGTCAATTATGTGATGAAGGTTATCAGGTACACTTTAACTCAACCTCCTGCACTATCTCTAATAAAGAAAAACAAATTTTTTTAATTGTAAATAGACAAGGCAACATCTACTTAGTTAATTTCTTCTCTGCCAATTAAGATATCTGCAACTCAACATAGTTAGTACTCAGAATGAATTATGGCATAAAAGGCTAGGTCATGTTAATATGAAAAATATTGCTAGGCTATCAAAAGACAACCTTGTGAGAGGCTTACCTTCTGACCCCTACAAGAAGGAAGGTCTCTACAGGGCTTGTCAACTACGCAAGCAAACTAAAACTAGATTTAAGTCAGTTAATAAAAGTGATTCACATAGGATTTTGTATTTGCTACACATGGATCTTTTTGTACCCATTGTTGTACAAAGCCTAGGAGAGAAATCCTGCACTTTAGTTATTGTAGATGACTACTCTAGGTTCACATGGGTGTCCTTTCTGAGATCTAAGTCAGATACCTTTAAAGTTCTTACAGATTTTCTCAGGACCATACAGATTGAGTACTCTACTCATGTTGCATTGATCAGAAATGATCATGGTACAGAGTTTGAGTCTCTTCTTATGCATGAGTTCTGTGAGAAGGAAGGTATCAGACACTGTTTCTCAGCTACTAGAACTCCCCAACAAAATGGGGTAGTAGAAAGGAAAAATAGGACCCTAATTGAAGCTGCAGACACATTACTTGCAGATGCTTACATACTACTAACCTTTTGGTAAGAGCCTGTAAGCACATCAAACTATGTCTTGAACAGGAGCTTGATACATAAACTGAAGAATAGGACTCCCTATGAATTACTTAAAGGGAAGAAACCTAAAATCAATTATTTTAAAGTATTGGGATGTATATGTTATATACATAACAACAACAGGAAATGTATTAGAAAGTTTGAAGCTAAGGCTGAAGAGGGAATTTTTCTAGGATATTCCCAAGTAAGCAAAGCTTATAGGGTATTCAATAAATCATCTTTAAAAATTGAAGAATCTATTCATATTACTTTTGATGAAGCTAACATGTCTTGCAAGGAGAAAGAAATTTATACCAATAATACTTTGCAGGTACCTCACTTGTGTGAGAATATGGATGGACTAAGCCTCACCTAAGAGGTTCCAACACATCCTTCTTCACAAGTTAATGAAGAAAGTGAAGAAGAAAGCACTGAGGAAACTGAACCTCATCCAACAACAAACTCAATTCCACAAGAGGAATTAATTCAAAATGTTTTTTCTGAACCAACTCCACCAAATGATATTGTCACACTCAGGGATCACCCCAGATCCCAAGTAATTGGAGACATGTCAGTAGGTGTACAGACAAGGCATCAACTCAACCAAGATTTGATGCATGCTTGTTTTCTCTCTCAGGTTGAACCTCAATCTATACATGATGCTAAGCAGGATCCCCACTAGATCATTGCAATGCAAGAGGAACTTAACCAATTTGAGAGATGTAGAGTTTGGAATTTGGTTTCAAGACCGCGTGACTGCCCAGTCATTGGAACCAAATGGATATACAGAAATAAATTGGATGCCCAAGGTACAATTGTGGAACAAGGCTAGGCTTGTTGCTCAAGGATATAGACAAGAAGAAGGGATAGATTATGATCAGACCTTTGCACTAGTTGCAAGGTTAGAGGCCATCAGAATTTTTCTGGCCTATGCTGCATACAAGAAATTCAAGGTGTATCAGATGGATGTGAAGAGTGCATTTTTGAATGGAGTGTTGAAAGAAGAGGTTTATGTTGAGAAGCCTCCAGGTTTTGTCTCTCCAACTCATCCTTATCATGTTTTTAAACTGCATAAAGGTCTTTATGGTCTAAAGCAAGCTCCAAGATCTTGGTATGAGACCCTAGTTAGCTTTTTGATAGAGCATAAATTCATTAGAGACATTGTAGATAAAATACTTTTCACTAGACATCATAGGGATAAAATCTTTTTAGTACAAATATATATATATGACATCATATTTGGGTCTACTGATTCCAAATTATGCAAGAGGTTCTCTGACCTCATGCATTCAAAATTTGAAATGAGTGGCATGGGTGAGCTCTCCTACTTCCTTGGTCTCCAAGTGAAGCAGCTCCCTGACGGCATCTTCATCTCCCAAGCTAAATATGCTAAAGAGCTTATAAAGAAGTTTGGGATGGTTGATGCCTCAGCAAAGAAAACACCCATGGCTACAAATGCTGTAATAGACTCCGATGCACATGGGAAACCTGTGGATCAGAAACTTTATAGGGGCATTGTTGGGTCCCTACTATACCTTACAGCAAGCAGACATGATATTATATTTGTCACATGTCTTTATGCTAGGTTCCAGGTGAACCCTAAAGAATCTCACCTAATTTTCTTTAAAAGAATTTTGAGATATATAAAGAGTTATCCTAGTCTAGGCCTATGGTATCCTATTGAGCCAGAATTTGATTTAACTGGATATTCATATGCTGAATTTATAGGATGTATGGTCGACAGAAAAAGCACCTCAGGAACTTGTCAGTTCCTTGGGATGAGATTAGTGTCTTGGTTTTATAAGAAACAATCATCCGTGTCTACATCAACAGCTGAAGCAGAATATATAGCTGCTAGCAGTTGATGTTCACAGATGTTGTGGATTCATAATCAACTACTAGACTATGGTCTCAACTTAAATAATTCAACTCTATTTTGTGATAACACAAGTGCTATGACCATAGAACAAAATCCAGTTCATCACAGTAGGACCAAGCATATAGATATTAGACATCATTTCATTAGAGAGTGTGTAGACAAAAACAAAGTTAATCTTCTCTATATCTACACTGATTTATAAAGAGCTGATATATTTACCAAACCTCTGGATGATAGAAATCACTTGTTCTTTATAAATCAGCTTGGAATGATCAATGGAGAAGACTTAGATTAGTTTCTGTCTGCACTCGACAAATTTTTCACAGTTCGTTGAACGGAGTTCGACAATCTGGGAAAAGTTCTTGAGATATTTGTCGAACGTAGATCGACGAACTCTCTGTGAGTGAACCAGTTTTCGTCGGCCGGAGATCGACGAATCTAATTCAGAAAACTTTCGTCGAACGGAGCTCGACGAAATGTCTTCAAATCTTCAGACTGAGCTCGACGAATTTTTTTAACTCTAAATTATTTCGTCGACCTCAGATCGAAGAATCTTTTAATTTTCGTGAAACGGAGTTTGTCGATTCATATTCTAAAAAACCCTATATCTAGGTTTTCTTTAACCTCCGTCCCACGCCTTCAGATTCCTTTGCACTTGATCGTCGTTTTTCTCTTGCAGGTACTCAAATGGCGATTCCAGCGGGAACCCTTGCAGCAATGAAGTTTGATACCGGCTTCGATGTGAATTTCGATTCATTCCAACATTCTGACCCTTTCTTTCTGGAAATCCTGCAACTTCTTGACGACCAGAAATTGAAAACTCTGTTATCCACATGGATCAAAATATCTGGATCAGAAATCAGGGAATGGGTATATACTTCCTCTACAACAGATGACAACACACTGACTGGAATAATAGCGGGTAATGATGTTTCTCTCTCTCCCGCCATTTTAACTAAAATCTTTGAATTAAGTAATGGAGAAGATGCATTAGAGATTGATAATGAAGCATATGATGAGATTCTAAGTCTAATGGGTTACTCTGGAGAAAACCCTAACAAATTACTGAAGAAACATCTCTCTGCGGAATTTAAGTTTCTAACAGACATAGTTGGGAAAGTCTTGCTGCACACGACTATATAACCAGGCATCAATTTATGGTTATGTGTGCAGTGGTGAACAAGAAACAGGTGAACTGGGCACAGATCATTTTTGATCTTATTAAGAAAAAGAATAAAAAAAGGAAGTTAGTTTTGGAAGGATCCTCAGGATCTTCTTGAAAGAGAAGCCTGCTGAATCACTGGTCTCCCAGACCATATTCATAAATGTCAGTAAGAGGATAACTTGTGCTCTTTTTTGGCAAGTGGGAGAGGACCTTCACAAAGCCCTCCAAGGCTCCCTCTACTGTAACACCCCCCTATCCGTCGCATAGCATATAGCAGTAGGTCCGGCCGGGGCCCGACGCCATATACTACAGACAGACCGGGTGGTTACTTATGGAAACCATCCAACCAATCTCAACGTCCTACACAGAGCATTCTAGCGGAAGCAGTTTATAAAGGTTGTAACAAAGAACCCAGCGTTAAAGCACGAATGTCCACTAATACAAAATAGGAATGTTATACAAAATACCCAAAATAAACCTTAAGGCCTTACAAAATGTTTCACTTCAAATTACATGTTTTACAAACCACGGCACGCAGGCCGGTCACATATGAATAAAGCAGTAAACACTTCCAAATAGGCCTTCAAGGGCCGGCTTCGCATTCGGGCTTTAGCCCGCTATTGACCGCTTGGTCCAGCTGCACCTGCAAGCAACAAACCACCGCACGGTGGCAAAACAAGGCAACGGTCAGCAATGCTGACCAAATTATAACGATCCCGCCCCCAACTCGGGGCGGCGATGCTCCTTCCCTGCATTTCATTAGCATAAGAGAGCAATATATATATATATAGCCATTACAACACAGGCGGAGGCTCAACGGCCACACACCCCGTGCACTCAGGGCACATTCTCGGTGAACGCAGTCTAAGTCTGCCGACTCACCGCCATCCCCTTTGGACGGCCAAACAATGAGCAGTTTGTCTTCCCGGCATGGGTCACGATAATTAAAACCATAGACCGCCGAAGACTCTCATCTATGCCAACGGCTCTAATCCGAATGACATAGAACGGGTACGGTTCCATCTAACCCGTGCTCACAACGCAACGGTAATTTAAACCATATGCGCAGGTAAAACTTCTCCCGAGTCCCATTTCCATCACATTTCACATAACCTGATTATGTTCAAGCTGGCTCTCAGGCCACCAAGTTGGCAAGATATCGTATCCGCCCAGTTTTCTGGGTGCACCTATGGGTTAGTCCCCAAGGCTCCCTGCTGCAATCTACCGCGTAGAAAACCCGAAAAACAATCCATAGCACGGAGTCTTCTCCGGCATTTATGCAATGCAACATCACCGATCCAGACCAAAATGTCCGGGTAGGCTTCACACATCATGCCTATGTCCATTCTCGCTTACGGACTCTAAACAACGGGGACTTCACATATCTACCCGAAGGAACGCCTCCAACTCTCCGCAAACTCGCGAGAGCGGGCTTCCTATGCAAAGAAAGAGAGCTACTCATGCTCAAGATGAGGATCGTTACCCTAGCGTTCCTCTTTGGCGCCATTGAAAAGTAATCGGATGAAAAGCACTGCACTAGCTTTGCCTCCGTGGATCCGGAGTCAGCTCGCGATTCGGAGCTTCGAAGCTCCTCCAATGGCGGGATCTAGCTCCTTCTTCCTCCCATGGCTCTCCTCTCTCTCTAAGGATTTAGAAAGATAACACTTAAGAAAAAGTGAGGGTTTCTAAGTCTAATCCCGGGTATATCCCTTCAGGAATAACCCCCAGCCGTTGGATCTCAAAATAAGGAAACGAACAGCTTTGATTCGGGACTGAAATGCCCAATCTGGACCGAACATGGCCTGGAACACGCCCGTGTCCAGGGTCGTGTGCCTCATTCGCCATCAAAATCGAATCACCTGGAACCTCACACGGGTATCGAACACGCCCGTATTCGAGCTGACATGCCCGTGTTCCACCTGACACGGCCGTGTGGCCGGCCGTGTACCCCATCATTTTTCCCCAAAATCAACCCGAGCACTGCACGGGTTCTAGGACACGCCCGTGTCCTTACCCGTGTCACCTCAACACGCCTGGACCCTAGGCCTTGTACACGGTCTCGACACTCGACACTTCATCGAGCGAAGATCGTTGACCTGTTGACACGGCCTTGGACACGCTCGTGTCCTAGGCCGTGTGCCTTGTCTCGACACATTGTCGACACCAAAGTGTCGACTTCCCGGGACGAGTGTCGACACGGGTCGACACGCCCTGCGACATGCCCGTGTCGCAGGCCGTGTGCCATGTCTCGACACTTCGTCGAAGCAGAGTGTCGACTTCACGGCTAAGTGTCGACACGGGTCGACACGCCCTGCGACACGCCCGTGTCGCAGGTCGTGTGCCCAGTCTCGACACAATGTCGAGACCAAAGTGTCGACTTCCCGTCTTAGTGTCGACACAGGCTTGACACGCCCTGGGACATGCCCGTGTCCCAGGCCGTGTGCCTGCAGCCAGAACCCAAACTGGCCCAAAACGTCCCCCTTTGCTCCTTTGAGTTTCGGGGCATTACAACTCTCCCCCTCTTAAAAGAATTTCGTCCACGAAATTACATAAAGGAAAGACATGTACAAAACCAAAATTTGTACCTGAGCGGAACAACTCCGGATATTCGTGAAGCATAGTCTGCTCTTGCTCCCAAGAGAGCTCCTCACGACCGCAATTGTCCCACCGGACCTTGACCATCCTGATCTCTTTATTGCGTAGCCGCTTGACCTCCGAGTCCTCGATCCGCACGGGCTTGACCTTTGTCGTTAGCCCACTATCCACCGGCACTTGATTGACCGCGATCACTTGCATAGGCTCTTGCACCGCCTTCCGAAGCACCTAAATGTGGAATACATCATGTAAACCACTAAGCTCCACTGAAAGCTTCAACCGATAGGCTGCTTCTCCAACTCGCTCCAAAACCTCAAACGGTCCAAGGTACCTCGGGCTTAGCTTTTTCAATCGCCGCACCCGCGAGACACCCTTGAACGGCTTGACCTTTAAGTATACATAATCGCCCACAGCGAACTCCACGTTCCTATGCTTGGCATTATAGTACTTTGCTTGCCGGTCCTGAGCGATAAGCAACCTCTCCCGAATGGTTCTCACCAAAGAAGTAGCATCATCCACTTCCGATCGCTTATACAACTTTGACTCACCCGTTTCTAACCAAGACAACGGCGTGCGATATTTTCTACCATATAGGGCCTCGAAAGGCGTCATCTGAATACTCGCTTGGTAGCTGTTATTGTATGCGAACTCCACCAAATAAAGGTGGTCTTCCCATTGCTTTCTGAAATCCAAGACACACATGCGGAGCATGTCTTCCATGGTTCGATTGACCCTCTCGGTCTGCCCATCCGTTTGCGGATGGAAGGCTGTGCTGAATTTCAACTTTGTTCCCAACATTTGTTGCACCAGCCTCCAATCATTGGACGTGAACCGCCCATCTCGGTCACTCACGATGCTGCGGGGCACACCATGAAGCCGTACTATGTTATCCACATAAAGCTTTGCCAACTTCTCCACCGGATCATCCTTCCTATGCGGAATAAAATGCGACACCTTCGTTAATCGATCAACAACCACCCAAATGGCGTCGTTCCCCTTTTGCGACCTTGGCAAACCGTGCACAAAGTCCATAGAGATGTCGTCGAATTTTCACTCCGGAATAGGCAAGGACTTAAGAAATCCTCCCTGCTTTTGGCACTCCGTCTTTACCAAGGCGCAAGTTTGGCACTTCGCTACGTATAGCGCCACATCCTTTTTCAAACCCGGCCACCAAAACAGTTTCTTCACATCACGGTACATCTTCGTGCTCCCCGGGTGAATCGAGTACTTGGTATGGTGTGCCTCGTACAACAACTCCACCCGCAAATTGCCCACACTTGGGACGCACAAACGACCGTCTTTCCAAAGTAATCCGTCCTCCACGACGAATTGGGAATTTGACCCATCCAGAGCCTCTACCATGAATTGCTTCATATGAGCATCCATATCCAAAGCCTGCCGAATACGATCAGCCAGGTCATATTGGACTTCAGTCCAATTCAGAACTGCTTCAGCACTTGATTGTCTATCCACACAAACAATCTCCACTGAAAAGAACAAGAAGTCGGAGTAAATGTCACAGAACACTGAAGCTGCTTGCATAAAGAGGTAACAGACAATAGATTGCACGGAAACTTGGGCACATAGAGAGTGTCCGCTAGCCGTAGTGACGGAGTAACATGAACCACTCCCGTCCCATGAACCGGGGAGGGAGAACCATCAGCAACTAGGACCGGGGGCAACCGATCATGTTGTTTGAGTAAAGAGAAACACTGAGGATTGCCCGTCATGTGATTAGTGGCACCAGAGTCGATGATCCATTTACCTTGAGTCACCATGTGGGCACTACCTGAGGATTTTACAACAGAGGCAGACGGCTTGGAAGAGACACCGAAGGGGCGAAGATGGGGATGCTTCGTCCAACAGCGTTCGGAAGTATGTCCGGTTCGGCCACAATGAGAACAGAGGTAGCAGGAAGAAGCACGGCCGTCGGACTGGTGATTGTGGCTACCAGAGCCACTCCGCTGAGTGTGATGAGAATAGTTGTCCAGAGGTGGAGGAGGAGCGGGCAAAAGTGGGCACTGAAGGAGAGAGGTGACAGCAGCGATGCGGGCAGCGGTGGCATCTAAGGTAGGAGATTTTGCCACACCCAGAATTTGCTGGCGGATTATGTCATAAGTATCAGGAAGCCGGAGCAGATAACACACAACCAGAAGCTCCTAAAAGTGCTTGTGTTGTTGAGCCAAATCCGCAGAAAAGGGGTGATTCTGAAGAATCTCAGCCCCAAGAGTCTGAACCTATTGGTAGGCAGCAGCAGGAGACAAGGTAGGACGGGCAAAGAGGTCCGCATACAACGTATAGATGCGGGATGTCTGAGCCCCCTTGGAGTACAGAGCAGCAAGATGAAGCCAAGCGGCCTTGACGGTCTCATCATGACGTATGACGGGAAGGCACTCATCGGAAAGACTGTTCGCGAGCCAAGTACGCACAAGCGCGTCACTTGCATCCCAGTCATCAAAGAGAGGTGAAGTAATAGGAGGTGAGTCATCAATGAGATGGTGGTGTTTGCGTTGTGAGCGAAGTAGAAAGGTGAAAGAGACGATCCAATCCGGGTAGTTGGAGCCAACAAGCTTGGAAACGGTCCCAAGGTTCCCGGAAGGAGTAGGTGGAAGAGGCAGAGCTAGATTGGTGACAGGGGTGGTGGCAGTAGAGGCATCAGAAAGAGCCATAGGAGCAGGAAAAGGGAAGCCGGGCGGTTAGGAAACAACCCGCACGGATAGGAAAAAGAAAAGCTGCAGCGGTCATGAGGGTAGAAACCAGCGGCCAGAGAAGCCACGACCAAGCTACAAACCCAAGCAGAGGGGAAGAAGTCGAACGGCTAGAGGACAGGCCGCGCGAACAGAAGCAGGACAAAACAGGTCGCTGCGACAGGAGGCGGCGACTTAGAACAGGGAACAAAAAAGTCGCGCACATAGAGGGCAATAACAAGGAGAGGAAGAGGCCACGCGGGCAGGGTGCAAACCGACGAGACAAGCCGCGCGGACAGGGAAGGCACAGAATCAGGAGGAGTAGATCGAACCTCCCTCTGATACCATGTAAGAACCGAACAAAAAACAAACCGAAATGGTTTTAACTGAAGCTTTATTATCCAAAAAAGGTATCTATTACAAAGGTATGCCCTCCCTTATATAGAATGGAGGAGAGATGAGAGAATACAAATAAGAGATGTGAGACTAAAAATTTACATGACTAAGCGGACTATACAAAACAAACTGCACAAGTCGCGCGGTTAGACAGAAGGGCTAACCGCACGGCTACCACCAGAGAGAAAGAGAGATTGCCAGGGTAGATCGCTAGACCGCCCGGTCTCCAAGTCGGCTGAGACAAACCGCTAGATCGCTCGGTCTTCAACCCGCCAAGACAGAACGCCAGACCGCACGGTCACCAACTTAAACAAAACCCTAATGGGACCCAAGCTAGAAGAGAACATCAATGAAGGTTATGAGCTAGTGCGACATGCCTTTGACGACGCGGAACCAGAAATTCAAGGTGTTGTAATACTAATTGCAGAGACTGGGTTAGAGTATCTAGTGTCCGAGGCAATCAAGATTTGGAAGAAGGAGGTCCTCGAATTCTTTAATGTAGCTACCCTTGATGAAACAGGTCTTAAGATTAAATCCAAAGTCCATGGAGTTAAGGTGACAGTCACCCAGAAAAGTCTAAGAAAAGTTCTACATCTACCTAGAATTAAGGAAGAGAAAGATGTACCTGCATCAAAGATAAGGGAGGCACTACAATGATGTGGATTAGATTCAAGCATGAAGATTGAATCAGTTTTTAATAGGAAAGGCATGAACATGCAAGGCAAGTTCTTGTCTGAAATAGTAGGAAAAGTGATTCTGAGTAAGCCAGGTGGGCATGATAGAATATTAGCTCACATGTTCAGTTTAATGACAAGGATCATTATCAAACTCAAAACTGATTGGTCTGCAGTGATGTTTGACAAGATTAAGGAAAGTCTGAAGAAGCCCAATCTGGGTAGGATTATGAGTTTGTACTTGGCTGGAAGTATTCCAGAAGTGATGAACCAAGCTGCAGGTTCTAAGATAAACCATATGAGGAGAATGGATGTTAGGATTATCTCAAGATGGGATAGAGTGTTAACCAAGGACATGCCTACTCCAGAAAAGGAAGTTCCTCAATAGAAGAAGAAGAAAGCCATTGTGGCTCAAGAATCCTCAAGTAGCTCAGGGGAGCAAGTAGTTTTCAGTTCTAATGAGGATGAAGCTGATAAGGAAGCAGCTGATGTTACTGGAAGGTCACCAGTAAGGCCTGAAGATGCCCAGAGGCAGGGGGAGCTACCATCTGCTACCCCTATTCACCTGGATCCACTCCAGGGGGAGCCTCAACATGTGGATGAGCCAACTCACTTAGACAGTGAAAGGGCAACCCAAACAATTCTTGAGGTAATCAATGAAGTTAATAAATCAATTTTTTATATTGAGGATGAAGTCTTGAATGAATCATTAATTGATGTTGATCAGCAAACTCAGATACATAGTCAACCACAAGATGTTGTCAAGGAAGACACATCAGTTGCAGATCATGCTCCTGAGATAAGAGATTCTCCAGTCCCTACTCAACAGGAGTTTACTCTAGAAGAGCTGTTCCCTGATCTATTACATACTGATTTTGAGGGAGAGAAAGCAGCTTTTGAGAGTATCTAGTGTCCGAGACAATCAAGATTTGGAAGGAGGTCCTCGAATTCTTTAATGCAGCTACCCTTGATGAAACAGGTCTTAAGATTAAATCCAAAGTCTATGGAGTTAAGGTGAAAGTCATCCAGAAAAGTCTAAGAAAAGTTCTACATCTACATAGAACTAAGGAAGAGGAAGATGTACCTGTATCAAAGATAAGGGAGGCACTGTAATGGTGTGGATTAGATTCAAGCATGAAGATTGGATCAGTTTTTAATAGGAAAGGCATGAACATGCAAGGCAAGTTCTTGTCTGAAATAGTAGGAAAAGTGATTCTGAGCAATCCAGGTGGGCATGATAGAATATCAGCTCACATGTTCAGTTTAATGACAAGGATCATTATCAAACTCAAAACTGATTGGTCAGCAGTGATGTTTGACAAGATTAAGGAAAGTCTGAAGAAACCCAATCTGGGTAGGATTATGAGTTTGTACTTGGCTGGAAGTATTCTAGAAGTGATGAACTAAACTGCAGGTTCTAAGATAAACCATATGAGGAGAATAGATGTTAGGATTATCTCAAGGTGGGATAGGGTGTTAACCAAGGACATGCCTACTCCAGAAAAGGAAGTTCCTCAATAGAAGAAGAAGAAGAAAGCCATTGTGGCTCAAGAATCCTCAAGTAGCTCAGGGGAGCAAGTAGTTTTCAGTTCTAATGAGGATGAAGCTGATAAGGAAGCAGCTGATGTTACTGGAAGGTCACCAGTAAGGCTTAAAGATGACCAGAGGCAGGGGGAGCTACCATCTGCTAGCCCTATTCACCTGGATCCACTCCAGGGGGAGCCTCAACATGTGGATGAGCCAACTCACTTAGACAGTGAAAGGGCAACCTAAACAATTCTTGAGGTAATCAATGAAGTTAATAAATCAATTTTTTATATTGAGGATGAAGTCTTGACTGAATCATTAATTGATGTTGATCAGCAAACTCAGATACATAGTCAACCACAAGATGTTGTCATGGAAGACACATCAGTTGCAGATCATGCTCCTGAGATAAGAGATTCTCCAGTCCCTACTCAACATGAGTTTACTCTAGAAGAGCTGTTCCCTGATCTATTACATACTGATTTTGAGGGAGAGAAAGCAGCTTTTGAGGGGGAGTCAGCTAACCTTGAGGGGGAAAATGTCAGTTCACAGGAGACTGCTAGAAATGACACTGAGGAGTAAAGGACACAGGAGGAGCTACCAAGGACTGAGAAGGAATTGCCTCCTAGTCCTAAGGAAAGGGTAGATATTGTCAGTACTTCTGCTTCTGAGGATGAAGAAACTGCTAGAGCCAAGAAAAGAAAGCTCATGGTCTTCAAGAGAAGAAGCCAGAGTTATAAGAAAGCATTGCAAACTGTGGCTCCACAACAAGCTCCAACTGCTGATTATAGTTCATTGTTGGTGGCTTTGCAGATCAAGATGGATGAGCAAAGGAAGGCTCTAGAAAAATATATGGATGAATGACATAAATCCCTTCAATTTGATCTGGCTCAAGACATCAAATCTATAAGATTTGAAGTTAATCTAACTAAGAAAGAAATGACTGATTGTTTCCACAAAAGAGGCAATGCAGTGGTATATCTGGCTACTCATCAAGAGAAGATAAAGACACAGGTTGATGATATGCCAGTGAAACAAGGATATGTTCTTAAGAATCAGATTAGAATGAATGATAATCTAACTGAATCACATAATGTGATAGTAACTGAAATGCCGAATATTGCAGCTGCTCAGACTGCAACAAGGACTGTTGTCAAGGCTGAGTTTGACAAACAATTACAAGAACACCTAACTGCTGTTAAAACTGCAATTGAAGATTCTCAAAAGGCTATTACTGAAAAGCTCCAAAAGGTAAAACCTTTTTATAAAGATGGTGTTAACTATCTGAATGCTCAGATCAGATTTCAGAAGGATGATCTTAGGGATCATATAGAAAGAGAAGTCATAAAGGGGGAGAGGGTATTAGTCAAAGCAGGTTCTGACCATGCTAAATGGATTTCAAACAGCATTAGAGCCACCCTTGGATATCCACCTTTATGTGATGATGATAATGTTGCTGAATCTGGTATAAATCCTGCTATTTTTGGAGGTGAGCAAGATGAAGTTGCACAAGTAATGTACCCTCCAGCAGATTTTGACATGATACATCATGAGATACAATCTATGTATAGTCCTCTAGAAGGTGCTCAAAATGTGATCATTGAGAAAGTAGTACAGCCTGTGCTAGAGGCAGTATTAAAAGAGCAAGAAGCTCAATTATCTAAGAAGAGGTTCAGAGAACAGGCTGAGTTAAGGCCAGATTTTGAGCAGTGAAGCCCAACTTCCAGAAATATTATACTGACTGCTTGGAAGGCTGCAAAGGATAATATCCTAGAAAGGGGCAAATGATATTCTGAGTGTTGAAGTTGGTGACCGGGCGGTCTGGCGGTCTGTCTTGGCGGGTTGAAGACCGCGCGGTCTGGCGGTTTGTCTCAGCCGGCTTGGAGACTGGGCGGTCTGGCGGTCTACCCTGGCAATCTCTCTTTCTCTCTGGTGGTAGCCGTGCGGTTAGCCCTTCTGTCTAACCGCGCGGCTTGTGCGGTTTGTTTTGTATAGTCCGCTTAGTCCTGTAAATTTTTAGTCTCACATCTCTTATTTGTATTCTCTCATCTCTCCTCCATTCTATATAAGTGAGGGCATACCTTTGTAATGGATACCTTTTTCGGATAATAAAGTTTCAGTTAAAACCATTTCGGTTTGTTTTCTGTTCGGTTTCTAACATGGTATCAGAGCACACGGTCTTTTCCTCCTGATTGTGTGCGCTCTCTGATTCTCATGGATTTTTTTATGCTTACGCGACCTGTCTTCGCGGCTTGCCATCTCTTCTGTCCGCTGCCCTGTTCGCGCGGCTTGTTACTTCTTGGTTCTCTTCTCCTGCTACTATTCGTCGCCGCGACCTGTTGGTTGTCGTCGCGCCCCTGGTTCCTTCTTGCCTCTCCGGCTTCCTAGTCGTTGCGGCCTGTTTCTGTTCGCTATTCTTTTTTTGCGACCTGTTTTCGCGATCTCCTCTATTCGTCGCGCCTGTTGTTATTACTGCTACAACTTCTGTGTCTGTTGCTACTGCTACTGCTTCAACTTCAATTACTACAAGTGCTGTATCTGCTGCTCCAACCTCTGCTGTTTCATCTGCTTCAACTCAACTACAGAAAGACTTGATGAAAAAGATTGATGCTCTTTATGATAAACAAAGTTCTGAAAGTGATAAATTCAAGACAGATTCTGATGACTCCTCTGCCACTATTGCCAGAAAGAGAAAGGCAAGGAGCAAAGCCATGAAAAGAGTACCTCCAGCCAAAGTCAAGGACAATAATGACATTCCATATTACATTCTTCATGACTGCCCCATAACTGAGCACTGGATGCAGTATTCAAAGAACCAACTAAAAGCCATGAAGAAAAAGAGGAAGTATGAAAAGGGATCTTCCCAGTTTCACCATTCTCATCCTCCTCCACCACCTCCTCCTGATGCAGGTGCAGGTGGAAGATCAGTTGCTCAACCTCATGCTAATAGTCAAACCCCCTATCAGCCTCATGCCAAATCTTATCATAGGGGAAGCTAGTCTAGAGGTTCTCAATATAGAAGAGGAAACTATAGAGGAAATCAAAGGGAAGTCCAGGTTTATTCAAAAGGTTACTCCAGGCAACATCCTTACTCCAGGGAAGGACAAATCTCATCAGATACAACCTCAGGTCCTTTTCCCTATAAGCTAAAGGAAGTGGTTTCATCCAGAGCTTCTAAGGATAATCCATCCAATAGATATGAGCCACCAGTGCCATTTGAAGATCCTGAAAACAATCTAACTGCTTGGACTGCCAGGATGAAAGAGCTTGCTGCACTGGATCAAATTAAGAAAGCTAAAGAGCAAGGCAGAGACTCCTCCAACATCACTACATTGTCTGAACAGAGAAAGAAAGAATTTGAAAGATATGCTTCAAGCAAATTCTTTGATTCTGATAGATATATGGAGCTGCATCCTGAAGCTGTAGTTCCAAGGCCCAAACAACAAACCTCTTTAGGTGCAGCAGATGACACAAGATCAAAGAAGGAAGCTCTTAACCCCAATAGAGAAATCAAACTTATAAAGAGCAAGGAGAAGAAATAACTATGTAAGGTGACAATCATTTTGACTTCTGATTTCTGTCTGGGATGATATATATCTGTGATTCTGCAATGTCCTGCTTATTGCTTTTCTGTTTTGTTGATTTGTATATTGTTGTTATTATTTAATTATTTTTCCAAGTTCTGTAAATAGTAATCCTAACCCAAATGGGGGGAGATTGTTGGAACACCCTATTACTAATTTGGGTCAGGATCACTATGTCTCTAGGAAACCTGTTTTTGACCTCCTGTATAGATCTAAAGGTCAATTAGAATTGAGTCTAAGGGTTAGTACTTAGGTTTGGAAGCTGCCCTCAAGACCAAGGATTTTCAGCTTGAGACTAAGTCATATCGTCGAGCTCAGTACGACGAATCGTCGAACTCCAATCGACGATCGTCTAGCTCAACTTCGACGAATCATCGAACTCCATTCGACGATCGCTGAGCTCAACTTCAACAAATCGTCGAACTCCATTCGACGATCTGCGAGCTCAGTTCGACGATTTTGACTCAGTTTTGGTTCTCTATCTCTGAGCTCAGTTCGACGATCTTTGAGCTCAGATCGACGATTTTTTTTGTTGCTGTCTAAGTCCAAATCGCTGAGCTCAGTTCGACGATAGCAGAGCTCAGTTCGACGTTTTTCTGAAGACTTCAAGGATTTTTCAAGATTCAAATTCAGAACAGTTAAGGAGTTATTCAGCAATTAATTCAGAAAATTTTTTAGCCGTTTTCATTTATTCTGGACCAAGTTTCAAGGGATTTTCAAGGAATATTTCTTTGGACTTTCCTCCAGAAGACATTTGCAATTAAGAATGCAATTAATGACAGGCCAACGACTATTCTTGACAGAGGATGACTTTCTATTCAGAACTAGAGAATAAAATACAAGATTTTTGAATCTCTCTATCACTTAGAACACAGACAAGAAGAGACAATACAGACAAGAAGAACAAGAATTAAATATTCTCTGTCTCAAAGAATTCTCTCAAGAACACACATCCAAGGAGATCAAACCTTCTGAAATCTTCTGATCTCTTGTGATTCAAGTGTTCAAGGCCAACATCTTTCAAATACTCCAGACACCTAACATTTCAACTGTTGCTGAAATCATCATTTGCTGGAGATCAACTTCTGAAGGCCTATCACCCTACAGCAAAGCTTCATTTCCTGAACATCTCAAGAACTCAGGGGGAGCTTTGACATCATCAAATCCACATAGTCTTCTCAGTTGCTTTGAGAAAGAGAAGACTTCCATAACTCTCTCATCCCCATCTCTGTAAAGGGTTTTTCAAACTCCCTTCAAAAGTTTGAGCTTGGTTTTTGAGCACCTTGTCAAAAGCTCATTGGTGGCAAGACACCTGATCAAAAAATCTGATTTGGTTTTTGAGCACCTTATCAAAAGCTCATTGGTGCCCAGGACACCTGATCAACTCATCCATTAGTGGATTCCTACCTAGGGTGGTAGCAGAGTGGATGTATCCAAGTTTAGGGGAACCACTATAGCTCCTTGTGTCTTCTGGCTTGCTTGTCTTTATCTTTTATTTCTGGCTGTGATTGTTTTGTGATTAGTTTAGATCTGTGATTAATATCTTTTGTAGGTTACCTTGTGATTAGATTTAATAATTGCTTCCCTGTTCACTCAGATTACAACAACTATTGTAAAAAGTTTTTAAGCACCATACTCTATTCACCCCCCTCTAGAGTATATCAGATCTAGCTGCACTTTCACATTGTGTATCACACGTTCACCTCAATGATTCACACTAAGTTCGGGCATCACATTAATATCATTCGTTCTGATTGTGCTCAGGATTTTCTCTTCTCTACCATGCGCGACCTCACCCAATCTCATGGTACCCTCCATCAACAGTCATGTCCGCACACCCACGAACAAAATGGGGTCACCGAATGGAAACATCGTCACATCATCGAAACTGTTCGTCCCCTTCTCATCTACGCCTCTGCTCCTCATTCTCTTTGGGCTGAAGCTGTCCTCACCATTGTTCACCTTATCAAAATCACTCCCTCCCCGGCCATCTTTGAAGTCACTCCTTATGAACGACTGTACTCCCGCCCACCAACCTACGCACCTCTCCGTACGTTTGGGTGCACCTGTTTTGTTCTCCTTCCTGGTCCTGAGCACAACAAGCTCTCTACTTGCTCAGCTCGTTGTGTTCACTTGTGCCTCAATTCCCACCACAAAGGATATCATTGCTGTGACCCAGTGACTCGCCGCATCCGCATCTCTTGCCATGTATCGTTCATTGAACATGAGATGTTCTTTTATTCCTCCACGCCACACCAAACAACACTTCCTACACCAACCACTGCCGCTCCACCACTCACCCTTCTGCTTCTTCCTCCTATACCCACTCGTCGCAGAACTCACATTGCTTCTCCTACCCCATTACCAGTTAGCCCTCCGGATGAGGATTCTCCTTCCACAATAGCTCCATCTCCCACTCCTGCTCCTTTTGATACAGCTCTTACTGACACTTCGTCCTCCCCTCCGTACGTGGATTCTGGTCCTCCTCGGCATAATCCTGCTCGCCCGCGACACCTGTCTGCTCACTACGCCCACAACCCTAACAGGTATAACCCATCTGCTCTCACCACGGCTATCTCCAATTCCCCCGCTTTTCAGGCCTCCCTCACCGCTCTCCACTCCCACCGGGAGCCACAGTCATACCTTGAGACAGTTGCACACCTCGAATGACATCAAGCCATGACAGTGGAACTACAAGCGTTCCAAAGAACTCATAACCGGGACCTCATCCCCCATCCCCTGACATCACTCCTGTCAGGTGCAAATGGCTATTCAAGATTAATACCCATCCGGACGGGTTTATTGAGCGACACAAAGCCCTCTTAGTTGCCCGTGGGTTCTTGTAGGAGCATGGAATCGACTACGATGAGACTTTTTCACAAGTTGCCCGGATGACAACCATGTGCACCTTACTTGCAGTTGTTGCTGCCTGAGATTAGCCTTTACATCAGATGGACGTCACCAATGTATTTCTTCATGTGATCTTGTAGAGGTGGTATACATGGCTCCTCCACCTGGTCTATCCGTTCCCAACGACCACATATGTCATCTCCGTCGGGCCCTTTATGGTCTCAAACAGACCCCACAATTATGGATTGAGCGTTTTCGCACGACTGTTCTCAAGGCCGGGTTCATTGAGAGACAAACTGATCATTCCTTGTTCACTCGCACCTCTGCTCAGGGATGTTCCATCCTCCTTCTCTATATGGATGACATGATTATCACTGGCGATGACCATGCCACCATTGCCTCTCTTCAACAGCACCTCCGCACTCAGTTCGAAATGAAGGACATGGGCCCCCTACGCTATTTCCTTGGGTTGGAGATCTCTCGATCCAAACGTGACATACTAGTCTCTCAACAGAAGTACATTTTTGACATGTTCTCTATTGCAGCTCTCACTGACACCCGGACAGTTGCTACTCCAATCGAGCTCAATCTGAAACTCCTCCCCACTGACGGCGAACCTTTTCCAGATGTCTCCTACTATAGGCGCCTGGTCGGAATGCTTGTCTATCTTACTACGACTAGGCCTGACATTGCCTATGTTGTTAGCTTTGTCAGTCAGTTTGTCCAAGCTCCTCCTTTAGTTCAGTAAGCTGCGGCCCTCCGGATTCTCCACTATCTCCGCACCTCTGTCACTTGGTCATAGTTTCTCTTTGCCACTTCTCCACTCATCCTCCAAGCATTCTCAGATGCTGACTGGGCGGGGGATGTTGCAACTCGCCGCTCAACTACCGGTTTCTATATCTTCCTGGGTGACTCTCTTATATCCTGGCGTAGCAAGAAATAAGACTCCATTGCGCGCTCCAGTACTGAGGTCGAGTATCGTTTCATGACTTCCACAACTACTGAGATCGTTTGGCTTCGTCGTCTACTATGTGATCTTGGTGTGTCGATATCCGGACCCACACCCTTATTCTGTTGTTGGGTACATTGGAAAATGTATACCAGATTTGAAGAAGCCTCACCCTACTCAACGATATACATCAAGGTGTATTTGATGTGCAGGTTAAGTATTTGCAGGAAATGCGGAAAAGTTTCTAAGTACATGTGTCGACACCTAGAGATGCAGTGTCGACACTTATGAAGACTTGTGTCGACACCTAGAGAAGCTGTGTCGACACTTGGAGTATTTGTGTCGACACCAGGAAAGGCAGAGTCGACACCAGAAGAAAAGTGTCGACACATACAGGCAGTGTCGACACACTATGAAGAATACTCAACATATATCATGTCGACACTTAGAGGAAGTGTCGACACCCAGAGAAGCTTAGTCGACATCCAATGTGTCGACACCAGGAAGCTGTGTCAACACACGGAAGGCATTGTCGACATCAATTGTGTCGACACAAAAGAGATGCGTCGACACTCAGCTAGTATCAACAACAGAAGAAGTTGTGTCGACACAAAGGAGATGTGTCGACACTCAGCTAGTATCAACAACAAAAGAAGTTGTGTCGACACAAAGGAGATGTGTCGACACACAGCAGAATTCAACTAAGTTTTAAAGAATAAGTACTTGTGTCGACACACTCAATCAGTGTCGACACATTCAACAGAAGCAGTGTCGAGAAACTATTACAACAACAAAAGGAGTTGTGTCGACACCACCAAGGCAAGTGTCGACACTTAGTTCACTTGTGTCGACACTTGGTCTATATGTGTCGACACATAATGAAGATCAGTCTCGACACATTCAGACAGAGACAGTATTTTCAAGAAGTGACTGGATGACTTGACAGCTGTCATTTTAGCCGGTCAACTACAACTGTCAGAGCTGTCAGAAGTTCGTTATAAACCGGATCAGCCGGTTACCTTGGAGGAAGACTATATAAAGGCCTTTCTCCTTCAACAGTAGAGAAGGAATAGCAATCAGTCAATAAAAAGAATCAATCAGAAGATTAAGAAGAAAATACAGATCTAGAAAACTGTAAATCAGTATTTTGAAGAAATTTCAGATTTACTTGGAGAGAGAGAACTCCAGTATCTGAAAATAATAAAGAGACTTGTTAATCAAATCTCTTAAGAAGCAGGTTCTGAACCAGACTGCAAAGTAGGATCCAGATTTAATTCTCCATCCTAAGAAGGAAGTTGCCAGCCGGTCTACTTCAAGAAGATCATCTTTACTGAGTTCAGACTCAAGAAGCCTTGAAGAAAACAAAGACAAAGTTGATCTCAGGAATCAGTGCTATCAAGAACTGATCAAGAAGATTGCCCTCTTCATTCTCTCAAAAACTGAGTGGTGATCTAAAACTTTTTTATTATCTTTTTGTAGGATCCTAAGGGATCTGAGTTGTAAGCCTAAATTTATAAAGGCTGAGGTAGGGCTTTTGAGCCTGAGTGTAGGAGAATCAATTCTCTGAGTGTACGCCTTGTTGAAGGCTGAGGTAGGGTTGTTTAGCCTGAGTGTAGGTCTTGTTGAAGACTGAGTGGTAGGGCTTTGTGCCTGAGTTATAGGAGTGGGGTCACTCTGAGTTGTAGGAACCTGTTTGGGGTTCTGAACTGTAGGATCTGAGGATCTGAGAAGAAGTGCAGAAGTTAGGCCGAATCTAGTACACTACTAGATACGAGAAGGAGGAAAGTGGATGTACCCAGACCTTGGGAAACCACTATAAACACTGTGTGCACTCTGTGAATGTTTGTTTCTATGGTTGCTGTGTTATGATAACTGTATAATTTGTATTTGCTGCTTAAAGTACAAAAAAGTTTGTCTGCCTTAAAGTAAAAAGAAAAAGTACACCTATTCACCCCCCTCTAGGTGGTTAGGCATTATTTCTTTCAAGTGGTATCAAAGCGAGGTTGCTCAAAACAGGGACTTAATAGTCTGAGTAAGATCCTGTAGGCAGATTCAGAACAAACAAGAATCAAGAACATGGGTTCTAGTGAGAATCACAGAGAGCTGGGGTCCATGAAATTGCCAATATGTAGAAAAGAGATATTTGACATATGAAAAGAGATGGTTATACTCTTTATGGAAGCTTCTGACCCAAGGATATATATTACAGTTAAAGAAGGCCCATATGTGCCAATGAAGATATCCATTCTGGATGCAAATCAGAAAAATCCCAAGGACTTCTCTGAAATGACTAAAGATGAAATCATTCTGGCCACTATGGACAAGAGAGCCCAAAATATAATTGTTAGTGCCATTGATGATGCAACATTTCAGAACTTAATTCATTATAAAACCTCTAAAGAAATGTGGGATACATTAATAGTTTATATGGAGGGATCAGAGGGAGTAAGACAAGATAGGAAGTCCTTGTTAAATCAGGAATATGAAAGCTTCAGACAAGGAAAGTTTGATAGCATTACAGAATGTTACAAGAAGTTCTATAGGATTGTTAATGAGTTGATGTCCTATGGAAGAGACTTCAGCAACTATGAGCTGAATGGCAAGTTCTTAAGATCCCTGACTAAGGACTGGGATACCAAGATTTGTGCCATTAGGGAAGTGGCCAAACTAGCTGATATACATCCTCCAACTTTGTTTGGAAAACTGCTATCTTATGAGATACAGTTAATGACTAGAAAGGAGGAAGAGAAGACTACTAGAGTGGAGCACAAAGAAAGATCTGTGGCCTTCAATACTGAAGCCACTAAGAAGTATAGAAGCAAGTCTCCATCTCCACCTCAAATAATTGCTGAGGCTGTAACAGATAATTCAGATAGCAAGAATTCAGATAGCAGTGAAAGTGATGAAGACTTTGCTGCTTTTACTAGGCATTTTCAAAAATTTCTGAATAAGAAGCAGTGGAGGTCTAAGCCTTCCACTTCTTAGCCAAAAGATGACTACTATCAGAAGAGAAAGTCATCCAGGAATGACAGAAGAAGGTCCAAGCCAAGCAAAGCTACATCCTCAAAGATTGTGTGCTATTGCTGCAATAGACAGGGACATGTAGTGGCCAACTGTCCTGAAAAGAGGAAGGAGTCAGCTGACAAAAAGAAGACACAGTTTAAGAGCAAAAAGGAAAAGTCCTTTATTGCTAAGAAAGACAAGAGTCTGATAGACCAGTCATATTCAGAAACAGAATCAGAAGCTGAAGCCTACATTGGATTATTTGCTGAAGAGGAAGAAGATGAGTTCATGCAGCTAATGAACTCAATTTATGAGCATGAGGACCATCAGTGTAAGGGACTGATGGCTTTATCTGAAGGTGACAAGAACCAGGATCAGCCTGGACCAAGTAAGGTATAAAGTTGTTCTTCTAGTTCAATTTATAGTACTGAGTCAGAATCAGATACATCTGCATCAAGTGATGTGGGTGGGTATGAATCTAAAGGAGATATTCATTAGTTAATTGATGAATATAGGGACTTGTTGCAGGCCTTGAAGAAAAGCAAAACCATGGACAAAACTCAGGCAAAGGAGATTACTAGTCTTAAATTAGCTGATATTGATTCAGACAAGTTGTTAGATCAGAAACAGAATGAGATTGCCAGATTGAAAAACATATCTGTTATTCAAATGGGCACAATCACATTCAAGAATGATCAGATTAGAAATCTGGAGGTTAGTCGTCAGAAAGAGAGAGAGATAGTTGCAAGTTTTTCTAAACCTAAATCTATCCTACCCTTGATAGATGAGTTTGTACCTCAAAAGGGTAAGGCTGGATTAGGGATTAAAAAATCTACCTGGACTGCTAGGTCCAAATCTAAAGGTAAAGCCCCAGCACAAAACAAAAAGCCTGCTGTAGATAATTCAGCCAGAGTAGTAGCTAAACAAAGGTACAACAAATATGAGTGTTGGTGTTGTGGCAAGATAAGCCACTTTGCCTTAGATTGTTGGCACAATTCAAGTGTCAAAGAGAGTAGCAAACTGCCTGCTAGAAGTGCTACAAGTAGTTTTGTTAAAGGTCAGACTAACCTGCACCAAGGACCTAAGAGTTATTTGGGTTCTAAGGTTAAGTAATTTGTTTTGCAGGTGAGTCCAAGTGGCCATGCCCCTATATGGTACTTGGACAGTAGATGTTCCAGGTACATGACTGGAACTAGGGGGTTGCTGAAGGATTACACACCTATCAAGGATGGCCCTAAAGTTACCTTTGGTGGTTCAGAAAAAGGAATCATCAAAGGCTTTGGTAACATTTTTAGTAACCAAATTACTATTACTCAAGTGGCCTATGTGAAGGGTTTGAAATATAACGTCATTAGCATAAGTCAGCTGAGTGATTTAGGATATGACATCTCATTTGTCAAAAATGGTTGTCATATCAAAAGGTCAAGTGATCAAAAGATCATTTTGACAGGATATAGGAAGAGAAATGTCTATTGTCTTGACTTTGTGTGTGAGAACAATGTTTCTCCTATTTGTCTTGTAGCTGATGAGAGAGTCTCACATTGTGTTAAATGGCACAAGAGGCTGACTCATCTTAACTATAAGACAATTGACCAACTCTTTAGCAAAGAGTTAGTGAGGAATGGTACTCAAGTTAAGTGTATAAAGGATGAGATATGCTCAGCTTGTTAAAAAGGCAAGCAGACCAAATGCACCTTTCATAGCCTTGAGAACAAGGATTCTGTGAGGTGTCTATACCTCTTGCATATGGATCTTTTTGGTCCTATGCCAGTTCACAGTCTAGGTAGGAAGGTCTACACATTTGTGGTAGTAGATGACTATTCAAGATATTCCTGGGTGTTCTTCCTAAGACAAAAATCTGAAATCCCAAGTATCTTATATAGTTTTGTTAAACAAATTCAGAATGACTTGGACAGTACAGTGGTCAAAATCAGAAGTGACCATGGTACTGAATTTCAGTCTGAAAGTATGACAAAACTGTGTGAAGAGTTTGGGATTTTTCAGGAATTTTCCTCACCAAGAACACCTCACTAAAATGGTATTGCTGAAAGGAAGAATAGAACATTGATAGAGGCTGGTAGAACCCTATTGAGTGACACTTCTCTCCCAGAATATTTCTGGGCTGAGGCAGTAAACACTGCATGTCATATGATCAATAGGGCTACTATCACCAAGTGCCACAACAAGACTCCCTATGAGATTGTGAAGGGCAAAAAACCAAATTTATCCTATTTCAGGATCTTTGGTTGCAAGTGCTATATACTTAACAATGACAAGTCTTATCTAACCAAGTTTGCTGCCAAATCCCAAGAGGGGATATTTGTTGGGTACAACAACAATAGTAAGACTTATAGGGTCTACAACTTGATTACTCAAGTTGTAGAAGAGTCAGTACATGTAGTTTTTGATGAAGCAAGGCTCATTAATAGTGAATTGCCAAGTAGTGTTTGCAGCTCTACAGGTGTAACTAAGAAGATGGACAAGCTTACCATTACAGAAGGTTCTACTGCAACTCACCAAGTGGAAGATGGTGGCTGCTGTCCAGGGGGAGTATAAGACTCTCTAGATGCAGAAGAGGACCAAGAGGTGCAGCTAAATGAAGAGGTTGGAGGTGTATAACCTGAAGACAGATTACCTCCAGTAAATAGACACTTAAAGGATCATCCAGCCAATTAAATAATTGGTGATCCCAGACAAGGAGTGCAAACAAGAAGCAGGAATCTGAGTACAGTTCTTTACTCCAGTTTCCTATCACAAGTAGAGCCAAAGAAATTTGAAGAAGCAGTTCTAGACCCTCATTGGATTGAGGTCATGCAAGAGGAGCTGAATCAGTTCAAGAGGTGCAAGGTCTGGAAGCTTGTTCCTAAACCCAAAGACCACAATATCATTGAAACAAAGTGGATCTTTAGGAATAAATTGGATGAGAATGGAATCATCATAAAGAATAAAGCTAGACTTGTTGCAAAAGGATATAGGCAGGAAGAATGTATTGATTTTGATCAAACCTTTGCTCCAGTAGCAAGACTGGAGGCAATCAGTATGTTCATTGCCTATGCAACATATCAAGGGTTTAAGGTATTCCAAATGGATGTTAAGTCAGCTTTCCTAAATGGAGATCTAAAGGAAGAAGTCTATGTAGAGCAGCCCTCAGGTTTTGTTGATCCTCTTAAACCTGATTATGTTTATAGACTTAGGAAAGCATTGTATGGGTTAAAACAAGCCCCAAGGGCTTGGTATGAAACCATGTCTAGTTTCCTCATTGAGAACAAATTCTCAAGGGGGAAAATAGACAAGACTCTATTCCTTAGGGAATCTAAAGGCAAGATTATCCTAGTCCAAATATATGTAGATGACATAATATTTGAGTCTACAGAAAGTAATCTTTGCAGGAAGTTTGCAAAACTTATGCAAGAAAAATTTGAAATGAGCAGTATGGGGGAACTTAAGTTCTTCTTGACGTACAATTGATGCTAAGGAGGAATCAATTGTACGTCAAGTTCTCAAAGCGCGAGTTTTGGTTGTCCTCAGTGGCATTCCTCAGTCATGTAGTGGATCCGGCAAAGATTGTTGCGATACGGGAGTGGACTGAGCTTTCTACTATAGCGGAAGTCCGGAGCTTTATAGGGCTTGCAAAGATGATGCAGGGAAACCTGTAGATGAAACTTTGTATAGAGGGATAGTTGGCTCCCTACTATATTTAACTGCTAGTAGACCAGATATCATGTATGCTACATGTGTCTGTGCTAGGTACCAAGCATGCCCTAAAGAATCTCATCTGACTGCAGTCAAAAGGATTTTGAGATATCTTAAGGGCACACCTTATCTAGGCCTTTGGTACCCTAGGAATGGATATTTTGTACTGACAGGTTATTCAGATGCAGATTTTGCAGGCTGCAAGGGAGATAGGAAGAGTACTACAGGAACCTGTCAATTTCTAGTGGAAGACTGGTGTCTTGGAGCAGTAAGAAGCAGACCAGTGTGGTCATCTCCACAGCTGAGTCAGAATATGTTGCTGCAGGAAGTAGCTATGCACAACTTTTGTGGATACAACATCAGCTAGAAGACTACGGTATTCAAGTAAGTAGAACACCTTTGTTTTGTGATTCTACAAGTGCTATTTCTATTGCAAATAATCCTGTCTCACATAGTAGGACTAAGCACATAGAAATTAAATACCATTTTCTTTGAGAACATGTAAAAAAGAGGACATTTCCCTAGAATATGTTAACACAGATAATCAGATTGTTGATATGTTTACTAAGCCCCTAGATGAAACCAAATTCAATAATTTTAAAATTGAATTAGGTATGTTGAACTTAGAATAGGTTCATAAAATTGGCTAAGTAAAATAGTGTCGACACAAGGAGTTGTCTGTGTCGACACATAGAAGTGGTGTCGACATTCTAGAGAAATGATGTCGACATATCTAGGAAGTCTGTGTCGACACTTCAGCAAAATGGTGTCGACACATACAGAGTAGGTGTCGACACATCCAGGGTGGTGTCGACACTTAGATTTAACACTAATTTCGTCGAGTAGAGTTTCGACTAATCGTCGAGCTGAGATGTATAAGTGTCGACACATATATTCTGTCGACTATATTTGTGTCGGCATATAGTTGTCGAGACATTAGAAGTAAGTTTTGACACTTTTCAACAGTGTCGACACATTTCAAGTATTTCGACGCGCCTTTTCACCTTCGATTTTAGAAAGGTATAAATAGGTCTTCCACATTGTTTGTCGACACGCTCACCATAGTTTCGAGACCAAACTTGTGTGTCGACATCTCTCTTCTCTAAAATTCAAAATTTCTCCAAACCTGTAAGAACCGAACAAAAAACAAACCGAAATGATTTTAACTGAAACTTTATTATCCGAAAAAGGTATCTATTACAAAGGTATGCCCTCCCTTATATAGAATGGAGGAGAGATGAGAGAATACAAATAAGAGATGTGAGACTAAAAATTTACAGGACTAAGCGGACTATACAAAACAAACCGCTCAAGCCGCGCGGTTAGACAGAAGGGCTAACCGCACGGCTACCACCAGAGAGAAAGAGAGATTGTCAGGGTAGACCGCTAGACCGCCTGCTCTCCAAGCCGGCTGAGACAAACGGCCAGACCGCGCGGTCTTCAACCCGCCAAGACAGACCGCTAGACCGCCCGGTCACCAACTTCAACACTCCCCCTCAAGCTGGAGCATATATATCGATCATGCACAGCTTGTCACAAACATGAAGAAACGAGGCGGAAACTCGCTTGGTGAAGATGTCAGCCAGCTCTTTATCAGAAGTGACAAAGGGAGTGCAAATTTGTTCCTTTAAGATCTCTTCACGAATGAAATGACAGTCGACCTCAATGTGCTTTGTTCTTTCATGGAAGACCGGATTTTTGGAGATGTATATGGCGGCCTTGTTATCACAGAACATAGGTAGAGGATGGTTGTAGACCTCTCCTAAATCTAGCATGAGAGCCCGCAACCATTTTAACTCACAAGTGGTCGACGCCATACTGCGATATTCAAATTCTGCACTGGACCTGGAGACAACATCCTTATGGCCTTACAACAAGAGAGAGTCAACAACTTCAATTGATACATAACACATCAATGTGCAAAGGCACCCCTAAGATACCTCGGTATGCAAGCCGTAAGTCTAAAGCATTAAACATACAATATCACAAAAGTAGAGCTAATGCAAAACTGGTAACACTTCATGAGGTCTTGGCCTTTTTGGCCGGCGAGCTAGCTCCTACTTGCAATCCTTACCCTGTAAAATTTGTTGTAACGTGGGACGGAAAAGGCTGACCTCAAACTGTGAAACTGTAACGCCTCGAAACTCAAAGGAGCAAAGGGGGACGTTTTGGGCCAGTTTGGATTCTGGAAGCAGGCACACGGCCTGGGACACGGGCGTGTCCCAAGGCGTGTCAAGCCGGTGTCGACACTCAGTCGGGAAGTCGACACTTTGGTCTCGACATTGTGTCGAGACTGGGAACACGGCCTGCGACACAGGCGTGTCACAGGGCGTGTCGACCCGTGCCGACACTTAACCGCGAAGTCTACACTCTGCATTCGACGAAGTGTCGAGACTGGGCACACGGCCTGCGACACGGGCTTATCGCAGGGCGTGTCGACCCGTGTCGACACTCGTCCCGGGAAGTCGACACTTTGGTCTCGACATTGTGTCGAGACAAGGCACACGGCCTAGGACACGGGCGTGTCCAAGGACGTATCAGTAGGTCGACGATCTTCGCTCGACGAAGTGTCGAGTGTCGAGACCGTGTACACGGCCTGGGGTCTAGGCGTGTTGAGGTGACACGGGTAAGGACACGGGCGTGTCCTAGAACCCGTGCAGTGCTCGGGTTGATTTTGGGGAAAAATGATAGGGGTACACGGCCGGCCACACGGCCGTGTCACATGGAACACGGGCGTGTCAGCTCGAACACGGGTGTGTTCGATACCCGTGTGAGGTTCCAGGCGATCCGATTTTGACGGAGAATGAGGCACACGGCCCTGGACACGGGCGTGTGCCAGGCCGTGTTCGGTCCAGATTGGGCATTTCAGTCCCGAATCAAAGCCGTTCGTTTCCTTATTTTGAGATCCAACGGATGGGGGTTGTTCCTGAAGGGATATACCCGGGATTGGACTTAGAAACCCTCACTTTTCTTAAGTGTTATCTTTCTAAAACCTTAGAGAGAGGAGAGCCAAGGAAGGAAGAAGGAGCTAGATCCGGCCATTGGAGGAGCTTCGGAGCTCCGAATCGCGAGCCGACTACGGATCCACGGAGGCAAAGCTAGTGCGGTGCTTTTCATCCGATTAATTTTCAATGGCGCCAAAGAGGAATGCTAGGGTAACGATCCTCATCTTGAGCATGAGTAACTCTCTTTCTTTGCATAGGAAGCCCGCTCTCGCGAGTTTGCGGAGAGTTGGAGGCGTTCCTTCGGGTAGATATGTGAAGTCCCCGTTGTGTAGAGTCCATAAGCGAGAACGGACATAGGCATGATGTGTGAAGCCTACCCTGACATGTTGGTCTGGATCGGTGATGTTGCATTGCATAATGCCGGAGAAGACTCCGTGCTATTGGTTGTTTTTCGGGTTTTCTACGCGGTAGATTGCAGCAGGGAGCCTTGGGGACTAACCCAAAGGTGCACCCGGAAAACTGGGCGGATACGAGATCTTGCCAACTTGGTGGCCTGAGAGCCAACTTGAACATAACCGGGTTATGTGAATTGTGATGGATATGGGACTCGGTGGAAGTTTGACCCGCGCATATGACTTAAATTGTCGTTGCGATGTGAGCACGGGTTAGATGGAACCGTACCCGTTCTATGTCGTTCGGTTAAAGAGACCTAAAGGCACGTGGTACTTGCCGTTGGTATAGATTAGGGTCTTTGGTGGTCAATGGCTTAAATTATCGTGACCCAGGCCAGGAAGACAATTTGCTCATAGGTTTGGTCGTCCAAGTGGCGGTGGTGAGTCCGGAATGTCTATGGCTTTAATTGACGTGACATCGACCGGTTCACCGAGAATGTGCCCTGAGAGCACGGGGCGTGTGGCCGTGAGAGCCAACGTCTGTGATGAAATGGCGAATTATATATTGCTCGCTTATGCTAATGAAATGCAGGGAAGGAGCATCGCCACCCCGAGTTGGGGGCGGGATCGTTATAATTTGGTCAGCATTGCTGACCGTTGCCTTGTTTTGCCACCGTGCAGTGGTATGTTGCTTGCAGGTGCAGCTGGACCAAGCGGTCAATAGCGGGCTAAAGCCCGAATGCGAAGCCGGCCCTTGAAGGCCTAATTTGAAGTGTTTACTGCTTTATTCATGTGTGACCGGCCTGCGTGCCGTGGTTTGTAAAACATGTAATTTGAAGTGAAACATTTTGTAAGGCATTAAGTCTCATTTTGGGTATTTTGTATAACATTCGTATTTTGTATTAGTGGACATTCATGCTCTAATGCTGGGTTCTTTATTGCAACTTTTATATAATGCTTCCGCTAGAATGCTCTGTGTAGGATGTTTGAGATTGGTTGGATGGTTTCCATAAGTAACCACCCGGTCTGTCTGTAGTATATGGCATCGGGCCCCGGCCGGACCTACTGTTATATGCTATGCGACGGATAGGGGGTGTTACAATTTGGTATCAGACTACTAGTTTTGGTCGGGCTTAAAGTGAATTCGTGGGCGAATTCTTTTAAGGGGTGGTGAGCACGTTGTGTGCGTCATCGTTATAACAGTAAAGAACCCATGAATGTCCACTTAGGAATGAAAATACATGTGTTTGAGGAACCTACGTGTTCCTATAATTGCTGTTTGCAATTTATTTAGTCGCTTAACGGTGTTTTATACCACTATAGGTGACCAGAAGTGGTGTTGGGCCGTCAGAACGCCGAGTTTCTGAGGCTAGTAGTGCACCGGATGTTGCTCCTGCAACACCTCTGTCGGCTGAGAATATTCGATTGGTGGCTGAAGTGGTGTTGGTCGTGATAAATACGCAGCCTGCAAGGCAAACGCAGTAGCCTGCTCCTGTGATGGAGCAAGAACCTCTTCAAGAGGCTGAGCCGAGGAGAGTGGAGCAAGTGGTTGTGGAACCGGTGGTGCCGAGGAGGGCAACTGAGAGGCAACTTAAGCATGTAATGAGCTTTAACCCTCCGTTATTCTCGGGGTTGGGAACCCCATCTCAGGCTGAAGACTGGCTCTACAGGGTGAAGAGAGTCATGACAGCGACGGAGACGGAGGAGTGGCAAATGACCACCATCGCTACGTTCCTTCTGGATGGGGAAGCGAGAATGTGGTGGGAAGGATTGGAGCTACACTTATTGAGAGGTAGGCAACTTGGTGATGTCTCGATGGAGGAGTTCTCGAGATTGTTCTTGGCTAGATACCTCCCTTCGACGCAAAAGATAGCGTTGGAAAATGAATTTCTGAAGTTGGTTCAGGGTGAGAAGAGCGTGGATGAATATCTCCACGAGTTCACTCGTTTGAGTCGATATGCTAGCTCCACCATCATGGATGAGGAGCGCAAGACAAATCGCTTCTATGAAGGCTTGAGAGATGAGTTGAGATTACTACTCTCGGGGCCGATGACGCAGGGTTTCTTAACCTTGGTCAACACTGCCCGGTCCTTGGAAAAGGACATGAAGAATGTACAAGCAAAGAAAAGCTTGGGTGAGAAGAAATCTGAATTTAAAGTGCCGACTACTTCAAAGTCCGGCTATCGGAGGTCTTTCAAGAAGCATAGGACTTCGGGTCCAGCTCCTTCTGGTGCTTCTGGGGCGTCTATGAGTCGAACCGTGGGCGCGTGTTTTACTTGTGGAAAGATGGGGCACTTTGCCCGTGACTGTTGGAGCGGACTTCCTAAGTCCGAGAGGAAGCCGAGAGCTACTTATGAGGAGAAGGGAAAGGCGGTGGAGTCTACTGCATCCCATTATGCTCCGGCCCAACCAAGGGTCTACAATCTTGGCCAACAGGAGGCCATCAAACAGGCTGATGTGGTGACAGGTACGGTTTAATTTATAGCAAGTCAATTTCTTTAAATACTTGTTATGCACATGTTACCTTACCACTGCTTGTTTAGGATTTGTATTGATTTGTGAAAATCCGGCACGAGCACTCTTCGATACGGGAGCTTCACACTCCTTCTTGTCTGAAGGATTTATATCGCGCATCGGAGTCCCTTCTTCGATGGCGAAGGATAAGTTGGATGTGTTGTTGCCCAATGGGTGTTCGATGCGAGCGGATAGGATCTGCGATGTTAAGATTCGTATTGGGGAGCAGGAGTTCGACATGCGGGCGTCTTTACTTCCGTTGGTGGAGTTCGACGTCATATTTGGCATGGACTGGCTCTCGGAGCAGCAGGCCCATATAGATTGCGGTAGCAAGGAAGTCAAGCTGGGAGCAAGTCGTGAGACGACTTTTATGGGCTTAAAGGGGTCGAGCAAGACGTTGATGTCTGCTCTTCAGGTGGTGAAGGCGGTTCGTGCCGGAGCAGAACTGTTCTTTACACTAGTGGAGGTTGCAAAGCCGAAGCCCGCGTTGGATTGTATTTCAGTCGTATCGGAATACCCTGATGTGTTCCCCGCAGATCTTCCTGGAGCCCCGCCTCAGCGGGAGATAGATTTTATGATCGAGCTAGTGCCAGGTGCAAAGCCTGTGTCACGATCTCCTTATCGGCTAGAGCCAAAGGAAATGGCGGAGCTGAAAGTTCAACTGCAAGAGTTGTTGGAGCAAGGGTATGTGCGCCCGAGTTCTTCGCCTTGGAGCACACCGGTCCTCTTTGTTAAGAAGAAGGACGGAAGCTTGAGGCTATGTATTGATTATCGGGAGCTCAACAAGCTGACGGAGAAGAACAAGTACCCGATCCCCCGGATTGATGATCTTTTTGATCAGTTAGTCAGGTCGACGGTGTACTCGAAGTTGGATCTCAAAGCTGGGTACTATCAGCTGCGAATAAGGGAGAGTGATATCCCGAAGACAACGTTTAGTACAAGATACGGGCATTATGAGTTTACAGTCATGTCGTTTCGGCTGACTAATGCGCCATCAGTGTTCATGGATTTGATGAACAGGACTTTCAGGGAGTACTTGGACCATTTCGTGATCGTCTTCATCGACGATATTTTGGTGTACTCGCAAAGTGAGGAAGATCACTTCAAGCATCTTCATTTGGTGTTGGAGACGCTAAGGAGAAATCAGTTGTATGCCAAGTTCTCGAAGTGCGAGTTTTGGCTATCCTCAGTGGCGTTCCTCGGGCATATAGTAAGTGGAGAGGGTATTGCCGTGGATCCGGCGAAGATTGTTGCGATACAGGAGTGGCCTGAGCTTGTTACGGTAGCGGAAGTCCGGAGTTTTCTGGGGCTTGTCGGCTATTATAGGCGCTTCGTAGAGAACTTCTCGCGGATAGCGTTACCTCTCACTACATTGACGAGGAAGGAGCATAAGTTCGTTTGGACGCCGGAGTGCGCGCGAGCTTTTGAGGAGTTGAAGTGTCGGTTGACCACGGCGCCTGTGCTGAGTTCGCCATGTGGGACCGAAGGCTATGAGATTTATAGCGATGCTTCGGGCAGCGGTTTGGGTTGCGTGCTACTGCAACACGGAAGTGTAATAGCTTATGGCTCGAGACAGCTAAAAGTGCATGAAAGGAACTATCCGGTCCATGACTTGGAGTTAGCGACCGTGATTTTTTCCTTGAAGCTGTGGAGACACTACTTGTACGGTGTGAAGATTGATATCTACACCGATCACAAGAATCTGAAGTATCTAATTGATCAGAAGGATCTGAATATGCGGCAGCGTAGATGGATGGAGTTCCTGGGGGACTATACATTCAAGATCCATTACGTGCCTGGTAGGGGGAATGCGGTTGCGGACGCGCTGAGTCATCGAGCCCCAGCTCAAGCCAATTGGCTATCGGTGCACGATAAGCGGTTAGTGCAAGAGTTGGAGGCATTGGAAATTGTTTGTGTGGACAGGCAATCGAGTGCTGAAGCAGTTCTGAATTGGACTGAAGTCCAATATGACCTGGCTGATCGTATTCGACAGGCTTTGGATATGGATGCTCATATGAAGCAGTTCATGGTAGAGGCTCTGGATGGGTCAAATTCCCAATTCGTCATGGAGGACGGGTTGCTTTGGAAAGACGGTCGTCTGTGCGTCCCAAGTGTGGGTCATTTGCGGGTGGAGTTGTTGTACGAGGCACACCATACCAAGTACTCGATTCACCCGGGGAGCACGAAGATGTACCGTGATGTGAAGAAACTATTTTGGTGGCCGAGTTTGAAAAAAGATGTGGCGCTCTACGTAGCGAAGTGCCAAACTTGCGCCTTGGTAAAGGCGGAGTGCCAAAAGCCGGGAGGATTTCTTAAGTCATTGCCTATTCCGGAGTGGAAATTCGACGACATCTCTATGGACTTTGTGCACGGTTTGCCAAGGTCGCAAAAGGGGAACGACGCCATTTGGGTGGTGGTTGATCGATTAATGAAGGTGTCGCATTTTATTCCGCATAGGAAGGATGATCCGGTGGAGAAGTTGGCAAAGCTTTATGTGGATAACATAGTACGGCTTCATGGTGTGCCCCGCAGCATCGTGAGTGACCGAGATGGGCGGTTCACGTCCAATGATTGGAGGCTGGTGCAGCAAATGTTGGGAACATAGCTGAAATTCAGCACAGCCTTCCATCCGCAAACGGATGGGCAGACCGAGAGGGTCAATAGAACTATGGAAGACATGCTCCGCATGTGTGTCTTGGATTTTGGAAAGCAATTGGAAGACCACATTTATTTGGTGGAGTTCGCATACAACAATAGCTACTTAGAGAGTATTCAGATGGTGCCTTTCGAGGCCCTATATGGTAGAAAATGTCGCACGTCGTTGTCTTGGTTAGAAACGGGTGAGTCAAAGTTGTATAATCGATCGGAAGTGGAGGGTGCTACTTCTTTGGTGCGAACCATTCGGGAGAGGTTGCTTATCGCTCAGGACCGGCAAGCGAAATACTATAATGCAAAGCATAGGAACGTGGAGTTCGCTGTGGGTGATTATGTGTACCTAAAGATCAAGCCGTTCAAGGGTGTCTCGCGGGTGCGGCGATTGAAAAAGCTAAGCCCGAGGTACCTTGGACCGTTTGAGGTTCTGGAGCGAGTTGGTGAAGCGGCCTCTCGGTTGAAGCTTTCAGTGGAGCTTAGTGGTTTACATGATGTATTCCACATTTCGGTGCTTCGGAAGGCGGTGCAAGAGCCTACGCAAGTGATCGCGGTTGATCAAGTGCCGGTGGATAGTGGGCTAACGACAAAGTTCAAGCCCGTGCGGATTGAGGACTCGGAGGTCAAGCGGCTACGCAATAAAGAGATCAGGATGGTCAAGGTCCGGTGGGACAATTACGGTCGTGGGGAGCTCTCTTGGGAGCGAGAGCAGACTATGCTTGACGAGTATCCGGAGTTGTTCCGCTCAGGTACAAATTTTGGTTTTGTACATGTCTTTCCTTTATATATAATTTCGTGGACGAAATTCTTTTAAGAGGGGGAGTGTTGTAACGCCCCGAAACTCAAAGGAGCAAAGGGGGACATTTTGGGCCAGTTTGGGTTCTGGCAGCAGGCACACGGCCTGGGACACGGGCGTGTCCCAGGGCGTGTCAAGCCGGTGTCGACACTCAATCGGGAAGTCGACACTTTGGTCTCGACATTGTGTCGAGACTGGGCACACGGCCTGCGACACGGGCGTGTCACAGGGCGTGTCGACCCGGGCCGACACTTAGCTGCGAAGTCGACACTCTGCATTCGACGAAGTGTCGAGACTGGGCACACGGCCTGCGACACGGGCGTGTTGCAGGGCGTGTCGACCCGTGTCGACACTCGTCCCGGGAAGTCGACACTTTGGTCTCGACATTGTGTCGAGACAAGGCACACGGCCTAGGACACGGGCGTGTCCAAGGCCATGTCAGTAGGTCGACGATCTTCACTCGACGAAGTGTCGAGTGTCGAGACCGTGTACACGGCCTGGGGTCCAGGCATGTTGAGGTGACACGGGTAAGGACACGGGCGTGTCCTAGAACCCGTGCAGTGCTCGGGTTGATTTTGGGGAAAAATGATAGGGGTACACGGCCGGCCACACGGCCGTGTCACATGGAACACGGGCGTGTCAACTCGAACACAGGCGTGTTCGATACCCATGTGAGGTTCCAAGCGAGCCGATTTTGACGGCGAATGAGGCACACGGCCCTGGACACGGGCGTGTGCCAGGCCGTGTTCGGTCCAGATTGGGCATTTCAGTCCCGAATCAAAGCCGTTCGTTTCCTTATTTTGAGATCCAACGGCTGGGGATTGTTCCTGAAGGGATATACCCGGGATTGGACATAGAAACCCTCACTTTTCTTAACTGTTATCTTTCTAAAACCTTAGAGAGAGAGGAGAGCCAAGGAAGGAAGAAGGAGCTAGATCCGGCCATTGGAGGAGCTTCGGAGCTCCGAATCGCGAGCCGACTCCGGATCCACGGAGGCAAAGCTAGTGCGGTGCTTTTCATCCGATTACTTTTCAATGGCGCCAAATAGGAACGCTAGGGTAACGATCCTCATCTTGAGCATGAGTAGCTCTCTTTTTTTGCATAGGAAGCCCGCTCTCGCGAGTTTGCGGAGAGTTGGAGGCGTTCCTTCGGGTAGATATGTGAAGTCCCCGTTGTTTAGAGTCCGTAAGCGAGAACGGACATAGGCATGATGTGTGAAGCCTACCCGGACATGTTGGTCTGGATCGGTGATGTTGCATTGCATAATGCCGGAGAAGACTCCGTGCTATTGGTTGTTTTTCGGGTTTTCTACGCGGTAGATTGCAGCAGGGAGCCTTGGGGACTAACCCAAAGGTGCACCCGAAAAATTGGGCGGATACGAGATCTTGCCAACTTGGTGGCCTGAGAGCCAACTTGAACATAACCGGGTTATGTGAATTGTGATGGATATGGGACTCGGTCGAAGTTTGACCCGCGCATATGACTTAAATTGTCGTTGCGATGTGAGCACTGGTTAGATGGAACCGTACCCGTTCTTTGTCGTTCGGTTAAAGAGACCTAAAGGCACGTGGCACTTGTCGTTGGCATAGATTAGGGTCTTCGGCGGTCAATGGCTTAAATTGTCGTGACCCAGGCCAGGAAGACAATTTGCTCATAGGTTTGGCCGTCCAAGTGTCGGTGGTGAGTCTGGAATGTCTATGGCTTTAATTGACGTGACATCGACCGGTTCACCGAGAATGTGCCCTGAGAGCACGGGGCGTGTGGCCGTGAGAGCCAATGTCTGTGATGAAATGGCTAATTATATATTGCTCGCTTATGCTAATGAAATGCAGGGAAGGAGCATCGCCGCCCCGAGTTGGGGGCGGGATCGTTATAATTTGGTCAGCATTGCTGACCGTTGCCTTATTTTGCCATCGTGCGATGGTATGTTGCTTGCAGGTGCAGCTGGACCAAGCGGTCAATAGCGGGCTAAAGCCCGAATGCGAAGCCGGCCCTTGAAGGCCTAATTTGAAGTGTTTACTGCTTTATTCATGTGTGACCGGCCTGCGTGCCGTGGTTTGTAAAACATGTAATTTGAAGTGACAGATTTTGTAAGGCCTTAAGGCTCATTTTGGGTATTTTGTATAACATTCCTATTTTGTATTAGTGGACATTCATGCTCTAATGCTGGGTTATTTATTGCAACTTTTATATAATGCTTCCGCTAGAATGCTCTGTGTAGGACGTTTGAGATTGGTTGGATGGTTTTCATAAGTAACCACCCGGTCTGTCTGTAGTATATGGCGTCGGGCCCCGGCCGGACCTACTGTTATATGCTATGCGACGGATAGGGGGTGTTACAGTAACAAACACATCTCCTCCCAGCTGCCCCTAACGGACCCCGGGGTACCCCTCCAACCTGCAAGTGAGCACTTTGTATACCATATATATAAATAAGTAAAGTACTAAAAGAACAGGCTTGAATGTCTCAAACAACATACACGTTTTCTATGTTAAGCATATAAATAAAAGGGGCCTACTATGCAGCATGCATGCAAAACCCGGGCTTCACCCAAGGCACCCTATCGCGTATGCATCTAGCACATCATCACATCATCTGGCTACTCATCATTTCCCCATTGGCATTAAGCTGCAAATAAACTGGTACTGCATTTCCCCCAAACGATATACAAGCCGCCATACGAAACTCTTGCCAAGGCCCCACTCGCTCATGGTCTTAGACCCGGGCTTGCCTGCAAGCTCTGACTTCTCATGTCAGGATTCCGTCTAACACACTGACCGATTCTAAGAACCCTTGTAGGACCCCACCCGCTTATGGCCTCATTGCCCGGGCTTGCCCCATGCTTGGCATTCTCGTCAGTCTCACAGAAGGGGACCAGTCTCGCCGAGATACTCTCCACACATGACTTGCACATCACGGGATAGCCAGCCGACCACGGAGAAAAAGCCACGCCTTAGCACATTACAATCCAAAAATCACTCCCACCCTAATCCCTCATTTGTATTGCAACGTCCCCGCACTCCAAGGAAACCATCCACCAAGGAAATCATCTATCGCCATTGCGGAGATAACCTTGTCCGGTTCTGGCTACACGTACTCGCTCGAGAAAAGGGGGGAAACACAAACATCACAAACGGCATCTTGCCGCAACGGATTTCTAAAAAATCCTTAAAGCTCGTATGCAACATCACCGAGTCGGACTAACGGTCGCGACCACAGCTTCACCCACAATGCCTAATCCACTAACGGAGCGGATCTCTAATGCAAAAACATGTCGGGGACTGACTCAATCGACCCGGAGGTTCCTCTTGAACCATGGCGACCCAAACCCCTCTAATGTAAGGGATTTGATGCCCAAAAGCTTGAAAGAAAAGATGCTAAACACGCATCCTAGAACCAAGAGGAGAAATGTCGTTGCCTTACGACCCCTCTTCCTAGCCATGGAAACTTAGTCGGATAAAAACCTTCGCAACGGTCTTGCCTCCACGGATCCGGACTCGGCACGCGATTTGGAGCACCGAAGCTTCTCCAGCAGCCGGATCTCTCCTTCACCTCGTTCTTTGCTCTCCCTTCTCTCTAGAACTTAGAAAGAGAGTGTTAGATGAAGAATGAGGGTTTCTAAAACCTATTCCCAGACATAACGTGTAACGCCCCGAAACTCAAAGGAGCAAAGGGGGACGTTTTGGGCTAGTTTGGGTTCTGGCAGCAGGCACACGGCCTGAGACACGGGCGTGTCGCAGGGCGTGTCAAGCCGGTGTCGACACTCAGTCGGGAAGTCGACACTTTGGTTTCGACGAAGTGTCGAGACTGGGCACACAGCCTGCGACACGGGCGTGTCGCAGGGCGTGTCGACCCGTGTCGACACTCGTCCCGGGAAGTCGACACTTTGGTCTCGACATTGTGTCGAGACAAGGCACACGGCCTAGGACACGGGCGTGTCCAAGGCCGTGTCAGTAGGTCGACGATCTTCGCTTGACGAAGTGTCGAGTGTGGAGACCGTGTACACGGCCTGGGGTCCAGGCGTGTTGAGGTAACACGGGCAAGTACACGGGCGTGTCCTAGAACCCGTGCAGTGCTCGGGTTGTTTTCGGCGAAAAATGATAGGGGTACACGGCCGGCCACACGGCCGTGTCACATGGAACACGGGCGTGTCAGCTCGAACACGGGCGTGTTTGATACCCGTGTGAGGTTCCAGGTGAGCTGATTTTGACGGCGAATGAGGCACACGGCTCTGGACACGGGCGTGTGCCAGGCCATGTTCGGTCCAGATTGGGCATTTCAGTCCTGAATCAAAGCCGTTCGTTTCCTTATTTTGAGATCCAACAGCTGGGGGTTGATCCTGAAGGGATATACCCGGGATTGGACTTAGAAACCCTCACTTTTCTTAAGTGTTATCTTTCTAAAACCTTAGAGAGAGAGGAGATCCAAGGGAGGAAGAAGGAGCTAGATCCGGCCATTGGAGGAGCTTCGAAGCTCCGAATCGCGAGCCGACTCCGGATCCACGGAGGCAAAGCTAGTGCGGTGCTTTTCATCCGATTACTTTTCAATGGCGCCAAAAAGGAACGCTAGGGTAACGATCCTCATCTTGAGCATGAGTAACTATCTTTCTTTGCATAGGAAGCCCTCTCTCGCGAGTTTGCGGAGAGTTGGAGGCGTTCCTTCGGGTAGATATGTGAAGTCCCCGTTGTTTAGAGTCCGTAAGCGAGAACGGACATAGGCATGATGTGTGAAGCCTACCCAGACATGTTGGTCTGGATCGGTGATGTTGCATTGCATAATGCCGGAGAAGACTCCGTGCTATTGGTTGTTTTTCGGGTTTTCTACGCGGTAGATTGCAGTAGGGAGCCTTGGGGACTAACCCAAAGGTGCACCCGAAAAACTGGGCGGATACGAGATCTTGCCAACTTGGTGGCCTAAGAGCCAACTTGAACATAACCGGGTTATGTGAATTGTGATGGAAACGGGACTCGGTGGAAGTTTGACCCGCGTAAATGGCTTAAATTGTCGTTGCGATGTGAGCACGGGTTAGATGGAACCGTACCCGCTCTATGTCGTTCGGTTAAAGAGACCTAAAAGCACGTGGCACTTGCCGTTGGCATAGATTAGGGTCTTCGGCGGTCAATGGCTTAAATTATCGTGACCCAGGCCAGGAAGACAAATTGCTCATAGGTTTGGCCGTCTAAGTGGCGGTGGTGAGTCCGGAATTTCGATGGCTTAAATTGACGTGACATCGACCGGTTCACCGAGAATGTGCCCTGAGAGCACGGGGCGTGTGGTCGTGCGAGCCAACGTCTGTGATGAAATGTCTATATTTATATATTGCTCGCTTATGCTAATGAAATGCAGGGAAGGAGCATCGCCGCCCCGAGTTGGGGGCGGGATCGTTATAATTTGGTTAGCATTGCTGACCGTTGCCTTGTTTTGCCACCGTGCGGTGGTTTGTTGCTTGCAGGTGCAGCTGGACCAAGCGGTCAATAGCGGGCTAAAGCCCGAATGCGAAGCCGGCCCTTGAAGGCCTAATTGGAAGTGTTTACTGCTTTATTCATGTGTGACCGGCCTACGTGCCGTGGTTTGTAAAACATGTAATTTGAAGTGAAACATTTTGTAAGGCTTTAAGGCAAATTTTGGGTATTTTGTATAACATTCCTATTTTGTATTAGTGGACATTCATGCTTTAATGCTGGGTTCTTTGTTACAACTTTTATAAAATGCTTCCGCTAGAATGCTCTATGTAGGACGTTGATTGGTTAGATGGTTTCCATAAGTAACCACCCGGTCTGTCTGTAGTATATGACGTCGGGCCCCAGACGGACCTACTGCTATATGCTATGCGACGGATAGGGGGTGTTACAATTTTGTATCAGACTCCTGGTTTTGGTCGGGCTTAAAGTGAATTCGTGGGCGAATTCTTTTAAGGGGTGGTGAGCATGTTGTGTGCGTCATCGTTATAACAGTTAAAGAACCCATGAATGTCCACTTAGGAATGAAAATACATGTGTTTGAGGAACCTGCGTGTTCCTATAATTGCTGTTTGCAATTTATTTGGTCGCTTAACGGTGTTTTGTACCACTATAGGTGACCAGAAGTGGTGTTGGGCCGTCAGAATGCCGAGTTTCTGAGGCTAGTAGTGCACCGGATGTTGCTCCTGCAACACCTCTATCCGCTGAGAATATTCGATTGGTGGCTGAAGCGGTGTTGGCCGTGATAAATGCGCAGCCTGCAAGGAAAACGTAGCAGCCCGCTCCTGTGATGGAGCAGGAACCTCTTCAAGAGGCTGAGCCGAGGAGAGTGGAGCAAGTGGTTGTGGAACCGGTGGTGCCAAGGAGGGCAACTGAGAGACAGCTTAAGCATGTAATCAGCTTTAACCCTCCGTTATTCTCGGGGTTGGGAACCCCATCTCAGGCTGAAGACTGGCTCTCTAGGGTGAAGAGAGTCATGACAGCGACAGAGACGGAGGAGTGGCAAATGACCACCATCGCTACGTTCCTTTTGGACGGTGAAGCGAGAATGTGGTGGGAAGGATTGGAGCTGCATCATTTGAGAGGTAGACAACTGATAGACGTTCCTATGGAAGAGTTATCGGGATTGTTCTTAGCAAGATACCTCCCTTCTACTCAGAGGATTTCGATGGAGAACGAATTTCTGAAGTTGGTTCAGGGTGAGAAGAGCGTGGATGAATATCTCCATGAGTTCACTCGTTTAAGTCGTTATGCTAGCTCCACCATCATGGATGAGGAGCGCAAGACTAATCGCTTCTATGAAGGGTTGAGAGATGAGTTGAGATTACTACTCTCAGGGCCAATGACGCAGGGTTTCTTAACCTTGGTCAATACTGCCCGGTCCTTGGAGAAGGACATGAAGAATGTGCAAGCGAAGAAAGGCTTGGGTGATAGAAAATCTGAATTTAAAGTGCCGACTACTTCAAAGTCCGGCTATCGGAGGGCTTTCAAGAAGCATAGGACTTCGGGTCCAGCTCCTTCTGGTGCTTCTGGGGCGACTACGAGTCGGACCCCGGGCGCGTGTTTTACTTGTGGGAAGACGGGGCACTTTGCCCATGACGGTTGGAGCGGACGTTCTAAGCCCGAGAGGAAGCCGGGAGCTACCTATGAAGAGAAGGGAAAGGCGGTGGAGTCGACCGCATCCCATTATGCTCCGGCCCAACCAAGGGTCTACAATCTTGGCCAACAGGAGGCCATCAAACAAGCTGATGTGGTGACAGGTACGGTTTAATTTATAGCAAGTCAATTTCTTTAAATACTTGTTATGCACATGTTACCTAACCACTACTTGTTTAGGATTTGTATTGATTTGTGAAAATCCGGCACGAGCACTCTTAGATACGGGAGCTTCACACTCCTTCTTGTCCGAAGGATTTATATCATGCATCAGAGTCCCTTCTTCGATGGCGAATGATAAGTTGGATGTGTTGTTGCACAACGGGTGTTCGATGCGAGCGGATAGGATCTGCGATGTTAAGATTTGTATTGGGGAGCAGGAGTTCGACCTGCGGGCGTCTTTACTTCCGTTGGTGGAGTTCGACGTCATATTTGTCATGGACTGGCTCTCGGAGCAGCAGGCCCATATAGATTGCGGTAGCAAGGAAGTCAAGCTGGGAGCAAGTCGTGAGACGACTTTTACGGGCTTAAAGGGGTCGAGCAAGACGTTGATGTCTGCTCTTCAGGTGGTGAAGGTGGTTCGTTCCGGAGCAGAACTGTTCTTTACACTAGTGGAGGTTGCAAAGCCGAAGCCCGTGTTGGATTGTATTTCAGTGGTATCGGAATACCCTGATGTGTTCCCCGCAGATCTTCCTGGAGCCCCGCCTCAGTGGGAGATAGATTTTACGATCGAGCTAGTGCCAGGTGCAAAGCCTGTGTCACGATCTCCTTATCGGCTAGCGCCTAAGGAAATGGCGGAGCTGAAAGTTCAACTGCAAGAGTTGTTGGAGCAAGGGTATGTGCGCCCGAGTTCTTCGCCTTGGAGCGCACCGGTCCTCTTTTTTAAGAAGAAGGACGGAAGCTTGAGGCTATGTATTGTTTATCGGGAGCTCAACAAGCTGACGGAGAAGAACAAGTACCCGATCCCCCGGATTGATGATCTTTTTGATCAGTTAGTCGGGTCGACGGTGTACTCGAAGTTGGATCTCAAAGCTGGGTACTATCAGCTGCGAATAAGGGAGAGTGATATCCCGAAGATATCGTTTAGTACAAGATACAGGCATTATGAGTTTACAGTCATGCCGTTTGGGCTGACTAATGCGCCGTCAGTGTTCATGGATTTGATGAACAGGACTTTCAGGGAGTACTTGGACCATTTCGTGATCGTCTTCATCGACGATATTTTTGTGTACTCGCAAAGTGAGGAAGATCACTTCAAGCATCTTCATTTGGTGTTGGAGACGCTAAGGAGAAATCAGTTGTATGCCAAGTTCTCGAAGTGCGAGTTTTGGCTATCCTCAGTGGCGTTCCTCGGGCATATAGTAAGTGGAGAGGGTATTGCTGTGGATCCGACGAAGATTGTTGCGATACGGGAGTGGCCTGAGCTTGTTACGGTAGTGGAAGTTCGGAGTTTTCTGGGGCTTGCCGGCTATTATAGGCGCTTCGTAGAGAACTTCTCGCGGATAGCGTTACCTCTCACTACATTGACAAGGAAGGAGCATAAGTTCGTTTGGACGCCGGAGTGCGCACGGGCTTTTGAGGAGTTGAAGTGTCGGTTGACCACGGCGCCTGTGCTGAGTTCGCCATGTGGGACCGAAGGCTATGAGATTTATAGCGATGCTTCGGGCAACGGTTTGGGTTGCGTGCTACTGCAACACGAAAGTGTAATAGCTTATGGCTCGAGACAGCTAAAAGTGCATGAAAGGAATTATCCGGTCCATGACTTGGAGTTAGCGGCCGTGATTTTTGTCTTGAAGCTGTGGAGACACTATCTGTATGGTGTGAAGATTGATATCTACACCGATCATAAGAGCCTGAAGTATCTTATTGATCAGAAGGATCAGAATATGCGGCAGCATAGATGGATGGAGTTCCTGGGGGACTATACATTCAAGATCCATTACGTGCCTGGTAAGGGGAATGCGGTTGCGGACGCGCTGAGTCGCCGAGCCCCAGCTCAAGCCAATTGGCTATCGGTGCATGATGAGCGGTTAGTGCAAGAGTTGGAGGCGTTGGAAATTGTTTGTGTGGACAGACAATCGAGTGCTGAAGCGGTTCTGAATTGGACTGAAGTCCAATATGACCTGGCTGATCGTATTCGGCAGGCTTTGGATATGGATGCTCACATGAAGCAGTTCATGGTAGAGACTCTGGATGGGTCAAATTCCCAATTCGTCGTGGAGGACGGGTTGCTTTGGAAAGACGGTCGTCTGTGCGTCCCAAGTGTGTGTCATTTGCGGGTGGAGTTGTTGTACGAGGCACACCATACCAAGTACTCGATTCACCCGGGGAGCACGAAGATGTACCGTGATGTGAAAAAACTGTTTTGGTGGCCGGGTTTAAAAAAGGATGTGGCGCTCTACGTAGCGAAGTGCCAAACTTGCGCCTTGGTAAAGGCGGAGTACCAAAAGCCGGGAGGATTTCTAAAGTCCTTGCCTATTCCGGAGTGGAAATTCGACGACATATCTATGGACTTTTTGCACGGTTTGCCAAGGTCGCAGAAGGGGAACGACGCCATTTGGGTGGTCGTTGATCGGTTAACGAAGGTGTCGCATTTTATTCCGCATAGGAAGGATGATCCGGTGGAGAAGTTGGCAAAACTTTATGTGGATAACATTGTACGGCTTCATGGTGTGCCCCGCAGCATCGTGAGTGACCGAGATGGGTGGTTCACGTCCAACGATTGGAGGCTTGTGTAGCAAATGTTGGGAACAAAGTTGAAATTCAGCACAGCTTTCCATCCGCAAACGGATGGGTAGACCGAGAGGGTCAATAGAACTATGGAAGACATGCTCCGCATGTGTGTCTTCGATTTCGGAAAGCAATGGGAAGACCACCTTTATTTGGTGGAGTTCGCATACAACAACAGCTACCAAGCGAGTATTCTGATGGCGCCTTTCGAGGCCCTATATGGTAGAAAATATCGCACGCCGTTGTCTTGGTTAGAAACGGGTGAGTCAAGGTTGTATAAGCGATCGGAAGTGGAGGATGCTACTTCTTTGGTGCGAACCATTCAGGAGAGGTTGCTTATCGCTCAGGACCGGCAAGCGAAATACTATAATGCCAAGCACAAGAACGTGGAGTTCGCTATGGGTGATTATGTGTACCTAAAGATCAAGCCGTTCAAGGGTGTCTCGCGGGTACGACGATTGAAAAAGCTAAGCCCGAGGTACCTTGGACCGTTTGAGGTTTTGGAGCGAGTTGGTGAAGCGGCCTATCGGTTGAAGCTTTCAGTGGAGCTTAGTGGTTTACATGATGTATTCAACATTTCGGTGCTTCGGAAGGCGGTGCAAGAGCCTACGTAAGTGATCGCGGTTGATCAAGTGCCGGTGGATAGTGGTCTAACGACAAAGGTCAAGCCCATGTGGATTGAGGACTCGGAGGTCAAGAGGCTACGCAATAAAGAGATCAGGATGGTCAAGGTCCGGTGGGACAATTACGGTCGTGAGGAGCTCTCTTGGGAGCAAGAGCATACTATGCTTGACAAGTATCCGGAGTTGTTCCGCTCAGGTACAAATTTTGGTTTCGTACATGTCTTTCCTTTATATAATTTCGTGGACAAAATTCTTTTAAGAGGGGGAGAGTTGTAACGCCCCGAAACTCAAAGGAGCAAAGGGGGACGTTTTGGGCCAGTTTGGGTTCTGGCAGCAGGCACACGGCCTGGGACACGGGCGTGTCCCAGGGCGTGTCAAGCCGGTGTCGACACTCAGTCGGGAAGTCGACACTTTGGTTTCAATGAAGTGTCGAGACAGGGCACACGTCCTGCGACACGGGCGTGTCGCAGGGCGTGTCGATCCGTGTCGACACTCGTCCTGGGAATTCGACACTTTGGTCTCGACATTGTGTCGAGACAAGGCACGCGGCCTAGGATACGGGCGTGTCCAAGGCCGTGTCAGTAGGTCGACGATCTTCGCTCGACGAAGTGTCGAGTGTCGAGACCGTGTACACGGCCTGGGGTCCAGGCGTGTTGAGGTGACACGGGCAAGGACACGGGCGTGTCCTAGAACCCGTGCATTACTCGGGTTGTTTTCGGCGAAAAATGATATGGGTACACGGCCGGCCACACAGCCATGTCACATGGAACACGGGCGTGTCAGCTCGAACACGGGCATGTTCGATACCCATGTGAGGTTCCAGGCGAGCCGATTTTGACGGTGAATGAGGCACACAGCCCTGGACACGGGCGTGTGCCAGGCCGTGTTCGGTCCAGATTGGGCATTTCAGTCCCGAATCAAAGCCGTTCATTTCCTTATTTTGAGATCCAACGGCTGGGGGTTGTTCCTGAAGGGATATACCCGGGATTGGACTTAGAAACCCTCACTTTTCTTAAGTGTTATCTTTCTAAAACCTTAGAGAGAGAGGAGTGCCAAGGGAGGAAGAAGGAGATAGATCCCGCCATTGGAGGAGCTTCGAAGCTCTGAATCGCGAGCCGACTCCGGATCCACGGAGGCAAAGCTAGTGCGGTGCTTTTCATCCGATTACTTTTCAATGGCGCCAAAAAGGAACGCTAGGGTAACAATCCTCATCTTGAGCATGAGTAGCTCTCTTTCTTTGCATAGGAAGCCCTCTCTCGCGAGTTTGCGGAGAGTTGGAGGCGTTCCTTCGGGTAGATATGTGAAGTCCCCGTTGTTTAGAGTCCGTAAGCGAGAACGGACATAGGCATGATGTGTGAAGCCTACCCGGACATGTTGGTCTGGATCGGTGATGTTGCATTGCATAATGCCGGAGAAGACTCTGTGCTATTGGTTGTTTTTCGGGTTTTCTACGCGGTAGATTGCAGCAGGGAGCCTTGGGGACTAACCCAAAGGTGCACCCGGAAAACTGGACGGATACGAGATCTTGCCAACTTGGTGGCCTGAGAGTCAACTTGAACATAACCGGGTTATGTGAATTGTGATGGAAACGGGACTCGGTGGAAGTTTGACCCGCGCAAATGGCTTAAATTGTCGTTGCGATGTGTGCACGGGTTAGATGGAACCATACCCGCTCTATGTCGTTCGGTTAAAGAGACCTAAAAGCACGTGGCACTTTCCGTTGGCATAGATTAGGGTCTTCGGCGGTCAATGGCTTAAATTGTCGTGACCCAGGCCAGGAAGACAAATTGCTCATAGGTTTGGCCGTCTAAGTGGCGGTGGTGAGTCCGGAATGTCGATGGCTTAAATTGACGTGACATCGACCGGTTCACCGAGAATGTGCCCTGAGAGCACGGGGCGTGTGGCCGTGCGAGCTAACGTCTGTGATGAAATGGCTATATTTATATATTGCTCGCTTATGCTAATGAAATGCAGGTAAGGAGCATCGCCGCCCCGAGTTGGGGGCGGGATCGTTATAATTTGGTCAGCATTGCTGACCGTTGCCTTGTTTTGCCACCGTGCGGTGGTTTGTTGCTTGCAGATGCAGCTGGACCAAGCGGTCAATAGCGGGCTAAAGCCCGAATGCGAAGCCGGCCCTTGAAGGCCTAATTGGAAGTATTTACTGCTTTATTCATGTGTGACCGGCCTGCGTGCCGTGGTTTGTAAAACATGTAATTTGAAGTGAAACATTTTGTAAGGCCTTAAGGCTTATTTTGTGTATTTTGTATAACATTCCTATTTTGTATTAGTGGACATTCATGCTTTAATGCTGGGTTCTTTGTTACAACTTTTATAAAATGCTTCCGCTAGAATGCTCTGTTTAGGACGTTGATTGGTTGGATGGTTTCCATAAGTAACCACCCGGTCTGTCTGTAGTATATGGCGTCGGGCCCCGGCCGGACCTACTGCTATATGATATGCGACGGATAGGGTGTGTTACATAACGTAGTAGGGAAAGCCCTGGACCATCAGATCTCACTAGAAGGAAATGAACGGCCATGATCCGAACTTAAAACAAAAACACATGTGCCGAACACGGCTTGCGACACGCCCGTGTCCAAGGCCGTGTGCCTCAATCAACGTTGAAACCATCGCACCAAGAAAAGGACACGGTCTCTAAACACACCTGTGTCACATCTGACACGCCCGTGTCATGCATCACACGGCCGTGTCACGCATCATACGCCCGTGTGCCTGGGCGGGTTCCTCCATCGACACAGGACCAAACACAACCCGAGGAGAACATGGGTATGCGACACGCCAGTGTCACATTTTGACACGCCCGTGTCCAACACAAACTCGCCAGGGCTCCAGGCCGTATCTATCCTCTCACACGGCCCGACCAACAACCCGAGCAGGACACGGCCTGGGACACTCCGTGTCTCAGGCCGTGTTCGAAGTCTCGACGATCGTCGACTACCTTTTTCTTGACTTCACGGAAAATTCGTCGAACACGCGCATGACACGGCCTTGGACAAGCCCGTGTCCCAGGCCTTGTACCAAGTCTCGACACTCCATCGAGCGAAAATCGTCGACTTCTCGGGCTCTCGACGAACCCGGGCACGATACGGCCATGGACATGCCCGTGTCCTAGGCCATGTTCAATGTCTCGACACTTCGTCGAGACCAAAACATCGACCCCACGAGTTCTTCGTAAAACCCGAGTAGGACACGGTTAGGGACACGCCTGTGTCCTTAGCCGTGTGACCCTCACCAAGACCCAAACTTGGCTCTGAACGCTGTCCGTCCCTCTTTCAAATTTTGGGGCGTTACAAGCATAAACACATATATGTCCAAAATTTCATGACATGTGGAATTAGGGTTTAGTTTGGGCACTCATTTTAAAATATACCCTAGCCTAGGACCAGTCTTAGTAGAATGGACTTACATAGAGCTTCTTTGCTCCAAATATCGTGTTTAGGGTGTCAAATTAATGGTAAGACCTAGATCTACCTTTTTCATTGTGAGCATCATTTCTGAAAATGAATCTAAGAGGACTAAATATTGTATATGAGTTGACTATATAAACTAGGGCAAAAAATACATTTTAAATTATTTCATAAAAATCAAGTGCATCAGGTCATCTTCTCCAATGAGCCAATGGTCCAGATTGCCCCTACCTGGACCAGATAGATCTTACATTTCCCGACCTTCTGTCCACCGCCACCAACGGCGATTGTCGCCACCACCTCCATCGAGGTGGCGGTTAGCGTTTCCCGGCGATGTGGTCGCCGGAGGTGGCTCCTTCAGCGAACACGAGTAAGAACAAATGCTCGATTTCTCCCTTACACATTGCATCGGGCTCATTTGAGCCCGATATCTCTCCTAAAAGAGATAGACAGCTAGCAGAGATGGAGTGGAGGAGAAAAGGACTCTTAGACGAGATTGACGATGGGTTTGGTGGTGGTGCGCCATGGCCGACCTTTGCTCCGGCGAGCTAGCTCGTTTGCTGATTTCTCCGGCTAATCCTCTGCCCAGCTGTCGGTTTTGAAAGTGAGAGTTAGGTCTACAATACTCTAGAGGGGGGTGAATAGAGTATATTTAAAATTTATTAGATCCCAATAAAGTTGTTGTTACAGCTTTTGCTGTAAACTGAAAATGTGCACTAAGTAAGGAACTGGAAAACAGACACTAATAAACCTAATCACAGCCACACAGCAAGAACAAAAAGAAAAAGATAGGCTACCAGACGACACAAGACATTTATAGTGGTTCCCCAAATCTGGGTAGTCCACTCTTCTACCACCCTGGTGGAATCCACTCAGGTTTTTGATCAGGTGCCGAACACCAATGGGTTTTGATCAGGTCCCCAAAAACCAACTCAAGTCTTTTGGTCAGGAGACTTGCAACCAGGAATCACTTTTGAAGGGAGATGACAACCCTTTATACATGAGGGGGTGAGAGAGTGATTTTGTCTTCTCTTTCTCAATAAACTGAGAAGACTTATGTGGATTGATGTTTAGCAAAAGCTCCCCCTGAATTATTGAATGGCTCAGGAAGATTTGGAAGCTTTGCTGTACGGTGATAGGTATTCAATCAGAGTTCTTGACAAGCAGTGATGCAAGAGCTTCTTGACTGATTTGATATTTGTTGCCTTTGGAAGTCCTGGAGAGAATATGGAAGAAGAAGACTCTTGATATTGTATGATTGTTCTTCTTCTTCTGAATGAAGATCACTGTTTGTCACTATAAGCTTCAGTATGATTTCTGTGTAAAGCTTTTCTGCTTCTGTGTGAATTCTTGCAGTCAGTCTGTATGTCTCTGTTTTTCTCACAGAGTATGTTTTTCTTACTGACTATTATCGATCTTGTATTCATCTCTCTCTTTTCAAAAATTTGAATCCTCTGTAATTAATACTGACGCCTTGAGAATAATTATCATTGAATCATTTCCTCAATTGTCCCGTGGAAAGTCGGCAAGTAATATTCTTGAAGAAGAACGTAATCAATGCTCCTTCTAACGGATACATTCAGAAAATGTAGAGCATTAATTACTCAGGAATTTTCGCATTAGAATGGGGACAGAAGGCCGGAAATGGCTAAGTCTGGAATCGTCGAACAGTTGGCAGAATTCGTCGAACTAAATTACCAATTCGTCGAGCTGAGATATTGAATTCGTCGACCAGACGGCTTCTTGTTCGTCGAGTTGAGTTCCAAGAACGTCGATCTGATAATAGAGCTGCATGCTTCAGAGCCTTTGCCTTTTCTGTTTGAAGTTCGTCGAGCTGAGTTTTTAACTTCATCGACTGGAGTTCAGCAACCATTCCGGACTTAGTCGAGTATTTTGTGTTGATTGATATTCTGTGTCGACATGAATCTTCTGGTGTTGACACAGTTGGGTGTCGACTGATAGTCTTGGTGTCGACACAAGTCTTCTGGTGTCGACATAAGTTGGTGTCGACACATGCTTTCTGGTGTCGATATAAGTTTTCTGGTGTCGACATAAGTTTTCTGGTGTCGACATAAGTTGGTGTCGACACATGCCCTAAGTGTCGACACAAATCTTCTGATTCCAGAATTCCTCTAGTAGAGTACTGAGTTCGTCGACCTGAGAAGTTGACTTTGTCAACCTGAGAATTTGTGAACTTGAGATCCAAGTTCGTCGAGCTCAGAATCTTGTTCGTCGACCAAAGTCTAAGGTTGGACTTAAAATAATCTGGAGTTATCCTGACTTTAGTTTGTTGAAGTATCCAAGTTTTCGTCGACCAGAGAATGAAGATCGTCGAGCTCAGCTCTGAGAAATATCTAAAGTTCGTCGAGCTAAGAACGTCTTTCGTCGACCTGAGTTCGACGAACGTCGAACTCATTTTACTTAGTCTTTAAATCTTCTAAGTATTGAGTCTCTGATAGTCTTGTTGATAGCTGGTCCATCTGATATTGACTCTAAGGACTTGGCCTAGACTCTAGGACAAAACTATGACCCTGGCTATACATGTTGGGTCACATCCTAAGTTAGTTAACCTAGCCCAAATCAACTAGGGATCCAACAATCTCCCCCTATTTGGGTGAGGTCACTAATAGACTCAAAACAAAAACACAATAATAAACAAAGCAAGAAAAAGTATATCTGGCAGAGATTTACTAATACATGCAGCAGATATATATATACATGAGCTTTGTTTTAAACAGACAGGTCAGTTTTAAAACTAATGCAGAGAAAAGAAATTGAAGCACTGTAAAGATTATTTCTTCTGCTTATATGTGGGCTTGTCTTCTTTTGTCTTTTCTCCTGGCTTTGTAAAGATAATTTCTCTATTTGGATTCAAAGCCTGTGCATGTGTCATTGTCAGGTCAGCTGCCCCAATAATCTTCAGGGATGTAGTTCTAGGGACAACTGCTTCAGGATGTAGCTTCATGTAATCATAAACATTGAACAATTTATTTGCTTTATCAAATTTTTTGAGTTCTTCCTTCCTGTATTTGGACATAGTGGAATATCCTGATATATCTTTGCCTTCAGCTTTTTCTTTATTAATCAAAGAAAGACCAACAAGTTCCTGGAACCTGGTCATTTTAGCAATGTTTGCTGTTTCAGGATCCTCAAAAGGAACAGGAGGTGAATCTGGCCTATTGGGACTATCAGCTTTCTGTTCTGCAGAGATACTTTATTATTGCTGCTGATGGTGCTGTTATTGATGTTGCTGCTGTTGATTTCTTGAAGAGTGATGTCTTTGCTGACTGCTTCCAGAAGGTCTCCCTTGGTGTCTCTGATAGGTTTGAATAGGGTCAGACCTCTGAGAGCTAGAGCCAGTGGCACCAGCTGATGGAAGAGGTGGAGGTGGTGGATCTTTTCTATATCTCTGAACTAGAGGAGGAGAGTATTTTATACTTCTTTTCTTCTCCTTTTGCTGATTTTTTAACAACCATATCCATGCTGGCATTCCTTTGTAAGGGGTAATATTTTGGAGAATATAGAATGGAGTGTCATTCTTTGGGTTTGGCTTAGCAGCAGGAGGAGGAGGGGCTTTCCTTTTCTTTGAGAACATTTTCTTCTTCTTCTTAGCAGCTTCTTCATCTGAATCTTCTTCATCATCATCTTCATCATCATCACTGGCAGAACCCTGAGGGTTATCATATAGAGCATCCAATGCTTTCCAGTCTTTATCATAAGTAGCAGTCTTTTCTGTAGCATGAGCAGAAGTTTCAAAGGTTGGAGTTTCAGCATGAGTTGAAGAAGAGACTATACAAGAGTCAGAAGTAACTGGGACAGAGCTTTCAGCTGCTGCCTTATTTTCATCTTCAATGTCAGCCAAGATCAATTCATCTAGATCTGGCATAGGGGAGTCATCCATCACAAAGATTGGTGCTGAGATAGCTTCTGGAGGGGATGGAATGACTGCAGAGGTTGGTGCAGATGCTGGAATTACAAAGCTGTCACATAGTTACTTAGCAACTGCTGGACTGACAGGAGATGTATAAGTCACAATAGCCAAATATGGCTTAGTGAATTTTGCTGGAAGAGGATGCATATATACAGTATCAAAAGTTTTCAACAATTCTTGTAAGTTAACAGTGGGATTTAGGATAAAATCACCAACAGTCTCATCAATGTCCATGTCAGTATCAATAAACTCACTCAAATCTTTATATATACAGTCTGTATCTGCTGGTGCTGAAGCTGAAGACTCTGAAGCTGTAGCTGCTGCTTCATCATCAGGCATCTCCCCCTGCCTGGTTTCAGTGGGGACTGAGGCCAGGCCCCTGAATGAGGAGGGGGCAATAGTGAGAGTAGATATTTGGGCAGATAAAGAGGTAATGGTAGTAGCAATAGGTGTAATGGCCTCTGCTATAAGTGATTTAGGAAGGGGAGTGATGATGGTGATGATAGAGGATATGATAGAGGGGTCCAATGAGATAGTGGTAGATGGTGTTGCAGTTGGTGTGGAAGAGGTGTCAACTATTGATGGAATAGAGGGTGGAACATCAGGTATGTGAAGGTTCGATGTTGATGGGGATGGAAGGATGGCATCTTGCATCATGGTCTCTGATGGTAGGATGTAAGATGGTATGGAAGAGAGATGTGGGGGAAGTGGAGACTGTAGTGGTGTAGAAATGTATGTGTCATGAGGGGATTCAGGAGGTGTGGGCGATTGATTTTCCTGAAGGGATGAAGAGGGAATATCAGTGATGGTGATTGGTAAAGATGGGGTGATTGGGGATTGTGTTGTTGTTGGAAGGGGACTGGAAGAGAAGATGTGGAAGGAATGTTCTCTGCAGCAGGGTGGGGAGTGGCCTTAATAGCCCTTGTGACTTCAGAAGGTGTGGTGGAAGAGGTTGAAGCCTTAGAGGGCTTAGTTATGGTCCTCTCCCACCTGCCAAATAAGGCACATGTAAGCCTTTTACTGGTATTTATGAAGATGGTCTGGGAGACCAGTGAGTCTGCAGCCTTTTCCTGTAGAAATATTCCTAGTATTCTTCCAAAACAAACTTCCTTCTTTGTGTTCTTCTTCTTAATCAGATCAAACAAAAACTGTGCCCAATTTATTGGTTTCTTGTTTATAATGGCACACATAGCCAGAAACTGTAGTTTTGTGATATAATCATGGGCAGCATGTTTCCCCAGTAATACTTTGCTAAATAAGTCTGCTAAAAACTTATAGGGCGCAGACAAGTGTTTCTTCAACAGTTTGTTAGGGTTTTCTCCAGTATAACCCATGAGGCTTAGCATCATATCCGATTCCTTTGCTTCAATCTCGAGGACCTCTTCTCCATTTCTTAATCCAAAGATTTAAGTTAAGATAGCAGTGTTAAAGAGACTGAGTTACCCGCGATGGTGCCCGTCATGATGTTCTCTTCTGTGTACGACAGTGTGTATACCCATTCCCTGATTTCCATGTTGTGTAGTTTGACCCTTCTCTTCGTCAGGGTTTTTAGTTCATGTTCTTCAAGAAGTTCCAGGATATAAAGAAAGATTGGATCGGAATGCTGAAACGAATCAAAATCCACATCAAATCCTGTATCAAACTTCATTCCTGTGAGATTGCTTGCCAGAGTCGCCATTGAAATCACCTGCAAGAAAGACACAAAAATGGCGATCAAGTGCAAGGGAATAGAAAGCGCAGGATGGAGGTCGAAGAAAACCTAGATATAAGGTTTCCAGAATATGAATCGACAAACTCTGTTCCACGAAAATAAAATTAATTCTTCGAACTGAGGTCGACGAAATAGTTTAGAGTTAAATAATTCGTCGAGCTCATCACAAGAATTGAAGACGGTTCGTCGAACTTAGGTCGACGAATATCTTCTGAAGCAAAGTTTGTCGATCGCTGGTCGACGAAAATTGTTTCACTCACAGAGAGTTTGTCGATCTCCGTTCGACGAGTATCTCTCAAACTTTCCCTGGTTCGTCGAACTCCATTCGACGAACTCTGGAAAATTCTTCGAATGCAGACAGAACTTAGACTAAGTCTTCTCCATTGATCATTCCCAGCTGATTTAGAAAGAAAGCATGATTTTTCGCATCCAGAGGTTTGGTGAATATATCAGCTTTTTTGTAAATCAGTGTAGATATAGACAAGCTTAATCTTATTTTTGTCTACACACTCCCTAATGAAATGATGTCATATATCAATATGTTTTGTCCTACTATGGTAAACTGGATTTTGTGTTATGGCTATAGCACTAGTATTATCACAAAATAGGGTTGAATTATTTAAGTTGAACCCATAATCTAGAAGCTGATTCTATATCCAGAGCATCTGTGAACAACAGCTGCCTGCTGCAATATATTCTGCTTCAACAGTTGAAGTTTACACTTATGTTTGCTTTTTATAGAACCAGGATACTAATCACATACCCAGGAACTGGCAAGTTCCTGAAGTACTTTTTCTATCAACCCTGCATCCAGCAAAATCAGCATCAGAGTATCCAGTTAACTCAAACTTTGATTCAGCAGGATACCATAGGCCTAGATTAGGACAACTCTTTATATATCTTAAAATCCTTTTTAAGAAAATTAGAGGAGATTCTTTAGGGTTCACTTGGAACCTAGCACAAAGGCATGTAGCAAACATAATATCTGGTCTACTTGTTGTGAGGTATAATAGGGACCCAACAATGCCCCTATAATGTTTCTGATCTAAAAGTTTTCCAGGTATATCAAAGTCCACAACAGCATTGGTGGCCATGGGAGTTTTCTTAGCTGAGGCATCATCCATCCCAAACTTCTTTAGAAGTTCTTTAGCATATTTTGCTTGAGAGATGAAGATGCCATCAGGAAGCTGTTTCACTTGGAGACCAAGGAAATATGAAAGCTCTCCCATGCTACTCATTTCAAATTTAGAATGCATGAGGTCAGAAAACCTCTTGCACAATTTTGAATCTATAGAGCAAAATATAATGTCATCTACATAGATTTGCACTAACAAGATTTGGTCCTTATGATGTCTGGTGAAAAAGGGTTTTATCTACAGTTCCTCTTGTAAATTTATGCTCTAATAAGAAACTTGCTAAGGTCTCATACTAAGCTCTTGGAGCTTGCTTTAGACCATTAAGATCCTTATTTAATTTAAAAACATAAGAGGAATAAGTGGGAGAAATAAAACCTGGAGGTTGTTCTACATAAACCTCTTCTTGTAACACTCCATTTAAGAAGGCACTTTTCACATCCATTTGAAAAACTTTGAACCTTTTGAATGCTGCATAGGCAAGGAAGATCCTTATAGCTTCCAACCTTGCAACAGGTGCAAAGGTCTGATCATAGTCAATTCCTTCCTCTTGTCTATATCCTTGAGCAACAAGCCTAGCTTTGTTCCTCACAATGACTCCTTGGGCATCAAGATTATTCCTGAAAACCCATTTGGTTCTAATAACTGGGTAGTTTTGGGGTCTTTGAACCAAATCCCACACTCTACATCTCTCAAATTAGTTTAGTTCCTCTTGCATTGCAAGGATCCAGTGGGGATCTTGCTCAGCATCATGAATGGTTAAAGGTTCAAACTGAGAGAGAAAACAGTCATGCATCAAGTCTTGGTTGAGTTGATGCCTTCTTTGTACACCTGCTGATATGTCTTCAATTACTTGAGATCTGGGGTGATCCATAAGTATGACAAAATCAGTGGGTGGAGTTGGTTATGCAATAGCATTTTGAATAAATTTCTCTTGTGGAATTATATTTGTTGTTGGTTGGGGCTCATGTTCTTCAGCTCATCTTCTTCACTATCTTCAATGACTTCTGGAGAGGGATGAGTGAGAACCTCTTGGGTGAGGTTTAGTCCATCCAATGTCTCACACAAGTGGGGTACCTACAAGTTTCTACTGGTAGAAACTTCTTTATCCTTGCAGTACATGTTAGTTTCATCAAAAGAAACATGAATTGACTCTTCTACTTTTAATGTTGATTTATTAAATACCCTATAAGCCTTGCTTACTTGGGAGTATCCTAGAAAAACTCCCACTTCAGCCTCAGCTTCAAACTTTTTAATATATTTTTTGTTGTTATTATGTATATAACATGTACAACCAAAAATTTAAAATAATTTATTTTAGGTTTCTTCCCTTTGAGCAATTCATAGGGAGTCTTCTTTTTCAGTTTGTGAATTAAACTCCTATTCAGGACATAGTTTGCAGTGCTTATAGCCTCTGCCCAAAAGGTTAGTGGCATGTATGCATCAGCAAGCAATGTACCTACAGCTTCAATGAGTGTCCTATTTTTCCTTTCAGCTACCCCATTTTGTTGGGGAGTTCTAGGAGCTGAGAAGCAATGTCTGATACCTTCCTTCTCACAGAACTCATGCATAAGAAGAGACTCAAACTCTGTGTCATGATCACTTCTGATCAATGCAACATGAGTAGAGAACTCAATCTGTATGGTCCTGAGAAAATTTGTAAGAACCTTGAATGTATCTGACTTTGTTCTCAGAAAGAATACCCAACTGAACCTGGAGAAGTCATCCACTATAACTAAAGTGTAAGATTTCCCTCCTAGGCTTTGTACAGCAATGGGTCTAAAAAGATCCAATTGTAGCAAGTACAAGATCATAGGTGAATCACTCTTATTAATTGATTTGAAACTAGTTTTAGTTTGCTTGCCTAATTGACAAGCCCTGCAGAGACCTTCCTTCTTGTAGGGAGCAGAAGGTAGACCTCTAACAAGGTTGTGCTTAGATAACCTAGCAATGTTTTTCAGGTTTACATGTCCTAATCTTTTGTGTCATAGGTCATTCTGATTACTTGTTAAATTCAGTAAGCAGATATCAGTTGTGGCAGAAAGAAAATTTATTAAGTAAATGTTTCCTTGTCTACTTCCAATTAAAACAGTTTGGTTATTTTTATCAATGATAGAGCAAGTAGATGGGTTAAAGTATACTTGATAACCATCATCACATAATTGACTTATGGAGATGAGGTTTTGCTTCAGTCCACTTACATATGTCACCTTTTTGAATGTGACAGCCCCTATTCTCATTTCTCCAATTCCTTCTGACTGACCACATTTTGAGTCACCAAAGATAACTTTGGCCCCATCTTGGACTTATAGTTAAATAGAATGTCCTTGATGATAGTCATATGATTGGAGCAGCCACTGTCCAGGTACCAAGTTTGATTTACCCCTGGATAATTTTTCACCTACAATACAAATAGCTAATAATTTTTGACCCAGGTAACCTTGGGCCCTTTGTATGGCTGATAAGAGAAACTAGAAATAATAGAAAATTTTGGCTGGGATTTATATCCTATGGGATAATATCTCCTAGGTGGAATGGTCCAGTCAGCCATTGGATTAAATTGTTTCCTAAAAGAATTAAAGTTTCTGTTGAAGTTATAGTTTTGATTAAGTCTTCCTGGGTTCGACGAATTTATGTAAGTTCGTCGACCAGAGTTCGACGAATTGGGTTGAGATCGTCGATCTCTGCCCAGAGAATGAACATGTTCATTCTCTGTACCCCATGTTCGTCGATCTCTGCTCAGCTTCCTGTTTCTTGAAATTCTCATATTGGGATATGAGATTTGATCTCCTATCCTTCCTTTCATCTGTTGATCCATCAACCATTTGGTTTAGGGAATCCCAAATGGCTTTTGCTGATGTGCACTTAGCAACCTTCTAGAAAATGTCATCAGACATTGTTTGTGCCAATATGTTCATGGCTTTTGCATCAGCCATCTTGTCTTTCCTGTAGGCATCATTATAATCTGGAGGAGGTATTGCAGTCATATTTGTAGAAGTGTTGGGAGGAGCAGCAGGTGGTGGAGGTACACTTGTTAAGATAGAAGCAAAAATATCTTCATAAATAGAATTCATGTATAGCTTGATTCTTGCCTTCCAGATTCCAAACTTTTGCAAGTTGCAAGCTGGAGGTCTGGTGCTTGCATAATCTTTATTCTGTGCCATGGATGTGTTTCTAAGTTAAATGTGAATAAAGTGATGTGTAGATCTAACACAGGATCTTTGGTTCAAGGGTTAACTTGTCCAACCAAAGGAACCTTGCTCTGATACCAATTGAAAGTGAGGGTTAGGTCTACAATACTCTAGAGGGGGGTGAATAGAGTATATTTAAAATTTGTTATGTCCCAATAAAGATGATGTTATAGCTTTTGCTGTAAACTGAAAATGTGCAGTAAGTAAGGAACTGGAAAACAGACACTAATAAACCTAATCACAGCCACACAGCAAGAACAAAAAGAAAAGGATAGGCAACCAGACAATACAAGAAGTTTATAGTGGTTCCCCAAATCTGGGTAGTCCACTCTTCTACCACCGTGGTAGGAATCCACTCAGGTTTTTGATTAGGTGCCTAACACCAATGGGTTTTGATCAGGTCCCCAAAAACTAACTCAAGTCTTTTGGTCAGGAGACTTGAAACCAGGAATCACTTTTGAAGGGAGATGACAACCCTTTATATAGGAGGGGGTGAGATAGTGATTTTGTCTTCTCTTTCTCAATAAACTGAGAAGACTTATATGGATTGATGTTTAGCAAAAGCTCCCCCTGAATTATTGTATGGTTCAGGAAGATTTGGAAGCTAGATTTGCTGTAGGGTGATAGGTCTTCAATCAGAGTTCTTGACAAGCAGTGATGCAGGAGCTTCTTGACTAATTTTATATTTGTTGCCTTTGGAAGTCCTGGAGAGAATATGGAAGAAGAAGACTATTGATATTGTATGATTGTTCTTCTTCTTCTGAATGAAGATCACTTCCTGTCACTGTAAGCTTCAGTATGATTTGTGTAAAGCTTTTCTACTTCTGTGTGAATTCTTGCAGTCAGTCTGTATGTCTCTGTTTTTCTCACTGAGTATGTTTTTCTTGTTGACTATTATCGAACTTGTATTCTTCTCTCTCTTTTCGGAAATTTGAATCCTCTGTAATTAATGCTGACGCCTTGATAATAATCAGCATTGAATCATTTCCTCAACTGTCCCGTGGAAAGTCGCAAGTAATATTCCTGAAGAAGACCGTAATCAATGCTCCTTCTAACGGATACATTCAGAGAATGTAGAGCATTATTTACTCAGGAATTTCCGCATTAGAATGGGGACAGAAGGCCGGAAATGGCTAAGTCTGGAATCGTCGAACAGTTGGCCGAATTCGTCGACCTGAATTACCAATTCATTGAGCTGAGATATTGAATTCGTCGACCAGACGGCTTCTTGTTCGTCGAGCTGAGTTCCAAGAACGTCGAGCTGATAACAGAGATGCATGCTTCAGGGCCCTTGCCTATTTTGTTTGAAGTTCATCGAGCTGAGTTTGTAACTTCATCGACTGGAGTTCAACAACCATTCTGGACTTAGTCGAGTATTTTGTGTTGACTGATATTCTGTGTGTCGACATGAATCTTCTGGTGTCGACACAGGTGGGTGTCGACGGATTAGTCTTGGTGTCGACACAAGTCATCTGGTGTCAACATAAGTTCGTGTCGACACATGCTTTCTGGTGTCGACATAAGTTTTCTGATGTCGACATAAGTTTTCTGGTGTCGACATAAGTTGGTGTCGACACATGCCCTAAGTGTCGACACAAATCTTCTGATTCCAGAATTTGTCGAGTAGAGTACTGAGTTCGTCGACTTGAGAAGTTGACTTCGTCGACCTGAGAATTTGTGAACTTGAGATCCAAGTTCATCGAGCTCAGAATCTTGTTCGTCGACCAAAGTCTGAAGTTGGACTTAGAATAATCTGGAGTTATCCTGACTTTAGTTTGTTGAAGTATCCCAGTTTTCGTCGACCAGAGAATGAATATCGTCGAGCTCAGCTCAGAGAAATATCTAAAGTTCGTCGTGTTGAGAATGTCTTTCGTTTACCTGAGTTCGACGAACGTCGAACTCATTTTACTTAATCTTAAAATCTTCTAAGTCTTGAGTCTCTGATAGTCTTGTTGATAGTTGGTCCATCTGATATTGACTCTAAGGACTTGGCCTAGACTATAGGACACAACTATGACCCTGGCTATATGAAAGAAATTGTACCTAATCACCTAAAGGGGGGGGGGTGAATAGGTGACTTAATCTTTATTAACTTTTTAGGAAGATTTCAGATTATATCACAGATTCTTAACTAATTCTACACTGCAGACAATCAGCAATTACAGCAATCAATCAAGCACACAGTGAACACACAAATTTATAGTGGTTCCCCAAGGTTTGGGTACATCCACTTTCCCCCTTTGCCTATCTAATAGTGTACTAGATTCGGTCAAACTCCTCCACTAACTCATATCCTCAGATCTTACACTCAGAACCCCAAAACAGGTTCCTACAGCACAGGCCCAAGGCCCTACAACTCAGTCTTCTTCAAAGACCTACACTCAACTTCTTCACAAAGCCTACTGATAATACGGTTTGCAGTTAATTTTATTAGGATATTTTCGGGGTTTTAAAGCAAATCATGTCTTGTAAAGTACTTATTTTGATTCCCCTTTGTATATATTTTTGTCGCTAATGCATTTTTTCTGCTTTTTGCAGGTTTTCACGGCTTTCAGCCGAATTTTGCTGTGACACGCCCCAAGGTCACGCCCTAGCAGGGCGTGTACCTCGGGCGTGTAACCTAGAGGAATGAGCAATTGGTCCGAAACTGCATTCCGTGGAAACTTAGTGTACACGCCCTCTGTCACGCCCGTGTCACATCCGACACGGGCGTGTTCTAGAGGCGTGTCCCCAGGTTCCGAGGAATCGCCGCAACGCGCTCGTTTTTCCCGCTCCACCGTTGCATCGAAAGTGTCACGCCCCAGGGTCACGCCTGACCCGGGCGTGACATATGGGCGTGTACTTCAGCAATTCCGCCCGTCACCTCTAGCATTCAATTTCAGCTCAACAAAGTCACGCCGCAAAGAACACGCCCCAACGTGACTTGTGGGCGTGTACCTCAACTACTTCGTCAGAATTAAATTCCAGCCCAAAAAAGTCACGCCGAATGTGTCACGCCCCAGGGTCACGCCCGTCCAGGGCGTGACAGGGGGGCGTGACCCGACCCGAAAAATTCTATAAATAGAGCCCAACTCTAAGGGTTCAGGGACACCTTTTGCTTTGAGAGGGGAGGTTCTGTCCTTTGTATTTTTGAACTTTTTAAGCATGTCTCTTCATTTTTAGTTCGTAGCTCTAGCTTTATGCTTTTCTTGTATTAGCTCCTAGCTTCTTTCTGTAGTATGATGCTAATAATAGTGTAGTTTACTTTCCATGCACTTGTAATCTCTAGTTTTCAAGCTGTAAGATCAATGTTTCCATTAATAAAAAGTGTTGTTTTCTTTTACGTTTCTGCTCTGTTTTTATTATTCTTCTTCTACTAATCCCCCCTCTTCCACCTCACCATGATTAACTAATCCTCCATGTACTCGATCTTGATGATCCGAGGTTCGAGTGATTAGGTTATGATGCTTTGAATCTTACCTTTTTCTTTTTAGGGTTTAGCCTTGAATTACTCTTGATTTATCACGGGTTGGAGGTATATCATCGATATATACTCTCCACCTTTGCTTTCATTCTGGGCTAGCCGAGAGGCCGAAAGTTTGAAATGAGCACTCAAGAGTAAAGGGAGTTGTTCGCACCCCTCGAGAGAGGCAGACGTTCAAATCTCCCGGATTGGAGTAAAATCCATTAGAGGGGTTCACCGTGTAAAGTGAGTTTTAGGCCTCCGATTTAGGCGAGAGTCGGTAGGACCTTCCTAAACTCAGTTAGGCACGGCCTTCGAGAGAAGCGTGTCATTATTCATGGAACCTCCACGGTCAAGGACCTTTACCCTAATTAGCTTAGGTTTATTTATCGTATTTTTCCAACCACTCTTGCCGAGGTGATTTCTGATCGAGTGCATTTTCCCCTTATCGTTACTAAGCTTAAGTTTAATCGCTCTTTTAGCTCTCTTTATCTTTTCATGCAAGTAGCTCTCTTTCATTGCAAGTAGTTCTCTTCCTTAATACGCTTAGCTTTCTTCTAAAAAACCTAATTTTTTCGTCGATAAAATAATAGATTTCATGTGAGTAAGCTTACTCAAATGTTCCCGGATTTTAATACGACACTTGTGTCCCCTAGCTGCATTTCGATAGGTATACTTGCCTTGTTGAATTGTTAGTTTGGTTATTTTCTCCTTGCAGATATCTAAGAGACAATCAAGTTTTTGGCGCCGTTGCCGGGGAAGCAACGCTCGTTGATAAATTGAAAACGCGAATATATTAATTTTATCACTTCTCTTTCTCACCCCCTTCTTAAAATTTTTCCGCCTACTCACTGGAGTTAAATGGCTGGATTTTCTTCAAGCAAGTGTGCGTATTTTAAATTTGTCCGCCTACTCACTTGAGTTAATTGGCTGGATTTTATTCAAGCAAGTGTGCGTATTTTATTTTTTCGCCTACTCACTTGAGTTAATTGGCAGGCTTTGTTTCAGTAGAGTGTGTTTACTTTCTGTAGAGTGGGTGTGTTTTAATTTTCTGTCGAGTGCGTGAGTGTAGCTTTTATTTTCCGCCTACTCGCTCAGAGTTAAATGGCTGGATTTTAATTACCGCCTACTTAATAGAAACCCACATCACAAATTTTTCTACACCACCTAACTCTCTTGAAAAGGGCAAAGTGGCTCTAAATGCCACTATATTGTCTAGTACCTTTCGAACCCTTCACCGGGTAGCCCTTGGGAAGTTCGGGAGTTAAAACATAAAAAAATCTATTTCAAAAAAAACAAAAATTTCGAACTTCATTAGCTCTTTTATTTTCTAGTCTTTCTTCTCCTCTCTTCTTCTAGTGTATGACCCGCAGAAGTCCGTCGGTTACTTTGGACCTGGACCACGAAATTGAGCGTACTCTTCGGAGAAGATCGCGATTTCAAGGCCCTACTACCCAAGTGTCGGTTGAGGATTCCGAGTCATTTTCTACCTTAAGAATGGCAGAACACAACGTGGAGGGAGCCGTGCAAAAGCCTATGTCCTATTATGCACGACCGAATCTCGAGGGTACATAATCTAGTATAGTTCGCCCTGCAATAGCAAATAATAATTTCGAACTGAAGCCTAGCATAATTCAAATGGTGCAGCAGTATGTGCAATTTGACGGGCTTCAAGATGAAGATCCGAACGCACACCTAGCCAGCTTTCTTGAGATTTGTGACACCTTCAAGATAAATGGTGTCACAAATGATGCTATTAGGCTAAGATTATTTCCTTTATCTCTTAGAATTAAGGCTAAGCAGTGGCTGAACACCCTTCCTAAAAATAGCATAACTACTTGGACGCAATTAACTGAAAAATTTTTGGCCAAGTATTTTCCGCCTGCTAAAACTGCAAAACTTAGGAATGACATTTCTACCTTTGGACAAATAGACTCTGAGACCCTTTACGAAACTTGGGAAAGATTTAAAGAATTATTAAGACGATGCCCACATCACGCTCTGCCTATATGGTTGCAGGTGCAGATGTTCTATAATGGGCTAAATCAAAGCACGAAGCAAATGATAGACGCAGCTTCTGGCGGTACTTTAAACCATAAGACCCCGGAAGCAGCTCTTGAGCTGTTTGAGGACATGGTCATGAACACTTACCAGTGGAATGTGCCTAGGTCCCGCCCAAACAAACCTGCAGGTCTCTTTGAAGTGGACAACGTCTCCCAACTCGCACTGCAAGTTGAAATATTAAGCAAAAAAATTACGGAGATGACTGCTGCATCCACCCCTCAGGTATGGGAATCTGCAACTCCTCCCGCCGAACATTTGGATTATGTAAATAATATGCCTAGAACTGCTTTTAAAAATTTTTCTGCTGCGAATTATCATCCTCCTGGTTTTAATTTTCCGAATAGTTATAATCCTGCGTTAAGAAATCATCCGAATTTTTCGTGGAGCAATCCATCGAATGCTGTGCGCCCGCCACCGCAAAGTGATTTTTATGCACCACCACCACCTCCTCAAAGTTTTCCAAAACCTCCAAATTTGGAGAAAATGTTTTCAAAATACATGAATGCTAATGACGCTACGATTAGAACTTTAACCGGAAGTGGTAAAAATTTAGAAAATCAGGTAGGACAGCTCGCTAAAATGATTTCTGAGCGACCTGTAGGGTCTCTTCCTTCCAATACCGAGCCCAACCCGAGAGAGCAAGCGAAAGCTATAACTCTTCGGAGTGGGAAGAAAGTTCCTGGTATGATAAGTGAAGAGCCCGAGGCAATTTCCGCTTCCGCTTTAAAAAATCAAAGCTTCGTTCCCGTTTTAAAAATTCCACCCTCTGCCGAAGAAATTATCACTCCTATTTTAGAAAAACAACTCACTCCACCACCCACCTTTAAAAATAATCCATCCCCGCCATACCCTTCCGAACTTAATAAACAACGACAGGATGATCAATACACCCGTTTTTTAGAAATGTTTAAACAAATCCACATAAATCTGCCTTTCCACGAAGCCATATCCCAGATGCCTAAGTACGCAAAATACCCTAAGGACCTCCTAACCAACAAGAAGAAGTTAGAGAACCTTTCTCATGTCACGTTAAATGCCGAGTGCTCGGCGGTTTTGACAAACGGATTACCGAAGAAAATCAGTGACCCGGGTAGTTTCTCTATCCCGTGTGTCTTTGGTGATCTCTTTGTCAAACACGCTTTAGCCGACTTAGGTGCGAGTATTAATCTTATGCCCCTATCGTTGTTTAAAAAGTTAGGAATTGGTAGTCTCAACCCCACAAGCATGAGTATCCAGCTCGCCGACAGATCAGTCAAATACCCGTTAGGAATAGTGGAGGACGTCCTAGTCAAAGTTGACAAGTTCATCTTCCCGGTGGACTTTGTCATTTTGGACATCGAAGAAGACGTCGAGGTTCCCCTGATCCTTGGCCGACCCTTCCTTGCCACCTCACGAGCTATCATTGACGTAAGCAATGGTAAGCTCTTCCTTCGAGTGGGCGACGATGAGGTAACTTTCTCTATCACCCCCTCGATGAAGAACACACTAGCTAATGATGACTCCTATTTTTTCATGGATACCGTAAGTGAAGAATCCTTCTCTCACACCTCTGATTTTGAAGAAGAATTTTCCAATTTTTGTTCCTCTCCTACTCCTCCAACTGAATCTCTACACTTAAGTGAAGAATCCTCCACCCGCGTTTCTGATTTTGAAAAAGAATTTTTTGATTTCTGTTCCTCTTCTACTTTTCCAACTAAATCACTGCACGAAGCCGCCATGGCCGCTAGCAACACCCATTTTAATTTTACATATAAAAAAGTGTACGAGGACATAGTTTTTGAAAAAGAACAAATTTCCAAAACCTCGTATGATGACCCCCCTACCTTGGAACAGAAAGAACTACCAGAGCACCTTCAATACGCTTTCTTAGAAAAGGACTCCAAGTTGCCTGTCATAGTTTCGGCCTACCTCACGGATGCACAAAAGGATAAACTTCTTTCAATTTTACAAAAGCATCGCCAAGCTATTGCTTGGCAGATATCTGATATCAAGGGCATAAGCCCATCTTTCTGCACTCATAAAATCTTAATGGAAGATAATTCACGTAACTCTATACAACCTCAGCGCCGTATAAACCCAAACATGAAAGACGTAGTTAAGGGCGAGGTTATGAAATTGTTAGACGCAGGAATTATCTATACTATATCCGACAGTAAGTGGGTAAGCCCAGTACAGGTAGTACCAAAGAAGGGAGGGATAACGGTAGTAAGTAATGAAAATAATGAATTAATCCCGACTCGGACGGTGACCGGTTGGCGAATGTGTATAGATTACCGTAAGTTGAATGACGCCACCCGCAAGGATCACTTCCCCTTGCCGTTCATTGATCAGATTTTAGAACGACTTTCCGGACATAGCTTTTATTGTTTTCACGATGGCCTCTCGGGGTATCTTCAAATCCCCATCTCCCCCGAGGACCAGGAGAAAACTACGTTTACTTGTCCCTTCGGCACCTTCGCCTACCGAAGAATGTCGTTTGGATTGTGCAATGTGCCAGCTACATTCCAACGATGTATGCTCGCCATCTTTGACAAGTACGTAGAAAGCATTATGGAAGTTTTCATGTATGATTTCTCCGTGTTCGGGAATTCCTTCGATAGTTGCTTAGAGAACCTTGAAAAAGTCTTAGAGCGATGCGAAGAAACTAACCTCGCCTTAAATTGGGAAAAATGTCATTTTATGGTGAGGGAAGGGTTAGTTTTGGGACATAAAATTTCTGAAAGGGGTATTGAAGTAGACATTGCGAAAATAGAAGTTATCGAGAAGCTGCCGCCACCTACGAACATAAAAGCTATAAGAAGTTTCCTGGGTCATGCGGGTTTCTACCGCCGCTTTATAAAGGACTTTTCCAAAATCACCAAGCCCCTTACCCATCTCTTAGAAAAAGACGCCTTATTCATCTTTGATGACCTCTGTCTAGCTGCCTTCAATTTAATAAAAGAAAAATTAGTTAATGCCCCAATCATGATAGCTCCGGTGTGGGATCTTCCATTTGAGAGAATGTGTGATGCGAGTAGTTATGCGGTGGGAGCCGTACTAGGTCAACGTATTTCCAAAAACTTCCACCTCATTTATTACGCTAGTAAAACACTCACATTTGCACAGGAAAATTACACCACAACCGAGAAGGAGCTCTTAGCTGTAGTATTCGCTTTTGACAAATTTTGCCCTTATATTACTCTTTCGAAAATTATTGTTTTTACGGACCACTCGGCCCTCAAATATCTTCTCTCTAAAACGGATGCCAAGCCTCACTTGATTCGCTGGGTCTTACTCCTCCAGGAGTTTGACTTAGAGATCCGTGATAAGCGAGGTGCCGAGAACTTGGCCGCCGACCACCTTTCGCGCCTAGACAACCCGTTTATAGAACAATTAGACGAAAATTCTTTTCATTACTATTTCCCTGATGAGAAGCTGTTCATAATTAACACATCTACTTCTCCTTGGTTTGCCCGCATCGCCAACTATCTAGTGGCTCGTGTGCTCCCAAAAGAGTTCTCGTCTCAGCAAAAGAAGAAATTCTTTTCTGAGTTGAAGAACTACTTTTGGGAGGACCCGCATCTTTTTAAAGTCTGTGCAGACCAAGTGATCAGGAGTTGTGTTTCTTTTGATGAAGGATTAGATATTATTAAACATTTGCATGAAGGACCGACAGGTGGGCACTATCAAGCTGCTCGCACCGCTCACAAAGTGTTAAGCGCGGGTTTTTACTGGCCCACCCTGTTTAAAGACGCGCATGCCTTTGTGAGTAGGTGTGATAGTTGCCAACGGTCGGGGAATATTTCGAATAAAAATGAAATGCCACAAAATTATTTCCTAGAGTGTGAAGTTTTCGACCTCTGGGGTATTGATTTTGTCAGCCCTTTTCCTTCTAGCTTCGGGAATAAGTACATTTTAGTTGCCGTTGATTATATTTTGCGTTGGGCCGAGGCACAAGCTCTTCCTACAAATGACGCCCGAGTCGTAGTTAATTTCCTAAAAAAATTATTTTCTCGCTTCGGTACGCCGCGTGCTATCGTTAGTGATAGGGGTTCCCATTTTTATAACGCGCAATTTTCAAAAATCTTAACTAAATATGGCGTTACTCATAAGCTTCCCACTGCCTACCACCCCCAAACTAACGGACAAGTCGAAGTAGTGAATAGAGAAATAAAAAGAATTTTAGAAAAGACTGTTTCAACATCTAGAAAGGACTGGTCAGCCAAATTAGACGATGCTCTATGGGCCTACCGAACAGTGTACAAAACCGCCTTCGGATGTACGCCATATCGGTTGGATTATGGAAAATTGTGTCATTTGCCCGTAGAGTTAGAGCACCGCGCCTTTTGGGCCTTACGATTTTTAAACTTCGATCCCCACTCTGTCGGCGATTTTAGAAAATTTCAACTTAACGAACTCGACGAGTGGCGCTCTTACGCATATGAAAATAACAGACTTTATAAAGAGCGGACGAAGCATTTACACGATCGACATCTTAGGCACCCAAAAATCTTTAAGCCGGGCGACCAAGTGATTCTTTATAATTCTCGTTTACGTTTATTCCCGGGTAAATTAAAATCACGTTGGTCGGGGCCTTTTACTGTTTTAGAAGTCTTCTCTTATGGTACTGTTTTAATTTCCCACCCTGATAAGGGTACTTTCAAAGTGAATGGTCAGCGTCTTAAACTGTATTTCTGTGATGATGTCAGTCTCCACCCTGTTAACTCTATCTTTCCGGTCCTGACATTTGATTAATATGAACTTTATTTTTCTCATAAACTTTGAACTTTATTCGAACTTTATTTTTAACACACTATTTGGGACACTCTTATTTTGATGCGTCGAGCTCAAACGACGCTTTAAACAAAGGGCGCTCTTGGGAGGCAACCCAAGTTATCTTTTTTTGTTTTCTTTATTTTACAATTTTTGCCCCGACTGGCTCCGGCAAGCTGAAACTTCTGCGATCGCCTGCTCCAACGGTTCTGATTCCATGACAAAATCCACCAGACGACGTTTCATGAAGATCCACAGCACAAGCATGGAGGAGCGGCATCACTCAGCTTTCCCTGTAACATAAAACCGGGGAAGTACCTGTTTTTCAATTTTGTCTTTCATTTCTGAACTTTACTTTTCTCTCGTTCTCCGACCTCCTTCTCCATTTAGGACAATGTTGATTTTAAGCTTGGGGGATGAGTTCCTCCTTTTTGCTTTTTGTAAATATCCAAAAAAATCCAAAAAAATTCAAAAAAAAATTCAAAAAATATATTATATAGCTGCATTTTGGTATTCAATAAATACCCCATGTTTATGTTTTGTTTTTCTCAAAGTTCTTTATAAACAACGTAGTTAATTATAATTTTTCTAATCATTCTTTTTAATCATATTTCACAAGTAAAATGTTGGTCATGCTGTGTTTCTAATTCACGGTAGCATGTTAAGGTAAAATATTTCTCTAAAACGTGCATTTCTATTATGGTTTTCCGTTCTTTATTTTCTTTACTTTCTCTAAAAATTTATCATCCATTATTTTCCTTTTCGTCTTTAGATAATTTTTGTAAGAACAAATTTTGAATAACGTAGTAGATATGAACGATCCAAGTCACATATTATTTTTATTTTCAAGAAAATTTCATCAATCTTCTTTTATTATCTCGAACTTGCTTTTTGAAATTTATCGACTCTATGTTTTAAATAAATTTAAAAAAGCGTGAAAATGATTTAGGCCATTTTTGTTTACGTTTGAGCTTTCCTGCCAACCTAAAATCTTTTACCACTAGTTAGCTGGTTTTGAGCCTTTTTTCCAAATTCATTTGATAACTCCACACAGCATTTCATTTTCACCAAAGCCCAAATTCCTACCTATCTAATCACGCTAATTTTTTTTTTGATAGGAAATTTTGTGTTATCTTTGGAGGAATTGTTGAAAAAAGTGTACTCAAAAGCAATGTATTAAAACAAAACAAAAAAGAGAAAAAAATGAATGAAAATAATAATAAAAAAAAGAGATAAATAATCATAAAGAAAAAAAAATAAATTTATTTATACATATTTTGTTTAACATAAATTTATTTATTTTTGAAACTCGTTGTTTTGGTTTAGTGTGATTTTTAAGCCTCCATGTTTATATTTGAATTCCACTCCTATTCATATTCCTAAACCAAACGTTTCGGTCATATTCAGTCCTTTTGATTCACACCCTTTTTTAATTTTATTTAACACCTAAGAAAAGACGAAAAGTAAATCAGTTTTAGTTTTGGATTTAAACTTAGATTTTTGTTATTTAATTGATATAATTATAATGCGTTGCTTGGATCTAGTAATAATTCAATACGTTCTTTTCATTTTCATTGCCTTGCTCAAATCTATTTAAAGAATTTCGTCAAAATTCTGGATGATTTATTTTTCTTAAGTAAAGTTTATAAAAGTTAAACCATACCAAAATAATTGTTTTAGATTTACGTTTTACACTCTCCCTACCTAGAATTTCGCATAGTACTTGTGTAAGTATGATTAAAACTTTTTGAATTAGTCACTTTTTATGATTAGCTAGTCTTTATATCTTTGCTTGGGGACAAGCAAAACTTAAGCTTGGGGGAATTTGATAATACGGTTTGCAGTTAATTTTATTAGGATATTTTTGGGGTTTTAAAGCAAATCATGTCTTGTAAAGTACTTATTTTGATTCCCCTTTGTATATATTTTTATCGTTAATGCATTTTTTCTGTTTTTTGCAAGTTTTCACGGCTTTCAGCCGAATTTTGCTGTGACACGCTCCAAGATCACGCCCTACCAGGGCGTGTACCTAGGGCGTGTAACCTAGAGGAATGAAGCAATTGGTCCGAAACTGCATTCCGTGGAAACTTAGTGTACACGCCCTCTGTCACGCCCATGTCACATCCGACACGGGCGTGTTCTAGAGGCGTGTCCCCAGGTTCCGAGGAATCGCCGCAACGCGCTCGTTTTTCCCGCTCCACCGTCGCACCGAAAGTGTCACGCCCTAGGGTCACGCCTGACCCGGGCGTGACATATGGGCGTGTACTTCAGCAATTCCGCCCGTCACCTCTAGCATTCAATTTCAGCTCAACAAATTCACGCCGCGAAGAACACGCCCCAGGTACACGCCCTACCAGGGCGTGACTTGTGGGCGTGTACCTCAACTACTTCGTCAGAATTAAATTCCAGCCCGAAAAAGTCGCGCCGAATGTGTCACGCCCCAGGGTCACGCCCGACCAGGGCGTGACAGGGGGGCGTGACACGACCCGAAAAATTCTATAAATAGAGCCCAACTCTAAGGGTTCAGGGACACCTTTTGCTTTGACAGGGGAGGTTTTGTCCTTTGTATTTTTGAACTTTTTAAGCATGTCTCTTCATTTTTAGTTCGTAGCTCTAGCTTTATGCTTTTCCTGTATTAGCTCCTAGCTTATTTTTGTAGTATGATGCTAATAATAGTGTAGTTTACTTTCCATGCACTTGTAATCTCTAGTTTTCAAGCTGTAAGATCCATGTTTCCATTAATAAAAAATGTTGTTTTCTTTTACTTTTCTGCTCTATTTTTATTATTCTTCTTCTACTCATCCCCCCTCTTCCACCTCACCATGATTAACTAATCCTCCACGTACTCGATCTTGATGATCCGAGGTTCGAGTGATTAGGTTATGATGTTTTGAATCTTACCTTTTCTTTTTAGGGTTTAGCCTTGAATTACTCTTGATTTATCACGGGTTGGAGGTATATCATCGATATATACTCTCCACCTTTGCTTTCATTCTGGGCTAGCCGAGAGGCCGAAAGTTTGAAATGAGCACTCAAGAGTAAAGGGAGTTGTTCGCACCCCTCGAGAGAGGCAGACGTTCAAATCTCCCGGATTGGAGTAAAATCCATTAGAGGGGTTCACCGCGTAAAGCGAGTTTTAGGCCTCCGATTTAGGCGAGAGTCGGTTGGACCTTCCTAAACTCAGTTAGGCACGGCCTTCGAGAGAAGCGTGTCAATTTTCATGGAACCTCCACGGTCAAGGATCTTTACCTTAATTAGCTTAGGTTTATTTATCGTATTTTTCTAACCACTCTTGTCGAGGTGATTTTTGATCGAGTGCATTTTCCCCTTATCGTTATTAAGCTTAAGTTTAATCGCTCTTTTAGCTCTCTTTATATTTTCATGCAAGTAGCTCTCTTTCATTGCAAGTAGTTCTCTTCCTTTAATACGCTTAGCTTTCTTCTAAAAAACCTAATTTTTCCGTCGATAAAATAATAGATTTCGTGTGAGTAAGCTTACTCAACTGTTCCCGGATTTTAATAAGACACTTGTGTCCCCTAGCTGCATTTCGATAGGTATACTTGCCTTGTTGAATTGTTAGTTTGGTTATTTTCTCCTTGCAGATATCTAAGAGACAATCACCTACACTCAGCCACAAGGCCTACACTTAGCCACAACAGGCCTACACTCAGAGATACAAATCTCCTACACTCAGGCACACAGGCCCTACACTCAGCCTTTATAATTACAGGCTTACAACTCAGATCCCTAAGGATCCTACAAGAAATTAGAATACAAAGTTTATATACCTACAACTCTGAATAGAGAGATGAGTTGATAGGTTCTTGATGAGTTCTTGGAAGAACTCTGCTGAGATCAATCTCACTTGGCTTTTTCTTCAAAGCTTCTTGAATATAGAACACAATAGGATTGATCTTCTCTACAGCTGATCTTTGATCTCTGCAACTTAAGATTCAGAACTAGGTCTGAATCCTTCTTCACAGCCTGGTTCCAATGGCTATCTTCTTGGATGGAGCTCTCTCTCTCCAACTTCTTAGATCTTCACTGGATTCTTCAATGAATAGCTAGATCTTCTTTTCTTTTTCAATCACTTGATCTTCTGTTTCTGTAGATAGTATAAGCCTATATATAGGCCTTCTTCATGGTAACTGGCTGGTCCGGTTCATAACTGAATTCTGACAACTCTGACAGGTGCAGTAGACCGGCTGGAATGGCAGCTGTCAAGTCATCCAGTCAGTTCTTGAAAAATCTATAACTGTCTGAAAGTGTCGAGACTGTCTGTCTTTAAGTGTCGACACTTATAGACTAAGTGTCGACACAAGTTGACAAAGTGTCGACACTAGCCTTCAAGGTGTCGACATAACTCATTGTGTTGTAGAATTCACTTCTCGACACAGCTTCTTCATCATATGTCGACACTGATATTGAGTGTCGACACAACTCCTTGTTCTTCAGCACTTAGTTGAATTCTTGTAAGTGTCGACACAACTCCTTTGTGTCGACACATCTTCATGTGTTGAACTTGTTAAGTGTCGACACATCTTCTTGGTGTCGACACATGCCTTCTGTGTTGATACTTGCTGAGTGTCGACACTGCTCCTTATGTCGACACATTCTTCTTCTGTTGAGACTCTGGCTGAGTGTCGACACATCTCCTTAGTGTCGACACTTGTACTTAGAATTTTTTGTTGAACTTTGCTGAGTGTCGACATTGCTCCTTGTGTCGACACTTTCTTCATATGTTGAGTCTTCTGCTGAGTGTCGACACATTCTTTCTTGTGTCGACACTTTCTTCAAGTGCTGAGTCTTCTGCTGAGTGTCGACACATTCTTTATTATGTCGACACTTATACTTAGACTCTGCTGACTTTTGCTGAGTGTCGACACAGCCTTCAAGTGTCGACACTTTCTGATGTAGACACAGTTCCTCTGGGTGTCGACACAATTACTAAGTGTCGACACAGCTTCACTGGACTTTTCTTCATTGAGTGTCGACACAGCTCCTTGTGTCGACACTTTCTGTCTGGTGTCGACTCTGCATCCCTGGTGTCGACACAAGTACTCCAAGTGTCGACACTGCTTGCGTGGGTGTCGACACAAGTCTTCTTAAGTGTCGACATTTTGCTCCTGGGTGTCGACACATGGAATTAGAAACTATTTCATCTTTCCCTGCAAATACTTAACCTGCACAAATAAACTCAAAACACATCAAATATATTTTGATGTATATCATTGAGTAGGGTGAGGCTTCTTCAAATCAGGTACATTAGAACCAATGTACCCAACAATCTCCCCCTATTTGGAGAAGTCATAACCCTTAGTCAATGATATACACCATACAGAATAAAATCATAGCATGATGTAAAGCAGGATTATATAACAGGGCAAACATAAACATGTATCAAACAAAACATGTATACACAGATATCATCTTAGAACAATTATGAAATAACACATCACATTGTTCTAACACTTTGTCATATTCAAAAATTTACAGAGTGTTTTAAAATCAAAAATATTACAACTGTAAACTCAAGATGAATTCTATCATATTTCTGCTCAGCCTCCTTAATTACAATTCCCTTTCCAGACTGTATCTTGGCTTGTACAGGGGCTTCAGCATCTTCAGTATCAGCAGGCTTCTTCCCTTTCAGCTCCTTCTTCTTTAGCTCTTCAGCTTTAATCTTCTGCCTCTCAAAGTAATGATAAGTCTTGGGAAAGTACTTGCTAGGCTCCTGGGCAGTAGGAGGTAGCTTTCCCATCTTTGCCTTTCTTCTATATTGCACTATGGCTTCTTGTCTAGTCTCATGCTTCCTCCATTCTAGTTCAGAAAACCACTTGTTTCTGTCGTGTATATTATCTTTGGCAGCCTTCCAAGCAGTCAAAATAATATTTCTTGAAGTGGGGCTCCACTGTTCAAAATCAGGCCTTTGTTCAGCTTGCTCTTTGAACCTTTTCTTAGACAATCTAGCTTCTTGTTTAGCTTGTTCTTTCAGAATAGCTTCCTGTAAAGCCTCAGATACTGGCTGAACTACCTTCTCTATGATAACATTATGCTGTCCCTCAGGTGGGCTATACATGGACTGTATATCAGCTTGTACCATATCAAAATCTGGAGGAGGGTAGATTACTTGAGCCACTTCAGGTTGCTCCCCTCCTAGATATGCAGGATGTATCCCAGATTCTGCTACATTGTCATCATCACATAAAGGAGGATAACCAAGAGTAGCTCTGATAGAATTAGAAATCCACTTGGCATGATTCGAGCTGGCTTTGACTAACACCCTCTCCCCCTTTATGACTTCTCTTTCCATGTGATCTCTTAGATCATCCTTTTGAAATCTGATTTGTGCATTAAGATAATTGACTCCATCCTTGTAGAAAGGTTTTAACCTTTGGAGTTTTTCAGTTATCAACTTCTGAGAGTTTTCAATTGCAGTTGTAACAGCAGTTAAGCTCTCTTGTAAAGCTTTATCAAACTCTGCCTTAGCAGTAGCAGTAGAAGTAGTCTGTCCAGCAGCTATATTCTTCATCTCTGTGACAATTTCATTGTGTGAAGCAGTCAAATTGTCATTCATTCTTATTTGATTTTCCAGTATATATCCTTGCTTCAGTACAATGTCATCCACTTGAGCTTTGATTTTCTCTTGATGAGTAGCTAAATAGACTACTGCATTCCCTCTCTTGTGGAAGCAGTCAGTCATCTCCTTCTTATTGAGATTCATTTCAAATCTTATAGACTTAATGTCTTGGGCCAGATCAAACTGTAAAGACTTATGCTCCTCATCCACATATGTTTCTATGGCTTTCTTGTGCTCATCAAGCTTAATTTGCATAGAAACCATCAGAGCACTGTAATCTACAGTTGGTGTTGGCTGTAGTGCAGGCTGTGGTGCAATAGTTTGCAAGGCCTTTTTGTAATTCTGGCTACTTCTCTTAAATACTTAAAACTTCCTTTTCTTAGCTCTTACAGCTTCCTCATCTTCAGAAGCAGATGTGCTTGCTATGTCTACCCTCTCCCTAGGTAGCTCCTCAACAGCGTTTTGCTTCTCTGGCTCTTTCCTTGCAGTTTCTTCTAGAATTTCCACTTGCTCCCCCTCAACTTGAGTATTCTCCCCCTCAGCAGCAGTACTTTCCTTCTCAAAGTCAGCTTGGTGCAGATTAAGGAAGAGAACTTCCATAGTAAATTCTTATTGAGGAAGAGATGGATATTCTCTTATCACATCAGTTACTTGATCAGATACAACTTGAGCTGCAACAGATGTGTCCTCCATGACAACATCTGGGAGTTGACTATCAATCTGAGGTTGCTGATTAACATGATTTAATGAATCAGACAAAACAGTATCCTCTATAGGAAAATCTAATACATTAATCTCAGTGATTACCTCAAGAATTGTGTTTGTAGCTTGCTCACTTTCTAGTGGAGTTGGCTCTTCCACTACTAGAGGCTCCCCCTGGATAGAATCTTGGTGTATGGGGCTAGCTTTAGGTAACTCCCCCTGCTTCTCTACAACTTCTTGTTGAGCTGGAGACTGCCCAGCATCTCCAGTGTCTTCTTCATCAGGAGTGAAGACAACATGCTCCTCAGAGCTGCTAGATGAATCTTGAGCCACAAGGGCTATCTTCTTATTCTTCTTTAGGGGTGTTACTTTCTCAGGAGTAGGCATCTCCTTAGTTAAAACTCTGTCTCACCTAGAGAATATCCTCATGTCCATCTTCCTCATATGGTTGATCTTAGTGCCAGCAGCTTGACGCATTACCTCTGGTATACTACCAGTCATGTAAAGACTTAGAATTCTACCCAAATTGGGTTTCTTCAGACTCTCCTTAATCTTCTCAAATAATACTGCAGACCAATCAGTAGTTAGTTGAAAGATAATCCTTGTCATGATGCTGAACATATAGGCTGAAATCCTGTCATGTCCTCCAGACTTGCACAGGATAACTTTGCCAACAATTTCTGAGAGAAATTTCCCCCGGCTGTTCATGCCTTTCCTATTGAATACAGATCCAATTTTCAGCTTGGAATCTAGACCACACCAAGTTAATGCTTCTCTGGTCTTAGAAGCAGTAACTTCATCCTCTTCTTTTGTCCTAGGTAGGTTTAGGACCTTTCTTAAACTCTTTGGTGAGACCTTCACCTTTTCTCCATGAACCCTTGACTTGATCTTGAATCCAGATTCGTCTAGGGTTGCTCCATTCAGAAATTCTAAAACTTCTTTCTTCCAAATCTTGGTTGGTTCTGACACAAGAAAATCTAACCCTGAATTAGCGACTAGGGTTACCACATTCTTGATCTCCTGATCTGCATCGTCAAACGCATGTCGCACAAGTTCATAGCCTTCGTTCACGTTCTCCTCGAGCTTTAGCGCCATTAGGGTTTGAAGAATTTGAATTGAGAGAAGAGAGGTGTCGACACACTAGTTTGGTCTCAAAACTTTGGTGAGCGTGTCGACAGACAATGGAGAAATCCTATTTATACCTTTCTAGGATTGAAGATGAAAGGGCGGGTTAACTAACTTAAATTGTGTCGACAATGTTGATAAGTGTCGACACAAACTTATAATATCTCGACACCTATGTGTCGACACAAGTATAGTCGACAGAATATATGTGTCGACACTTGTTTATGTGTCGACACCACTCAACTCGACATTTAGTCGAGACTTTACTTAGATAATTCTGAGTAAACTCTAAGTGTCAACACCACCTTGGTTGTGTCGACACTGACCCTGTATGTGTCGACACTAATTTTCTGAAGTGTCAACACCAACTTCCTAGATGTGTCGACACCTTTTCCCTGAAGTGTCGACACCACTTTTCTGTGTCGACACAGATATCTCTGTGTGTCGACACCATTTTACTTAGCCATTTCTATAAACTTATTCTAAGTTTATCATACATAGTTCAATTTTAAACCTATTGAACTTTGTTTCTTCTAAAGGCTTAGTATACATATTAGCTAGTTGATTATCTGTCTTAACATATTCTAGTGAAATATCTTCTTTTTCTACATGTTCCCTTAGAAAATGATATTTTATTTCAATATGTTTAGTTCTACTATGGGAAACAGGATTGTTTGCAATTGATATAGCACTAGTAGAATCACAAAACAGTTGTGTTCTACTTACCTGAATTACATAATCCTCAAGCTGATGTTGTATCCATAGAAGTTGAGCACAGCAACTTCCTGCAGCCACATATTCTGATTCTGTAGTGGAGATAGCCACACTTGTTTGCTTCTTGCTACTCCATGAAATCAGTCT